>CM076577.1:1332253298-1332865537 GCA_034641835.2 Pinus albicaulis | reverse complement strand
TGGTTCAGCTCTCTTCAGCACAACAGCAATACTGTTTGGTATCTCTGGTGGTGTTCCAGTTCTCATAAATCTGTTTCTAATGTTTTGATGAAGATGCCTTGATGATTTGTTGGTGAAAATTTTCAGGATGCACAAACTAAGGGGGAGCCTTAGTCATATGAAAAGGATGCATGGATGCATAGATTCAGGGGGAGCATTAGTGTTGCTGAGTATAATGCATTGTTGGCATTATAATGGTTCTGTTATATGATCTCTCTTGAGGTCTTCTTGGTATTGGTCATGAAAAGTCATATTTGTATTCTTGATGAAAAGGTCATGTTGAGACCCTTGATGTAAAATCTGTAATATTCAGTCATATATGAACTTGTCAAATTTGTAAACCCACTTGGTTGGGTAGCTGAGTCAATTTTTGTAAACCCACTTGGTTGGGTAGCTGAATTGAAATATGTAAATCCACTTGGTTGGATATTTGATGTAAGTATAAGTCTTTGGTGATAGGAAGAGTCATGTACCTTATTGAAAATTATGTTTGAAGTTTCAGCATGAACTCAGGGGGAGCTTGGCCACTTCAGCACATATCAGATCTGCAAAATGTTTCTTCCACATGAGGAGGAGAGTGTTGGTTTTTGATCCGCCCTTTGCCCTTGATGTCAAAGGGGGAGAGTGACATGGTGTTTGAATGAAGAGAAGATAATGATGTCACATATTTGGGAGAATGACATATTTGGGAGAGTGACATGGTACCTATTTGTTGTGGTAACCAAACACCATCGTGGTTGCCATCAAGTCCAAAGGGGGAGATTGTTGGAAATATGATGCAGAGTGTTGTCCTTGATGGCAACCCACTGAATGAAGATGAAGACATGCGACTGTTGACATGTGTTGTCCTTGATGGCAATCCACCTGATGAAGTTATGCTTGACTTGATGGACTTAGTAAATGATGTAAATATGATGTGATATAATGTTTGTTGACAATTTGATGCTGAGTGTTGTCCTTGAAAGGCAACCCATCTGATAAAGATGTTGACAACTTACTTGATGAAGTTGTGCTTGATAGAATATGTTCTTGATGAAGGAAATTTGATGTATCTACAGTGAGTACAGAAGGCAATGAAGAAAGGATTTCAGCATATGCTAGATTCTATGATGAAAAAGAGTATGTCTCTATGTATACGCGGATTGGCCTAGGGGAAGTCGCGTATGCACGCGGAAAAGAACGTGCCAAGTCGCGTATGGGCTAAAGCGCTCAAAAAGTGCAAATCCAAGGGTAACCACCATGGTATTGACCCATGGTATTGGGTAATGATCCGCCTAATTGACCCCGTCCAGGTAGTTTTGGGCTCATGGTATTGTTTTGGCCCTTGGTATTGAAAAAGGGGCTCATGGTATTGAAAAAGGATAAACCTATATAAGGAGAACAAATTCATTGTGCATAACATGAGGTGGGTGAAAGATGTCTGAGCTTGAATGAATACTTCTCTCTGAAGTATATCTGAATGGAAAGGGTTACACTTGAATGATAAATCTGAATGTATGATGCACCAATGATGAAGAAGGGGATCTAGATCTGAATTGCTCTTGTATTTGCTAGATCTGATTATGGAAGGCTTAGATATGTGATGAGGCGAGCATCTAGGCGAACATCTGTCTGAAGCAAAAGGGTAGATCTGAACTGAATATCTGATCTGATGAAGTATGCTGCTCTGTAATGATTTAAGATCTATACGCTACTTCGCCGCGGAGGAAGCGCGTATATACGCGGCTTCAGCGAAGAGAAAGCGCGTATGCGCAATAAAATATACACTGAGGTATACGCTGGTTTGTGTGGACGGAAGCACGTATATACGCGACATCAGTAAAGGGAAAGCGCGTATGCAAACTAGGGTTTGCTGAAGCAAGGGGTATGAAATATCTGATCTATTCTGCTGTGTTTCTGCTATCTGATCTGAGTTGATAAGTATCTGTTGATGATGTATGTTTGTGCTTAAAAGTATGGAAAGGGTCCAGTCTGAAAATATGATGAAATGTGGCCTGCAAGTGTTGTTCTATTGAAGTTGTTGGATCCAGTGTGAAAATTGATGAAACGTGGTCCAAGGTGGTGCTGAGGGTTGTAGCCTTCTGGGCCAGGGGGTCAGGAAGCCTCCCTTCCAGTGAGAGGCCGGTAAACGAGATCGGGTCATAGCTCTCTTCCAGAGAGGCCGCAACGAGTCGTGGGTCGACGCCTGCCACAGAGAGGTCGGTAAACGAGCTGTGGGTGCTCGCGTGCCGGCCGGGTCGCGCTAAGACATATGTTGTAAGATGTTTTCTCTATAATAAAATATTGAAGGTTGAGCAACTGCAGCAGTGGTTTTCTCCCGACTTGGGTTTCCACCTAAAAATCCCGGTGTTCATGTGTGATGCTTTGTGTGATGGTTTATTCTGTTCTTACTGCACATGTTTACTGTTTATAGAACATCTAATGAATGTGATGGAATGATATAAGTGAAGAACTAATGGCATAATTAGATCTCTGTGTATACGCGAGTTTTATGAAGGATATCCGCGTGTATACGCTACTTGGCTTCAGCAAAGTAGCGTATGGGTTTTAAGGAATGAAAAAGTAAAAAGTTTGAATATGCAGTAAATACTGATTCACCCCCCCCCCCTCTCAGTATTTTTCCCAACATGGTCAACGCTGGTCAACGCTGGTCAAACTCAACTATTTTAGCAAGCAGTCCAGAATTAAAGAGCAGATTTGCTATATTTGAGAGTTTGCATTCCATTTCTATATTTGAGATTTTGCATGCCATAATTATAGCAAGAGTCATTATCCATTACCACATACACTTCATTACATTTTATCCATTCCTAACCCACTAATAAAAGCAAATAATTTTACTTACAAACTTCTTGCCATTTTCCATTTCCATTTCCTTTTTCCTAGAATTTTTCAATTTCCACCAATAAAACCCTGCTTCATATACCATTGAGTCAAAGTGCTAGAGTCTAATAATCTTTAAACAAAAAAAACCTAGAGACTTGCATGCCTTAATGGCAAGTACTCTTGCCAATGAACAATGAAAATGCATTAATATTCCTTGTTCATTGGATCTTGCAAGTGACTTGACCACAACAAATTTATTCGTACCTACAAAGATGTGTTAGGCATCTTGACTCCCATTGGAATCAATGGTGGGAGTTCTCTTGTTGGCTAGTGGCATTCATTAATGGCCATTAATTTAACAATTTCTTACTATGTTCGACACCAGAACATTTATTCACATAGTAATATTTGTGCCATCGAGCGTTGAAGACTTGAAGACCCATATTTTGTAGCAGATGAAGCAGATTTCCTTTCATTGTTTTTCAGTTTTTCATGACTTAAGGACAAGACAATAAATAAGGTTGGAAAAAAATGTAACTTCTATATTTTGTATACCTTCCAAGCCTTATACATTTGCAGCCATATTCAGCAGACTCATCAGATTCATCAGACTATCTAGTAGAAGATCCAACAACAAATACGACAATACAGATCCATGTTTCATCCACAACTTGTAGAAGAAGCTTCATATCATAATTGTAGCAGCTGAACATGCATGATTCATCCACTTCTTTAGGTAAGTAAGGTATGATGTTTTCTAACCTTTAATCTAGAAATTCTTTTTAGATGCTAAAATGATGATATTTGGAAAATATTCCACTATTTCACTATTCCCTTTCTCATTAAAAATTGCCAAAAAACCATCAGTTGGGGGGAATTGCACACTTCATTTCTTTCTCTCATTCATACTACCTCTTAACCCACATAGTCTTCCCACAATAAAAACTACTACAAAATGATGAACATATTAAATGACTTCTTAAAAATGATTGATCTCAACAAAGTAAATAATGATTGTAACACAAGAACCAATCATTCAAAGATGCAAATGCTTTGCAAAAATAAAAGTTATCAAAAGATGTGCAAAGTTAAAAGGAAGTCCATGTTTGAAAGATGGTTGTTACACAAGAACCAAACATCTTGTAAAAGGAAGCTCATCTAAGAATCAAATCAAATAAGTTATTGTAGTAGCTTGCATGAGGACATGCAAGAGCTTCAGTTGGGGGGTATGTTGGGCTTCAAAATGTCATACAAATATCACTCATTACCATACATTATTCACCTATGCTTCTATTATATCACTCATTATTCACTACCATGTCACTTCATTTTCCCTATTGTTCATCATTAATAGGTGTCATTTATATCTTCCAAATATTATTTATTTTCAAGCATTTTTAAGAGAAATTCTTGATTAAATATTAGAAAATAATATATTTTACTTCATATATGGAAAGTGGATTGTTTTTGTGACATGTGTAGGTCCCAAGTAAGCTTCCAAGACACCTTTATCTGGCCTTGAATGATCAATTTCGAATTTTATAAGATAAACCTTATGGAAAAGATCATGATCTCATGGAGAAGACTGTTTACCCCAAGGGAGATCAAGGACAAAAGGGGGTTATGTGTCTAGATGGTTGAGAGATGTATGGAACTAAAGAGAGATCATTGGATCATCATTATGAGTTTGTTATCTCATCCCATTGTATAAATAGGAGTACAATCTCCTCCATTTGTAATCTTAGAGTTGGTTTGTACATCATGATGGAGATTTTGAAATAAAGAATCATACTTTGACTTTGTTGCTTCTACATTTGAGTCTCCTTTGAAGAGGTGTGCTTGTGGAGTTATGGAGGGCCCCCATGGTCTCACTTGGATGCTTATTTTAGGTATAATTTAATTTATGTTTTTATTTCATTTCAGCTTTTAAGTTTTTGCTAGATGTTCTAATATTGGAAGAGATCCTAAAATTCATGTGTTCATGTAAAAAGAATGTGTTCTTGTAAGAGAACCATAAGATCTCAGACAATTATTAGATTTAGGTTTGTTTAGTTGTTGGAAGATATCTTGACAAATGTGTTCTTGTAAGAGAACCATAAGATATTGGACAAATTAGGAATCTTTCTAGACCTATAGGTGGCACTTATAAGTTTACCTTCCCGGGTTGACATTAATTGAACTTTGATTGACATCATCAATTAGACCCCAACACCACCGCTTGACCGGTTCATGCGTGGCTTTCCTTTGACTATCATGCTAACTGAGGTGTACATTCCGTCCTTTTTTTTACATATTATGCAGCCTCTTTGACGTTTTTCTTTTATGACCATGTCTGCTTCCATACTCCGCATCATAAAAAATTTCATATACGCCATCATACTGCTTGTATTCATATCACCGTATGCTATCATTTCTTCGTTCCTCCACTGCTGCATGTATTACGGTCTCATCATAGTTTCATAGCATAACATACATCATTGTCATGCATTTTGTTTATCATCACATCATACTTTAGGTTAGTTTTCATTCACTGTTTGTATTATGATTGCGCACTTGCTCCATTACCTTAGCTTGTCACCTTTTACGATTGCACTCTTTGCATTGTTTTGCTATTTGAAATAGTTGCACTATCATATGGCTTTGAACTTGAGGTTTTTTCTCTTTTATTTAATTTTTAGAATTGACCAATCAAATGGTCACATTTTTAAAATTAAATATTTATAATGATACTAACTTTTGTTTGTTTTATTGTAGGTCTTCCAAGGGTTTAATGTTGACCTTTTGTTTATGATTCTCTTGTTTAGAAAAATAGGGTAGGGTATGGTATGGTATGGATAGATTATGTAATGTTTTATTGAGTAATTAGAATAGAGGTATGGATATGGATATGGATAGAATAGGGCTAAAAATTATAGATGATAAAATGTAGATGAAGGTATAGGTGATAAAATGTAGATGAAATGTAGGTAATAAAAATGCATAACTAGTACTAAATTAGCTCTACAATTCTAGAATATTTTCGAAAAAATTGAAATTTTAAGAGCGATTTTTACTTACTATACTTGTATTCCCTCAAACCATTTGATGTTCATGATGGTCGACATTGTGTTTATTGTTACGACAACTCTTGTAGACTATGTAGAGACTCTATTTCTACTTTGCATCTGATTTAATTGGAAATGATTTTGTTCAGGTCCCTTCTGCATGTTAAAATTTGACATTTCAGGTCCTTTATGCATGTTAAACTTTGACATTTCAGGTCCCTTTTGATATGATTTTCATTTGATATAGTTCAAGTCCCTTCTTACATTTTAAATTTTCAGGTCCCTTTTGGCGTAATTTGCAATAATGTTCGAAAATTTCTTCTGTCATAATGATACAGGTCCCTTTCTGAATAATTTTTTCAATAATAATTCAGGTCCCTTATGTAAATGTCGAATGATGTACCAGGTTCCTTTGTAATTGTAGTTCATATTCCATCTTCAATTTAGCTGCTAAAAATTATTTTCATAGTTTTCTATCACACCTTCCCCCAAGCTGATGACTTGACTTGTCCTCAAGTCTGCGATGTCTTGGAGGGTATATCTGCAAAAATATTTTAGTACCATAAAATTAAAACAAAAATAGAATTCATATTGGCCAATTGAGTTGGTTTTCCGATATGAATTTGATTTTTATTGTGCCATTTTCCTGTATTTTCACAACCAAACTCTTTTATTATTAATATTAATATTATTAGTATTTTATCATTATTATTCCTATGGAATTATGGAAGGCATATTGCAATGTTGCCCCATTAGTTCCAGATCTGAATCCATCAAATTTTTTCTCAGAAAATCCTCTTTATTTATAGGCTTATTATAAATTTTAAGCCTATGTCCATTAACGACAAACGAAATAGATGCTTCACCAATTGTTTTTATCTTGACAACTCCATTGCCAAAGATTTCTTCAATCTCATATGGCCCATACCAATGAGTCATGAATTTTGCTTTGAAATATTTTAACTTGGAGTCAAACAAGAGTGCCCAATATCCTTTATGAAATACTTTATTCTTTATGAATCGATCATGCCATTTGATCCTTTGTTCTTAGACAAGAGATGTGTTTTCCACTGCTTGCTGTCATATCTCATCCAGTTGGTTTAATTCTAGAATTCTTTGTAGCTGTGTCTCAGAGAATTCCATCCCCAATTCTGCTGCTAGTTTGTATGTATGTATTTGAAATTCTATGGGTAATAGGACTTCTTTTTCATACAATAAGTGATATGGACTGAACCCAATTGTGTTTTTCCAAGTTATCCTATATGCCCATAATGCATCTTTCAATTTCTCTGACCAGTCCTTTCTGTTCATTTGTACAGTCTTTGTCATGATGTTCTCTAAGACTTTGTTTATTAATTCCACTTGTCCGTTTACTTGAGGATGATACAGAGTTGATTTTCTGTGTTTGATCTTGTATTTCTCCGTAATATCTTGAACAAGTTTTGATGTGAATTGTGTGCCTTGGTCAGTTACTATCTGTCTCGGAACTCCATACCTTACAAATATATCTTCAAACAGAAAAGACACAACAATATCTTCTATTTCCCGTGATACTGCCTTTGCCTCCACCCATTTAGTTACATAATCTGTACATACCAGGATGTAATTTCCATTGGATGGAGGGTTGATTGGTCCCATGAAATCTAAAGCCCACTGTTCAAATGGTTTAATCAGTACTTGTGGCTTTAATGGCATTTCATCTAATGCCACTAGTCTACCATTTCTTTGGCAGCTGTCATATCTTTTTACATAAGCCCTGGAGTCTTTGAAGATGGATGGACAATAGTAGCCAAGTTTCAATACTTTTTATGTTGTCCTCTTATTTTAAAAATGACCACCACATGGTTCATCATGACATGCTTTCAAAATTTCAATAATCTCATCTTCTCTTACACATTTTATAATCATTAAATCAACACCAGTATAAAATAGATCTCCATTGACCCAACTATATCTAGCACTTTCTCTAATTATTATTATTTTCTTCTTGTTTGTATAATGAGATGGTAGGATGCTAGATGATAAATAGTTAGATATATCTGCAAACCATGGAGTTTTGACATTTATAGAAAATAGATGTTCATCTGGAAAATTATCTGATACTGGATTTAGATTACCAGGTGAATGTAGTCTTGACAGAAAGTCTGCAACTTGATTATCTTTGCCTGATCGACTTATATAGTAATGTTAAATTCTTGCATTAATAACAATCATCTAGTTATTCTGCCATTTGTGATTGATTTGTTCATTAAATATTTTATGGTGGAATGATCCGTGTGGATATAAACTTGATAACCTATTATATAATGTCGAAATTTATTAACTACATGTACTACAACTAACATCTCTTTTTCTGTAATAGTGTAGTTCAATTCTGCCAGTGTTAAGTTTTTTCTTATGAAATATATGGCATAATTGAATTGATTTTGTTTTTGTCCAAGTGATTCTCCAATAGCAGTGTTAGATGCATAAGTTGAAATGTGAAATGGAAAAGACCAATTAGGTACTCGAAGAATGGGTGCAATTGAAAATTTTTCTTTTAATTTTTAAATGCATTCTGACAATTATTTGTCCATTGGAATTCCACATCTTTCGCAAGTAGCTTGAATATTGGCAAAGCTATTTTACTGAAATTTTCAATAAATCTCTTATAGTAGCCTGCATAACCCAAGAAAATTCTCACTTATTTTTGTGTTGTGGGTGGTGTTAAATTCACAATGACCTAAATTTTTGCTGGGTCCACCTTAATCCCCGAAGAAGAAATATGGTGTCCCAACACTATCCCCTCAGTTAACATAATAAAACATTTTTCATTACTGAGTGATAGATTTGTATCTATGCATATTTTTAACACTTTTTCAAGATTTTGTAAACAATCATCATATGTTGTACCATACACGGTGAAATCATCCATGTAAACTTCCACACACTCACGAATCAAATCAGCAAAGATTGCAAGAATTCCTCTCTGAAAGGTAGCAGGTGTATTACACAAACCAAAGGGTAATACATTGTATGCATATGTTCCCCATGGGCATGTGAATGTTGTCTTATCTTGATCTTCTAATGCTATCCTTATCTGATTATATCCACTAAATCCATCCAGAAATGAAAATAATTTCTTTCTAGCTAATGAATCTAACACTTGATCAATAAATGGTAAAGGAAAGTAGTCTTTTAATGTAGCTTTGTTGAGTTCTCTGTAATCCACACAAATTCTCCATTTCCCATTTTTCTTAGGTACTATAACTAAGGGTGAAACCCATTGACTATCTGAAATAGGATAGATAAATCCAACTTGTAATATCTTCTGTAATTCTTCTTTCACTATTTCCTACATCATGGGATTCATCCGTCTTTGTGGTTGCCTTACAGGTTTTATTTTATTATCAGTGTAAATGTGATGGATGCATGTTTTTGGATGAATTATTGGCATGTCTTTGTAATCCGAGGCAAAATATTTTGAGTATTTCTGCAATAATGTTATTATCTTTTCCTCTTGTGATGATTGTAAGTTATTACCAATATTCAAATGTCTCTCAATACTGATTTCAATGATTTTGATATTTGAATTGGTAATTGAATGTACAGGAAAAATGCTTTCAAATGTATTTTGCAATGATTGTATAGTGCAATTTTCTTGGAAACATTCATTTAAAAGATAACTAGCAGCTTTATATTGAGTTACTCTAAGTTGCTATGAAATATTTGGTTCTGAGATGAATAGATCTAATAATTCATTTTCTTCCTCCTCTCTAAAATTATAAACTTGATTAAGACTAAGAACAGATTGAAGTTCTTATGGTTCCTCTCCATCAAGCCATGATAATAAAGAAGGGGACTAAGCGGGAGGATATAATGTAACATGCTTTCTTTCATCTCCATGTGCAATAATCATACTTCCTGACCTGCATCTAATGTAAGCATCTGTGGTGGCTAACCATGGTCTGCCTAAAAATAAGGGATGCCCTCCCAAATTTGTTTTTGGCTGCAAAATCAAGAGGTCTACAGGATACTCCCATGAATCCAGTGAGACAATGATATCTTCCAATATACCTTCTGGTACAACTTTAGATCTATCAGCAAGTTATAAAACTATAGTAGTAGGTCTAATGTTGTTCAGATTCAAATGTTTCATAGTCTCTGTTGACATAACTTTGATAGCTGCTCCCAAGTCTATTAAAGTATTTGGCACTGAAAACTTGTTAATCGAAATGGTAACCATAGGAATTCTTGGATCAACATATTTTTCAATGGTTGTGTTTGTGGACATGAGACTAGCTAAAATTCCAATTGGATTGTAGGTGGATCCTTCTTTCTTTTGCCAGATTTCCTAATGCATAATTCCTTTATTGTTTTTGCATATATCGGAATGTCTTTAATTTCCTGCAATAAAGGAATTTTAACATATGTGTTTTTCAATTCATCCAGAATATTAAATTCAGGCAGAGATATGGAATATTCTGTTGTATCAATCTCTTTGGATATGGTGGAGTCTGTGCCATAATAGATTTACCTTTCTGAATTTGTTTTTCTGGTTGAGATTATTGAATTTGTTCTCCTTGTTCAATTTCTTCTTCAATTATCGAAGGAAAACCATTTTGTAACACCTTCCCAGACCTTAGGTGGACATCTTGTACGGGAATAATTGAATAAGTAGGATAATATGTTGCTTCTTCCACATGATATTCTAGTCTATCCACCTTGTTACTTGGATTAGCTACTGGCTGAGCTAGAAATTGTGTTGGTCTAGGAGGTGGTTGGTTAGTGGGCAGCTAAAGTTGCTGCGGTTGACTTAGCATGGGTGGGTTTTGAGATGGATATGGCATTGGTTGCTGTTGTTGGAATTGTTGATACTGAGGAAATGGTTGTGGAGGGTATGGTTGTTGATATTGATATTGCTGGGGATACATTTTATATGGTGGTTAGTTTCCATAACCATATCCCCTCCAACCTTGTGCAGGTTGGTTTTGATATTGTTATGGTGGCCAAGCCTGCCATGGCATTGGTGTATTCCATGTATTTTGAGGATATTGAAAATTTTGGGGATTTTGTTGAGGCATTCTTGGTTGCCAAGGTATCCTTGGTGGCATATAGTAGAGATAATATACTCCTTTAACTTCTTCTCCTTGCAATTCTTTTAATTTGGTACATTTTTATGTTGCATGATTTTCTGTGGATAGTCCACACACTTGTATACCTTGCAAAGGACATTCCTTGAGTGGATGTTTTTGTCGACACTTTGGACAAAAAATTTCTAAGATTTAATCTTGCTCTTCTTTCTTTTTCTTAGCTTTCAAAACATCTACTTGTGTTCCCAAAGTGCTTAAGAGATTTGTTTTAAAATTTTATAACAAGCTTCCTATCTCCGCTCTTGTTACTGCACTTTCTACAGATTTGGAAGCTTTTGATGAAATATCTCTCTTCCAACTCTTTGCTCTTCCCCTGGAGTATTTTTGACATAGTTCAACAATTTCTTCAAATGGAAAATTGGAGATATCTCCTTTTCCCATTACATTAAGAATGTCTAAATACTCATGTCTAATACCCTTAAGGAAAATAGTGTGGATGGTATCAGGAGTAAGAGAAAGATGTTTGGATTTCTGTAAATTGTAAAGGAACCTTTCCAAATATTCTTCCAAACTTTTGTCTTGTTGTTGTGTCATTCTAAAAATGTCTTCTTTCGAATCTCTAGCCCTGCATTAAGCTTGATACTTTAAAAAAAAAAATTCTTCATATCCTCCCAAGAAGCAATTGTATGTTCTCCTAATCCCATGGATCCTTTCAAGGCTGCTGCTTTTAGAGTAGCAGGAAAAAGTCGAAGCTTGTGTGTGTCATCAGTATCCATAGGTTCTACACAAGATATCAAACTCGAACATGAATGCATCAGGATCTTCTGTTGAAATTCCATAGAAATTAGGCAATACATAAGGTGGAATATTTTTCATTTTTATTTCTTCTCTTAGTATTTCTCTTGCATCTAAAATAGGAAAGCCAAAAGTAGTTTCCTGATCATTGTTAACTTCTTGCTCATTTTATTGTGTTCTTCGATTTTGATTTTCTCTTCTTGCTTCTTCCTCTATTCTTCTAAGTGTTTCTGCTCTTTTGTCTTCCTCTGCCTTTCTTTCTGCCTCAATTCTTCTTTCTTCTTCTCGTTGTCTTCACCATTCCCTTTGCTATCTTTCATAATCTAGTCTTTGTTCATGAGTCATGTTTAGTCTAGTTGATCCTTCTCCTTCTTCAACCATTTCTTGTTCAGAGAATTTTAGTGTTTGAATATGAGGTTGACTTTGTATTTCTTCAACTACTTTGATTTCCTCAAGGACAAGTTGCTCTAGTTTTTCAACAGTTGGTTTTCTTGTGTCTTTTTGTTTCCATATAGAAGGAGGTTCTTTAGGTGATTTCTTTTTCTTTACCTCTAAGGCTAACAAGATTTTTCTTTCAACTAAAGTTAATCTCTGTCTTGATCTTTGTTTTTCCTCTAACTCTTCTATAGTAGGTCTTCCAACAACCAGTGTTGTTAATCCTGTGGATGAATGAGATGTTGGGGGGTTTTGTTTCACAAATATACCCTTCTGATCTATATTTCTAGGCATAAGAAAACATTTCTTGAAAGAAAAGCTATGTTTTTGTTGTTTTTTATGATTTATATTTTTTTTATCTTTTTTTCCTCCTATTTGACCGTTTTGAATATGCTTCCTCGACAACGACACCAAAATGTTGGGTCAATTTACTGTTATAAAATAACACAAGTATTTATTATCAATCCAGGTTAGTGGAACTTAGAAGCATCCCCAAAGTATATGGGTTTTAGTTGTGATCAATTCAGAATATGGTTTATTAATGATTAGGGAAATGCATATTACAAATATAAATCTAAATTAAACAATTTCTAAATTCAGATGTGTAATTAGAAGCAGAAGAATCTCCTAACTTAAGAGATTTGTTTGTCCTTGTCTAACAAGGTTACCATGTGAATTAGAAATAAAAAACTACTTAACTAAAAAATAGATTACGGTACATCAAGTAATAATTAAAGAGGCTCTTCACTGAAGACGTCCTGATTGTCCTTCATCATATATTCATTTAACAGTAATGCTATTGTTAAAAATAGGAATTCAGAAAAAGCAGGAAAGATGAATCCTAGTTTTTAGTCTCTTGATTAGATAGAAGAAATATTTTAACTTAAATACTGGGTTGAATCTTCATATGCATAATAGAAACAAGATTAAGATCCATCAACAATCATGTAAAAGCATGTAAAAACATGTAAAGGCATGTAAAGATGAATTATAACTGAAGATCTTGATTAGATAGAAATAATGTTTAACTTAAAAATTTGTTTGTCCTTTCATATGAAAGTTAATAATGATCATTAGATTCATCAATACTTAGAAATGATCAGCATAAACAAATTAAAAATAAGCAAGCTAATTCAGAAATTGCAGCTACAAAATGAACTAAGAAGTGCCCTTAGCTCGGTGTGGGGGGCCTCCACCCTTGCCTCACACACTGAAGGTGAATTCAACTACTTAAGTATTCAATCAATCAACCAGCATATAAAAAAAGCAAATATGATAGAACATATCTTCAATTATGTTTCCAAGTCTCAGAAATAATAATGTTAAGTCATATAAGTTCTACATACCAAAGCCTTCAAATTTTGAGGCTTAAATAGATAAAGTATCTAACAAACTCATCTAAAATAGCTCATATAATCATAACTATCCTTATCTTATCAAATAAAGTAGAATTCATCCATCAGATCCATCAAAATCTAGAAAATCCCACAAAATAAGAGTTTTGACCTAGTTTCTAGGGATCCTCCATAAAGACAGGTCCTATTTGACAGCCTTTGACTGGGCCTATTAAAGCTCGATTTGACTGTACCAAAAAGTGTACTCTTATTCTTAGTTCATGAGCCTTCTATAAATATATCCAGCTCGAGCCCAAGTGTCCTGCACATATGAAAACCATAATGCCATTACGAGAATTTTTGATGCTGTCCAAAAATGCACCTAAATTTCAATTCTTACAAAAACATATAATAATTGAAAAAAATAACTTAGATACCTGTATATGCATCTTTTGGTCAATATAAGGTGGATATGATGGTGAATATATGGATAATATGACAAAATAAGGTGTGTTTCATACACAAAAAGAGATACAAACTGAGGGCCAACAATGTTTACAACAGTCTTTGACTAGCAATAAGGAAGAATGACATTATTTGTATATCTCATAAAATGCAACATGGAAATCAGCAAGAGAATATAAGGAACCATTTGGCAGGCTTTCGTACCAAGACCATGCTTTTCCTTCTAAAGTGACCATAAAAATATTTAAGAGACAATCCTCAGGGAACTGAACCTTAAGTCTGTGTACATGCATATGGAATCTAACCAAATGAAGAGAATAACTGTCTTACTTTTCATTTTTAAATATGGGAAGATCAGTTAACTAATCGACCTTTGACATAGGATTTGGAAAACCAGGGATGTCAAACCGATTCATAGGGGCATACTTGGCATTTATTCTTGCAATGGAACTCATCTTAGAACTTCTTCAAGCTACCAATCTTGAAGCAGCGGAGTCACCTTCCAATTGATTATTTGATGTGTGGAGTTGCTAGAGCAGAAATACAACCAATATGTGTCTAAGTGTCTGCTGCTCTCAGACCTTAGAACCGAAACTTTGTCGTTCTTCCTAGGGAAAATTTACACCTTCGGTCCCCGGAAACAATGCCAAAATGTTATCACCAAATTGAGGCCTATTGGGCTGCTGCAATGATCAACTTGGAGTAACCGTTTCAAACCAACTTTGTACTAAATATTAGCCTCTTTAGCTTGAGAGGGCTCTCTCAACTTATCAAAGGATTTTCAATGAAAACTCTACTAGATGGCTAACTCTATGATAATGACTTGATTGTATATGATTGCAGGTGGAAAATGTAGAGAATTTGCTACCATTGGGCTTATGGAGTCATTGTAAACCTCAATTACAAAACATAAAATGTCATGGAAGCCAAGGCACTTATATTCTTATCAAATCACACATAAAGGACAAAACAACAACTACATGTGTACAGGAAATTAGAGCATATTACTGAATTCCAAGTGATTACACATGAGCCACTGCATAAAGATCAAAAGGAATAAGATAAACAAGTATAGATGAGAACATACAATGAATCTTGGGTCTGAAATAAGCTGCTGCAAAAGTATATTACTGATACTGAAAGATTACAATAGTAGTGCATACCTAACATCTCCCAACCCCTTCTAACTCTAAAACTCCTCTCATTTATAGAATGAGAACTCATACAAATGATTTTCCACCTTAGTCACCTCAAATTCCCACCTCAAAGACCTATTTCAAACATGATTCCATCACTTGGAGACTTCCTAGGGATATTTCTATTTTGCAGACTTTGAATATAAAAAAGACTCTTCTTTCATTAATAGTTCAAAATTTCAATTTAATAACCCTTATCAACTGCAACCAACTAATTTTCTGAGTGTACTAGAGTGATGATGTATCATTATTCCACGTGGATGCTGAGCTAGACCTCCTCCAAGTTGATTTTTTACAATTTTTTCACAAATCTGGTTAGTGAAAATTCTGAAAAATAGGCTTCAAAGATGGGTGTATAATTTCCAAAGCGTGATGGATTTGCAGAAAATGTGAGAGGTTTTTGTAGATAGACCTCTGCTGAAGAAAAATATCTTTCATATTTCCAAAATACTTTTTCATTTGGTCTGAAATCAAACTTGAATTTGACTGCTAAAACGGTCATGTACAAAAATTTTCGTAGCGTAGTTTAGTAGCGAGGTTGTTTTTGTTCTTTGTGTTTTCCTTCTGTCACCTCTGCTAGTCAAAAAAAAAAAATTAGGTCAAAATGAGTGAATATGATCAACCTCCCTCCTTGGATCTTCAAAAAAATGTTTTTATAGGCAAAAAAGCATCTTCAGAAATTTCATAGCATTTTTTGGCCTTCAAGCCTGGAGCATGCTACGAAACTACCTGATAATGGAAAAAATTCCAAAATATTCCTTTTTCTTCATAATTTCATCTGTAGGTCTGAAAAGTGATATAATGAAATATGATAATGCAAACTTGCCTCTTACCCTCTTCAAAAAACATCATTTTCACCTTTAGCAAGTTTATTCATCACTAAAATGACTCTGTTTTTCTGAAAACATAGGGTTTAGAGATGAGCTTGTATCTCCCTATCCTTGATAGATGTTGCAAAAATGAAGGAAATTTTTGTAGGTAATTCTGTCTTGAAGAAAAATCTCTCTTGGTTTTTTTAAAACCATCTCCAGCTATCCAGAATCTGCATTCTACAAACATGTATAAAACAAGAAAATTTTGCATTATGAAAATAGAGCCGAAAGACATCCCTGAATCTCCCAATTTGTAGCACTTTTGAGAAAAGTGAAAGAGCTTAATGTTATTTGATATGTGATTGACAATAAAATCTCTCAGTTTCTTAAAATAATTCTCTGTTTTCCCAGAAACTACCCTTGATGTTGACTTCTCAAAAGTAAAATAATAAAGAAATCCTCATATTCGCTACGAAATTATTAGGAAGTTTCATAGTGAAATCTTCTTATTTTGCACTGAATTCATTACAAAACAGTGTAAAACTGGCTAGTGGCTCACTTTTTTAATTTGAAGGCATGGGTGTGAAAAAAAAAAGACATGGAGTGTAGATGACTGACAAGACATGACTCATGGTGGTTTTTTTTGACATAGGATAAACATGATTTGGTAAATTCTTCATCAAATATTTGACCCAACATGACATAACATGAAACCTATGGTGACCTTATCAAAACAAATTTTGAAAATTTTGAGTGTGATAATAACGTATATAAACAAATAAATAAAATGTAATTTACCAGAGCAAACTCCTAAGCCCAGATAATCATGTGTTGTGTAAGCACATATGCCATACAACGTAAAACTCCTCTCTGTTGTGATGGATATTGATAGTAGTAGATACATCATATACATTTATCCCATCCCATAATTCCTTCAATTCCTATACTAGTGGTTGTAAGTAGTCATCCATATTATTCACTTGTCTTCTACCAGGGACTATGTCGGCCAACATAAGATGTTCATTCTTCACGAACAACCATGGGGGGATATTGTTATTGATCACTATTACAGGCCAAATAGAATAGTTGGTGTTCTGGAGGGAATATGGGTTAACGCCATCCATGGCTATGATGAGTTGTAGATTTCGCACTTTATCCTTGAATTTTTTGGGCCATGTATCCTCTATATGCTTCATGGCTATTGAATTTGTTGGGATTCACATAACTCCCAACTCACTTCTATGTGAGGCATACCATCCCTGAAACATAGCTAATTCTTTGCAACAAAAGAGCCTTTGAATCCTTGGGATTATAGAAATGTGCTTCAATATCTTAAAAGGAGGGCCACATGATTTAACCTTCTTTTTTGATTTTTCATAACTGTCATGCCCACATTTTAGACATATATCTTTGTCTAGATATTCTCCTCTATATAAAATACAATAATTTGGACATGCATGATATGATATGTACTCAACACCCAACATTTTCAATAATTTCTTTGCCTATTCGCAGCTACCAGGCAAGACATTATCACTCCGAAGAACCTTATCTTTGAATAACCTGTAGTTGGTCATGGACAATATTAATTGTACATTAATGCCAATATAATTAATAACGTTTATAAAATTGACCATTTTCAATGTTCATTGTGTGATTATATTTCTCAAAATATAACGAAGGACTTGATGGTCAATTACCTCAAAATTTCCAAGAAACATTCATTCGACAAGCCAAAATTTTCTTTCAAGTTGTACAGTAATATCGTTGTTCCCAACTAGGTAGATTTTGATTGACTGCCAGGTCCAAAGAGAGGGGTGGTGGAAGAAAATTTAAGGCTTTCGAAAAGGGTATCAGTGATATGAGCATCATCCCCTAGTTGATCATCGTTCTAGAATGCATCTAACAACATTGTATCCATGGCAATCGTATCCCTTAAGTAACCATCCATACCAACCTCTATTTGATTGCCTCCATTGCCAGCTTGTGAAGAGCTACTATTGCCGTAGTCATTCCTAATTGGTGAATCTGGACGTAGTGGGAATTGAGTAGGTGGTTGATTCAACCATTCTTGGTATAGTTCCTCTGATTTTTTCTCTTAATTCAACCTTCTCTTGATTTTACATTGTCGTGGGGTGCAACAGAAAATGGTAGGTAGGTCACTTATCATCACTAGAATCCTAATAATTTCAAAAAAAAAAATTAAATGTGATCAATACAAAATCGATGATATCAATTAGTAAGCACATCGACAATTCATGATTGATTGTTTGACGTTGAAATAATTACATTAATATACCAAAAATTATTATTACCATCATTTTCCTAGGATTGTGGCTAGAAGATGCAATGTTACAATTGGCAGGGTGAAGCGGCTGTCCTTTTTAATCTACCAAATGCGCCTTGCGGTATGCTGCTCCTGATAAGAGCTTCCGACATTTTGGAGATGTTTGAATATTTTGTGCATCTGAACTCGATTCTGAATTTTCATGAACCTGCAAATTTGTATACATTAATTTTATTCAGCTGATTGACATGGATAAAAAAATAAATTCAATTACATAATGAAAATATAAATAAAATCTAAAGTAAATATTACGTTTGGAGATGGATAGGGATAAATTTGCGATGGACTTTGAGAAATATTATGGAATGAGCTAGATTTTAAAGAATTTTCCATTTGATATAATTATGAGATTTTCTCCCTGCATTTGAGAAAAATCAATAATAAATTTTGGTGTACATACATAAAAGTGATTTCGGTGCCTTAAAAATGGACTTATTGTTATCGGTGCTAATGTACAATTAACTGCACCGATGTGTTTTAGTTACTGCGCACTAGTGACATGTTATTAACTGATGCACCGGTGCGGTTAGTTAACAAATGCACCAAATATCCAGAAATTAAAAAAAATGCAAATTTGTTTATTTAAAGTGAAAAAAAAACAGTAAATTGAAAAATGGGTAGAAAATTATTTTTGGAAATCCAATCTCATAAAAAAGTTCTTTAAATAGTAAAAACTATTCATTATTTCATTATTTTTGCAAAAATGTTCAGGGAGGGATTTGCACGAGAGACATACCTGGAGCAAGAGAGCACGAGAGCACTATGGAGCAACAAAATACTTTTGAACAACAACACTATTCAGAGAATCAAAATTTGAAACATCTGGTGATTCGCACAGAAACACTGTAGTATAGTAAAAATGTTAAATTTTACTGTAATAATTGTTTTTTTTACAGTTTGTGTTGGATCTAATACATGAATAGTAAAAAATTTAAATTTTACTTTGCATTTTCAGGAGAAAAAAAATAAATAAATAAATCCATTCTTACGTTAAACCCTTGCTTCTTATTGTTTCTACCCTAATTTCTTCTTTTTCTACGACTTCATAATTAGGGATTTTCATTTTAGATTTATAGGGTTTGTATTGCTATATATATAGGCATATGACATCTAACCTGGGGGACCATTTGCATAGTCAGTTCCCAATTCATGTTGGCCCTTGCATGATTTTTTAAAAAACATATTTTTTTAATCAGTGCACCCTGTGTAAAATAGCACACTGGTGCGCTATTTTAGTATAGCACACTGGTGCGCTATTTTAGTATAGCACACCAGGCACATACTGTTTGATACTTTTTTTTAATTAATTTATAGCTGTGTTAATCAGTGCACCGATTAACATATAATGCACTGCTTTTCCTTGTTGACAGAGAACACCGTACGATGTTTCTACTATTTTGGTAGTGCATTTACAAGAACATGTTGCACTGCCATCGATGTGTACTGTTTGAAAGGCACACAATTTTCTTGATTTTTTTTTTCCTTGAAAAGTTTGTGATTTATTTATAAAATATATTAATGAATGGTATGGTACATGTTTCATATTGATAAAGAAATGGATAACAAGAGATCAAGTAACAAAAATACTGATAACACATCGAGAAAAGAAAAAAAGGCAAGTTCTTTGTAAATTCTTTACAACAAATATTATTTTTGAACTATATGTAAGTTTAACTAATATGTATTGTTTACTGTATATCATGCAGAGCCACAAAATGATGAAGCTCGATAAGGTTATTTCTGATCTAAGACCAGAAGATCGTAAAAGCTTGATGGAAAAATCGCAGAAGGATGAATCAGGTGAATGAAAAAATACTATCGATCCAATATGATATTATTTTTTGAATTTTCATTAATAATATACTTAAAAATATTAGATAACATGTTTCAAACAATATATTAATTCACATATGTTTAATTTTCTACAGGGACCAACAACGAAGAAAATGAATGATGTTCTAAGAAAAAAAAAAAAAATAGAACATGCAAATGAAAATGAATTGCTCCTTAGCTCATATGGAGTGGTGCTGGAAGTTAACGAAAGGTGGGAAAATTTTTACGAAACTTTGAGAGATCTATTGGAACGAATGTATAGACGTTATTTTCACTTACAATACAAAAATCAATCAAATGATTCCAATAACCAAATTTTATTTAAACTACAGGATGAGTTCCGAGAGAATTGGTCAATGGGACATGTGAAATTTTTAATAACAAAAAAGTACAACAACAAAAAATAAGGAATGAAAAAGTAATATTCCTTTAAATTTTTTTCTAGAATTATATTTATATATTACTGAAAGCAATCATTTATAAATATCACTTGTGTTATATTTACTTTTCATATATCAATATAAAAATTAAATAGTTTATTGTCATGTTACATTTTCAAAAAGATTATGAAAATCTCGAAGGATGAACGAGATGATATAAGAAATATGCCAGTAGGAATGGTCAAAAAGGTGTACAAGGAGATGGTCAAAGAAATGGACACAATTGCATTGCATGAGGAGCCATCTCAACAACAACGTGCTTCAAATGTAATATGTAATCATTGAATTTTTCAATTAGGTATAATAAATAAACATTTTAGCATTAAATATTAATTTTCAAGTATTTTCTTGCAAAAAAGAAAAGAAAATGGAACCCATTTAGCACATAAAACAGGACGACAAGGAAGAAAAAGGTTGATATCTATGTTTGTGAGTAATTGTTACTTCCTTATAACAACTTAAATAGATTTCATTTTTGTATATTTTAAGTTGTTTTACAACAATCATCATTACATATCTTCAAACAAGTGCTAACATACAAAGAAGAACCATGAGACGAATTGATTGACATTGGGTTAAATATGGGTTGTCAGTGTATGTTGGCATATCAGAAATTAATTGTAGAATTTGTAAGCATCTATCTTATTTTACTTATCTTCGTTTATAATTAATAGAATAAAAAATTCTTTTATATTAAATATATGATTTGTCATGGGGTATAAAAATTGCAGGAAACAAAGTATGAAACTGTGCCAACAAATGAATTGTTGAAAGATGGCATGAAGTTTGGTTTTGAAAGAATGTGTATAGTTCATGAGTCAATTCTTGCTATGGTATATTTCTTTCTGTTTACATTGATGTATATTATTTAATATTACAATTTTCATTATTATCACCAATGTATATACACTCATTACAATTTATTTTTATGTTTGTAGATGGAACTTGAAGAAGAAGAAAACAATCAACACAATGAACAAAACATTCCTCAAAATAACCCAAGTCATGGAAGTAGCTCGAGCAGTGACAACAGTTCTAACGAAGAATGATGATCAATATGTTTGGATATCAAAGCAAGGCATTGTATTTTTTGAAATATTTGTCTGTGAAATCAGACATTTTGTTTAATGTAATGGACATAGTGTCCCAATTTAAAGACATAGGGATACCAATAACTGTCACATTTTGTATGACAAAGAGTGTCTTATTCATACATATATATAATAAAAAATGTTTTAATTTATTCTATTGCATTATCCATTGTCGTTGTGAAATGTTACACCACTGGTTAAATATTATAATGAAGAGATGTGAAATTTGATGATATGATATAAAAAATTAATCCAAACATCACATTCAAATGCACTAATGAAAATTTAATTGATATGAATACTGTTATAAGATAAGTGTCAACTTTTGATGAATAGAGAATTTTAAAAAATCACAATAATTGCACTGTCATAGGTCGATGTTTCTAAAAATACAAAAGGAACACCAGTGTGTTTGTATGATAATTTGCACCGGTGTGTTTCTACGACCTATTGACACCGCACAAATACCAATACCAATTAGAACGCCCGGTGCGCTTTATCGATGACTACCACCCGAGCGGTCCAATAGGCGTTGCATGCATCGGTGCAGTTTGCCTTTAACGCGCTGGTGTGTTTTTATAACTTAAACGACCTAGTGAGTTTTATCACCTATAGGGCCCGATGCGGTTTTACACCTTAACGAATCGGCGCATGCACCTTCCATCGGCCCAGTGTGACTGGATGGTTGACATGCACTGGGTTGTTGCTAAATGCCTAAGGGTGTCTGAAATTTGTTTTCCATCCTGGTGCATTTTCCATCCTATTGTTTGGTATTTTTATGGTACCGGTGCATTCACGGTACAATGCACTGGTGCGTTGACACCTGATGCACGCACCAATGAGAAAAATATATGTAACAACCTCCGACCACCCAATTTTTTTTAGTTGTGTTGAAATTCCGTTAGAAGCTCCTCCAAAATCTCCATTACCAAAAATGAATGTTGTAGAAAATATTTTTTTGACAATTTTGGCCAATTTTATAACATTAAAACCTCCTTTATCTAGAGGATCTTTTCCTTGTAGTGTACAAAGGGAAACTACTTAACCTGCCAAAGAAAATGAAGCCATAGACAGAGCTAGAGAAAGCGAGATTATGAATTTTGATTCAGAACAACAAGAAACTCTCCTCGTTCATTGGAAATATTTAGACCTAATATGTATGGTTGTATATCAGTTTTGATTTCTTGGTGAAATCACACAATATCCCATCAATTGGCTCACTCACTGAAGCCAAATGCAAACACCAGGTTAGGCAGGAGATCGAAGAATATTTGGAGCAGCTGAGACAGATTGCTACCAAGGAGGATTTGGAGTTGAACAAACAGAACATGCATAACTACATTGGTGGTCCTATCCAGATTAGAACAATGTTGCTCCTACTTGAGAGGGAAGTTAAAACTAGCTCCAAATCATTGTACTCAATGTTATGGAGGATAGAGTCCGCTTCCAGCCAGACACCATCACATAGTTTTGGGATGTCATCGCACAGTACTGATATTGGAACCAATATGTGACCGAAAAGCATCAAGTGGAAGTTTTTGAGCTAGAGTTTTCCCAAACTCAAGAATCATAGTGTTTTGTATATTTAGGTTTTCAAGTTGTATCTACCCTATTTTATCCCATATGGGTATGAGTGTAAAATTTATTTTTATTTGTAATTATGTGTAAAGTGAAATTCCAAGTGTCCATATTGGAATGTGAAGAGTCATGATGTAATGTAATGAGTCATTTTGTAAAGAAGTTGAAGGGTCATGAGGGGAATCCAAGAGTCACAAAGGGGTATGTGAAGAGTCACCCCCTTTGTTATAAATATATCCTCATAAATCATGTAACGGGCTTTTGGGAGACAAGATTTTGGCTAGGCCTAGGCTTAGAAAGAGCTTGGGAGTTTTGTGAGAGCCTTGGCTTCTCCGTAGCATAGAGGGAGTATAATTATTTGGAGGAGAAGGTGTTGTTGACTTCAAGTTCCAGTATTGGGGCTAATGGTTCGTTAATGGTGTATGTATGATTGGAACTTTCACTTTTATAAAAATCAGAGTCGACACACTTTCATGCATATATTGCGAATATAGTATGACTATTCTTGTTGTATTTGCAATGTATGTTATTTAACTTACACTTATTCTTATGAACTACTTCGTTTGCATTGGTACGAATCTTGTTTAATGTGTGTTGTTGTATTTATTCATCATGGTTAACTTGTGAACTATTTCGAATATTATCTTGTGATGTCATTATGCTCGTGTCTTCCTTTCAGGATGTGTACTATTACAGGCTTCTAAGGGGATAACTCCCTTTTCCGTTCGTGTGTTGGAACCTTCATGCATCACACTTGAATTTTTGCAAGGTCACACACTTATTCTTATCAAATACATCGTGCATCACTCTATGGGTATTTGCAACCAAGGCATATCATTAACACCCCACTACTAGGACTCCTACTCCAAACAACGTGAGGTATAATTTGGACTTCATACTGGGGAGATCCCCTGAATGTTGGCGGGTCTAGCACCATCAACATGATCCTTATGGTTTCAAGGCCTATCATTTTGATGATCGAGATAAAGGTCATTTTAGGTTGAAGGATTTTTCTATGTTAAAATCTTCAGAATCTGATCATATTATTATCTATTTTGCACATATCATGAAGCGAATAATATCCATGGCACATTTTCTCTTCTGGAGTAATTACAATTGCTTTGATCATAAATCGACCAAAACCCTTGTGTTAGTACTGAGTTTGATTTGAAATATGTTTCTAATCGTTTTTCAACTTAGTATCTGGTTTCCTGGTTCTATGACGCCAACAATTTTTTTTAATGCTCTTAGCTCCATAATGTTGGTGTTGCATGTAACTGGATACAAATGGAACAAATGGAGAATTAAGAACATTATATGTTAACCAACCAATATGATCATATTACTAGTGATTCTCGTTGTGATTCGAATGCATTAATTGAAAATTAATTTAACCATAAGTCTCATGATCTTCAAATTGGTTGTTTTGAATATTGAGATCCAATTGTTGAATGGTTAGAGAAATATTACATGGCAAGTTTCTATTCAAATAAAAAGTTTCGATCCTTTTTAACGTTTTCAAGAAATAAGAGTGGAGATGAATGCGTATTCACAAGCAACATGCAAGGTTTGTATAATTGACATTTAAAACAACAAGGTAAAGTTAAAAACTTCCTATCATTTGGTATGGCACATCCTTTTGGTAATAGGCTATACCTTAAGTTAGTTGTGCAAGTTTTCAAATTTCTTATCTTTTATATTAAACATTGTTTTATATTGATTTTAATTTATTGTATCTTTGTGGTTGTACGTCAGGAACATCGATTGCTACATTGGAAATATCATTACACTTAGCCCTGACCTTCTAGTTGATTAGGTTAGGAGTACGTATAGTTGCATTTAGTTTCCCTTGCATTGCATGATTCCACCCTCTATCTTTCTCTCCATCGAGTATCTGAATTTTATTTTATTTATTATTGTATATTCTAGTACATGCACTACAAGGAAAAGACCCTCTAACGGATGTTTTTGAGGAACCCCTTATAAAAATAACCCAGAAATCCGTTTCTAGCGGAGGTTACTAGAGGAGGTTGGCAGGTGGAGGTTTTTGCGGATGTTTTTCGTCCAGTGTGCTTATCAACCTAAATCGCACCAGTGCGTTCAACAAGAGAAAGCACCGATGCACACAAAACATTGGCCTACCGGACACCTTGCACTCCATACAAACACACCCAGTGCATCTTATTATTGTAGCGTAATGGTGCTTTACAAAGATTTCGCACCGGTGTGTCATAAAACGCCGCGCCAAAACAGAAACCGCTCGGTGCGGTCTTAAGAAACCACCTCGGTGCACCTATAAAACCTTGCGCATTAGAACATGGTTAAATTAAAAAAAAAATTACGGCCAAAAAACCATATTTTTCACTTTTCTTAGTGTTCTAGAGTTCTCAAGCACTTGTGCAATTTATTCTTGTCTAAGCCGCCCTGACATCGGTGCTCCAATTGCACCCATTGCACACACTGTTGTTGTTCATTTCCCATTAATCTCCAGCTTGAATTTTGCAAAACGGTGGGCAAATTTTCCTTTGCAAATTACATAGCCAATATGCCTCCTCGACGGCCAAATGTACAGGTATTTTTCTTGTTTTTCCATAATTAAGCCTTTTAGCTGATTATAATTTCAAATTACCTTAAAATTAACCATTTAAAAGAAAATAAAGTTGTCGCGCAGTGCACTCAAGCCGTTCGGCTCGCACCGGTTCGCGGTGCTGCCTGTAAATTTACAGGCCGCACCGCAACCGATGGTAACGGTATTCGCATCGGTTCAGGGGCGGTACTGAAGGCGCATCGGGTCATTTTAATTTTTTTTAAAAAGTGCGGTGTGGTTGATTACCCGACCGCACTGTTGACCATGTGGAATAGAGGCAATGCGATGCATTGACTTAAATATCCACCCTGAGGCGGATATGTTTGTTAGTGCACCACATTCCGCATTTCCACAGGGTCAACAGTGCGGCCTGGTAAAAGACTGCACCGTTGACTAAGTAATGATGTTAAGAGGTCGGTGCACTGACCGAACTATATAGCTCGAGGCGTAGATTTTAGTCAGTGCACCACACTACTGACATTGTACATAGTCAACGGTGCGCTAAAAATGTTTAGGTGCACCACCTCCGGTGTGTTGAATATTATCTGGTGCACCGCCTCTAGTGTGCGACAAAAAGAAGACGCATCGAAACCGGTGCATGCCTATTTTTTCTAGCGCATCGAATGTCTTTTTTTTTCCAAAAAAATTATATATGTATATTCCTAAACACATTTATCATTTAATAATTTTTTTTGTTTAATATGTCAATCATTCAGAGATGTGAAATGAGAGA
Source organism: Pinus albicaulis (assembly GCA_034641835.2). NCBI lineage: Eukaryota > Viridiplantae > Streptophyta > Pinopsida > Pinales > Pinaceae > Pinus > Pinus albicaulis. Next base: position 1,332,838,910 of record CM076577.1, on the reverse strand, counting down.
AGAGGGGGAACAACAATAACAACAAGTGGAGCAGTATGCCATGGTTCGCCTGTGGGAGGCACGAGAGAGGGGTAGAGATGCGTATCCTCACCCTATTACAACAGCTACCCAGGGCATCCTAAGGCATGTAGGCCTCCTCAAGTTCTATGAGGAGGATACTTCCCTAAATGGCCATGGTGTGTTTTTGAGACATCTTATCAGCAGGTGGAATGCCCACCGACAGGCTTTCCGGGTTGGTCCTAACCAGTGGTACACACCCACTAAAGAGGACATATATTTCATTACAGGGCTATCAAGGAGAGGGGTGGATTTTCCCTCATTCCTAGAGGTTCTTGTTGGCTATGCAGTAGGGAACCAGTTGGTGTATTGCTAGAGATACATTAGTGCAGATATACTTTCCTTCAGATTTTAAGGTCTCCGGAGGTCAGTTACGTATTGGTGCATTTGGTATTCAGGAGGTGAGGTGCCTCTCAATTACGATTTCAACCATTTCAGACAACACCAGTGACGGGCAACACATTAGTTGCTCGCTTCTATATTATGTTGATTCTTTAGTACAGGAGCCACGACTTGTCGGGTGGTCTACCATTTTTTTGCAGCAGTTTTGTACAGCCTTAGATAGATGTCATGCTCATGCACAAGGGAGGGTCAACTTCCCTTTTTCTTTAGATATTTATTTTTTATTTTTTGAGAGGTTTTCCGGAGACGAGGCCTACTTTTGTTCGACAGCCTCGTAGGCTGATGTTCAAGGCACAGATGCACATGTGGGGGCATATGATGCCCAAGAGGGGCGAGACTGTGGAGTTTCTAGCCAGTGTTGACGAGCATCCCTTCATTATGGTACCCTATCCTTATGTTGGTTTGGATTGGTGAGGGTGTGCCAAAATCCTCTTCACAGATGATGAGCCGCCGGATGATAGAGGTAATATTACTATTTTAATTAAATTTATTCTAACATGTTCTTTAACTTGTTTTTATTAAATTGCGTAATGAAAATTTCTAATTATTGTTGTGTACTTGTATATATTTTGCAGACATTGGGTCTTTTGATGGCGAGGACATGCCGACACCACCACATGATCTTGATGATATTCAGGGTATGCCAGATGTCTAGGATCATTAGGAGGCCGGTGCAGAGAGACCTGCTCCTGCTGGTGTGTTGGTACCTCCTTTTTCTAGGCGTAGTCGGCTTGATAGTAGATACAGGATGGAGTTGGGCGACCAAATCACTGCATTTATTGTTGAGGCGGGCATCAGGCCTGCTAATATGAGAGACATACAGGTCGATGGTAGGCTGTTACATATGTGGAGAGGTATGCCGCGTGACATGTACAACCTCATGTGGCATGTCATTGGAGCTACGACCTTTGTTACGTGGTTGAGGAGGACCGTTGCATGTTATAGGCATGGTCGAGACACAACACGTGATTGACAGTCCACGAGTAGTGAGTCATCATCTAATGATCATTCACCTCGCGCTGTGCCAGATGAGCACCTTGGTATTTCAGTTGAATTTTTCCTAACAGTGATATGATCGAATATTCTAGCTATGCATTTAACAAAGAACCCATATATTTTGAGAATATGATTGAAGATTGTTGTCGTATACTTGAGCACTATTCCATTTCTTCACCATATTAGCACAAAATATAAAGAATAATTTCTTTCACCATAATAACACACAAATTTCAAACAAGAAAACACTCCATTCTATGTTTTGAGGCATTTTACGCAAATGATAGGCATTTCTATGGAGTTTTATCCATATTCTGCAATTTAATGAGGGTTGGAGGGAGCTTACAATCCTGTATCGGTTAGTAACTGCATCCTTCGGTAGAACCAAAGAAAATTTAGGCAGATTCCTCAACGAAGTATACTAGCCATAATCAATTCCTTCGAGACCTCAATAGAAGAAATAGATATGTATGTCAGAAATAGATATGGATGTTAGAGGCTCCTTTTGGCACCTTTTCTTGTTGCAAGTTGTGGAAAGGTTCAAGTTTCTTTTTCTGAAAGAAGAAGAGGTGTAGTTTTGAAAAGAAATGGCCCAAATATTTTCCCAGCAAAATGTAAATTTCCAACATGTCTAAAAGCTAAAATATCTCCAACTTCAATAAACTGCTCAGAAACAAAACTTTCCCAACCATCTGTGAAAACTACCCACATATTAGCATAACACAGGTTCACATGCCACAATTGCCCACTTGGGCCCTGTAGTATTGCATATTCACACCATGGAAAATTTTAGGGGCTAATATTCGCAGGTGGGCTAATTTTCCATATTTTTTCCCAAAAAATATTCGCCAATATCCATTTTTTTATAAAAATGATTTGCCCAAATTTTACAATATAAAAGTATTTTACCTTAAAAATCACCAACATTATATAGATATTATATATAAAATCATTATAAATTTGAATAATTTTACAATTATATTAATAAATATTTTATAATTTACATATTAGGGACTAGTGAGATTCGCCAATGTTTGAAACTTCAAGATAATTTTCCATCCTTAAAATTTTCCCTGCTTCACATGCCCCACATTGCATTCTCTCCACATAATCAGTGGGGACCTCCTGCAATAAACAAAATGCATTGGAAAAATATTTATTTCCATCAAGAATTTATCCAATTCTAATTCTTAAGAATAAACAAAACTCTGATTCTAATTGCATATTTCCATCAAGAATAAACAAAATTATAATACTCAATTTCTATGGTTGGAGTTCACTAAATTTTGGTGTACACACCTTAAAGTAATTTCGGTGCCTCAACCACAAATCGATGCTAATCTACATATAACCGCACCGGTGCCTTTTAGTTACTGCACACAGGTGCATTTTAGTTACTATGCATCGGTGCCATGTTACCAATGGACGCACCAGTGCAGTGCTATTAAGTGACGCACCGGTGACGAATAACTACAAATAAAAAATCGCAACTCTATTTTTTTTAAGTGAAAAAAAAGTGGTAAAATAAAAAATGGGCGGAAAAATATTTTCGAAAATCAAATTTCATAAAACAATTCATTAAATACTAAACACTTTTCATTATTTCACTATTTTTGCAAAAATTTCCAGCTTGAGATTTGCAGGAGACATACCTAGAGAAAGAGAGCACGAGATCATTATGGAGCAGCAAAATACATTCGAACAAAATATTCAGACAATCAGAATTCCAAACCTCTGGTGATCCAAACCTTGTAGCATAGAATTTAGAACAACCTCGTGATTAAATTTGATTATTTTTTTATTTTTTTTCTGCAGTTTTTCTACGAAGTAAGAAAAAAAATTCAATTTTTTTTTCATTTTCAGAAACAAAAGAAAAAAAAAATCCATTTTTACCCTAAACCCTTCATTCTTTTTGTTTCTGCCCTTTCTTCTCCCTGTTTCTGTGATTTCAGAATTAGGGCTTTTCATTTTAGATTTATAGGGTTTGTATTTTGTAATGAAATTGCTTCCAGATCCATCGCATTGAGTGGGTTTTTTTCTTCCATCAACGTTTCGAACCAGCTACCAAGGTTGATCATCAAGATAAGATTGACATCCAACCCACGGGATGACTTGCATAGTCGGATCCCAATCCATGTCGGCCCTTGCGTGAATTTAAATTTTTTATTTTTATTTTTTTATTGGTGCGCCCTACATAACCTAGCACACCGGTGCGCTATATATTCCCAGTGCACCGTGAAAGTACTGTGTAATAAAAAATTAAAAATAATGTTTTTTTAATTAGTGCGCCATATGTAAAATAGGGCACCCGTGTGCTATTTCATTATGACGCACCGGGAACATGCTGTTTCACAAAAAAATGTTTTTTTGTGTTAATCGGTGCACAATGTAACAGATAACACACCGCACCGGGTCTCCTAGTTGATAGAGAGCACCATATGGTGGTCCCTTGTTTGTGTGGGGCGTTTATTACAAAAACTAACACAGGACGATTTATATTATTTTCTCTGTGTTAATCGGTGTGGTGGTTAACATGTAACACATCGGTGCTCCTTATTGACATAGAGCACCATATGGTCTATTATATTGTTTGGGCGGTGCGTTTATAAGACCCCCATCACCGAGGTCTATGCGTACACCATGAATGGTGCACTAGTTTCTTCAATTTTTTTTTTTTACTTAAAAATTTGACAATATATATATATATATATATATATATATATATATATATATATATATTTTAATTCAAATGGTTATGAGTTTTTATTTACAGAGAAAATCAGGTTGGGCCGAGGCCTAATTAACCTTCAATACAAGACTACTGCCATTTTCCTAATACATCTTGAATTTATTTTCACGAAATGCATATTTGTGCAAGTATTCCATCGTTTATGTTGACGTCTCCTTGATCCAGAAGGCATCCTTTGTTGGCATAAATGTTCGCTTCTTTGTTTGATTCTCTAAGAATATGGAAGCATTTGAAGGAGGTGAATTCGTGAAGAATGAATCTCAGTCTTTGTAGATTCTTGTTTAGGGCAGCATCGTTAAATTGGCCTTTCAAATATATCTTTTTTATCAAGATTTCAGAATCACCAAATGCTTGCAACTCCTTGAATCGTCTTTCTTTGGCAAAATGGCAGGCTTTTATCAAGCTCAAAATTTCTGCTTGATTATTAGTTCGTTGTCCTAGTCCCCAACTGAAGGTTTCTCTTAAGAGTCCATCTGGAGAATATATAAGGCCTCCAGCACCCGTAGTCCCATGGTTTCCCTTGGAGGCGCCATCAAAGAAGACCATTGTTATTCGTTGCTTCCTCCACCAACACTGGAATATTTCATCCTTGTCTCTTAATCTCCACTCAATATTGAGTTGGGGTTTTACGGTGCTTTGATTCCTATGTCTAAAGACAAAGGTTTTGAGCCATTTGTTTTCCTCTTGATGTAACAAAATTTCAGGTTTGAGGACTTGGGTGCACAATGTTTCGAGAAGTATGCCTTTTGCTTTAGTGGCTACAATATTGGGGGTCGAGGCAGTATTGTTGAAAATCTATTCATTCCTGGCAAGCCATAATTTCTAGCATACAAACTTGGGGATGGTGATCCAAACTCGAGCCCAGAGGGAGTTGTTGATGAAGGTTAAAGGATATCGATCCTTCCATGTATTGAAGAGGTCAATTGCTAAGATTTTGGAGGGGACAACGACATTGAGACCATGAAGAGAAAGAGTCCAGAATTTATTAGAAAAAGGACAGTCCACAAACAAATGGTCAATCGTTTCCAAGGCTTGATTGTAGAGTGCACATCTATGAGGACCAACAATGCTTATTTTCAGTAAATTTTCACCTGTCAGGATTTTTTTGTGCATTAATGTCCAAAAAAATAAATTTATTTTGGGTAATGCCATTGAGTCCCATACCTGAGCCCAGAAGTTTGAAGGAAAATTCCTATCTCACTATAGTGCATATCCCTTGGGCAAGGAGTATATGCCAGAGGATCCCCAACCCCATGTGTCTTCAACCTCCTTGTGCACCGGGGCAGTGTCTCATAGCTCTTCTTTGAGTGTTTATGCCTACTGAATAAGGTGATCTGGAATGTTACTGATATTCCAATCAGTCCAATTTCCAGCCTCGTCCCAGATAGAGATATCAAAAATGTTTTTAATACCTCTGTTTTTCAAAATTTCATGGATTTCATCAAGGCTAGCGATGGATGCCAGGGGTACATAGCTCATAATCCTGTTTGTCCATAATTTAATTCGTTTCCCATTTCCTGGAATTCGATACAAATGTTGCATGAAGAAGTGTATTCCTTTTTTGCAGAGTCTCCATAGCTGCGTGATTTTCCTGATGTTTACATTTTGAATGTTCCTTAATGATGCTGCTAGGATATATTTGTGTTTGAGAAATTGAATTGTTGGATGCTTAGGATCGGTGTGCATCTGCCACAGAATCTTGTAGCCCAAAGACGGGTTGGCATGGTTCGGGTCTCTGATTTGAAGACCACCATCATGCAGAGATATTTTAACTATGTCCCATTTAACCAAATTCATTTTACGCTGGTTCCCTTTGCCACCATGCCACAAAAATTCATGCATGAGTTTGTTGATTTTCCTAGAAAACGATTTTGGAACCATAAGAAAGGAGGCTTGATAAATTAGGAGAGATGATAGAACCGATTTGATTAGTGTTAGCTTACCTTCATGCGTGAGCCACTGTCCTCCCCATGCTGTGATTTTGGCTTTAATTTTGGTTAACACTCCTTCCCATAGAGAAGTCTTGTTTATGCCCAATGCTAGAGGTAGCCTGAGGTAGATAATATTGTCCCATCTGGAGTAGCCATTGAACCCCAAAATACGAGCTACATTTTGTATCTCATTCTCTTCGACATTCCAGCTGTAGACAACACTTTTTATTTCACTTATCATTGAGCCAGATACTCTACAGTAGGATTGGAGGGTAGCTTTGAACGCAGAAGCTATTCTATAGGAGGCTCCTCCCAACATGAGGGAATCATCAACAAAAAGAGCATGGTTTATTGGGTCAAGACCCTTCATAATTCTCAGTCTTGGGGCAGCTCCAGCTGCCTTGCCCTGCTCCAATTTTCTGTTAAGTGTGTTTGCCAAGAGAATATATAGAAAGGGAGAGAGGTGGCATCCTTGCCTCAACCCTCTCATCACTTGGAAGTAGCTAGATGGCCACCTGTTTACTAAGGGGGCTATCCAAGGCCTGTTGGTACATGCTTTAATCAAGCTTAAAAACTCTTGTGAAAATCTGAAGGAAAGAAGAAATTTATATAGGAAGGACAAGTTTACTCTGTCGAAGGCATTGGCCATATCCAACTTGACCAACATGCCTTTCTCTTTTCTAAGATTGCTGGAGTGCATGGTTTATTGAACTTGAAACACATTATCCAATATGCGTATTCCTTTGACGAAGCCTCCTTGCGTGAAGGAGATGAGGCTGCCCAAAAGTGGCTTAATTATGTTGGCAAGGAGTTTTGCAATAATCTTGTAAGAGGCGTTGCAGAGAGAGATGGGCTTGAACCTGTCGAAGGAGGTGGGGTTTGTTTCTTTCAGAATTAATGCAAGAAAATTTGAATTGGTGCTGCCCCCCATTTTTTCTCTCTGGAGGAATCCTTTGATCATTCTAGTTAGATCTTCTTTAATTATATCCCAGCATATCCCGTGAAAATGAATTGTGAACCCATCTGGCCTGGGAGCTTTATCTGGTTCCATGGACTAGATGACTTTGTTGATTTCTTCCTCATTGATTTGCTACAATAGGGCTATGTTGTCATCCTTAGTGACCAAGGAAGGAATATTGTTGAGAAATTCTTTGTTGTCTTCTTCATTACCCTCATTCCCTTTGCTATATAGTTTTTGAAAATGTGAGACAACAAAAGATTTTATTTGATCTATGCCTTTGCAGAGCATCCCTTCAGAGCTTTGAATTGTCGATGAAAATAGGATGTGTTCCTGTCTCCGGATTCCAACCAAAGGCTGCGAGACTTTAGTCTCCAGTATTCTTCTTTGTTTTGAAAGGAACGGAAGGATTGTCATTAGGAAGCTTTATCTTTATGCAGTTCTTCTTTTGTTATGTCTATGGTGTCCATTTCTCTCTGAAGATTTTCCAGTTGCTGCACTGCTTCGTTTCTTTGACTGTTGGGAGAGTTTTTAGGGAGTTTGTTCCATTCCTTGAGGGCCTTTTTTGTGATTTTTAGTCTTTTTTCCCAAACATAGCTGGGGGAGCCACTGACAAGGGTGGACCAAGGCATTCGAACTGTATCAAAGAATCCACTTTTCCGACCCCACGGTGGGATAAATCTGAATGGAATTGGGCCCAATTTTTCTTCTTCATCCAATGAGAGAAGGATGGGTTTGTTGTTTGAGGTGAGTTTGGGGAGGATGGTTGTGGAAATGAGCCTGATTTCCAAAAACATGGTGCTTTGTACTAAGAACCTATCCAATCTGGCTGAGATGTGATCATCCCCTGTCCTGTTGTTTTTCCAAGTATATAACCCTATCTTAGGTTTAAAATCCATTAATTCCCATTGTTGTATTATGTATTCTACCACATGGATCATTTGATCCTTATTATTTCTGCCTCCTCTTTTTTCTTTTACATTCATCACTAAATTGGGGTCTCCAGCGATGATGATATTGTTTGGGGAGTGCAGTTCCAAGAATTCATTTAGAGATTTTCGGCATTCTTTCTTCTCTGAAAACATTACCGGAACATATATATTGAAAAGGGCGAGAGTTAACTTACTTTCTATATGCTTCAGCTAAGTGAAACTCCAGTGCTAGGTGTTGAAGGAGTTAACAAGCCTGAATTGGTCCTCCTTCCAAAGGGTGGAAATTCCTCTCGAGGATCCCCTTGCGCTTATTTCTTTCCTTGCATTCTTCTTCCATTTCTTTTTACTGATCTCAAGAAGGGCGTTCCCTTCAATTTTTGTCTCTTGGAGCAAGAGGATGTCTGCTAGTTCCGTTTTCATGAGATCCTTGACTGCTTCGATAAAGAAATGAATGACAAGAGATCAAGTAACAAAAATACTGATAACACATGAATAAAATAAAAAAAGGCGATTTCCTTGTAAATTATTTACAAAAAATATTATTTTTGAACTAGGACCAGAAGAACGTAAAAATCTTGATGGAAAAATTGCAAAAGGATGAATCAGGTGAATGAAAAAATACTGTCGATCCAATATGAGTTTTTTTTTTTAATTTTCATTAATAATATACTTAAAATTATTAGATAACATGTGTCAAACAATATATTAATTCACATCTGTTAATGTTCTACATGGACCAACAACTTAGAAAAGGAATGTTGTTCTAAGAAAAGAAAAGAAATAGAACATGCAAATGAAAATGAATTTCTCCTTAGCTCATCTGGAGTGGTGCTGGAGGTTAACGAAAGGGGGAAAATTTTTTACAAAAGTTTGAGGGATATAGTGGAATGAATGTATAGACGTTCTTTCCACTTACAATATGATGCAAGAGCATCCAAGCACTTTCATTAAAATCAGAATCCAAAGTTGTGAAAGTAGAAAACATGGACAGTCATTATAAACCGGGGAAAAGTTGGTTAAAACAAAAATAAATTGATGGAATTGATAAGGTTTAATTAATTGTAATTATCTGCCATGTATGCATAATGAGAGATTTAGGGGTGTGTTTGAGCGATTGAGGGAGAAAAATCAGGGAACTTAGGTGATTCACGCTTTGAAAATTTCTATATAAAGAGTCTGTGTTATGTGAAAAAGGTGTGTGCGAGGATACAATGTAACCACAGGAGGAATTGTGACTAAGGCTGAGATGCCTTAGACTGTAATCTAGTTCTGTGTATAATTAAAATATGTTTGGTATGTGTATTTATACATTGTTTCACCTATAATTCGTATGTATGTGAGCTAAATTCAGCGTTACGAGTGTGTTGATCGACCATCGATCATTATAAGGATCGATGGCGATCCAATGATAATAGGATGTCATAGAGTGAGTTTTTGTATGGAGGATTGTGAATGGTTTCAAAGTATGGCAGAGTTAAAACTGTGTTGTAATGTATTTCATCAATAAGTAGTAAATCAATGGTTAATAAAGAAGTCAATCGGAAAAGAATGGAAACCGTCGAGGATCAATGGAAATCAACAGATGTACCCATGTTTGTGGTTGGAGTAAACGAAGATCGCTAAAGAGTTCCTGATTTTACCAATAAGACCTTATCCTGTTCATATATCAGGCATTCAAACAGAGATCTTTGGTGGATCTGCTTTCAAATTCCCATCTGGGTTCTCTCTACATATGAGTACATAAGTCGATGGTTTTTCTGCAAATGTATCAGATGGAAATTTTTTTTGGCATTTTTGTTAGTATTTATGTGTTTGGGTGTGTGGCAAGTGCAGTGCATTCGCTTCGAACTACCATCAGCGCAGACCAAGTGCATCGTAGAGGAGATCCAAAGAAATGTATTGGTGTTGGGAAATTATCATGTTGTATCACCAGGCTCAGATGAACATCATTATGGGACGGGCAATGCCCAACCTATTGCCGATGATCACAAGATCACTGTTAGGGTGAATTTCCCTTATGACATTCTTGGGTACACTGATGAAGACGTTGTTTCGAATGATTTCGTAGACGATGCAAGGTCCAGTATTTTTTATGCTAAGGCTGGTATAGCCTTGAATTCTACATTTATGAAACTTGTTTCTTGTTATGACAATGAGTATGGGTACATGGGGGTAATTGAGAATATCTCAACAATTTTTGTTGCCCTATCGTGAAATATTTCTCTAAAATCGTGGGCCCATAACCCACAGATCCATGAATTGTGAATTTATGAAGTTTTGGTTGCATCACAATACAAAAATCAATCCAATGATTCCAAGAACCAAATTTTATCTAAACTACAGGAAGATTTTCTAGAGAATTGGTCAATGAGACATGTCAGACTTTTAATAGAAAAAACATACAAGAACAAAAAAGAGGGAATGTAAAAGTAATATTCCTTTAAATGTTTATCTAGAATTATTTATAAATATCACTTTTGTTATATTTAATTTTCATATATCAATACAAAAATTAAATATTTTATTGTCATGTTATATTTTTAGGAAGACTATGAAAATCTCAAAAGATGAACGAGATGATATGACAAATATGCCAGTAGGAATGTCCAAAACGGTGTACGAGGAGATGGTCAAAGAAATGGACAAAATTGCATTGCAGGAGGAGCCATCTCAACAACAAGGTGCTTCAAATGTAAAATGTAATCATTGAATTTTTCGATCATTAGGTACAATAAATAAAAAATTTAGTATTAAATATTATTTTTCAAGTATTTTCTTGTGGCAAATAAAAGAAAATGGAACCCATTCAACACATTAAATAGGACGACGGAAGAAAATGGTTAATATCTAAGTTTGTGAGTAATTGTTACTTCCTTATAATAATTAAGTAGATTTCATTTTTGAAATTTTTAAGTTGTTTTACAAAAATCATCATTGAATGTCTTCAAACAGGCACTAACATACAAAGAAGAACCATCAGATGAAATGATTGAGATTAGGTTAAAAATGGGTTGTGAGTATATGTTAGCATATTGGAAATTAATTGTGGAATTTGTAAGCATCTATCGATCTTGTTTTACTTAGCTCCATCTATAATTAATAGAACAAAAAAAACTTTTATATTAAATATATGATTTGTTATGGGGTATAAAACTTGCAGGAAACAAAGTATGGAACTGCGCCAATAGATGAAATCTTGAAAGATGGCATGGTACATGGTTTTGAAAGAATGTGTATAGTTTATGAGTCAATTGTTGATATGGAACGTCATTTCTTTTCGATTTACATTGACATATATTATTTAATATTTCAATTTTCATTATTCTCACCAATGTATATACACTCATTACAGTTTATTTTTATGTTTGTAGATGGAAGGTGAAGAAGAAGGAAACAATCAACACCTTGAACAAAACATTTCTGAAAATAACCCAAGTCATGGAAGTAGCTCTAGCAGTGACATCAGGTCAAGTGAAAAATGATGATCACTATGTTTGGATATCAAAGCAAGGCATTGTATTTTTTGAAATATTTGTCTGTGAAATCAGACATTTTGTTTAATGTAATGGACATAGTGTCCTAATTGAAAGACAAAGGGATACCAATAACTATCCCATTTTGTATGACAAAGCCTATATATATATATATATATATGTTTTAATTTATTCTATTGCATTCTCCATTTTCGCTATGAAATGTAACACTGCTGATTAAATTTATGGATGATTAAATATTATAATGAAGAGATGTGAAATTTGATGATATGATATAAAAAAATTAATCGAAACATCACATTCAAATGCACTAATAAAAATTTAATTCATATGAATATTGTTATAAGATATATATGTGTTGAATTTTGATGAATAATGAATTTTTAAAAATCACAATAATTATGATATGATATAACAAATTAATCCAGACATCACATTAAAATGCATTAATAAAAATTTAATTAATATGAATATTGTTATAAGATGTATCGACCTTTGATGAATAATGAATTTTAAAAAATCACAATAATTGCACTGTCACAGGTCGATGTTTCTAAAAAATACAAAATGAACACCAATGCATGTCAGTTATTGTACACCAGTGTGTTTGTATGCTGCAGTGCACCGGTGCATTTCAATGACCTATGAACACCACACAAATACCAAAACCAATTAAAATTCTCAGTGCATTTGTGTGATATTGCGCACCGATGCGTTTATGTGAGACTACGCACCGGTGCATTTGTACGACGTATGGGCACCACACAAATACCAATACCAATTATAAATTTTGGTGCGTTTGTCTGATACGACGCACCGGTGTGTTTCTAAAATTCTACGTACTGGTGTGTTGAGACGACCTATAGGCACCACAAAAATCCCAAGACCAATTAGAACGTCCCCGTGCGTTGTATCACCAACACTGCGCCCAATGCGGTTTTATACCTTGACGACCCGGTGCATGCACCTTTGACCGCCTCGGGGCTACCGTCTAGATGACACGCACCGGTGTGTTGAAACCTTAGTAGCGCACCAGTGCGTTGAAACCTTAGTAGCACACGAATGAAAAAAACATCCCTAATAACCTCCGGCTGCCCATTTTTTTTAGTTGTGTTGAATTTCCATTAAAAGCTCTGCCAAAACCTCCGTAACCATAAACGGATGTTGTAGCAAATTTTTGTTGACAAATTTGGCCAATTTTATAACACTAAAAACCCCCTTTATAACCTCCGTTAGAGGGTCTTTTCCTTGTAGTGATGTTGTTTTATGTTCCACCTCCATTTGCTTGGTTCTTTTCATTTTGTTTCGTGTCTTGCCAAGTATTTTATTTTGTTTTGTTTAGTAAAAATTTGCATGAAATATGCTCTTGTTTGGATCAAAAAACAATGTGGTAAAACTTGAAATGAGAAATTGTGATAAAAAAAAAATGCTTGGCTAATCTGTTACCTCTTATCAATCTTAGGTTTACATAACTTTAAAGTCAATGATATCTGAATGGAAAATACGATCCAATTAAACATAAATTATTTATTTAAACTATAAAGTCTGTATCTATTCTAGGATCCTCTTCCCTTAACTTGACATTGTATGCAAATAATGTTTTCTTGCCGATCCTATCAAGTAGAGAAAGGTAAACGGAAAATAAATTAGTGAGCAAACCAATATCAGAGGTCTATATTACCTTATCTGAAGGAACAACCTCTCCTTCTCTCAATAAGTTGAAATCCCTCTTCCACCTGTGAAATAAATCAATGCCTAAGCATAGTTCTATAAATAAATAAAATTAAGGGTGAAATAAGAGAAAGGATTCCTGTGCAGAGAGGTGAAAAAAGTAACCTCACCGGGGTACTATTCAGGCTTGCTGGCAGTGAAGAAATGGTTTCATTCCTGTAGTGACTTTGTCAGGATACTTTCCAGGCCTGCTGGAAACAGAGAAACACCAAAGATGAAAACTCATACTTTGGTTATCGTAAACTCATTGTTATATATTACTCTTTCCTAGATCAAAGAAATTGTGTTTTGGCAAGCCTTAATATGTGTTCAACTGGGTAAGGGAATGAAGGGGAATATATCTATAACCAGTTTAAGTAGGGAAGCCAAGGTAATCCACAAGGTGAATCAATACTTCCTGAAAGACTGATACGTTTCACTTAGAGAATTACACAAATGCAAAGAAGTTGGAGTTCTACTAGTGTGTCGCCAAGTGTTGTTGTTGCGACAAACACGATCCAAAATTTTGCATACACTTGAATTTTGGAGCCCACTAAGGATCTTATGGCCTGTTACCCTATGGTTACTCCATATTTGATTAATTTTTTGTAAAGGGTTTAAGTCTTCTTCCTAGTTTTAACTGTCAAAGTCACTTGCTCGCACATGCACAATTCTAGTTGAATCCATGAGCACACTTTCCTTATCAAAGCTTAAATAAGCATAGAAACATCCTTCAAGACAATTCTTATGTGATGTTCAACTCATGTTGATAGTTATTTGCACTTTTATTGACAATATCCCTCACTTTTGTTGCGTTTGTACTTCCATTTCGGTGAGTTTTCTCAATTGTCATCTTTTTCACACTTTCACTTTCATAATTGTCTCTTTCACATTTGTGGTTGTCATTTTTGTTCATTTTCACTTCAATACATGTCATTTTCATGTTATTTTTTCTCTATAATGTGTCACTATCAAGGTAGTTCGCATTTTTCAAGTGATGTCTTCATGTTTTCCTGATGTTGTAGGTGTTTCTTTTGTTGTTTTCACTCGTACATGTGTCACACCTTTGCGCGCCACCAAAGCTAGTTATAGTGCACTCTTCTGCATTATATGGTCTTGCATATCATTAGAATGTGTGCCAAACACATTCCTATATCATAGTGCACATTTTTGTATCAATCGACACTTTTTTCGTAACTTGTGTTGTAAGTGTTGTAATGTGTCATTTCAATTGTTGCACTTAGAAATAAGCGTCACTTTGATATTGTTTTAAGGTGTGACTATTTTTTATGACTCCTGTGCATTAATTTGGCTTTCATTGATGGCATTTATGTGTGTATTCCATGTTTGAGTCATGTTAGGATGCACTTCTTTCTCCTACTCTTCTGGTCCCACACTTAGCCATTTTGGGAGCTCTTCTTGGTCCTCTTGCTCAATGCAAGTTGTAAAGGAATTATCCCTCCCACTAGGTGATGAGTGAAGATTATTCATGAGCCTCATTGACGTATATTTTCTTCCCATACTTGTGCACTAAGTATTTTCTAAGGCTTCCTCCCTCTCATAGTGCATTAGTACTCCCTAATATAAGTGACTTAGCCTTTTGCTACCTCCCTCAGTGACAAGCACATTTCAGATGAATAAGTAACAACTATTTAAGAGAGATGCTTCCTCCCAGGTCTAAGCATACTTCAATGTTGTGTAACCAGCTCTAAAAAGAGAAGAAAAGAGATATCAACGCCTTAGAAATGAGCCACTTCGAGGGGGAAACCTCCAATACATTACATAAATGAACAATTCTTGGATGATACAATTTACAAAACCTCCTTTCTATATATAGGAGTCCATGGGGCCATAATGTAATCCAAGTGGGCCACAATGTAATCCTAGCCGACCTAACAATAATAATTTAAGGGCACAATAATAATAAAATGGGGGTTACAAGGGTACAATAATAACAATAAGGGGGTTACACTAACAACAATAAGGGACTATACTAGTAATATAGGGACCCAACATGCCCCTCTCCTTCAAAAAAGTGTTTTCCTCAACACTTGAGTAGCTCTGGGTGCTTCTGTATAAAATTCTCATCCTCCCATGTAGAATCTTTAGTGGGTAAGTTCTTCCACTTGATGAGATACTCTGAAATTGATCGATTTCGTAGCTGTCGAGTTCTTGTTTCCATGACCGCTTCAGGTTCCAATATGATTTTCCTTCCTCATCAAGTTCTGGCAATATTGTTTGAACTGGAAGATTTTCACCTATAACCTTCTTTAAGCATGAAACATGGAAAACTGGATGTACTCGCGAAGAAGCAGGAAGCTCCAATTTGTATGTCATAGTACCAATCTTTTGCAACACCTTGTAAGGACCATAGTACTTTGGTGATAATTTATTATCCTTCTTAGCTTGCTTGAGGGACATTTGTTTGTATGGTTGTAGCCGTAAAAATACCCAATCTCCTACATCAAAACTTCTCTCGCTGCGATGTTGATTTGCTTGTTGTTTCATTCGATTTTGTGCCAAATTCAGGTTATCCTTTAAAAGTTGGAGAACTTCTTGCTGATGCTCGATGTGATCTTCCACTGCTTGAACCTTCGAATTTTCCCTTAAAGATGATGTGATCGATGGTGGATGATATCCATAAAGTGCCATAATGGGGTCATTTTTGCTGCAGTATGGAAGGAAGTGTTATACCACCATTCAGCGAGAGGTAACCACTTGACCCATTGTGTTTGTTTATCAGATACAAAACAACGAAGATATCCTTCCAAACATTTATTTACTATCTCAGTTTGACCATCAGATTGAGGATGATAAGATGAGCTATGAGCGAATTGAGTACCCAAACAAGAAAATAACTCCGTCCAAAAATTTCCAGTAAAAATGGGATCTCTGTCGCTCACAATAACCCTTGGGCTTCCATGTAGCTTTTGAATTCGGTCCATAAATGTAGTAGCAACTGTACTTGCTTTAAATGGATGAGATAATGCACAAACGTGTGCATACTTGGTAAGTCTATCAACTACCACCATGATGACACTCTTTCCTTCGGACTTAGGTAAACCTGTGATAAAATCCATTGAAATCTCCTCCCAACTTTGACTTGGAATGGATAAAGGTTGTAGAAGTCCTGGGGTCTTAATTGTTTCCACTTTATTCTGCTGGAAAACCAAACATTCCGCCACAAACTTTTGAATATCAGATTTAAGGCCATCCCAAAAAAATTCTTTCTTCACCCTGTGGTAAGTTTTTAAAAATCCTGAGTGTCCTCCTAAGGGAGAAGTGTGCAATTCCAGAAGAATATTTTGTTTTAGTTGGGAATTATTACAAAGATATAAGCGATCTTTGTACCATAAGGAATCATTTTTCCAACTAAATGTATCAGATGTACTAGGATCTTGCTGCAATTTTTGAATGAGTGTCCATACATCTTTTTCCTTCTTCCATTCATCTCTTGCTTCGGTTATCCAATCTAGTTGGATAATAGAAATGGCACAAAGCAATGCTTCCACCTCTTCATTCTTTCTTGAGAGTGCATCTGCAACAACATTAAGCTTTTCTTTTTTGTAGATTATTTCAAAGTCATAACCCAACATCTTTGTGACCCATTTTTGCTGCTCTTCTGAAGATAGTCTTTGTTCCAAAAGTGTTTAAGACTATCATGATCAGTTTTTACCTTGAAGTGTCTTCCCATTAGGTAAGTTCGCCATTTCTTTAGTGCATGCAGTATTGCTAACATTACCTTCTCATAAATAGGTTTCTGTAAATACTTTCCTTTGATTGGACGACTTTCAAAAGCAATGGGTCTTCCTTCCTGCATTAAAACTGCACCAATTCCATTTCCTGAGGCATCACATTCCACAATAAAGGTTTTTGTGAAGTCTGGCGTAGCTAAGACCGGTGCTAGGCACATTGCCTCTTTAAGATGTTCAAAGGCCTTAGTTGCTTCAGGAGTCCATGAAAATGCATCTTTCTTCAATAATTATGTTAGAGGTGATGCTATTCTCCCATAATTCTTAACAAATTTGCGATAATACCCTGTTAACCCGAGAAATCCTCGCAACTGCTTTATGGTAGTGGGGACTTTCCATTCCTTAATGGCTTTAATTTTGTTAGGGTCTACTTTAACACCCTCGTGAGATATAATATGACCCAGATATTCCACCTCTTGTACTCCAAAGAAACATTTGGATGTTTTTGCATATAATTGTTTCTCCTGCAATAGTTTGAGCACCCCGTCAACATGTTCAACATGATCCTTCCAAGACCTGCTGTAGATTAGTATATCATCAAAAAATACTAGCACAAATTTTCTAAGGAAGGGTTTGAAAATGGAATTCATCAACCCTTGAAATGTAGAAGGTGCATTGGTAAGGCCAAATGGCATGACCAAAAATTTATAATGACCCTCATGAGTTCGAAATGCTGTTTTTGGAATATCTTCAGTCTTCATTCTAATTTGATGATATCCCGAACGAAGATCCAACTTGGTAAAATAAATTGCTCCATGTAATTCATCCAATAATTCATCAATCACAGGAATGGGAAATTTATCTTTAATGGTGAGCTTATTGAGCTCCCTATAATCCGTACACATTCACCATGATCCATCCTTCTTGTGTACCAATACTACAGGAGCAGAGAAAGAACTTTGACTAGGTTGAATTATACCCGCCTCTAACATTTCTGCAATCATACGTTCAATTTCGTTCTTTTGGAAGTAAGGATATCTATAAGGCCCGATGTTTGGAGGAACACTTCCTGGAATCAAATGAATAGTATGATCATGATCACGAATAGGTGGGAGTCCTTTGGGAGTTTCAAACACCTTGGAATGATTGTCCAAGACTTGTTGGAGATCTGCAGAAATAGATGATTTTGATGTCGGAACTTCTAGTGAGCATAATTGTGTAATTACGCTTCGTTGTTCTTTCTTTAGAAGCTTTGTCATGACATTAGAGTTTATTATCCTTCCCGGCTTCCCTTCAATACCCCGTAATTCGACTTCCTTTCCTTCTGAAAAAAATTTCAAGAAAAGTTCTTGAAAATTAAAAGCTACCGTCCCCAAAGATTGTAACCATTGTACTCCTAGTACAACATCAGCACCTCCCATAGGAATGGCAAGCATTGGACTAGTCAATACATATTCTCCCATGGTTAGCTTGATATTATGGCATTTTCCAGAGCAATTTATAGTTCCTCCATTTGCAACCATCACTTGACATTCTGGTGCTGGGTATAGGAAACAATTCAATTCCTTGGCTACCTTACAATGAATAGTATTATGGGTGCTACCTGAATCAATCAACACTATTACCTTTTTCTTCTTGATATGTCCTTCTATCTTGAGAGTTTGAGAGTGGTAATTCCTGCCAATGCATTACACAATATGGTCGGACTCATTTCTTCCTCTTCTAGGGCTGGTTTCTGGTGTATATCCTCTTCTTGTTCATTTTCTTCTTCCTCTTCACAATCTATGTAAAATAATTTCTTCTCAGCACACTTATGACCTTTAGTGTATTTGCTATCACAACTGTAGCAAAGCCCTTTTGCTCTTTTTTCTTCCAATTGTTGTGGTGTCAGCCTTGTAGGTTGTGGAAATCTAGGCGTAGCAACACTTCCTTCTTTATAGAATTGAGTGGTAGGCTTCCTTGTCGCCATAATTTTACATTCAACTTTTCCTGCCAACCTGAATGCCTTCTCCAATGAATCAGGTTCCAAAACGCGAACTTCATGTTGGATGTTATCCTTTAAAGTGCCTAGGAAGAGATCAATCCTGTGTCCCTCTGGAATATAAGTTACCCTTATATTCAATTTTTGGAAGTCCTCAATGTGCTGCCCCACTAAACCCTTTTGTTTGAGATTTATCAATTGGGTAAAGAAGGTGTTGCTCTTTGTATCCTCATAATGTGCTATCATTTCCTCCGTAAAAATTGACCAAGTGACAATTTTTTTTACGGGAACAAAGCCATCGATACCATACAAATGTATTTTGTTCTAAATGTAAAGTTGCAATGCGTACCTTTTGTGTGTTTTGCACGTTATGGAGATCAAAATATTGCTCCATCTGTAGTATCTATGTTACAGGATCCTTTCCATCAAACTTCCTCATATCCATTTTTGGAATATGGTGGTTCTTCCCGCCAACATTAGAGTTTATGAAATCACGATTAACATTTATTTTGTTCTCATCATGAGTTTCTTCTACTATATTTCCACCATTAGGAATAATTTCTTGTTTTAAGCTTGTCATCAAGCCTTCCATGTATGGTTTTAGATCATTCTTCATGTTTTCCATGTTGTCTTTCATGTCATCCATCTTAGCTTCCACTCCCACTTCCATGCCATCCATTTTAGCTTCCAAACCATTCATCTTAGCTTCCATGCCTTTCTTCAAACCATCCATATTATTTTCCATGCCTTTCTTCAAAACTTCCATTTCATTTTTTGTTGTTCTTTGTGAGAGCGAAATTTTCTGCACTTGCTCTTGTACTTTTGATATGTCATGTTTCCATTCTTCATCTTCATGAGTCATAGTAGAGCCTTCTAAAGGCTTAATGGGAGTTGAATTCTTTTTAGGGGCCATTTTAGAATCCAATACTAATATCTATTCCACAATATGCCCTTGGAATCAATTCAACTTGATTATTCAAACAAGACTTATGCAATTTGGAAAAAAATACACACCTTTTACTTGCTTTTGAGGAGCTCGATATTGATATTGAATTATCTCTATATTTGGGGATCTTCAATATCTGAAATTCAGCCCTATAGTATCCCTCTAAATTCTCTTTTGAATGCCACAGGTATGACCTGATTTGGATTCTCCAAGACAAAGTTGTGTCCAATCTCCCACAATAACCTAATTCTGGACTAGTTCAGTAGAGCGAACTTGTAGGACTTGCCACGTGTCATTGTTTCATCTTTTGTCTCTGAAATTGATAGCCAAGAAACTAAAGTCCATTTACTTGCGACCAATTTTTACGGCACTCCAATCCAATGCCCAGAGGGAGAGTTATTGAAATTTTCCCACGCTCACCTCTTTGAGATGAAATTCAGGAGCCTGAAAAAGCACTACATTCCACAGATCATATCTCCAAAAATATTGTGAACCAAGCTCTGAAATTTTTTGAAGAATTTCCTCAGGATTTCAGCTTCCCACCATATGAATTTTAGATTTTTAACCTTCGTAGAAAAACAATTATAGCGGAAATTCCACGATGACCTATTTAGGAGCTTGAAAAAAGACTTAACTTCCATAGATGATATCTCCAAAAAATTTGTGAACCAAGCTCTGAAATTTTTAGAAAATATTTCTCAGGATTTCGGATTCGCACCCTAAAAATTTCAGCTTCTGAAACTTCGTATAAAAAAAGTTATAGCAAAAATGCCACGATGACTTGTTTGGAGCAGTGAAACCCTAGAATCCAAAGCTCTGATACCAAATGTTGTGTAACCAGCTCCAAAAAGAGAAGAAAAGAGATATCAACGCCTTATAAATGAGCCACTTCAAGGGGTCAACCTCTAATACATTACATAAATGAACAATTCTTGGATGATACAATTTACAAAACCTCCTTTCTATATATAGGAGTCCATGGGGCCATAATGTAATCCAATTGGGCCACAATGTAATCCTAGCCGACCTAACAATAATAATTTAAGGGCACAATAATAACAAAATGGGGGTTACAAAGGTACAATAATAACAATAAGGGGGTTACACTAACAACAATAAGGGACTATACTAGTAATATAGGGACCTAACATTCAAACACTAAGTGAAAAGTTGCACTTCAGAAGAATAAGGACCATTTGAGTGCACTTTGGAAGGACAAGGTCCTTCTTTCCCTTCAAAAGTGCACTTCAAAACAACAAAGCACACTTTAAAACAATGAAGCGCACTTCAAAAAAATGAAGTGTACTTCATAACAATGAAGCAAACTTTAGAGCAACAAGGCACACTTTGGAAAAGCAAGAAGCGCATGGCGCAGTCTTGAAGCATGAGCGCATGATGCATTCTTGAAGCATGAAGACTTCATCCTGCCCTCTTTCCTTAAAGTGCATGGCACATTCTTGAAGCACGAGCACATATCACAATCAAAAATCTTGAAGCATTCATTTGAGTGCACTCATTCGACTCAAAGATTTTTACCCTCCTTGATTGCATTATCACATCCTGAACTAATGCACGATTTCTCGTTTGAGCTTCGATTGTGCACCATGCGCCCTACTAGTTCCTCTTCAGCACACTATAGCACCAGGAAGGCTCAAAGCTTGTCCCCTTCATTCCTTCGTTGTTCTCCCTTGCACCCTCCTTAGTCCCTTTGAGTGCATGAGTGCACCCCAAACCCATGAATAACTTCCCTTGTGCTTCCAACCTGTGCCCAACACTCTTGAGCTCTTTCTCCCTCTTGCTTGAGCACACAAGCGCACCTTGAAGCCTTAAGCTTAGACCAAGATTGAAAGAAGGAATTGCATGATGAATCATAGGACTCCAAAGCTCATCCAAGACCCTTTGGATGGTGAAGATAAGAAAAAAGGTGGACCTTTCATGAAGATGAAGCATATATCAAATCTACCATCAAGAATGCAGGATAAAGCAACATGGAAGACAACTTGGAATTGCCACCTCATCGTGAAGTCCATGTCATCTTTTTCAATATGTAGATTGTATAAATGTCATCATAATAGTTAATGTGTGTCCATGTGTCATGCCACATCATCATGTGGAATGTAATGATGTGTTCTCGATAAAATGAAAAAATGTAATGTGTGGAAGCCCAAGGGTCATGTGTTGAACATGAAGACTCACATAGTCATATATGGAAAAAAGGGTTGTATAAAAGTCCAAAATTCATATAGATAAGTCCAAAGGATATAATTAAATTCCAAGAGTAAGAGTCATGAGAGTAACTCAAGAGTCATGAGGATATGAAAGGTCATCACCCTTGTTATAAAAGCAACCTCATAACTCAAGCAGAGGGCTTTTAGAGGCTTAATATTTGGATGGATAGTATTGTCTTTTCTACTTGGAATAAGAGTGAAAATTATTCTTTGGGGAAGCAAGAAGTGACTTAATGTTCCATTATTGGAACTAGTGCCTCACCATTGTAACCACGTACTTGGATCTTTCACCTTATAATTGAAGTTCGATGAGCCATAACATTTTCATGCATGTATTGTGAATGTATTAGGACTATTCTTTAGATGTTTGTTATATATGTTTCGTTCATATGTACTAAGGAAATTGAACTACTTTGGTGGCCTTTGTACTATCTTGTTGAAGGTGTGTTGTATGTAGTTTAATGATTGTTGTGTCTATGTGAACTATTTCACTAGATAAATAACAATTTTTTCTTTGCTCATGTGTCTCTCTTAGGTTGTTATTATTACTTCCTTCTAGGGGCTCACTTTTGTCTCCTCCCCTCATGAAAGTCTCATTTTACACATTACAATTAGTGTTTCACAATGTCAACTTACTTGTTTTTTCAAAGGTTATGTATACAATATCTTATGCTATTCATTGAAACCAAGGCGAACCTTATAGTTATGGTGGTCGGGCCGATACTCTGGATGGGGCTCTTACTCCAAACGGTGTGAGGTCTAATTGGGACTTCACATCAGGGAGACCCTTGTATGTTGGTGATATACATCACAATCAACATAACCTTACTAAGAACATAATTAGGGTAATCAAGTTTTGGTAGGCCAAACAAAATTGTTTCTAAGGGAGATATCCCTTAGAATGTAGTTTGTAACCTGAATTGAATCACTCAATTTTGATATAGAACAATAAAATTATGCCCAAGATATTAAATGGATATCCTAAATCTACACTATTAACGTTTTATTTTCCTAGGTCATTCATTGGTGTGTTTGACCCAATAATTCTTCATATTTGTAAGAACTATTTCTGTTGGAATATCGACTTGAATATATTTTCACCTCCTATTGGACTCATATCAATCCAACATCATATGAAAAAGTTATGCCCAAATTAATTTTTGGTTATCCTAAAAACAACACCACTAAAATTCTACCTCCTTCACTGATTATTATCATTTTTGACATAATAATTAGAAGCATTTATAAAACCTATTTCCAGTGTTGATAACCGCATGAATTTACTTTCAAATCTCATTAGAAATAATTCAATCGCACATGGAATGCAAACTTTATAGTAAAAAGAGTCATTATTGGTCTAAACTACAAATTGAAAATACCTTACTTATGTATGTTGTTCGAAAAACATGTTGAATAGTTGAAATAGCCTTTGGAATGCACTTCAATATTGTAAGTTTTAACCCTATCAAATTAATTGATGCCAACCTATTCTTAATTCCTAAAATGATTGTACTTCGTCCACAATTTCATATCTCACCCACCTCTTATATGCATTTAATGATGTGAATTCATCATTAATTTACCTATCCCATTGATGCAGAACATCTTACCTTATGAAAAATATATACATTTAAATTACCCTATGTCCAAGAAAAATTTAGAAAATAGTTCATAGTATAAAATTCTAAAAAATAAATGTTATTAATACTAATTTTATTTTTTTAGTAGATAATTAGGAAATATTCCTAATTTTGAGAGGATTCCCCTCAACTTCTTCCAAATATATAGGAGGGACTATTTTTTGAAAATTATAGATTTTTTTTCTTCCAACAATAAATAAGTGCTACATAGTAGCTAGTACATGTTGCTTAGTTTGAATATAGCTAAAAATATTGAATTGGTAAATTGAGGTATTTTGTTAATTGTAATTCTACATTGTGGGAGTGGAGAATCCAATCCTACCCAATTATAATAATAATGTCTTAGTGTAGTGATAATGTTTTTGTCGATAAAGTTTTTTTTTCTAAGTAAGGTTAAATCTATTAATGAAACATATGGTACATCTAGTCCATGGCCTTCATGATGCAGGCCATCAGAGGCTTCATAAGTTCAGCAGAATAAAAAAAATTGGGCTGCCTGCAAGGGGAAACTAGCCCGAACAACGTTTGTGAGCTGCCTCGATGGAGGAAACCAGCTATAGCATACCAAAAAACTATTACATCCCAGAACAACAAAAAGACATAAGAACTGAACAGAATTACTTTGACAATGCCACTTGCGCTAGAGACCATAATCCTCCGAGGGGGGTTCTTCTTCAATCCTGCACCAGTATCCATCATCGTCATTCGGGACGGGGCATCTTCGAACTGCTGCTGCACCTGCTTCGCTGCCGCCTCCCTGCTTGCCTTTCTCCTAAAGAAGACTCAAGTTGCAATCGCTTGCTTTGAGAGAAGCACCTTTTTCCACGGTTTGAGTGGGTTGCACAAGGTCAGAAGGGTCCGGCCTGTGAAATGGACGCGCAAGAGAGGAGGGTTCAGGAATTGCCTTCGGAATTTCCTTGAAAGTGACTGTGACAGTCGCTATAACCAGAGGGCGATTGGTTTTGCATTGAAAATGAAAATGGGCAGTAGAAGGACTGAGTAAAGAGGCAGAAGCAGCGAGACGGGAGCAGGGAGGCGACAGATAAGCAGAGGCACCACGTTTGGGGGAGAAAGGGGGTCTACGCCCACGCCCACGCCCACTGCGCGTAGAAGCATACCATCCATGAAAGCTCTCATAAGAAGATGACGAAGTACTGGTGGAGAGGGAGCGACGCCGACCAGAGGGGCGTGCTCTGGTGCTACCTCGACAACATCTCAGACAGTGCCTGAGCCGGGGCATGTCGGCACGAAGCTTGAGCGGGTGGATTGAAATGGCAGCAGGCGACGGGGAGGGGGAGGACAAATTGTGCTCAAGCGAGGTGGCGAGTTGCAGAGGATAGAATGGGCTATGCGAGAAGTGAAAGCCAAGAAGAAAATCCACACAACATCCCAAGTGACAACGCCTGCCAAGGGATGTGCGAGAGCTGGGAAGCTCAGCCTCCGGGGAACAGCCAGACCCAACAGGCGGGAACCAAATCGGCATGGAGACCATCAGATGGAGTTGAGACAGAGCAGAGAACCCTGATACAGAGACAAAGAGCGGAAATGCAGAACCAGAGAGCGGCATTATGCAATGCTTGCGGCCTCAACCTCCACACTGGCATAAATTCCGCACAAGGTGATGGCATGGGGTATTAAACACTTTGGAGCACCTTAACTGCAGCCTGCGGGTGGCCATGTGGCCTTGCCACGCGCCGTCCCGTAGGCTGATAGCCATTGCATCACCCAATTTCACCCGCATCCGAGGTTGTCGATAAAGTTTCCTAGAAAGTTATAGGTTAAATATATCACTTAAAATATATATAAATATTAAAAATGGAGTTGTTTTATTTACTTAATTATTTGTTTTTTGAATTGATAACTATTTTAATTTATTATTAATTAAATTTTATTGATTTCCTAAATAAAATTATATAATTTTTTTTTAATAATCTATTTTATTTGTTAAAATTCATCATTTATATGTGCTTAAACCAATTTTGTAATAAACAATAAAGACCTAAATAAGTGGTTTTTATTTTTTAAATAGTTATATAATGATTAAATGAATCTATTTTCGAGAAAGTTGTCTAGAAGGTTATAGGTTCACTATATTCTTTAAAATATATATAAATATTAAAAATTGAGTTGTTTTATTTACTTAGCGATTTGTTGTTATTATAATAAAATTTTATTGATTTATTATTAATATTAGTAAAATTATATAATTTTTTTTAATAATTTATTTTATTGGTTAAAATTCATCATTTATATGTGTTTAAACCAATTTTGTAATAAACAATAAAGGCTTAAGTAATATAAATAAGTGGTTTTTATTTTTTAAATAGTTATATAATGATTAAGTAATCTATTTTCTAGAAAGTTGTCTACAAGGTTATAGGTCCAATATATCCTTTAAAATATATATAAATATTAAAAATTGAGTTGTTTTATTTACTTAACTTTTTTTTTTTGAATTGATAACTATTTTAATTTATTATTAATAAAATTTTATTGATTTCTTATTAATAATAAGTAAAATTATATAGTTTTTTTTAATAATTTATTTTATTTGTTAAAATTTATCATTGTTATGTGCTTAAATCAATTTTGTAATAAACAATAAAGATACAGAGGCACAAGAAAATGGAGGGAAGTGGAGCGAACCACTGCGGCAACCCTAGGGCAAAATGTTATGGATCTTTGGCTCTGGTGGCGGCGGTCCACCTTGGATGAGACACAGAGGAGCAGCAGCGCATTCGCAGGCATGATTACCTTGGCTTGGTGGCGGCTCACTCAAATCCACCTGATCGCACAGAACTCTGGCTTCTCATCGAGGCTAATTGCATACCTTACAGATGGCTTTGGGAATCTGCGCAGAGTTTTTGCTCACTGGTTCGCGGAGGATACAGCACACTTCAGTTCCATGGAGCCGTTTCTGTATTGGCGAAATACTACAGACGACGGCGAGAGTTTGAACCGGCAGGCGAACGGTATACTTCCCTTTTTGTGACTGTATTTATCGTGCTTTGCATGAGTGCCTCTATTCTTGTATGCGTGCCTCTGTATGTGCTGGGCTCTGTATGCATGCCTCTGTTCTTGTTACTCCCATGCCTGTTGTGACAAAGGATACTGGGCGCCGCTGCTTCATCACCGACACGGATTATCGGGTAGGATCTGAACCTTTTCAAATCTTCATTAAGCCTCCTGTTGCCAACAGTTTTATAATCTGGATACGAGACACAGAATCCATTCTAAATCTGAAGGATAAAATTCAAATTGATGTTGGTTATCCATCCCACCTCCAGTCCTTGATATTTGGGGGAAAAGCATTAGCTGATACCAGCACACTTAATGAATATGCCATAGCATGTGGATCCTCTGTTTGTTTAAATTTAAGGTTAAGGGGGGGAAATATTGGACAAAACAGGGCACATGGAATCACTCCGGGTGCCAGTGCGTCCAACACTGCACTCCCTAAAGGACCCACATACAAGAATGTTTTACAGGGAGGAAAAAACAATGCTGCCACAGTGATTGCAGCCCAGGCAGAGAACTCCCCCAAGCCATACATTGTGGAACAGCAAAACTGTGTGCCTGAAATAAACATTGACATTCTTGACATAGATGTGCATAGAACCTAATTTGAATCTCAAGCAATAATTTGCAGATTCAACTGCTTCTGGCCCAAACTAGTGGAACTATTCCAATGGATTTTTACCAACTGGACTATAGATTGCGAAATCCACCTATGCTCCAAGGGTTTCTTTATTGTCAAGTTTTTATCATCAGAGGACAGAGATATCATACTTAAGGAGGGGCCATGGTTCTGGGGATCTACTGGACTCTTCATCACACCATGGTTCCTGGAATTTAATGCTAACACTATGGAGGTGACCAGAATGTTGGTTTGGTTCCGGCTCCACAACCTTCCGCTCCATTTCTGGCAGGAAAGCGTTCTAGGCGGCATTGGAAATATCCTTGGCAGATATATTAAAATAGATACCCAAAGGTTGGAGGAACACATCTACACTTTCGCACGAATCTGTGTGGAAGTGGACCTGAGCAAAGGTCTACCAGAGAGCATTATTTTGAATCACAAACAACAACAATGGACACAACACCTAGATTATGAGAACACAACATTTCGATGTCGGATTTGCAGAAACACGGGACACCTACAAAACACATGTCCGGCAGCCACAAGAGAAAATAGGAAAAAGAAGAAAACATGTAAAGTAGCAAAAGGATGGCAATATCCATCAGAAGAGCTAGAACAGCAAGAAGAAGAGGAAGAACCCATCCCACAAGCTAGTATACAGACATATACTACTTTGGGCACACAAGAACAGGAAATGCAAGAACCCATAGCTGCCACCACCGTGACACAGCCGGAAATGGATCATGGGGCACCAGACAGTGGGGGTAATAAAATATTACATACTTCAGACACATCAGACTCAGACAAGGACATTGGAATACTTGTGGAAGATAACCAGCTCATCCTTGTATCGACCACGCCAACATCACATGCTTGGCGGAAGGTTGAAAAGAAAAAAGGGAGGAAAGCCTAATTTTCTCTCATTGTAAATATTTACTTGCAGCATACATGACTATCTTGCATTACATCTACCAGCTCATATAACATGTAATTTTGTTTTCATAATAAAATTACAAAATTTTCCTTTGTGAAAAAATAAACAATAAAGACCTAAGTAATATAAATAAGTGGTTTTTATTTTTTAAATAGTTATATAATGATTAAATGAATCTATTTTCGAGAAAGTTGTCTAGAAGGTTATAGGTTCAATATATCCTTTAAAATATATATAAATATTAAAAATTGAGTTGTTTTATTTACTTAACTATTTGTTGTTTGAGTTGATAACTATTTTAATTTATTATAATAAAATTTTCTTGATTTATTATTAATATTAAGTAAAATTATATAAAAAAAATTTAATAATTTATTTTATTTGTTAAAATTCATCATTTATATGTGCTTAAACCAATTTTGTAATAAACAATAAAGACCTAAGTAATATAAATAAGTGGTTTTTATTTTTAAATAGTTATATAATGATTAAATAATCTATTTTCGAGAAAGTTGTCTAGAAGGTTATAGGTTCAATATAATATAAATATTAAAAATTGAGTTGTTTTATTTAATTAACTATTTGTTGTTTGAATTGATAACTATTTTAATTTATTATTAATAAAATTTTATTGATTTCTTATTAATATTAAGTAAAATTAAATAAAAATTTTTAATTGTTAAAATTCATTATTTATATGTGCTTAAATCAATTTTGTAATAAACAATAAAAGCTTAAGTAATATAAACTAGCAATTGCACCACATGTTGCAAAAGAAACGCCGTAAGGAAATAACATAGGAAAGAATAGCCTAGAAGAAATAAGATGTTGCAGAAAAGGAGCCATCGTGGAGCAATGAAAGTCAAAATTTTCTTCCATGGAAGCAGGTAGTGAAATATTAATGCAATACTGCTTCCTTGAGCCTTACAAATCATGAGACCTATGTTGAAGTTAAGTTAAATGCATTGTCTGACCATGCCAACATGAATGCCTCATGAATAAATAAGTAGATCGTGATTTTCTACCTTCAAAATCAAAGATTGTTTTGGTGCAGTTCCTCCATATTTAATCTTGATCAATTCCTATTGAGTCACCTATGTATTATTTCCTTCACAATCTTTGAAAATATTCAAAATATCACATTGTTCTTTACCACTGATGTCCCTCGTGTCTGCCATGTTCTTGTTTTTTCAGTATTGTTGATATGAAGTTGGTTTTTTTGTTCTTTGTGCAGACAATAAAAAAGGTATGGAGAGGTGGCTTTCATCACTTCAAGAGTAGTAAAAATAAGGTGATTGAGAAAATAGCTCCAACACCGAGATAGATTTGGTAGCATTTATGGAGTTGGCGAACATGTCTTATTTTGTGGTGTTGGCTACTCGGCATATCTTTCTTGATCTTGTATGGAAGAAATGAATTTTTATTTATCTTATATTACATTAACCATGAAATTTCCAACATTCATGGCACACTTTCCATCACATTTGTAGAGAAAATTATAACAAGTATCACACTTTTCTTATCAGAGCTAAATGCTCCTATATGCAACAACGATGAATTTCATCACTTAAAAGCAGTAAAAACAAGTTTATTGAGAAAACAACTCCAACACATTTGTAGAGAAAATTATAACATAGTATCACACTTTTCTTATGAGAGATAAATGCTCCTATATGCATCAACAATGGATTTCATCACTTAAGAGCAGTAAAAACAATTTTATTCAGAAAACAACTCCAACACGTTTGTAGAGAAAATTTTAACATGGTCTCACACTTTTCTTATATGATCAAAATGCTCCTATATGCAACAACAATGGCTTTCATCAGTTCAAGAGAAATAAAAACAAGTTTATTGAGAATTAAGAAAATAACTCTACCACTGAGAGAGATTTGGAAGCAATTGTTGAACTGGTGAACATGTCTTGCTCTATAGTGTTGGATATTGGGCATAGCTTTCTTGATCTTCTATACAAGACCGTAAATTTTCATGTAGCTTATATTGCATTAACGATGAAATTGTCAACATTTAGGGCACATTTTCCATCACATGTGTAGAGAAAATTACAATACTAGAGTATCACAATTTTCTTATCATAACTAAATGCTCCTATTACTATTTTAAATAAAAATAGTACAACACATTTAACAATATTCATTTAAAAAAATACAAATACAAATTACTATTTTAAATAAAAATAGTACAAAGAATCACATTAATTACCATGGCCCTCATGTACTTTCCTCTTACTCTTATTACTTTTTAAATACCCAATGTTTGTAACTTATTCTGAATCACATAGTATCAATTTTGTAAAACTATAATCTACAAGTCTCACTTTTTATAGCTTTGGTGGAAGGGTAGAGTATCTAAATTCCCTTACCCTTTAAGAATCATTCTCAATTATTGTACCACCCACCTCAACATCCAATCTAGATATCTTAGGTTATTCTAAATTGATCAAGAGTATAGAATTTTTAGGGTGGTGTTCTATGTGCACTAAAATTCCCATGAGGTCCGTCACTTTGTATGGTGTCCATTGCAACCTTGGATATATTCTATGAGTTGTTGTGATTTTTTTCTTGTGCCTACAACTTAGTTTTGGTTGCCACCTAGTTATCATGATTCAAAACTTTGTTATCATCTCATATCCTTATAGAATTAGATATATTATGTGAGCTAATGTGATGTTTTTTTTGTCACAATGATTCAAAAATTAGTTATTCTACCACAATATTGACTTTCTCATTTCCTTTTTTGTTTATGAAACCTTTAAAAAAACACAAGAACATATTATTTTAAATTGTGATCTCCCCACCATGGGTGGGGGGTTAAAAAATTGGAGAGTAAATTGAGCAGTTATTGTTAGAAATTGTTGTATAAGATGGAAAATTTGGATGGTTTGTAGACAGTATGGATGTCATAAGAGATATCTATTTTGAATTTTTTAGTCTCTCTAGCCACTAAGCATCTAATAGGATCCATTCAACTGAGAAAATCAATAAATCACTGTGTGAATGATAACTTGTGACATCTATAGCCATTTTCTTTGATTGTGGATCAAGTTATAAACTAATAACTTGTGAAATCCCTAGCCATTTTCTTTGATTGTGGATCAGGTTATAAACTAGAATATACTCTCTCTTCATAAGAATCTACAATATATATTGGATGGAGGGAAATTTTATGATAAAAATTGTACAAAAAACCCCTTAGGGTTGTCTCAACTTACTCTATTGTTAATTACATAGTGTCAATTTTGTAAAACTATAATCTAGAGTAAGGACTGAGTGGGTTTTTTCTGAATTTTTTAGTCTCTCTGGCCACCAAGCATCTAATAGGATCCATTTCAACTAAGAACGTCAATAAATCATTGTGTGAATGATAACTTGTGACATCTCTAGCCATTTTCTTTGATTATGGATCAAGTTATAAACTAATAACTTGTGAAATCCCTAGCCATTTTCTTTGATTGTGGGTCAGGTTATAAACTAGAATATAATATCTCTTCAGAAGACAGTATATATTGGATGGAGGGAAATTTTATGATAAATCTTGTACAAAAAAACCCCTTAGGGTTGTTTCAAATTACTTTATTGTTAATTACATAGTGTCAATTTTGTAAAACTATAATCTAGAGTAAGGACTGAGTGGGTTTTTTCTTTTGTAAGTTTTGTTTGGAATTGAAAAAAAATAAATTATAAAAGCTAAAATTATGTAGTGAAAAACTTTGTTTAAAGTAAGTTTGACATCATATAATATGAAAATTGTTTATGATTATAAAGTAAAAAACATTTAATATTTTTTTAGGTACAATTAGGTAATTAAAGATATGTATATATTTTTTTTGAATGGAAAAAATTTGATATTCATTAACAAAAAAAATCCGAAAGAGTATCTATGTAGTTAGAAACTATTGCAATTAAGTAATTAAAGGTAATTTTAATGTTATTTAAGAAATGAGAATTACGAAAA
Organism: Pinus albicaulis; assembly: GCA_034641835.2. Classification (NCBI taxonomy): domain Eukaryota; kingdom Viridiplantae; phylum Streptophyta; class Pinopsida; order Pinales; family Pinaceae; genus Pinus; species Pinus albicaulis. The sequence continues at coordinate 1,332,806,645 of CM076577.1, read as the reverse complement.
TTCATTATTATTGCTCAAGATAAATCATGTCCTATGAAATAATTTGGAAATTTAAAAAATATTATATATTTTAAAAAATTTTATTATTAATTTAATTTTCTATATATTAAAAAATACTACTCGTGAATAATAAAACAGTTGTAACATAAATAATATATAACAAATTAAGATTTATCTAGGCCATCTTAATTTCTTTCTTTAAATAAACTACATTCCACATGAATACCATGGGTCAATACCATGGGCTGTTTTTATAGTTTATTTTATTTTTATTGTATTTTGACCTAGTTAAAATGTTCATTTCATTATGTAAATTTTTTTATTTAATTTACTTTTATTTTTATTGTTTATAATTTGACATAGTCAAAATGTTAAATTGAGGTTAAAATATAACAAATTTTTAATAACAACATTTTAACTTAAAAGTCACCAAAACTTAATTCAATCTAACTTATTAAAAAGAAGAAAAAAAACCAACATTATAAAAAACATATAAAAAACTATTTACTTGTGGATTTTCAATCATCTAACATTTGATCCAATGACTCAAACATGGACATAGTGGCAGCTAGGGGAGTTATTTTCAAATAATAACGCCTTACGGCGTAACAAGTGGTTTTTATTTTTTAAATAATTATATAATTATTAAATGAATCTATTTTCAAGAAAGTTGTCTAGAAGGTTATAGGTTCAATATATCCTTCAAAATATATATAAATATTAAAAATTGAGTTGTTTTATTTACTTAACTATTTGTTGTTTGATTTGATAACTATTTTAATTTATTATAATAAAATTTTATTGATTTCTTATTAATATTAAGTAAAATTATATATATATATATAATTTGATGAGATTTCCGACCAATTCTAGTCAGGTGACCTGCATCCATGGGCAATTCTAGTCAGGTGACCTGCATCCATGGGCTTGGCAGCAGTGTGGTAGACTATGTTATTTATGATCTCCCTTTATACAACAAAATAATAAGTTTTGACATCTTAGACGACCACGAGCCTAACTTTGATCATAGGCCTTTACTCATAACTCTCAATTTTGTCATGCATAGAGATCCCATAGAAGATAATCCTTATAGTCAAAAGAAATTAATCTTTGATAGAAATAAAAATGATCTCTTTCTAAATGAATTAAAAACTAATTTGCTTCCTCTATCTAGTATAGACAACATAGATGACCTCTATCATAATTTTACTACAACCCTCTCATATTCTATTAACAAGTTCTCAATTGAAGTCTCAAGTAATAAAATAAATAGCAAAACCAAGCGATGGTATGACAAAGATTGTAAAAGTGCGAGGAGAGCAATTAAGGAAGCTGTTGATGAATCTCTCAAAATTGACAAGATAAAAATCTACAAAGCCCTAACTAAAAGGAAAAAAAGGCAATATATTCGTAAAAGACAAGAGAATCTCTTACACCTCTCTAAGGTGGCTCCTAAGAAATTCTGGAGGCAAATTCTAACTAGGAAAACTAAAGATAATAATAAAATTGCTTCACACGACTGGAATTCTTATCTTAAAAAGCTTTATGAATCTCCAAATTCCAGGGATTTTGAAACCCTTCTCACAATGAAAGAAGTTTTCTCATTAGAATACATTGATTTTGGGGTTAAATGTCTGGCAAATGGGAAAGCTAAAGACATTGAAGGTTACCGGGCGGAAATCTTAAAAATTGGAGGTCCTATCCTCATCCCCCACATCCATAAGCTTTTCAACCAAGCGGTTAAGCAAGGTTTCCCTAAACCTTGGACTCAGAGCCTCATTATCCCTATTTTTAAAAGTGGGGATACAAATAACCCCTCTAATTATCGGACAATTATGATCAGCCCTCTCTTAGCCAAGTTATATGATATTATTTTGGAAAAGAAGTTGAGCATTTGGCTTGAAAGTGAAGGTAAGCAGGCTAAAGGCCAAGCGAGTTTTAGAAGGAAGCACTCAACAACGGACCACCCCATTATGCTCAGGATCATTGTGGAGGAATGACGAAATGATAAATCCAATCTCTTGTGTTGCTTTGTGGACTTTAGAAAGGCTTTTGATACGGTTCCTAGAAACAACCTATGGAATAGATTAGAAGAGCTAAATGTTCCTTTCGAACTAAGAGTGACCGCTATAAGGTTATATGATAATGTAATTGCCAAGTTAAAGAGCAATGAGGGGTGGTCGAAAGATATTAAGTGTAATATCGGAGTTAAACAAGGTTTCCCCCTCTCCCCTACCTTATTTGGAATTTACATCGACAAGCTAGAAGGTTGTTTAGAGGAAGCAGGATGTGATGGCACGATCTTAGCTGGGATAGTCATCATCCTTCTTCTCTATGCCGACGATATTGTTCTTCTCGCAAGGTGCCCATCTGATCTTGATAAGCAACTTAGACTTCTTAAGGATTTTTTCTCTACCATGGGTATGTTTGTTAACACTGACAAAACAAAAGTTATGATTATTAAATACAAGAAGGACACTTACGCTAATTTTATGTATGACAATAGTAACTTGGAGGAAGTATCTTCTTACAAGTACCTAGGAATTGATATTCATCATAAGCTCAACTGGAACTGTAGCATTCATAAAAGGATTAATGGGGGGTGGAAAGTTTATTTTGGTCTTGAAAATAATTTTAAAATGACAAACCTCGTAATGTGGGATAGAAAGAAGTTCCTCTTTGAAACTTTAGTCACTCTTGATATCTTATATGGATGTGAGGTTTGGGGTTGAAGCATCTCTAGAGAATCCTAGAGAAATATTGAGCAAATCCAGAAGCGTTTTATAACTTATAACCTTAAAATTAAAAGCAATACACCCTATCCTATTCTCCATATAGAAGTGGGTCTTTCCCCTATCGAGAGCCTAGCTATGACTAGGTTTTTGTTGTACAAGCACAAGCTCAATAACATAGGAGACCATAGACTTCCTAAGCTATCTTTAAATTCCAGCCAAAACCACGGGAGGCTTCTCTCCAAGCTTTTTGAGCATAGGAATAAAATCTTAAATAAAAATAAATAACTCTTTTCTTTAGGTCCGATAGACCAAAGATTGGTCTCAGTGGACGTTAACTACTACCACCACCACCATCATCATCATCATCATCATCATCATCATCATATATATATATATATATATATATATTAAATACTAAGTAATATAAACAAGTGGTTTTTATTTTTTAAATAATTATATAATGATTAAATAATATATTTTCGAGAAAGTTGTCTAGAAGGTTATAGGTTCAATATATCCCTTAATATATATATATATATATATATATATATATTTGAGTTGTTTTATTTATTTAACTATTTGTTGTTTGAATTGATAACTATTTTAATTTATTATTAATAAAATTTTATTGATTTCTTATTAATATTAAGTAAAATTATATATATATATATATATATATATATATATATATATATATATATATATATATATAATTTATTTTATTTTATTTGTTAAAATTCATTTCATTTACACACACTTAAACCAATTTTGTAATAAACAATAAAGACCTAAGAAATATAAATAAATGGTTTTTATTTTTTAAATAATTATATAATGATTAAATGAATCTAATTTTTTTTTTAAGTGTCTAACTATTTTTAATATATATTAAAGAAAAATGCATGGTTTGAATCATTTTTGTTTAATTATTGATAAGTTTATCTCATCATATTCTTTTATGAATAATAATTTTAAACCCATCAACTACCTATATTTATGAATTTTGAACTTGTAGATTAATAATATTTATTTTGAAAGTAATTTAAATATTATAAAATAATTAAGTTACATTTTAATTAGTTAATGGTTAATAAGATTTCAGGAAAATTGCAAGTTCATATATGAAACTGAATAAATAATTGTTTACTCAAAGGCGAAGACCATAAATTTTGGTGCTTAGTAATGGTTAAAACATTTACATTTTTAATCCTACTTATTGAGTTTGTACATTTATATTGATACTCCTACTTTTTAAAATGTTCAAGAAAAACATAAATAATAGTGGGCAAGAACAACTCCTAAAAAGTGTATTTATTTAGGAGGATGGAAAGCATTATATGCACTTCAAAATAGATGTAGAGAGACAGAGTTATGGGATTGGAACACGATCAAAGTACATTTTGGACTCCTAGTTTGTCAAGTGCTATTATATGGGTGTGAATTGTGGGCTAGGAGCATCCTTGTTTCAAAATGGAAACAAATTGAAAATATTAAAATGATCATGAGCAAGTTCAAAATAAAAAGTTTCGTTCCTTATGAGATAATGTTGAGTGAAAGAGGGCAGCTCCCATCTAAGCAATTGCCAGGGTGAGTCTTATAAGGTATCTAAAAAGAAGTTATCTTCAATGAAAGTATGAGTGAGAGAAATAAATCATGGATGAGACAAAACAACAAATGGATGCAAAAATGAAATATTTACCTTAATGCATGTCCTACAAATAGCAAGGAGTTAAAGAATTTTGTGCCAGAGAAGTTCCCTAAGGGTATATGGGGAAAAGAGTTGGGTAGAAAGAAGAAGTATTATGCTCAGGAATTCAACCTCACTTGTGATCTCCAACAAAAAGAGTACATTGGAGCTAGCATTCCCTGGAGAGCAAAGGTTCTTATTGCTCAATTAAGAACTAACTCACATCAACTTCTGTGTGGAACAAGACGGTGGAAGAGACCTAAAGAAGCTTAGGAAGAAAGGGTATGTACATTTTGCACTTCTGGGGCAGTGGAATCATAAAAACATTTCATTTTTGAATGTTGTTGTAATCCTACGGGAATCCTTAGAGTTTTTGTTCAGTTAGGTAGTTTGGAAGTTAGTAGTTAGTGATAACTAATTTCTAAACTAATTTCTCAAATATAAATGTAATCGAGTTCAATGAATGGATTACAGAAATCACATGGTTATTATTTAACAGTCGTATCAGAGCACTTGAGATCCGAGGAGGCTGGTGGTAGCGTTGATGTTAAGGAAGCAGCAGATTGTTTTCAACCTGTGACAACACTGCCAGTGGAGTTTGTTTGCCAGAATTTTCCTCCGCTGCATTTGCAGCATTTGATTGACAAAAACCCTCATTTCTGCTCCTGTCACGAATCTACGGGCATTTTTTTAAAATCATATTTTTGTAGCAAACAAATATGTAAGTTTAAATCAGATTTGTTTTGGAAAACTTTGTCTCTGGAGCTACAGAAGTGCCACTTGCTGATTCTGTAAATTTAAAAACAAATTATTTTTCTCTCTGCCAGTGGTAGTGGTTAAAACAGAGTTTTTTTTTAATTATTAAAAAAAAAAAAAAAAAAAAAGAAGAAGAAGAAGAAAAAAGAGGAGAAATTTGTCTTTAATTTCTACTAAATCTGCAAGATTAAACAAAGTAATTTTTAAAGATCAAAGTATTTATAAGAAGAATTTGAAGTTTGGAAGTGACTAAAACAAAAAGTTTATTTTAAGGGTGTGAGTGATTTAAACATTTTTTTTTAAATATGAACTCCTTGGTGTCTTTAATTGGGGTTGTCCTTTCCGAAAAGGAAAATTACCAGGAGTAGTTTAGGAAAGTTAAAAATACTCTTATCTTTAATGATTTATGGAATGGAGTCTGTGAAGGAGAATGAGAGAATGCACCGGTGTAGTCTGATGATCGGAAACAACTTGCAATCTGGCAAAGTAAGGATAAGAAGGCATTTTCCTTAATATCTGCTTTAGTCTTAGAAGAGGTAAGCAGATACATTACTCAGAGTAAAACAACTCAGAGTAAAACAGCTTATGATGCCATAGAAAAACTAAAAGAGCTTTATGATTCACATTCTGAATTGGAGATAATTTAGTTATTGTTAAAGTTATTTAATTTGGAAATGAACGATAATGATCCTTTAAAACTTGCCTCTGAAATTAAAGCCATCAACCATGAAATTGAATGTACTGGAGTTAAAGTTGATTTTCCGCTTACTGCCTTTATAAAATCTCTTTATCCTAGTTATTCACACTACTTGGAATGTCTCCAAGCTAGTGGGCAATTAAAAGATATAGATTTTGACAAATTAGTAGGGAAAATTGCAGAAAGAGAGAAGGATTTTGGCAAGAAAGAAGCATCACATAGTTTTAATACTGAAACCCTATGTCTTGCTCAAAAAGACCAAAAACCTCAGAGGAATCTTTCAGAAATACTAGAGGTAATAGAGGTCGAGGTAGGAAGAATTATAGAGGCAGGGGGGCAGAAATATTCAGGGAGATAGACAACAGAATGAACAAAGAAAATTTTCTGATAAACCAGCTATAAAATGTTTTAGATGTGGTAAACTTGGACATACTGCTGCAAATCGCAGAATTCCCTGGTATAAAATTAATGAAAAAAGAGAAAAATTGCTTGAAAAGAAAGATCATTTAATTCCAGATAGAGGACAGTCTTCTGAGAATGCACATTATGTTGTCGCACATTGTAATTTCCACATGGAAGATGTTTTTAGTACTTCTTTTTCTTCATGGTATGACAGTTGGGTTCTAGACACAGGTGCCACGTGTCATATGACCTTTCAAAGATATTTGTTTCATCAATTCAGTGATAATATTGACGGAGTAGTGTATTTTGCTGATAAGTCCCAAATCAAACCATCAGGGATTGGTTCAATTCAGTTAAAGATTCCTGGACTTCCAAATTATATTTTGAATGATGTTCTTAACATTCCGCAGTTCCAAAGAAATTTGTTATCTCTTATACAAATAAGACAACAGGGACATTCCATTCACATATTTGATGGTAAAGTAGAAATTAGAAGAACAACTGACAATAAACTGTATTGTCTGGTGTGGAAGAAGATAAATTATTGAAGTTGCATGGTATGTCGTATGTTGAATTGAACACAACTTATTTGGTTCAGCAAAATGATAATTTTTCATCTTCTTTATTATGGCATGCACACTTCGGTCATGTTAATTATGAAAGTATTCAAATTATGAAACAACAGGGGATTAAGGGACTTCCAACAGTTCCTAGAAAATTTACCCCATGTAATGCTTGTATATTGGGCAAGCATCACAAACAGTCTTTTCAGAATTCTAAGTTTAGAGATACAATAAAATTAAGTCTCATACACTCTGACTTATGTGGTCCAATGCCTATACCAACTGCATATGGAAATAAATATATACTCACTTTTATTGATGATTATTCGAGGATGTGCTGGGTTTATTTGCTTAAAGAAAAATCACAAGTTTTTGATGTGTTTAAGAAATTTCATCTCTTGATAACAAATGAAGCACAACTCACTATTGGTACTATAAGGATTGATAATGGAGGAGAATATATTTCACATGATTTTGAAACATATTTGCAAGAGAATGGCATCAAACACCAGACCACAATACCATATAATCCGCAACAAAACGTTGTTGCTGAAAGAATGAACCGAATATTACTTAATATGGTAAGGTCAATGATGTTTTTTAAGAATGTAAAATTAATGTTTTGGAGAGAAGTAGTGCTCTGTGCGGCATACATTAGAAATCGGTGCCCTTCCTCTGTCATTAACAACATAACTCCATATGAAATGTGGTACAGTTGTCTTCCTGCTATTAAACATTTCTGAATTTTATATTAGATCAGTCTGTGTAGTTTCCTTCTCTCAATGATGAGAAATTGGTTGTGGTTGATGATGATAATTCCATTGTTGCCGATGAGGAATTAATTGATGCAATTTTTTCTACGGAAACAATGACAGAAATGGAAATAGCTGAGCCAGATGAAGAAGATGAGCAACTTCCTACACAAACTTTGTGAAGGTCAACTCGTATTCGAACATTTCCAAAGAAATATGATGAGTTTAAGGTTGGAAGTTCCTCAGGTAAATATTCTCATTGTGAATTTAATTTTTTTGTGGATTGTGAACCTACTTTCTTTGAAGAAGCTGCCAGTGATGAACAGTGGAAAGATGCAATGCAAAAGGAATTTGATGCTCTCATAAAAAATGGCACATGGAGGCTGGTGAATCCTCTTATTGGCATCAAACCTATTGGTTGCAAATGGATTTTTAAAACTAAGTTTAAAGCTGATGGTTTGCTAGACAAGCACAAAGCAAGACTTGTAGCGAAGGGATATGCACAGAAAGAGGGTATCGACTATACAAAGACTTTTGCTCCTACAGCTAAATGGGGCACTATTAGATCTTTGTTTGTTATTGCAGCTCAGAAAGAATGGAAAATTCATCATATGGATGTCAAAACTGCCTTTTTAAATGGAGATTTGAAAAAAGATGTTTACATGTTTCAGCGAGAAGGTTTTTCCATTAAAGGGAAAGAACAAAAGGTTTGCAAACTAATGAAGTCTTTGTACGGCTTGAAACAAGCACAATGAGCATGGTATGAGAAGCCAACTAAACATCTTCTTAAATTAAACTATAAACATTTTGACCTAGATGATGCAACTCTTTTCGTTAAGAAATTTGGCAGATCAGTTGTATATCTAGTTGTATATGTTGATGATTTGATGATCACAGGAAACAATGATGAATATATATCGTCTATAAAGAAGGAATTGAAAAAGGTGTTTGATATGCCAGATTTAGGTTTACTTCATTATTATCTTGGAATTGAAGTTGATCAAAAACCACAACATATTTTCATCTTTTAGAAGAAATATGTTGATAAATTATTGAACAGACATAGTATGACGGAATGTAATCTGTTGCTACTCCAATGGAGCAGAATTTGAAACTTACTTCCGAAGAAGGAAAGTCGTTTGAAGATTCAAAAAAGTACAGGCAACTTGTTGGAAGCTTGATTTATTTGTCTATTACTCGTCCTGATATAACTTTCGTTGTCGGAATACTTTCCAGGTTTATGCATCATCCTTGTGAGGGGCATTGGATAGCAACAAAAAGAGTTTTGAAGTATTTAAAAGGAACTCAAACTTACGTCATCAAATATTCCAAAGTTTTAGACTTCCATCTTGCTGGTTATTCAGATTCAGATTTTGATGGAGATAAAGAAAATGGAGTCTCAACTTCTGGATATTCGATGAATCTTGGATCAGTAGCCATCAGTTGGAGATCACGCAAGCAATCTGTTCCTGCTGATTCTACCATCGAAGCCGAATATGTTGCAGCAGCTCAAGCCACTAAGGAAATCATTTGGCTTCGAAAAATACTTGAAGATTTGCAGGAGAAACAAAGAGCTTCAACTCCTCTATTTTTCGACAACTCTTCTGCAATTCAGTTGGCCAGGAATCCAAAGTTTCATGATCGAACCAAACATATCAACACTAAATATCATTTGATTCGACATCATGTAGAGACCAAAACAATTCATCTAACACATTGTCCAACTTCTGAACAAATTGCAGATATTTTTACCAACGCATTACGACCTGAAAAGTTCAAAAAATTTAAATCTTTACTTAGCATGTCAGATGTCCCTTTGAATTAAGGGGAAACATGTTGTAATCCTACGGGAATCCTTAGGGTTTCTGTTAAGTTAGGAAGTTAGTAGTTAGTGATAACTAATTTCTGAACTAGTTTCTCAAATATAAATGTAATCTAGTTCAATGAATGAATTACAGAAATCACATGGTTATTATTTAACAACAATATGTTAACATCAATTCCATGGCATTGTCTTTTTAGTAAGAGAACTATTAGAAGATTGGGTGAGTTCATTAGTTCATCATCAATTTGAGTAAGAAAATGATTAAATTACAAAAAGCAAAAAACAAAGACACTGATAATCCAATAAACTATTTTTACTATCGTAAACCTTAAAATATAATTCATTCATTCATTCATATCCATTTTAATTTTAATTTTTGATGATTTTCTAAAATCTCAACAATTAAAAAAATCTAAAACTAAAATGTGTGAACTGTATTGGCAAATTGAGAAGTGCCGACGAGTCTGTCATATTATTCTATGAAGTCAACAACAAACGTGCACTCGGAATGCGTCACAAGAAGTTATGTTAACATGAACGAAGATACGGCCACTGCTTATAGATATGCCAGCTAAAGAGTGGGTTTTATGAACAACATGCTGAGCATGTCACTTGTAAGATCCGCCATTGGGCAAGGTGCTGTAAATGCTTACAGCTTAAAGAATAGCCAGGTTACTTCTTTTCCATCCATAATTTGCATCCATCAAAGAAACTGAGAGCCTGAGGTAAAATAAATAAATAAATATAGAAAGACCCGTGATCTCCCTCAACAGATCACTGTTGCATTAAATCTGGCAGCATATGAAGAATCTAAAGCTAAAATGTGTGTACTGTAATAGCAAATTGAGAAGTGCCAACGAGTCTGTCATATTATTCTATGAAGTCAACAACAAACGTGAACTGGGAATGCGTGACAAGAAGTTCTCTTACCATGAACGAAGATACTGCCACTGCGTATAGATATGCCAACTAAAAAGTGGGTTTTATGAACAACAAGCTGAGCATGATGCGCCACTGGGCAAGGTGCTGTAAGTGCTTACAGCTGGAAAGAATAGCCAAGTAACTTATTTTCCAACCATAATTTGCATCAATCAAAGAAACTGAGAGACAGAGGGAAAAAAAAAATGGAAGACCCGTGATCTCTCTCGACAGATCACTGTTGCAAATCTGGCAACATATGAAAAAGAGTGTGATTGCTAGTGGTACAGTGTGACAGCACCGCGAACAAGGGGCATAAGAGACATGTGCGTAGAATCGAATATCTGCGTAGGAGCAATTATTCAAAGGAATATTGAACCATCGATCGAAGCATATAGTGTGATTGCTAGTGGTACAGTGTGACAGCACCGCGAACAAGGGGCATAAGAGACATGTGCGTGGAATGGACAAAAGCAGCATGGAGACCAATGTGGAATATCTGCGTAGGAGCAATTATTCAAAGAAATATTGAACCATGGATCGAAGCATATTGCATTGAGTTGTTTATCGGAGCTTTATACAATTGTGCTTTATACAATCAAAGATTGGGAGATACAAATCGAATGCTAGAGTTCGGCAGAGTAGTTTGAGTTCGGCAGAGTAGTTTGTTCAGTAGAGCAGTGTGAGTTGTAGTAATGGTATGAATGAATGATATTTTAATGTTTAAAAGATTAAAAATAGTTTATGGTATTATTAATTTTTTTTTCTTCTAATTCAGTCATTTTTTTACTTAAATTGATGATGAGTTCAATTTTCTAAAAAAAATTTCATTGAAAAGATAATGCTACGGAATTGATGCTAAGATATTGTCATAATTGTTTAGGATATTTTTGAAAGCGTCACATTCCAAAATGAAATGCTTTTCTGATTCTAGTGCCCCAAAAGTGCAAAAAGTACACACACTTCCCAAGCTTCTTTAGGTCTCTTTCATCGTCCCCTTTCACACTGAAGTTGATGTGAGTTAGTTCTTAATTGAGAAATAAGAATCTTTGCTGTCCATAGTCTTTTTGTTGGAGCTCACAAGTGGGGTTGAATTCCTAAACATAGTACTTCTTCTTTCTACCCAACTCTTTTCCCTTTCCCCATATACTTTTATTGAACTTTCCCATATCAAAATTCTTTAACTCCTTGCTATTCTTGGTACATGCATTGAGGTAAATATTCCATTTTTGGATCCATTTGTTGTTTTGTCTCATCTATAATTTCTTTCTTTCACTCATGCCTTCATTGAAGATAACTTCCGACTATCTACCTCCTCCCATTTGCTTAATTCTTTTTAGATACCTTATAAGATGCACCATAACAATTGTTTTGATGGGAGCTTCTCCTGTTGAAAGTTGTCAGGAGTTGTTTGTATGAGTTTTCATAAGCACATTTTCCTAAACAAAACTATTAGATGAAATTTGTTAGGATCAAAGAGCACTTAATAAAGTGGTGGTGTCTAAAAGAGCTGTTGTTTGATCTTAGTGGCCAACAACACAAATAATCATGCATTTTTTAGCCTATAAATAAGTTACATCATAAATAAATATCATAGGGAAAAACCATAGGTGTTGATATACATTGTTTGTAAAACCACAAGTAACTTGACCTAGTCAAATTTAGTAGAAAAACCCTAACAAAATTCAAAAAAATCTTCTTCCATATTACTGAATGGGAATGTGAGTAAATTGCTCTGACTTAAATTAGTATATTCAAATAATGCTTCTTCATGTTAGTGAATGAGAATCAGTGTTGACTTAAATTAGTATATTCAAAGAAAGTTTCTTCTTGTTAGTGAATGAGAATGTGAGTAAATTGTGTTGACTTAAATAAGTGTACCTAGGAGATTTAAATTAAGTATATGTTGGTATAGAATTAGCCAAATAGATTAACTCGATTCTTCGGCTTATTTTTCCAAGAAAAAAATTGCACAAAACATGCATTTCATAAGTGGTACCTAATATAAATTTGTTTGTGATGATTACAATGCCTAACATAATAAAAACAATAGAAACATTGGGTGAAACACACAACAATCGTGGAGTAGATATACCCTAAGATCTCTTCCATAAATTTCAAGTATTCAACTACTTAAACTAGTTTACCATACATCTTTTCGTTTATGTAATGTGCATATACAATATATATCCATCTTTCTTTTTTTTAAATATAAGTATTTATTTTTGACGTAGTCTAACTTATAGACGGAATGACCTTTTTCACCACATGTTTTCTAGTTAATTTTAATCAAAATCCAAGAGAGATTTTTAAAAACTTAACTTCAAGTTGTTTATGCAGAATTAGAGTGCTCTAGGGAATTTTGAGAGTGCTAAATCTATTTATACATTCAAAAATGTATTCTAAACATAAAAAAATCACATTCTTTCTTGAAATTATTTTACCAAATTCCAATAAAAAAAATTATTTCATCTATAAATTAAACTAGGCCTTTATTTCTTCCTAAATTCAAAATATATACCAACCTAGATCCATCTTAACTCCGGATCTATCAAGCGCCGAGAGGGATCAAATCTCTCGAGGTGAAAAACTATTTTTTGAGTGCAAAACTTGAGGAAAGGTTTGCACCTTGAGAAATTTGATCCATCTCGGTGCATGATAGATCCAGAGTAAAGATGGATCTAAGCTGGTTTCAGTCATGTGTGGCCAAGGAAAATTTACCGATAATATGAGGAACATATGATTAATTTTATCAATAATATGTAAATACATATAATGTTAATATAATCATTTTAAATATGCTAAATATGTGTGAGATTTATCGAGTCATTTTAATTTTAAATTTTCTTAGTTACCTCTCTTTGTTGAAATGATAAATATTGTAAAATAACTTTAATAATGAAAAATGATGAAATAAAATTTTGAATGCAAAGTGATAATGTAATAATATTGAATGATAGAAAATGTGAATAATAAGAATGTAGTCAATTACAAATAGTTTTCATTGTGATCGATCTCAAACTATTTTCTTCTACTATTCTTATTGTCACCCTTGTTAATTTTGTCACATTTTCATATCTAGAATAGTAAATCATTTAAATATTTATCTCGAGCTGTTGTAGTAAACATCATACATTCTCTCTCTTTCTCTCCAATATTAATAGGTTTATTTACTATAACACAAAAATCAATGTACATTATCAATAATTTTTTGTGCTTATAGTGGAATCAATGCACACTATTAATCCAATGACTTCAAATTTAATGGACCATCATACATCCAATTACATAAAATCATAAATCAACATATACGTTGAAATCAATGCATCTAATGCAAGAAATCAAATATGATTAGAAAGCAACATCTACACTGAAATCAATGCATCTAATGCAAGTAATCAAATATGATTAGAAATCAACATCTACACTCAAATCAATGCATCTAGTATAAGTACGCAAATAGGATTAAAACCAACATCTACACTGAAATCAATGCATCTAGTGGAAACAATCAAATAGGATTAGAAATCACCATCTAAACTGAAATCAATGTATTTAATGCAAGAAATTAAGTAGGATTAGAAATAATATACATTGAAATCAATGCATCCAGTGCAATCAATCAAATATAATTAGAAATTAACATCTACATTGAAATTAATGCATGTAGTGCAAGCAATCAAATAGGATTAGAAATCACCATCTATACTGAAATCAATGCATTTAGTGCAAGAAATCATATAGGATTAGAAATCATTTACATTGAAATCAATGCATCTAGTGCAAGTAATCAAGTATCATTATAAATCAACATCTACACTAAAATCAATGCATCTAATGCAAGCAATCAAATAGGATTAGAAATCACCATCTACACTGAAATCAATGCATCTAGTGCAAGAAATATTATTCCCTCTTTCCCCCCTCCATCTATATCTCCCTCCATCTCTCCTTCTTTATCTCTTTATCTCACCCCGCCAAACACAAATGCTCTCTCACTCCATATCTATCAATCTCTTTGCTCCTCCCTCCTTGTATCCATCTATCTCTTCTTTCTCTTCATCTTCCATATATATCTCTATCTCCCTCCGTCTCTTTATATCGAGCCCAAAACATACACTCTCTTTCTCCAATCTATCTACCTATCAGTCCCTCCTCCTCTCCCTCTCCCTCTTGCTATCCTCTCTCCCTCTCCCTTCATCTTCCTTATAACTCTCTCTCTCTCTCTCTCTCTCTCTCTCTCTCTCTCTCTCTCAACCTTTCACTCTCTATGTCTTTATTCTTACCCCCCTCTCTCTCCCTCTCGATATCCATCTCTCTTTCCCTACCTCTCTTCACTCTCTCACCTCCTTTCTCTCCCACATCACTTTCTCTCTATATTCACCTTCCAACTTTGTTACTATAAGCCCCTCTCTCTCTCCTTCTCTCCATCTCTCCTTGTTTGTCTCTTTATCTCACCCCCAAACATACACACACTCTCTCCATCTCTCCCTTGTCACTCCCTCTCTCTCTCCACTACTCACTCTCATTGTCTTTCTTCTTCCCTCCCTCTATCCCCACCCAGCTCCATCTCTCTATCCATCCCTCTCTCCCCCTCCAACTACATCCCTCTATCCCTCCCTCTCTCCTCCTCTCTTTCAAGTCCCCTCTCTTTTCCTTCCTCTCTCTCCCTTTCTCTTCTACCTCCCTATCTCTTCCCCCATCTCTCTCTCTCTCTCTTCCCCCATCACTCTATCTCTCTCTCCAACTATGTTACTATATCCATCCCTTTATCCTTTTCTCTCCTTCTCTCCCCCTTTCTCTCCATCAGTCCTATGTCTCTTTATCTCACCCCTAAACGTACACACACTCTCTCCATCTCTCCCTTGTCACTCCCTCTCTCTCCACTTCTCACTCTATATGCCTTTCTTCTTCCCTCCCTCTCTCCCCCTCCAAATCCATCTGTCTATCCCTCCCTCTTGCCTCCTTCTCTCATCCTTCCTCTCTCTCCTTTCCTCTCCTACCTCCCTCTCCCTTCTCTCTCTCTCTCTCTCTCTCTCTCTCTCTCTCTCTCTCTCCAATCCTCTCTCCTTCTCTCTCTCCCAACTCCATCTTTATGTCTCCCTCTCCCTTTGTTACCCTTCTCTACCTCTCTCACTCCTCTCTCTCTCCCTCTCTCTTCATTCTTCACTTTATCTCCATCTCTCCCTTGTCACTCCTCCTATTTCTCCACCTCTATCATATGTCTTTGTTCTTCCCTCCCATATATATCTAGAGTTAATAAATATATCATGATATATTAATATATATTATAATATAACAAATTTAATATTGTATTAATCTAAAGTTATTAAATTTAATAATATTAATATTATAATATATTAATATAAATATTAGATTTAACAATAATATTAAGATTAATATTTTAATATTAATGTTAGGGTTAATAATGTTTTTTTTATGGTATTAATATTAATTTGGTCCATAGTATTTGGGCCATAGATTTCATATAAAAAAGGTTTTATTTATTTACCATACCTCTAGTTTATTTATATTTTTATTTATTTACTATATATTTTTTGAGTGTTCATAAATCTCTTCATATTTTAAATTTATATTGTTTAATTTATTTTTAATAAATTTTTAATTGTTTATTTATATGATTATGTAAATGATTGTTTAAGTCAACATTATTTATATTCTATTTTTTAAATTTATTTTAGCTTTTAATTTTTTTTTAGTTTTTGTATTTTGGTTTTAGACATACTTACATATTAAAGTCATACTAAGCTGTAAAACGCACCTCTAAACGCAATAAATACAACACCCTTTATACCCCATTTTATACCATTGGTGTAAATTTATTAGTGATGTTGAATCCTTTGAAAAATCTTTATCAATTCAACTAGGAAATTAAGGCCAAGGTAAAACATTTAAATATATATAATTTTTTGTTTACGCTCATTATCTGTTTCTAAGCAATAATGAGCGTAAGTGCTGGACCAATGACCCACGATGTCTAAAGCTGCCGAATTTGACTGACATTTGGAGATTTCCTTTTATCCTTCTTGTCAGATACCCAGTCCCTCTGTTCGCTTCAATTTGGGACTCGAAGCAAGAATTAGAGTCATATTACAGTGGCTGGACGGTATGGAATTCAAGGCAGTGACTCTTTATGCTACAGTACTTATGGTAATGGCGGTGTCGTTAACATATGAGACGGGTTCAGCTCTTCCTTGGAACAAGAAGGCGCTCAGAATAGCCGGCGAGATCAATAAAGAAGGACCATGGATTGGTTTGGTCACTGTGTATCCACCAGAAGAAGCTGCCTTCATTTCCACAAAAGTTCTGAAGCCTCATCCCAAATACCCATTGCTGGACTTTTCTGGTACCATATTCGCCCCTCACCTCCCAAGTTTGTCTAGTGTCACAAATCTACTAGCATTTTTCATATGATTGATTTAACTGTATGCACTACCAAGTTTGTTCAATGTCATAAATCCATTAGCTTTTATCATATGATTGATTTAAATGTTACCAGGTCGCAGATTTCGCATTGGAACAATCTATGGCAAAAAGGTGATCTATGTAAGATGCGGTGTAGGAATGGTACTCTGATCCCAAACCCTTTTAAACCCATTAAAATATCAATGTCTTTCCAATCATCAGATGCATTAGTTTTTGCTTCCATGGTGGTTGAGGGATGAAGATAAAGTTTTTGCAGTGCTTGGTAACAGTGGAATGCAGGTGTTACGACTCAGATGATGTCTGATCTGTTTAATATAGTTGGAGTTGTGCATTTTGGCATTGCTGGTAATGCAAACAATTCTCTTTCAATAGGGGATGTAACAGTCCCCAAATATGTTACCCATACTGGAATCTGGGAGTGGCTGGTAAGCTTATTTCTACTTGCATCTTCTCAGTCATTCACAATCCAGTCGTTTTAAGAATTATGAATTGTACCCATATCTCTTTGGAATTAATCAGTGTAGGAAGGTTACTAGTGGGAAAATAGTCAGACCTTTTTAGAAAAATGTGAAGCAATTTCAGAAATCTATTATCTTTACAGAAATTACAGGACCCAGAGGAGGCAGTCAGTGTGGGAAGGTTAGTAATAGGGGGCTACAATGTACCCCAAGGAAAGAAAATTAATCGTCTGGGAAAGATATCGTACCAACCCGAGGAGTTTTACAGCGAATCAGGGAAACCCAATGTGCCCGAAAACTTACTCTGGGCCAAAACGAGCTCACAGTGGTTTGAACTTGCAAGAAAATTTGAGGTGAATCTTATATCTCTGCCTCTTCTGTTCATTTTTCTACACAGTGAGGTACACATCTTCAGTTAATATTTCTAGCCATTCTTAACACCTAATACATGCTTTTGTACATAGGGAATTAAATTGTCATCATGTTTGAACTCAACAGTTCATATTTCTAGCCATTCTTAACACCTAATACATGCTTTTGTACATAGGGAATTAAATTGTCATCATGTTTGAACTCAACTGTTTGCCTTACAAGGCCGGCTAAGATGGTTGTTGGGCTGAGGGCCTCCACTGCAAATATTTTTATTGACAATGGTCCTTACAGAGAGTTTCTTTTCAAGCATTTTAAAGTGGCTTCTGTGGATGAAGAAAGTGCAGCAGTAGTTCTAGTAAGTTGATCAGTCTATAAAACAAATTCCCATCTGAAGCCTGAGTAGGCTATGAATGCTGTTTGTTTAAGGTTCTCTTCTTGCATTCTGGTTGATTGGGTAGTATCTGCATGTTGAATTTTTAGATTGGAGTTTGGTGAATTGATAAATGGTGTATATACTGATATTTTTGTGGGTATTTGCAGACTTGTCTGTCAAACAAACTGAATGTCATTGTTTTCAGAGGGATGTCTGATTTGGCTGGATCGCAGCAAGGGGAGAATCCGATTGCTATTTTTGGGCCCTTGGCAGCTAGGAACGTTGTCAAAGCTACACTGGAGTTCATTAAGAGATTGCCCAAATCTTCTCTTGTTACATAATCACACAAATTCTGAGTAAATGTCACTGCGTGCTTTATACTCTGTAACACAATAAATCTTGTTTATTTAAATGTCACATTGGAAATCTCACTTACATTGTATTGAGTTGGTCTTCCTTTAGGGTTGTAGTGAGAAAATAATTTCACTACTAGGAGCTCAGGGTTTCACAGCCCAAGTGGAGGAGAAGTATTCTTTTGGATGCTTAATAAATCTCAAATCAAAGACTATATCCCAATCACAAATGGTATGGCATATAATGCAATCTGAATATTCATGTTCAAAGTTGTTTGCCATTGTTTATTTATGTTTCAATGTGCAGCAAGTTATACTGCCTATGTTTGATTTAATGAACTAAAGAGAACTACAAAGTTGCAGAAGCCTTTTCCTGAGTAAATGTAATGGTATCATAATCCCATTGGCTCATAATCCCATTGGTTCTGAGTAAATGTAATGTTATCATAATCCCATTGGCTCTGAGTAAACGTAATGGTATCATAGCCCCATTGGCTCCATATTGGCTTGGCTGCCTTAGCTAAAGTGTGCCTTGAGAGTGAGGTTTGGAAAGAACAATCCAGGGTTTTACATTGAACCCTCGAAGGCACTGGCAAACAAGCAAAGAGCATGTAGTTTATTGCACTGTTAAGAGCCATCCCACCAAAAGGTATGCAGTTCATTGTAGAGCACCCCTTCACCATTCAACTTTTGGATATTCAATATGAGAATGTTGCTTGATCTTTCACCACCCCCATGATTAAACCCTTGGAAACTCAAATATTAGGATGGTGCTCGATCCCTCATGGCCCCTGTAGCGAAGAATTTAATTGATTAGCAGCCATGGCCTCTGTAGCCAAGAATTTAATTGATCAGCAGCCCTGTAGTTAATGAAATTTAATTGATTATTATAATTTTTTTGGAATATCAACTTACGTTTATCACAGTGCCTTCTGCACGTACTACTTTGGGTTATGGCTGCGTGGAATATGGAAGTGGGCTTGTTTTCAACCCCATTGGATTTGATTGGCTTTCTGTAATTCAATACGAAGGAATATATGCTAACGTAATAATCGAGTTTTGTTGTGGACGAATCTAAAAATATTATCTCATTTTAATAAAATCATTCTAAAATATAGAATCAATTTAGATCTATTTTAACATTTTAATTTTGGAGTTATTTTTGGTGTAAATTTTTGCGAAAGTTTTGTATTGAAAAAAAGAGGTTTGTACTTATAAGAAATTTGATTCTTCTTGGTACTTGATAGATCGGTAGTTAAATAAGATCTATACTGGTTTACTTGTGATCATAACTTGCTATTGCTATCTAACTTATGTCCAAAATCTATAACTCATGTTTATATAGATCGGTAGTTAAATAAGATCTATACTGGTTTACTTGTGATCATAACTTGCTATTGCTATCTAACTTATGTCCAAAATCTATAACTCATGTTTATATACATAAACCTTATATGTCTGTTATTTACATCATATTATTAATAATTAAATTAAAATTCTAGTTATCTACATCTCTTTTTAAATATTAATTAATGCTAATCTAAACTCCTTTTTATAAAATAATTTAAAAATACAACTGTTAAACACTCATTATGGATTTTATTTTAATAAATAGAAATACAAGAAGTAAAAATACAAATTCTATCCATGCAAATTTTACTGATTCACTTGTAAAAGGGAATAACTCCAACACCGCAAAGTTGGAAGTCAATTTATTTTTTTTATTAATTTTGAATACTTACAGTTTGTTATATATATTTTTTGAAAATTTAATATACATTTTTCTAAATCATGTTATGATGATTTGTTATCTAAGTTATTGTTACCTTGAAATTAATATATTTTATTATGGGTTTTTTTAAATTAAGTGGAAATACAAATTATTTCTCTTAGATAAAAATATGTAAATTTTACTAATTTATTTATATTTAACAATATATAAATATTTTATTTATCATTCTTATTTTTAAATACATGAAGTTGATTATATATTTTTTTTTAGAAACTTAAAGATGTAATTTTTACTATCTCCTTTACCATTATATATCGTTCTGTGGTGAAAGAACTATCTCCATGGAAAAAGGTAAAACCCCCTTTAAAAGGGAGCCACTCGAACACTTATTGCAAGATTGGAAGCTTTGATACATGTTGTTGTGGGAGATTGACAACTCGAAGAGTCTCATCATAGCATGACAAAAATTACATAAATAAAATGGTCATGCATTTTAAAATATGCTTCCAAAGACATTCGCGATATGCCACCAAGTGTGAGGACTTGCAAACCATATTTTGAATATTTGACATGATACATTACCCACCTTATATGAGGTTTCAACTAAAAATTCATTAACACAACATCTTAATTAGCATGCATGTATTTGATATCTAAATAGTTATCTTGCTTCTGCAATAGTTAGTTCGGCTCTTCCAATTTGTAACAGATGTAAAAATATTAAATCTATTAGGTACCAAAGTAGAAGTGGAAAGATAATACTATTTTAACGACATGATAGAAATTCAAATGTAATCACTTTACTAAAGAATGTATCTAACTCTAAAGATGTCTTTAGAGGTTAAGATGTATTCAATTAAAACCAAGAATAGTGTCACCAACAACTTAATTATCATGCTCTAGCATAGATTCATTTTAACTCCAGGTCTACCAAGTACATCTGTCAAAATGCAAACTTCTTTTTGAGTGCAAACCTTGAGGAAAAGTTTGCATCTCAAGAGATTTGATTCATGCACGTTTGGTGTTAAGATGGTTCTATGCTAGTTTTGAGAAACACACTAATAAAATGTTATAATCATAAGAAACCTTTTATTTTCACTCGTTTTATATAATTTATAGATAGCTGGCATTGAAATATATTATTTATGATTCACATTCTCCACATTTAAATCTTAGTGTATGTCCTCTCATATTCGAAAGTAGAAAATATATATCATATAATATAATATGGGTGTTGTCTAATGAGGCTTTGCCTGATGGTAACTTTTTCCCGGAATCAATGTTTTTTATTTTGCAAAACTTGATTTAGAAGTGTTCCAATTTTGAAGGTAGAATAGATTCAACAACCCCAAAAACCCCAAGGCCGTTAAAATTATATAGTTTGACAGTTATAAAATGGGTTTCCAAAAATTTCAACTATTTCTTTCCAAAAACGTCCCATAAAATCTATGTTTTTCAGGGCGAAATTTTCACCTTGTTAGACTACTTATATAATATCTTTCTTTGCACACACATACATTGAATTATTTTTGTTTCGTTGAGAGGCACTCTACATCCGAGTATGAGGGAGATGTTGTGACTTAATGTTACACATAAATAATAATAAAATAGTATTGGCATTAACAATTTAAATGAGCATAGATCTATCTTAATTTTGGATCTACCAAGGGCATATAGGGATCAAATCTCTCAAAATGCAAACCTCTTTTTGAGTGCAGAACTCTAAGAAAGATTTGAATGTAGAAAGATTGTATTCCTATCGAATTTTAATAGTTGTGGAGTTAAGATGAATCTATGTTGGTTTTGAACACTAATAAAATGTTTAATTATAAGAAGAAAAAAAAAATTCAATTTTTTTTTTTTTTTTTTGTATAACATATATAATTATTTTTATTATGTATGATATTAAAATTGTTTACTCAACATGTATATTGAAATATTTGATTTACAATTCAGGTAAGCAATGAGGTGGTTGAGGTAAGAAATCAAATCATTAAATCCTAATACAACCAAGCTTGTTGAGATTTTCCTTACCTCTATTAATCCAGATACAACCAAGTTTGAGGGTGAATTATATGAACAAACATGTGGCATTGCAATGGGATCTCCGTTCTCTCTCGTCGTTTCAAACATGTTCATGGAATATTTTGAATCTAAAGCTTTCGCTTCAACTCAATTATGACTGAAGTCGTGGAAAAGGTTTGTATATGATACCTTCATATTGTGGCCTCATGATTGTGATAAGTTGGATTTGTTTTTTAAACATCTCAACAATCAATCAAGATCTATCAAATTTACCATGGAGGTAAATTTGATAGATGGCGGCTCTTTCTCTCACCAGGTATTTCATAAGAAAAATCACACTCGTCAATATATTCATGCTAATTCCCATCACTATCTGGCCCAAAAGTTGGGGGTTCTCAACACATTAGCTACTTGTGATTTAAGGGTTTCTGATGAAAGTCACTTGGAGAATGTGAAAACCACATCTCCTTAATGTTTTTGAAAAGAATGGATGTAATAGATACCATGATATCAAGGCTTTTTAAAAACTAGGAAAGGTCATATGATTAAGAAAGAGTTGGGTGAATTGGTGTCCATTCAAACTTGTCCTTCCCTGTGTTTATAGCCCAAAATATTTAGTTCAATGGGTGCAATTCCGAGATTTGAGCCACCTTTCCAGGCCAACCTCTAGACCACTACCTAGAACTGCATGTAACTTCTCAGAATGATAAATTACATAATGACAATGGTATTCATGCAAAACTTGAACAATAACTTGACCTAACCAGGCTTAACGACGACAATCATTTTGTCAAACATATGGTGAACATGTGAGTTACAGGTCATGAATGCATATATGATCTTAAGAGTTTGTGCTCCATTTGATAAGAATCAAGAAGGTCTAATTCCCTCTCATATTATTTGAAATAACAATTGTTAGTCCATGCATTCATCAACCATTCATAGACGTATCAAATCTTGAACAATTCATAGCTATGGCACATTACAAATCCATGCTTAGAACCAACATATAACCAGATTATTAACCATGATAGAACAACCATAGAATCCACATAATAACAAGTACAAGTTCTCATAAATCACAATATGAAAATATCTCTTATTGACTTATTCAAAATCCAACCAAGTCAACGACTTCCACGTACCACCTGACCATAGATTGGGCTGAAAAAATATTTCTTCCAAACAATCACCCACGTGCCATATTCTAAACATGAATGTGGGATCTCAAGACATAAACAATCAGGGATTCCTAGAGATTAAGCCACATCCCCCCTCAGGCTACCACGATCTCACGAAAACTGATCAAGAGACCACAAAGCCAAAACAAGCTAGGATGCCTCATAATTTCTTCACCATTACCTTGGATAATTTTCCTATCTCCACCCACTTGTTGAGAGCTTCCTAGAGATTAAACCACCTCCACCCCCAACCCTTGAGAATTTTCCTGAAACCATCTCACCCGGTTCCAAAACCTTCTGGAAATCCAAAGGTCAACTAAGAAATGAATCCCATCACAACATGACTATCCAAGAAATGGAAAGTCAAGGATGAAACCATTTTCAAACTAGGGAAAACCCATGCCAATGAATACAAATGAACCAAATGAACAAATTGCATGTACCATGCATTGCACCTCATCTAGGAAATCACACATGCAACTTGTAACCTACAAAACCTTGTCGATGAAGCTGCTTGATCCAACCTTCCTTGCTTGTACGCTTCCTTCCTTTGCTTTCCTTATCCTTCCTTTGCTTGCTTCATTTATTCTATTTGTGCTTTTCTCCTCTCTGAAGAAAAATCGAAAACCAAATTAAACAAAAGCTCCAAACTGATCCTCTAGTGCCTTTTTATTATTGATGCCTCTAATTTCTTCATTTTCCTTCATTTTTCCTCCATTTCCTCTCATGAAAATTTGTTACCCTTCATCTCCCTTTTCTCATATTTTCCTTTATTTTTCATAAAAAAATACCAAGTATTGCCTCTTTACCTTTGCTAATTTCCTTAGCCATAAATAAACCGAAAGTGACACCCTCTAGGATGTTTTTCCCAACATTTAGCTTGGAATACGTGTCCCATGACCTTGGTCTTATTTTTCCTTTATTATCCTTTATTACATGAATTTTTAACTCGGGGTTATTACACCCTCATTCATCATTGTTATTTCAAAAAATTATTGATCTTAAGCTTCTATGTTGAATAACTCTTATCTAGAATAATACAGTATCTGATCTATATCAATATGAATAGATCTTCTCACTAGACAAATTCAAAATTTAGTAATGTCTAATTTAGGATTTTAGTTGCATATACCTCAATTATTTATCAAAGACCACATTTTCAGTCTTGTTGTAGAGATTAATTGTATATTCAATACTGCTCATGTAATGTTCTAAAACATAAGACTCAAATCTAATCTACTCATATGCGGAAAGAAATTTTGATTGAGAACATATATCAAAAGCATGGACCATGCTTTAACACATATACGATTGGATTTATATAGGGGAAAGAAACTACTCAAAACCCCTTCCTATCTATATTGCATTAGTCAGAAAATAGGGAAGAAATACAATGTTTCCTTAAGCCTGAGCAACCTCTACACAAGTATAATCTATCTCACTGCTTCACAGACTGACCCCTTCCAACACTTAGCCAATTTTTCTGCCTACCAAGATCCTACTTCCTTGTGTTGTTTCTCAAGTAATTAGCCCCTATTAATTAGGAAATCCCCATCCAAAATTGTGCAATCCCTATAGGCCCTTTTCTGACTGCATGCACCATCCATACAACTTGGATAATTATACAACTGATAGTACACTACCCTTGAACTCCAATATCAACTGGGTAACTCGAATTTCATACATGCATGAGTTAATTATTAGTGAATTGATCAATTATATGGTTGAACATTGAAGTTGCACCCCACTGATGATCTCCAACCAGTTCCTCTAATAGTTGGAACTAGTTTAACTAACCTTAACTCTATTTAACTTAATTAAATTGTTACAACTGAAATTAAACTCAACCTAGGCTCCTTAACTTTAGGAATCAATGTACACAACTCAAATTAACTAAGCTAACTGGGTGATAAAAACTCATTTATCTCATTCAAGTTGTCTTGTGATGTGGAATTTTGATTTTCTCTTAATTTAATTTAAGGGAAAATTAAAATAGGAATTTATTGCTGCATTTTTTCAACACTCCCTCTGAACAAGAAATGGATTATCAAATAACCCAGTCCCACCTATATGGAACTCGAATTTTCCTCTTGAAAAATCCATTTTCAAAATGTTTGCATCATGTTCCTCTGTAGGAATATATTCCAACAACATGATCCACCTCTACACATAATCTCATAGATGGTGATACCATATGTCAATATGCTTGGATCGATCATGAAAAAATGGATTCTCATAGAGTTTGATACAACTATGATTGCCACATTAAATCATGGTGAGATCCATCATCTGACCAAATAACCCAACAAGGATCTTCCTCATCTAGATAGCTTCACAAGTTACTTGACTAGAGTCCATGTACTCCGCTTTTGCTGAAATGAGTGCAATTGATCTCTGCTTCTTGCTGTACCAAGAAACTGTTACTGACCCAATATGGAAAATTCCTCCTGAATTTCTCTTCTGATATGATGGACTTCCCTCCCAATATTCATATGTGAAGCATTGCAACTTCACTCCCTTTGTCTACATGTAACAAAGACCATACTGACTAGAGCCTCTAAGGTATCTCAACACGTGTTTTGTCACTTTTTAATACAGTTTGGTTGGCTTAACCATTGCTTGACTCAGCCTGTTAACCGCATAACACATTTCTGGTTGTATGTTCAACAAGTACATAAGTGAAACCACAAGTTTCCTGTAAATAATGGCCTCCACTTCCTAACCTGAAGTGGCATCCTCCTTCCTCTCACTGCCTACTAGAGGAGTATCCATGGGTTTTCTACTCTCCATGCAAAAATTATTTAGTATCTTGTTGGCATAATTTTCCTGAGAGACAAATAGTTCCCCATCTCCTTGTCATACTTCCAAACCAATGAAATAATGCATGAGTCCCATTTACTTCATCTCGAATTTTCTTGCAAGATCCTCTTTGCAAGATTTGATCAAATTTTCATCATCGGTTAAAATCAAATCATCAACGTATAATACTATAGTCAACAATTTATCTTCAGCAACAATATGGTAAAGGTTTTCATCTACTTCAATTTTGGTGAAGGCCATCCTAGTGAAATAGTTGTTGATCATGGTGTACCAAGCACGAGGTGCTTGTTTCAATCCATACAATGCTTTCTTGAGTTTGCACACGTGCGACTCTCTGTCGAAGGTCTCAAATCCTTCAGTTTGTTCAATGTACACATCCTCCTCAATCACTCCATGGAGGAATGTTATCGTCACATCCATTTGATGAATCTTCCATCCCATCTACACTGCAAATGCTAGAATTGATATGATAGAAGAGTACCTTGCTACTGGAGCAAAGGTTTCCTCATAATAAATTCCCTCAACCTACGAGAATCCCTTAGCCACAAATTTTCCCTTGTGTTTCTTGATGCTTCCATTTTTTGCTAGCTTCACCTTGTAGATCCACCTTGAACCTACCACTAACTTGTTCTATGGTCTTGGGACCACTTCCCAAACATTTTTTCTGATTATGGAATCATTTTCCTCTACCATGGAATCAACCCATATTGGATGTTGCACTACTTCCTCAAATGAGGATGGTTTTGTCTCAACTAGCTCACTCATAAGAGCTATGTACCCAATGTATTGATCTGGTGACCTCCTTTGCTTGTGTTATGATGTGGGTTCTCCCACATTCATTTTAGCATAATGCAATAATATGTCACCTTCCCTGGTGTGCTTCCTTCCTTCTTTAGACGTCTCTGCATGAGTGGGTGTTTCACAGCGTAGCCACGGTCTTCCAACATAGCAACTGAAACAATATTCTTCTTTAGACCCGAAACATACATGGCATCTTTTAATTTGAGAGGGGAGCCAAACTCCCTTTGAAAAGAAATTGTACCAATACCAGTAATGTTATACCTTCCATCATCTCCCATATCAATGTGCATCTGGAGGTCCTTCTCCTCCAATTCACTAATACATTCTCGGTTAGTTATCATATGGAACGAAGCTCCACTATCCAGATTCCACACACTACCCATCAACGAGCTTACCATACAAGCGATGGGGGTGAAATCAAGTTCGAACTATGAGGCCAAAGCTTCACCTTTTGCTCTTCCTAAGAGTCTCTTACCTACCTTCTTGTGTGGACACTTCATTTCATAGTGTCCCAGCTCATGACAATGAAATCACTTGATTTTTGACAAGTCTTTCTTCTTGCCCACCTGACCAAATTCTGCTTTGGATTGGTATTTCTTCCCTTTCCCTTTCTTTGTATTTATATCCAAGGCATAGTTCTCGTCATCCTCAACTTTGGATGAAGTCTCGTCTCTCTTGCTCTGCTTTATTTCTTCCTAGACTAGATTATACCAGAATCACTCCTAACTTGGTACTTTCTCTCTACCATTTATACAATCTTGATAACTATGCATGCCCTTGGGAAAACCTAAAAGAGCTAGATCTACAAAAAAATTATGGGATGATGACACTGACCTTGCCAAGTTCATCACAACACTGTGTAAAATTTCTCAGGTATTGCAGAATGGATTCATTATTTTTCATCTTGATACTTCGAAGATTTTCCTTGAGTGCCATCTTCCTGTGGTCACTATTGTTCTTAAAAAAATTTGCTAGTGTTTTCCACATCTCGAACGAATTCTATTTCCCATGGAGATTCGAGACAATATGATCTTGAACTCCCTCCAATATGATTCTCCTCGCTTTAGCCACATCCATCTTCCATTGAGCGATATATTGGGCATCGCATGCTGGGGGTTTTGCTACATATGTCTTGATGTATTCTCGCAATCCATTTTTATCCAATACTTCCTCCATGTAGATCTTCCATGCCACAAAATTTGTGGTTCCTTCAAAAGCATACTCGAGCCTGAGTACATTGGAATCCATATTCTCATTCTTGGAGAATACCTGCAACACTGATCTTGAAATTTGAACCTCCTACAAAGAGAACCTCGAATTCTCTTCTCTACGGTGAATCTAGCTTTGATACAATGTAGAAATTAATTGTAGATTCAATACTACATATGTAATGTTCTAAAACATAAGAATCAAATCTACTCTACTCATCTGCGGAAAGTAATTCACAATTGAGAACATATATAAAAATAATGTATCATGATTTAACACACATACACGAGGATTTATCTAAGGGAAAGAAAATGATCAAAACCCCTTCTTATCTATATTGCATTAGTCAGAAAATAGAGAAGAAATACAATGCTTGCTCAATCCTGAGCAACCTCTGCACAAGTATAATCTATCTCATTGCTTCACAGGCTGACCCTAGCCAACACTTAGCCAATATTCCTATCCGCCAAGCTCCTATTTCCTTGAATTTTTCTCAAGGAATTATCTCGCTATTAATTAGGGAAATCCCCATCCAAAACTTCTCAATCCCTATAGGTCCTTCTCTGACTACATGCACCACCTGTATAACTTGGATAATTATACAACTGATAGTACACTTCCCTTGAACTCCAATATCAACTGGGTAACTCGAATTTCATGCATGCATGTGTTAATTATTAGTTGATTGATCAGTTAACTAGTTGAATACTAAAGTTGCACCCCACTCCTAGACCTCCTACTAGTTCCTCCAAGAGTTGGAACTAGTTTAACTTACCTTAACTCAATTTAACTAACTTTTAAATTGTTACCACTGGAATTAAACTTAGCCTAGGCTCCTAAAATTTAGGAATCACTGTACACAACTCAAGCTGATCCCACAACTCAAATTAACTAAGCTAACTGAGTGATAACAACTCAGTTAACTCATTCAAGTTGTATTGTGATGCGGAATTTCGATTTTCTCCTAATTTAATTCAAGGGAAAAATAAATCAAGAATTTCTTGTTGCATTTTTTCAACACTCACTTGGGAGCTTTGATCATAGTTTCTCATATAGATAATATATATTGTTTAGCATGGGCTCTATTTTCTAGGATTGAAATAATTTTTATTTTGACTGAAACATTGTGGGTTTTCACCTTAACTACACTTCTTGCTATGTACTATATTTTACAGCTAATAGGAGGTTTCAATTTATATCATGGATAAAGAGAATGGTTGGATCTGTAGATATTCCATGCAAGCCATCCGAAGAGGAGTTTATGAGCCCTAAAAATCATGACATGGGGTTTATGAGGGAACAAGAAACCTAGGATTAGGGTTTTCTCATCACTATGGTTTCTCATGAACCATCTAGGGTTTACAATCCTAGATATTAACAAAGTAAAAACTACATACCCTAGAACCAAATCAACCCTCAACATATGTTAGATCCTTAACAAAATAATACACATACCTTGTAATTATGTACCTCTATCCTTCATAATCATAAAGGATGCGACAAGGCCTGTCATTCTAATTGTTCTTCAAGAATGAATAATTCAAAGGCACTACAACCCTTATCCAAGATACCAAAGTCAAAGGTGTTGCGATTTCTTTTATTGATAGATCCCTGTAGCTTCTTCATAGTATATAAAATTTCAAAAGATGACAATTTTTATTTTCTTGGGATGAACCTCTTGCTTTAGACTCTTCTCCCAATGATACTACTACATGGATTCAAGATAGATCAATGTATAGAATATTTCGAGTTTGTTCGTTGTAGGAGAAGAGAATTCTACAAGTTTTCAAAACCAACTGACATATACATATGAGTGCCTTTAATGATCATTGAGGAGATTTGAAAAATCGCTCTGAGATATTAGCCTTTTGGATAAGGCTTCCCAATATATGTATATACCAAAGCATTCAAGAAGTGTTTCTCAAGATGCGAGGGTAAATCCTTGATCCAAAATGGAGAGCCTTTCAAAAAATCTATGCCCTAAACAACAAGGACGAATATTGTCACATTGTAGGTACCATGTATATGCTCAGAAAGATGCAAGAAATTTAATAAATATTCTTGTAGACAATGATCAAAAGTTGGCTTCTCTCAAGATTGAATCACATCACACTAGGACTGCATCTTTCTTCTTTGAGGATGATAACCATTGATATATATGTGTATGTGTGTGTGTGTCACTTAGGAGGCTCCATGAGTCGGCTCTATCTATCTATTCAAACTTGCATGTATATATATAGCCGTATAACTGTGATACTTTGCCACAATTTCTCATCTTCTATGGAACTATACAATTTTGCAAAATATACCTTAAACAAAGTGACTTTAATTTGATGTCTGATCTTGAAAGATAAGGCTAATGTACCTTTAATTAACTCAGTTTAGGATTCTTATGAGAACACAACTGAAGTAGGAATCTCACCTTATTTTCTTGGAGGTTGGAGCTTTAATTCAAGTCTTCCAAAATATAATTATGCCTTGAATTTGAGTGAATATAGGCTCATTTTGTAGCTTCACTATGAGTCTCCCAACTAGGTATAGAAGGTATTTAATCAACTTAGATTATTTAACAAAAGGGATACTCCTTATTTACTATCTGAAACCATAAACTCGGTCACCCACAGATGTATACAATGCTTGAATCTCAAAGGTATTTTAGAATTCAAACCTCTTAAATGCTTGAAAAACTCCTTAAATAATGAGACCCTTTTTTGACTTTGTCAACGCTCTGAAATGGAGTTTTTTCACCCATACATGTGCACAAAATTTTGAGGTTCATATTTTTAGTAGCTTAGCGAATTTGGTTCACTTCAAGGGTAACCTCAGACCTCATCTTTTGTGCCCAAAACTATGATCTTCTTACTAGGATATTCGATCATCTTTGGGATAAAAAACTATCCCCTCGATCCTCTAAAACAGGGCCTTATATGATCTTCAAAAAACCTTCATTTTTTACCCACATGATTGTAGCCTAGTCACTATGATTAGGACTTGCAAAAGTGCTTAGAACTGAAAACTCCTTCATTTAGGAGCTTTGTCCTAGATTACTAAACTTCTTGACTTGAAGCCCTTGATTTCCTTCCCGTCCTTATGCAAACAAACCTGGATTTTGTCTTTTTTTCCCTTCACCTTGACCAATTAGGAATTCAACAATGATTGATTTCTCTCTTGCTTGGGCTTATCCTAACCTGGCTCTGATACCATGCTAATTTTAGTTAACAATGGTATGTTAAGTGCTTATATAAATTACTTTAATGTTCCATTATAATCCCAATCAAAATTCCACTTGGTTTCCAATAGAAATCATATATCATTAATTCACATTAATAGTAATGGCAGATAGAACAATAAATGCAGAAGACAATCTAAGACAAGAGGACACCGAAATTTAGGCTTTAAAGCTAAAACAAAACCCATAAGGAGAAAACTCAACAGATCTTCTTCTTGTTGATAAATATCAAATTTTCACATAGAGAGAAATTCCAATAGAGTACAATGATACAAAGTCAAAGAAAAAATTGAATTTCCAATTAGACGATCCAGTACTGTTGACCATAGTCAAATAGATGGCCCAATTAAAGTTTTCAATCATGCTCTCATTCAACAACAGTAAAATTGCCATAACTAGTGAGACAAAAAAATTCAACACAACAGTCAAATCAGTCCTTCCTGAGCTCGGTTAAGGAAAAACTAACTCTGCCTTCCTTGAAGGTCAAATAACATCCAAAAAAAATCAGCAGAGAGGTAGCCAAATTTGATCAAACTGAAATTTAGCTCTGTGGTCAAACAGGCTTGCAGTCAACGCAGGTCAACCTACCCAAAAATATTTGAAATTCATGCCAAAATATGTGGCCTAATGTAATAGAGATAAATCCACCAAATTCACAGTCAAATTAGGTCAATCAAATCTTCATCAATGTTGGTAAAAACTAGATGAAACTCGATCAACAGAGAGAATAAGAAACCCAATCAAACTCTTGGATGTGTGAGGAGAAAAACTGACCTTAGAAGTATAAACCAATCAAAAGAGGAGAGAGAAATGCGTGTTAATGAGATGCCAAAATGAGGTCTTCGTGTTATGCGGAATTGTGATCTATGGATAAACCAAATTCGCTAAGTGTGGTGCTAGTCACTTAGAACAACAGAGGAAAAAATTACTATCACGTTCTCTAAAATAAGCAGATATACAGAATGGTGAAAGAGCCTACTTTTGATTCAATCCAACTCAAATCGTTTTTTTGATCGCCCTCAATCTAACTCAAATCGCCATATCGATTCCTGCAAACACAAACAAAGAACAACAAACAACATGCAATATACAGATATCTACTTATCTTACTCAATCAAATCGATTAGATATGAAATACATATATCATTCAAGAATACATTACACAAGAAATAGAGACATATGTATGGGAAAATGAACAGCAATATTTATTAAAGAGTAGATGGGGGAGGTTACAACCAATGATCGTTTTGTTGCCAACCAAATTCAGCTTCATTCTAGCCTCATCACATCCAACATCATACCAGCAGCATATCAGTACTTTCACTCTCTCAAATGAGAATCTAACAGGATAAATTTACCAAATTTCTTCCTTCCCTAGCACTATAATGAGTGCTCAATTTATAGGGAAATTGATGGTAGTTTCTCAATGAATGAATTTTTAATAATAAGCAAGACATGTTCCCAAGTTCAGAGGTATTAGATGGACACTTGGATTTGAAGATTGACACATATGGATTCTTCTATAAGGCACTGGCCCTGTGGATATTCCCAGAACAATGAGAATTCTTCTCCCAAGTGTCCAACACACTCTTTGAATGTTGGGAAGTGCATTGAAGTTCACCCTTGAATGGAGGATCTTGCATTGCAATGCAGTTAGTCCCTTTAGAGGCTACGTGGTGAGTCAATAACATATACTTTAAACCTTGGAAATCTCACAATAGAAGCAAGGAATGAATTGTTCTTCTCTTAGGGCATATAGCAACTGAAATATGAAGGGATGATAGACCCTATTTCATTGGTCCTGGGGATGATGTCAAGTTTTACCAGGTCATGGGGGATGATACCCAAATTGACCTATAACATCTTCACCCTAAAGCATGAAGTCAAAATAATAATAATATTTGGATGAGATGCTTTACGATGCAATGAGCTGGAACTGAACTGGAGCGGTGACCTGCATAAATCTTACAATACATTACATCATGATATTTTCATCTTGATCATGAATTGCTGAGGGAGGCATTCCCATGCTCAGCACATAAACTATCTAATAACATGTACATGGTTCATAAAGTCATCTACATTGGAATGTTTCCCAATACTGGTATGCCTACAGATATAGGCCCATGTTCGGATGACGATCTGTATGTAAATTCATCGTACAGATGACGTGTACAACAATCTTGAAATCACAGCCCGGAAGGATGAAACTAGATCCGGGGTCTTCTTATCTCATTCACTCGATCGTTCGGGTACAAGTCTAGCCATGCGAATATATGATTTGTAGTCGAACATGGAAATACATCGTTTTATTACCAGCCAAGGATGTGAGTTGTTAACAAACGCGAGAGAACCACCAATGATGTTAATGGCTCTCAAGGTATTGCAATATAGTTTGAAAGGCGTGAATAGATGATTTGATGTCAAACTCCAAACAAAATATTTCGTTCAAAGGTACAGAAGTGAGGAACTTCTCGATAATGTAACAAGCCTCATGGTACTGGAAAATGATGTTTCCAAGTAAACTTCCTAGATGATGAGCTGAGGTCGACAGGAAGCCACTTTATCGTGAAACAGGATTTACTGATTTCAGAGACAAAATTCGACTTGATATAGCAATGTTCAGGGATGACTGTCATGAAAATGAAGTTTTATGAGTATTGCAGAAGAATGAGTATTCACTGGATGACTTCTCTTGAACATATCGACGACACTGAGATGAGTTGGCAGCATTGACCAAAAACCGAAGTGAAGGTATGATGAACCATAGGTATGAATGAACCCTCAAGAAGATTACCCAACCCAAAAGTCATGATGATGGAGTGAAAGTGTCATGTTCAAGAGCGACCTGCTACCATAAAGTGTTTTGTTCGCTTTCCCAAATTTTCCCCGGTCATTTGTCGACCAATACCTCTTTATTTTTTAACAATCTTGAGGAGGCTAACATATGCTTGATCTATAATTCA
The DNA here is from genome assembly GCA_034641835.2 of Pinus albicaulis. Lineage (NCBI taxonomy): Eukaryota > Viridiplantae > Streptophyta > Pinopsida > Pinales > Pinaceae > Pinus > Pinus albicaulis. The sequence continues at coordinate 1,332,772,344 of CM076577.1, read as the reverse complement.
AACCTTCTAGCGAATGCATCTCTATTTAATAATTTAACGATTGTAGCAATAAATGAAACTAGATTCTTGCCATGATCGACAAGCCCATCGTTATTTTATGTTTTAACGAGCCTAACAACAGTGATAGCCCAATCCTTTTTCATATTTAAAGAGTTTGAAAAAAATGACAAAATAAAAATCCATGAGTCCTTTTTCATAAATTTGTTACTCGGGTCTAAAAAAGTGTAAAATGATACCTGAGAGAACCTCCTAGTCATGTTCAACTAAGGTTTTCCTTTTTCGTAAATAATCTATCTCAATCCGGAAAATGGTTAAACTTATACTGAGTATATGTCCTTTCATTTACTTTTACAAGCTCGAAAAGACAAGTGCTCGGCAATCTTTTCATATTATCAGAGTCTGAAAAGAGCTAAAATAAGACTCCAGGGGTTCCTTTTTCGCCGTTATCGAAGCTCGAAAAAGAGATAAAAGTGTGCTTCAAGTCCTTTTTCATTTTTATCAAAGCTTGAAAAATAAGGATAAAAGTATGCTTTGAGGTCAGATCATTCTTGAATAAGTGTGCACAACTAATCTTTTATATCAGCTATAAAACCTGTTTATAACAACATCAAATAGATTAAAAATACCTGTTTCACAAAAAAAAATGAATAAAAACCATAGTCACAACATTAAATATGATTTTGAAACAATCAAATGACTAATTAAAAGAATTTTTGCCATTCATTTTTACCATTTGAATTTTTGAGCTTTGAACCAGTTTTTGCCTCCGAACTTTAGTAGTTGGTTGCGACAGATTTTGTGGACGGTTTTCCTCGTCGTTCAATCCACGCTGGAGCTATGAACCTTCTCTTTCCTTCAGTAGCATTTATGTTTCATTTCATTGCAATTTTTTATGGTTTTTATCCCCTTAGGGTAAATTTATTTTGCTGAGAGGGCAACACACCCTTGAATGTCGAAAGGTGTGTTTCAGTGCATTGGAATTGAAGGCCAGGTGCATATGCAACGCATTGTCCCTTGACCTAGGGTGCGTTGGGTGCAATTTACATTTTTTTTCCCTAGCAGTGGCCCAAATTTTGCCTAATTTTTGGCATGAAATGGATTATTATGAATCTTATGATTGTGTTTAAGGTATTAATCAAACCAAAATGACAATTACATGGAGGGAAAGAGAACATGAAGAACAAAACATGATTTCCATAAATGATCCTAGCATTGTAAGAGCCCTCAGAGACTACGGGTTGCTAAAGTATTTCACACTGTCGGTTATGAGGAAACAAAGGGAACTATTAGAGTTCCTTGTTTGTTCATGGGATCCAGCGATAGAGGAATTTCAAATTGGGGACAAAGTGGTCCCAATAATAGTGGAGGATATTTATTTTCCCACATGATTATAGAGGAGAGGTCTGCCCATTTCTCTTTCATGGTCTGCTCTCATAGGAGAGACAATGAGAGATTATATATTGCAGTATTGCAATCCAGGGACTGAACCTAGTAAGGATGGGAAAATAAACATCCACGATGTTCATGACTTGCCATTGCGGACCATCCTATTCACTATCGCAAAGCTTGCTGGTACCACTACACTACACATAGGAAACATATGTTACATGCAGTATCCACTAGAGTGTTTGGAACCAAAAGTTTTCAATTGGCTTGAAGTTGTCCTCTTTCAGATGAAAGAACAAATGACCAAGGAAAAGGGAGGAAGGAAGAATAATTTCAACTATGGTTTGATCCTAATTTATTTTGCATTAGAGCGGATTCCATTGATGCAACCTCAGCTTGTGACATCAGGTATATCTGGCCCTAAAGATCCAAGGATGCAGAGATGGGTAGAACTGATGGATAGACATGATGGTCAATCGACCATCGTGTTCTCGACTACATTCTTTGCCTAGTTTAGGCAAAAGATGGTTGCAATTGATGATTATGCATATGCAGGCATCAAATTCCAAGGAGATCTAGATTTGGCTTTACCAGACGATGCTCAATGGGGTGCAATTGGTAAGAATGTTTTGACCATGTTTTTTGATTTTTCTAAGGTTTATACATGTTTTTGTATTTTGATGTTTCCCAAGACTAAACTAAAGTTTTGATGTAATGAAAATGTAGGTCGAGTTCGACCAGTGGGACAACCAGAGCAGGGAGCAGATGAGCTAGTAGAGAGGGCTGCCGAGAGAGAAGTCCTTCAGGATTTGGATATGGCTGAGACTTTTTTTGAGCTACAACAACACATACAGGGGTTGAATCTCAGGATTCTGAATTTCCAGATCGAAGAGTTACCCATGAGACTGCAACGCCATACTATTGGTGTTCCTAACCGTTGGATGTGGTTATTGCGTAGGATAGCTAGATTAGTAGCATGTTATCACGAGCATCACTAGTTTAATTTTGAAATTTTGCATACATTTTGAGGTCGAATGACCAATGTGTCTTGGGCACAAATTTTTTAAAAACCTATAACTATCTATCTATTTGTTTTTAGTGGTTTCCTATGTTTATTGAACAATCCTATTCAATTATGTGATGTGAATTGAAAATATGTCTTTACATATGTTGAAAATGTCTGTTTATAACATAATTCACTAAGGAATCAGTTATTGTATTCAATTTTCTGGAAATGTTTTGATATTGAATGAAATCAAAATGTCTTTCTAAAAGTTGAACTGTTAGGAACATACGATGCAGTGTTGGATTTCTGATAGTATACACACTAGTAAGTTGTAGTACCATAAGTTGTGAGTCTAACCTAATGATGATGTGGTTAATATCAAATGAAATGGCATCAGAGAGAAGTTCGGTCAACGTGCTATACTCAGTGATATATTTTGTAGATCAACCGATAAAAATCCCTTGAAAACTCACTAACTTGTTGTTCGGAGCGAAAATGGCCCACGCTGCAAAGGATAGATTATGCGTACTACGACTAGCACCATCAGCATACCCAATGAATGGTTCAAATATTCAAATATCTGCGATGAAATGTAAAGTCGATTACTAACTTCAAGAAAAATTTAGAAAACAGTAAATACAAATCAACAACATATATAAAATATAATACAACAAGCATAGTAACGTTTCAGATACAACCCATTTCGAGGTTGCACCAATGGAATTCCATCATAATCAACCAACTCGTAGGCACCCTTAGCAAGAACACTTTTCAAAATATAAGGGCCATGCCATAACGGCTCAAATTTCCCTGCACCTATTACATTAACTTTCTGATCATAAAGAAGGACCAGGGCACCCTCTGAGAAGATGCGAGGCTGGGCATGCTTTTCGTATTGCGCCTTTATACATCTATTATGTGCTTCGTTGGCCAATGCTACTTCACGACATGTTTCATCAAGATGGATGAGGTTAAAAAGATGCACTTCTTTAGAAGAGGTGTTAGATAACAAGTCAATTGCAAGTTTTAATGATGGTATTTCACATTGGATAGGAAAGATAGCTTCCAGACCATACACCAATTGAAAGAGGGTAAATCCAGTTGTGTTTCTCACCAAGGTTCGGTATGCCCACAAAGCAGAGTACAAGATCGAATTACAATTTCATTTATGAACTCCTATCATTCATTGAAGCATTCGTTTAAGAATCTTATTAATAGCATCAACTTGTTCATTTGATTGTGGATAATAAGGAGTAGAAATATCATGCGATAGTTCTAATTTGGAATTCAATTCATACAACATGTGATTGCGGAATTTCTTACCATGATCTGTGATTATAGCTTGTGGAACACCAAACTGTGAGATGACATGATTGAAAAATAATAATGCAGTTGTTTCGCCTGTGGTGCTAAATGTAGGCATTGCTTCGACCCACTTGGTAAAGTAGTCTACTGCAACAATAATATAACAATTCCCCCCGGACGAACGAGGTTTTCAAGTCATGAAGTCAATTCCCCATTTTTAAAATGGTCCCACAACGATAACATGATGCATTGGCGTTGGTGGTTTGTGAAATTTACGATCAAATATCTGGCACACATGACCAATTTTGACAGTGAGGATGCAATTGCAGAATATGGTAGGCCAAAAGTAACTGGCGCGGAGTGTCTTCTACGTGGTAGCATATCTAGACAAGTGTCCACCACAAGACCCAACATGACAATCATTTAATACCTTTTCTGCCTTCTCATGAGTGAGGCACCTTCTTAAAATTGTATCAATACCACGACGATAAAGGGTATCACCGATAATCAGATAATCTTTGGCTTGGTATTGAATACATCGTTTTTCAGAGGGAGAGGCATCGGGCTAAAAAGTATGGGTCTAGATATAAATGATAAAATCCCCATACCAAGGATCAGATGATCCGATCAGAAATAGAGACTCATCAAGAATTGACACTAGAAAATTTGGCGGAATTTCCGACGGCCAATTCGTCGCTATTCCGACACATAGTCGTCGCAAGAGCGACAGTTCGAGGGCGGGAAAAACATGGTTTGCCATACCGTCGCAGTTCTGACGCACTTAAAAAGTGTCGCACTATCGACACTTTTTCTGTCGCTTCCAAACAAGCGTCACTCTTCCGACATTTCCCAATCTGTTGCACTTCCGACCTTTGTAAACTGTCGCACTTCCGACGAAATGTGGTCCGACGTTTTGAACGTCGCTCTTCCGACGTTTGTAAACTGTCACAATTACGACGAAATGTGGTCCGACGTTTTGAACGTCGCTCTTCGGACGTTTGTAAACTGTCGCAATTCCGACGCAATGTGGTCCGAATTTTTGGACGTTGCTCTTCCGACGGTTGTAAACTGTCACAATTCTGACGAAATGTGGTCCGACGTTTTGAACGTCGCTCTTCCGACGTTTGTAAACTGTCGTAATTCCGACGAAATGTGGTCCGACGTTTTTAATGTCGCTCGTCCGACGTTTTTATACTGTCGCTCTTCCGACGTTTTTAAGCCGTCGCAATTCCGACGCTTACAAGGCGTCGGTATAGTGACGATGGGTTCAATTTTAAAAAAAAATAAAAAATAAAAAATAAATGAAACTTTAAAAGAGGAAAAACGTTGTTTTGAATATATTATATGAAGTAAAACAGTCCATGAAGTCATTACATTTTCACATCTGAATATTGGAACCCAAATATCCATCCAAAAAAGTGGAAGTCCCACCCCAGACAATGATAGAAAAACACCCCATGTCACATACAGCGACTTGATATAAAACCCAGTAACGGTCCACATGGAGATTATCGACAATCTGAGAAAGCATCCAAATATGCCCAAGGCATCTATAAGAAAGTGAAATAGCAGTATGTAGAATAGTAAAGCAACAGATAGAGTAAGTACCGACGTCCATTGTTCCAAATACAAATTAAAGTACCCAAAATCCTTGAACAGAGAAAAACGCTAATCATGTGAGGAGTGTGATATGTCCAAAATATAAAAGACCATCAGACCACATCAATAAACCAGCAACATAGACCAACATAGCTAGTTTTGAAGGCAGAGTGATAAACATTAATCATTTTTTTTTCATAAGAGAAAAAATGTTGTTTTGAATATATTATATGAAGTAAAACAGTCCATGAAGTCATTACATTTTCACATCTGAAGATTGGAACCCAAATATCCATCCAGAAAAGTGGAAGTCCCACCCCAGACAAGGATAGAAAAATACCCCATGTCACATACAGGGACATGATATAAAATCCAGTAACGGTCCACATGGAGATTATCGACAATCTGAGAAAGCATCCAAATATGCCCGAGGCATCTATAAGAAAGTGAAATAGAAGTATGTAGAATAGTAAAGCAACAGATAGAGTACCAACGTCCATTGTTCCAAATACAAATTAAAGTACCCAAAATCCTTGAACAGAGAAAAACGCTAATCATGTGAGGAGTGTGATATGTCCAAAAATAAAAAGACCATCAGACCATATCAATAAACCAGCAACATAGACCAGCATCGCTAGTTTTGAAGGCAGAGTGATAAACATTAATCATTTTTTTTTCACAAGAGAAAAAATGTTGTTTTGAATATATTATATGAAGTAAAACAGTCCATGAAGTTATTACATTTTCACATCTGAAGATTTGAACCCAAATATCCATCCAGAAAAGTGGAAGTCCCACCCGAGACAGTGATAGAAAAATACCCCATGTCACATACAGGGACTTGATATAAAACCCAGTAACGGTCCACATGGAGATTATCGACAATCTGAGAAAGCATCCAAATATGCCCCAGGCATCTATAAGAAAGTGAAATAGCAGTATGTAGAATAGTAAAGCAACAGATAGAGTACCGACGTCCATTGTTCCAAATACAAATTAAAGTACCCAAAATCCTGCAACAGAGAAAAACGCTAATCATGTGAGGAGTGTGATGTGTCCAAAATATAAAAAGACCATCAGACCATATCAATAAACCAGCAACATAGACCAGCATCGCTAGTTTTGAAGGCAGAGTGATAAACATTAATCATTTTTTTGTCACAAGAGAAAAAACGTTGTTTTGAATATATTATATGAAGTAAAACAGTCCATGAAGTCATTACTTTTTCACATCTGAAGATTGGAACCCAATTATCCATCTAGAAAAGTGGAAGTCCCACCCTAGACAATGATAGAAAAATACCCCATGTCACATACAGGGACATGATATAAAACCCAGTAACGGTCCATAAACGGTGCATACATTTACAAATTAAAGTACCCAAAATCCTTGAACAGAGAAAAACGCTAATCATGTGAGGAGTGTGATAATCATCTGCAGAAACGCAGGCTCACTTGTAAGATCGGGCTTGCATGATTCCAAAATTGATAACCATACGTTGCATCTGAGATATAAGGTGCTCGCTTGTTTCCATTAGTAGCCCGCTACAGCATCCACCCTGTTCATAGCAAAAAGGTTCCTGTAGATATACAGAGAAAGTATAATATGTAGACCATATAAACATGGCTCTGTATTTCAAAAAACAGGTTTAAAATAGAAACAGGGCAACATTTTTTTTTATAAGTAAAGTTAATCTATTAACAGTGGGAATAAAATTACACCGAAGTCAAAATCATTGCCCAGACTCATGGCAAATTTGTCATCAAAAAATTAAGAAGACTGCCCTGACACGGGGAAACCAGTCTTGAACGTTTAATTTACAGAATTCAAAAATATTACAAAGGTCCAGCACAGTAAAATAATCTAAAAGCAGCCCAATTAAGTGGGCCGTGAAGCAAGAAAAAAAAATTAACCAAACTACTCCTCCAGCTCCTCGACGATTCGGAACCATCCTTCGGAAGGTCCAGGATCGCTAGGTGCTACCTCCACATTCATGCCATGGCTCCCCTCCTGAAGGCCCGAATGCTAGCCGGCTTTTTCCTAGCTCAGACCCGCCGGACGGGTGCATTCTTCCTCCGTTTGGGCGTCCTCGCGGAAAACCACAGTGACTGAAGCTGTGATTCGTGGGCGGTTGAGAGAGAAATTAAAGGAAAATTGCGCAATGCGCGTCGTGGGAGAAGGTGAACTAGCGGTGGGGAAACGAGGAGCAGGGGAATCCATATGGTGGCCAGATCCTACAACCTGACCCCACCCACTCCTAGTATTTGGATAGCGACCTACGTAATAATCACTGGACTAGCCGAAAGACAACTCGGTTGAGGGGCTGGAGGGAGCGCGCAGGGTTTGACCTCTAGTGCTCCCCCTGCGGCAACGCATCCTTTGACGCAGGCGAGGCATGGGTGCAGTCTCACTAGCAGTGGGCACAAGAGGAGACGGAGAAGAAGAATTCCAAGAAACAGAGGAAGACAGACAAGGACCAGACCGAGAGAAATGCAGATATGCAGCAAGGTTTACGCAACAGTTCAGCTGGCCACTTCTCCTTCTCGTCACAGTGAGCAGGCAATGTAACCCAGCAACCATCTCGTCTGAAAAACCATAGCGAAATGCCATTTTATCGACCCGACTGCAATGTAATCGAAGGACGCCCATCATAATTAATCTCTGATCATTAATGAGAGACGAAGGCCGAATCATATTGGAGCATGCGGAATCGCTAACAGGAGTGGAGGTCCGATCTTGAACAGTGTTAAAAATTAATGTGATTAGATGTGAAAACCTTGGAACTTAATTGAACATCATTAAAACTTAATGAGATTGATATGAAATCGCCACATCCATGTCCCATCGCCTTAAACGCCATCGAATGCACCCGCAGCCGGGAGCAGGGCAAGTTCTGATTGAGGACACATTGCAGAAATTGATTGGAGTGGATCTTTGTTTGGGCCGCTCGCGCAGTGGAAATCCAGACCCGAAAAATATTAGGGTGAATTTGATAAGAAATTCGCGTCACAACTCTCCCTCCGTACGCCAGCCCAAATTCGGACCCGAAAAATATTAGGGCGGAATTCATTTGGTTTTCGCGTCACAAAATTGGCCGACGTCAGCAGGCTATTTTGGAATGCAAATTTGGTTTGAATTATGGTTTATCGCCATTGAAGTCCGGCGGGATCGACTTAAGAACAATTTTGTTTGATCCCATCTTATAAAATTTGTGTTGGTTTTCTTTGATAATACACATATTTATAATAAATCATGGGAATACCACACTAGTAAACATGTGGAAAAGTTATATAAATTATTGAGAACAATCATTTTTATGTAAAAATATCCAAATGTGCTTTTGAGAAATAGTAATTCGAGTATTTGGTTCATATTGTTTTAAAGGGAGGAGTGAAGTTGGAGTCTCAAAAGATGCAAGCTATTACAAAATGACCTATTCCTAAGAAAATCAAGGTTCTTAGAAGATTTTTTAGACTTACATGATATTATTGATCATTTGTTAAGAATTATGCATGCATTTCAAGTCCACTCACATATCTCTTGAAGAAAATATCATTTATATGGAATGATGAGGCTACTTTGGTATTCTCTCTTTTAATGGATGCCATGTCTTCTACACCAACATCGGTTGCACCTACTTTTGGTAGAACATTCATAATAGAGTGTGAGGCACTAGGACAAGGAATTTACATAACATAACATTAACACAATAATGGATATCATTGGCTTTTAAAAGCAAAGAATTCAAAGAAAATATTTGGTGAAATCTACGTATGAAAAATAAATGGAAGCAATATTACATGCAATAAAAAATGGGGATAGTATATCACTGGGAGGTACTTTAAAGTCAAGATATACCATGATAGCATAAAATATTTTTTGAAACTATGGATTTCATTGGAAGATTAACAAAAATGAGGAGAAAAAATGCAAAGTTTTAATTTTGAGATAATCAGCAAAAAGGGTAAGGAAAATTTAGTACATGATGCTCTTTCTAAAATAGAAGAGGCCTCAAATTTATATCCAATTACATTTTCTATTCCTAGGTGGCTAGAAAAAGCTTGCCATAATGGAAAAATGACAATAGTACTAAACAAAAACTAAAATTTATAAAGGATGGGATGAACTCTATGGAGCATTGGGAGTGAAAGAGATATACTTTGGTGCAAATGTAGAATATTTTTATGCACGCAAGCATATTTGAATAAAAAAATATTAAGGGAGTCCCATGTCTCTCTGATGGTAGGACGCAGGGTTCCTTAAAACATTTCAAAGGATCAAAAAATATATTTTTGGAAGGAATGAAGAAAGATATTCAAAATTTTGTAAGAGAAGGTCAGGTTTGCATAATAAATAAAAGAGAGATAGTAAAATCTCTGGGGTTACTTCAACCATTCCACATACATATTCAAAGACTAGAAGATATATCAATAGACTTTATTACAGGGTTACTGAAATATAAAGGTAAGTATTACATTTTTTTGGTCATTTATATAGACAAATTTTGTAGATTTTTTTGTAGAGCTCAAAGTACATAAACAACAAGCCAAGTGGCAGAAGTGTCCGTGAAAGAAATTCATAGTCTTCATGGTTTTCCTAAAGTAATAGTAACAAGAAAATTTTGGAAATAATTATCTAATATGAGTGGAGAAACACTAGCTGCCATGAGTTCTACATATCAAACACAATCAAATGGTCAAACAAAAATAGTTAACAAATGTTTTTAAGGTTATCTACAATGTTACTATTTAGAAAATCAATCTTAATGGATGAAGTGGGTTCGTCAAGGAAGAATGGTAATATGATACTACTTATCACACATCTACTAAAATTTCCCCATTTAAGGCCCTTTATGGATATCCAACTCCTAGTATCTCATACTTTTTGCAAGATAAGTCCAAAGTATAGGAAACAGAATCACATATAGAAAATACTAAAGAAACTTTGAAAATTATTATGGAAAACCTTCAAATGACATGAAACATGATAAAACAACAAGGGGAACAACATTGAAGTGAAAGATAATTTGAGGAGGGTAATTGGGTATTTTTTAGATTATAGCATTATAAGCAATCTTCATTAAAGAAAAAGAAGAATAAAGAATTAGCTCAAAAATGTTATGGCCCTAAATAATTATTCATAGGATTTCACAAGTGGTATAGAAGTTATATTTTCCTTCTTCTTGCATTCATAAGGTTTTTCATGTATCTTGCCTAAAAAAGGTTTTGGAAAAAAATATGCCAATGTAAATAGAACTTCCAAAATTAGATGAAGAATGAAAGTTGATTCTTGAACCACAAAAAGTTATAGATAAACATTATGTATCTCTTTGACATATAACCATTATGAAGTACCTAATCAAGTGGAAGAATATTCCTCTAGAAGAAGGTACATGGTAAAATGATCAATTTGTGATGAAATACCCACGGCTAAAGGGTTTGTTTGAAGTTTTGACAAAGGTTTTGTTATATGTTTTATATAATGTGCGGCAGAATAGTTTTATTGTTTGTTAAGGTCCCACACAGTGATCAAATTTGAAGGGCAGGTCCGAATTTCAATTAGAAGGGCATATATCTATGTCGCCCTTCCATAATGAAAAGCTTTAAAAAAAAAAAAAATCAATTGACCACAATAAATTATTTTTACATTTCATTTTCAGAAAGACAAAACCATCAATCTTTATATTAATAAAAGACTGTTACATATACAACAATGAAGAAGGCTCCATATTTCATTGCTTAAATATCTCATTGGAAATGTCAACATAAGTCTTGAAGACACTATTATAAGAATTTGGATACATACCACCGGGATATAGGAGATTCTTATGTGTCAGATTTTGTAATGCAATTTTGACTTTGTCTCACAAGGAGCAGCAGCATGGAGGTCTGGATTTTTCTTATAGAACTTTATTATTATTATTTGAAACATTGTTTATAGATATGAATACAACAATGAAATTATGAGCATGGTGGACAATTAGTCAAGCTTATGATGCCAAACCATGATGATGTAAGTTTGGAATTTAACATTTTTACATGTTAAAGACAAATAGTCAAAATCACTGACAACTTAGTATGCCATAATTAATAATCATTCCTTGTTCACTTTTGTTAATAGGTTTATGTCACATGATGATCTCTCTTCTTTGGCATTTACTTGTATTGAAGATTACTATTCTAGGAATAAGGAGTTATTTTCTCCAAAAATAACCCTAGCCAAACATTGACAATGCATCAAGGATATCTTTCTATGCTTCATAAGTACATATGTTCTACTTCTAAATCATGTCTTGGAAGTGGTTGTTTCACTAGAAATTATTCACCAGTTGGTTTCATACCAAAGTCTTTTTCTCATTTTCAGCATCCAATACATGAAAAAGATAATCGTTTAAAACAACATAAATATTTGAAATTTTACAAGAATTTTCTGGCACACTTTGAATATTAATTTTGAAGTCAAGTGCATGATGTTGTATAGGATCAAGTGTCATTTTGAATACCAAATGTTTCACAAGAAACTTCTCAACATGCTACCCTGCAGTAAGGATTAAATGACAATATTGCATCAACTATTTCCATAATAAAAATGCACCTCGGCCATAAGACTAAACAACTACAAATGTTGTAGATCTAACAAGACCACACAATCAAATGTATTCCACAAGGCCAATACTGTATGAAAAATGAAAAGAGGTTTGCAACCAAAAATACCTTAGGCAACTAATTCAATTAGATACACCAAACCATCAGCAAAAAGGAAAACCAGCCTACTCAAAAGGCAAGCGTTTACCTCCTTTGACAAAATTTTGAGTTCCGAAATAAGGGCCTTTATTGTCTTGTCAATGCCCCTAGTAATTTGAATGGGGTTTGCACCTGCTGCAACAACCTAAACAAAAAGGTTTCATTTCAAATTATTTTCCATAAATTTAAGATACAACCATTGTCAGTTTTGTATTTCCTAACAAGCTCATAAATTTTGACAAAAGAACCAAAAATTTTTAATACCTGATAGCAATTTTTTCACTCAAAAACTATCTTAGACTCAATAAGCCCAACCCAAAACTAAAAACCCAAACACCAGAAGACCCTACAAAAATTAATAGATGATCTTAATCCAGTACTATCGACAAAAAGTTACCTTTACACCCTCACTTATTAAACCCTGTGCTGTTGAATTTTAACTTCAACTGCTGCAGCAGAAGGACGGATGCAGCAACAACATTTTTTTTGGAGGTTTCTTGCATGCCATCCAGAAATTTAATTCAGCATTTAAAATTCCTGCAAGTTTTTTTTGTAGACGGCCGCAGCCATATTTCTGTACAGGATTGTATTTAAACACAACAACCATCATTAACGCAATTCACCAACCAGAAATTAAACAAACAGAAACTTACCCCCCAGTTTTGTAAATTCAAAAGGAGGACACATGGAGCATTAATATTGGATCGCATGAAATTGAAGGGAATCTGAAAACCTGAAAACCGGACCCGAATTTTTTATAAGGCACATTGGATTGAGAATTCGCGTTACAAATTAGGCAGACGTCAACATCCCATTTTGGAACGCGGATTTGGTTTGAAATTCAATCTATTCAGACTTTTGAAGTCCGACGGAAAGGGTTCTTTAATGTTTTGATAGTTTAATTTTATGTATGCTTTAATATATACATATATTTTAAACATATGTTATATATATATATATCATATGCGAAATGAAAGGTGGGCCATAGAATTTAGTTTTAATTTTATTTTTTTTAAAAGAGGGTTTATTATAATATGTTTTATATGTTACGACATATAAAAATAAAAAGGACAAAAAAGCTTGGTATTTTTTTTATAGACAGTACGTAAATTTTTTATTACACAGCAGTGTGTAAAAAGTGAAAGATTGAGTGTAACTTTTTAAGTGTGTATGCACAGCAGTGCGAAAGGGAAAAACACAGCAGAGTGTTTTAGAGACAGAGTATGTTTGTTTTGAACAGACAGTGAGTTGGTTTTATGCACTGCGTTTTGTAGCAGTCATAATTTTGTAATCCCTCTCAGTGAAGAAGAAGTGTAATAGTTTTTTTTTGAGTTATTGAAGGGAATAGAAGTTTGTTTTCAAAGTATTGAAACTCTGTCTCCTGTCAAAGAAATTTTTATTTTCTCTGTGTTAAAAGAAGGGAGATTTATTCTCCATTCATTGTTATGGAATTTTTCAATATTCCAACATGTGCAAGAACAACAGATGTTGTGGTTCCATCCCCAGCTAAATCATTTGTCTTTTCCGTAGCTTGCCTTACCAACTTGGCCCCAATATTTTCAACTAGGTCCTCTAATTCAACCAATAAAAAGGCCAAAACCATAGCATTGAGATACATTTCATTACACTGTCAATAACAATAAAATTTGACTCAGCCATAACCCTTTCCTTTTATTGTTGTGAAAATCTTTATGCATTACTCTAATGTGGCTAGTCCATAGGCAAAGTAGACCACTGGGTAACAAATATGTTTCCTTTCACCTTTGAGTTTTCAAATTATGCCTACCAAATCTAAGACATTTAAGAGGGGGAACTGATACAACGTTAAAAAGAAAACCAGAGCACACATCTACAAATTACCTCCTTAGCTACTATCACACCATCATTAACTATTTTTGGAGAACCATGCTTGCTCTCCAAGACAAAATTTTTCCCTTCGCCCCAAGGGTGACTCCAACAAGATCAACAAGTTTGTTCACACCGCCTACAAGACAAATTGACAATGCTTTCAGTAAGTGTGAAATTGAATGCCAGACCATATGCCAAAACAACCCTCCATGAAAAATTAAAATAACACATTAAAATCGAATATAAGTGGAAAAGGAAAGATCCACCGCAGTGAAGTTTCACATGCAGGTGACCTTCCTTTAAACATAATTTTTCTCTGACCTGAAATTTTTTTGTCACTGAGCCATCCTTGTTGAAGTACAACTCCTTTTCCATAGCTCTTGTATTAAATACCTTCTCTCTGTCGCGTAATCTCAGAGTCCCTCTTCTGCTTGAGCGATTAAAGGAAATGGGTGAAAAAACCGAAAGAGAAGACAATTGTCTGCCATAATTATCAAACATTGCACCCAACTTCTTCCCCTTTCCATTGTTACCCAATGAGGTAGATGTGGCAATTTTTGTCATACTGCCCAAAGCAGAGGCCATCTTCTCTTATCATGAATATAGAATTACAAGATTTTCATATTAGTATGAACCTTAAAAAACATGACTCCCATTGCTAAAAACCACTTTTAAGTTGTAACAGGCAAACTAAACAACTATCGCAACTTCTGGCAACTTCTGGAGCATTAAGAGAGAAACAACCAAAGAGAAATACAACCAAAATCATCATTTTAATGAGACCAGACTATATATTTGAATTAAGATAATAGAAAGAAATCACGACTATATTAATGCCAGCACAAAACAATCTTTAACCAGTGTCTCTCGCGGCCTTCAGGTTGCCATGCTAGAGGTTGCATATTTTTAATTTAAATTCTTGGCCTCTCGTGCCCATCTATGAATGCATCCAATGGGATATCGACATCAAATGCTCCTTTATATCCCCAAAAACAAATTCCCTACTACAAGAGCACTAGTATTGATGGATCACCCCACAACATCCCACCCACTAGAAACGGTGAAAAAGGAAACCCGAGAAAACTTCTGAAATATCTCAAGATGACTATATGGGTGGTTCTTATGAATCAACCAACCATTGAGAACATGCTCATCAATCCAAACCATGAGTATTATGTGACAATATTCAAGCAGGCACTGAATCGGATTTCTGAAGCTATGTTAGAGAAACCCTAAACTCTCACTGAAAATAGGTGAAATGTGGCACCACTCAGAGATTGACATGTGCCAAT
The DNA here is from genome assembly GCA_034641835.2 of Pinus albicaulis. Lineage (NCBI taxonomy): Eukaryota > Viridiplantae > Streptophyta > Pinopsida > Pinales > Pinaceae > Pinus > Pinus albicaulis. The sequence goes on along the minus strand of CM076577.1, from coordinate 1,332,757,164 downwards.
TGGTACAAGTGGTAGAAAATTGGCATGCTTAAACAACGAGGTGATGCAGGAATGACATGAGGGAGAAAATATCAGAAAAGCCCCAAATCTGGAGAACTAAAGCTCATCACCAACTTGAGATTGACAACTTTACATGATGTAACCTATGAAATCGTAAATGGAGAAATCATAGTAACAATAAAGTAACCTATGTAACAATAAATTCAGATTCATCCTGGGAGTGGTAATGGGAGAAATCATAGTGAACAACAGGAAACATGCAGAGTTGCTTACAATCAAATAGATGAAAAAAACATACAAAAAACCTAGATAATAATCATGAACAAGCTTAATATTGAATTATGAACTGTAAAGGAACTTACAAAATGTGACATTACGAACTTGGTCAAGCACACAAGCAAAAATATCCTGGACATGACCCTGGTTGACAAGTTGTATTGCTCATGATGCAAGAGGATTTGTACCTGCACTACCAAGTCAATCAAAATCCATCATTATATATACAATAAATACAAGTAATTGATGTAGTATTTTTTACTCTAAGATGCATTCTTATGATAATGTTAGAACATATGTTGAAAATGTCAAAAATACCTGAATAAGCTCCTCTTCGTTTCAAGAACAATTTATTGGAGTCGCATGAACTTGGAACAAGCCTCCCACGATCTGAAAGAGTAGCAACTAAGTCAACGGTGACTTTTTTGTTGCTACGCTGGATCAAGGGAGGTTTGCTCCAAGATTAAATCGCTCCAATAAATTATTCTCTACTAAACAGGGCCAACCACGTGAAGGTGGAAGCTCTTATGGCCCCTCCCCCCCCTCACATCACTCTCAATTCCCCAATACCCAATGTATATTTCATTTTTTACTTTCATGAGCATAAAAAAAAATATTCAATAACTAATAAAAAAACAATTCAACAAAAAGTACGCAAGGAAACATTGCAATTAATGCTTAACATAAATATAGTATGATAAATGAGTTTTTTATATAACGCAAAAAACGTTCCAAGTATGGTAACGTTTGTCTTATAATAATACAATATTTTACATTATCAAATTTTCTTTTTCTTCTTCATATTTCTAAAGCTCCTAATTACATCATCAATATCATCGTGCTCTGCTCCTGTTTCGTGCCTTTCGACCCGCACTGCTAACCTAGTTGCGTATTCACGATGTCTGGGCTCATCCAGTGACGGGGCATTGCCTACAAAAACAGATAATATTAAATTTTAATTGTCAGTTTTTAAATATCATTGAACTAGTTCGGTAATATTGATAAAAAAATTTGCAATGAGATTATTTACCTGGTGCACCAGTTGTCGCCGCTGACCTAGTTGCGTAGTCACGATGTCTGGTCTCATCCAGTGACGGGGCATCGCCTACAAAAACAGATAATATTAAATTTTAATTGTCGGTTTTTAAATATCATTGAACTAGTTCGGTAATATTAATAAAAAAAAATTGCAATGAGATTATTTACCTGGTGCACCAGTTGTCGCCGCTGACCTAGTTGTGTAGTCATGATGTCTGGTCTCATCCAGTGACGGGGCATCGCCTACAAAAACAGATAATATTAAATTTTAATTGTCAGTTTTTAAATATCATTGAACTAGTTCGGTAATATTAATAAAAAAAATTACAATGAGAATATTTACCTGGTGCACCAGTTGTCGTCGTTGGGACTGTTGCCCTGTCTTCCTCTCTGGTGGTAAGATCCTCAAGGGAAACATTCTCTTTCATTTAAACAAAAAAAGTTATAAGGACAACCATCAAGGTATAATTAGAAAAAATTATAAGTGGAAATTAATTACCGTCACGGCCCTCACTGATAGTAGCATTGTCGGCCTGGTCCCCACTACAATGATCAGGTTGCACGTGAGGATCATCTACATCTGGCTCTAAAACTGGGTTATTTGCCTCATCGGTAGTGCTGCTCCCCTGATTTAAAAAAAGTTGTTAGACATTAAATTTATGGATGAAAGCAAACATATTGAAAGGTTAATGTTTTACCTTATCAAGCATTCTGGATCTTGCGACCTGCCCCAAGCTTCTGTGACGTTCAACTACGGCTTGATAGCTGAAATGGAAAGCGATATTTTTATCTTCCTCTGTAGTTTCTGTTCTGAAGTCATCACCCTACATTACATATGATTGTGTATTTTTAATCATATTTGATAGGATTACAAAAACGTTGGAAGGCGATACAATTAATTATAAGATGTTTAACTACTTAATTACAATTCTTGCAGCTAATTTCAAGTAGCCACCCTGGCCGAGCTTGTGATGGCCCTTTTTCTCAATCCTAGCTTTGGTTGCCTTTGAGGTGTCAGGCAACCTAGCATCAAAAGATTGAAGTCAAATATGACATAGCACACTTTTATTTTAGACATAAAGAAAATTAAAGCTATTGAATTAAAGTTGTAATTTACCTTGCGGGTCCAGTTGGCATTTTTCCTTCTTTCTTTGCCCTTTTCTCTTTTCCGTCATGGATGAGTGCTCTCCACTCACTCTCTGGAACTGTGAGAGGATGCTCATATCTAGGGTTAAATTGCAATTGCGTCCTATAGGTGTTCCTGGTATATTTCAAATATTTGCCGGCAACCCGAGCCACCGCTGTTCTGTCAAATATGCCGACCCTAAAAATGGTTTCTAGATAATCTAGAAGTTCTTTTTTCAGGTTGGAACTCTGGGAATTCCACCCTGTGCATATGGTTGGGCCAAAAATTACCAATGCATGGCTCTCCAGATACCTGTAGAACTCATTGTTTCCTACACAGAAAAATAAAAGATATTATCATTAATTTAAAAATAAAAATCATGATAAATATGTTTTAGATAAAGTACATGAAATAGTTAAAATATTAAAATTTACCTGGGAGTTGTACATGCTTTATAGGGACACCTTCATCGTTCACCAACAACGTGCTATTAATGGTCCCTGTGGAGCTGACACGTGTAGCTCTAGGAAACGCAATAATGTAGTTGGCCATATCAGCCTCATCATTGCCAACACGTTCAGCGGTTGGCTGGGTGTCTGCTTGGGCAAGGTGTGTTTCTTGGCTGGCACCTAAAGGAGTAGAAGGTGTACAAGAGGGTTGTTGGGAAATATCTTTCCCTTGTGTCCCACTACCACCAACACCGAGTTCAGTAAGTGCCAGAAAACGCTACATACAAAAGAACGTTTTGTTAGTTTAGTCAATGTAAAAATTAAAAATCAAACTATCACAATTCATCTCATGCAAAACAAAACAAATATCCTTTTGACTTTTTATTATTACCTGATATCTTTCTAGCTGGCTCATAAGTTGCTTTATCCTCTCTTCTGTTTCAGGTGTTTGAGGCACGTCTATCAAAGTATTAAATTCTGACCTTGCATCTCGTTCCTTTTTTCGCAACAAGAACACTGGAGATAGGGATGAAGAAAGCTCTTCCTCAAAGAGGGAATCATCAGGCGTACCATGGCTAGGTGTCTGCATATTTGAAAAAAATTAATATTATTTGAATTATGTAAATAACTAAAATACCTGAAGATAGAAAAATTCTGGCACTTTACATGTTCTTCCGCTGGCCTCTTTCCGCGATCATCCCGTCTCAGGGTTGTTCCTGCACTGCTCTGATCAGTCTGCCACATTGCAATAAAATTATAAATGTAAAAACTTGAAAACACAAAATGAAAACTGAAATAATTTCTAATAAGACACCGGAAGATAGAGTTAGAGTTTCAAATATGCCTTGCATTGAATTCAGTCCTGGAAACATGTCATTGCACATTAAGGCACCCAAACAAGAGACAAGTTGACAATGAAGACCTTATTGAATATATTGTTGGAGCAAATTCTAGTAAACTTGTTGTGAAGACCTTCAAGACATTTTTGGAGCAACATTGTTGAAGCTGATGGTATAGCATTGTTGGAGACGATCTGGAAGGGCCTTGAAGTGAAGCTTTTGGAGCAACTATTGAAAAATCCTTAGAGCATTTAAGTAAGGCACTTTCTATCTTCCATCACCTTTTTCCTTTCAATATCGTTTAAATGATTTTGTTGATATTTAATGTTTGAAATCACATTATAATTCCTTGATTATATGTGTTTTGGGACTTTCCCTTTAAAATTACCCAAAAATACCCTGGCAATTTTATCTTCAGGATGCATGTCTGACCCTATTGTTCAATATTTTGATTGATAGTAGTAAACATAGAGAGTTAGGTGGCTCTTGACTTGGTTTGGTTGGGCCATTAGATCCCTAACATCTACTAGGGAGAACCCCCCTTGAGTTGGAGGAGAGCTAGCCCGAAGTGAAAAGAGGTTGGTGAGGTGACAATGGGGCTATTGAATTACACATGGTATCACACTTTAGCTTTAGGACTTTATCTTGAGAGGTGCGAGATTTTGCTATATCAATTCTCAAATTGTTTACAACACTATTGTTAAGAACTAATAAGAAGTGATGTTGAGGGGTTTTTGGGTATAAGAAACAATACCATTTAAAAACTAGGGTTCTCAGTCCTTGGCATTCCTTCACTTGGGCCTAGGGGCACACAAGAATAATTTCACACTAAACCATGCAAAATTAAAAGTAACTTAACAGATCCATAAAGTAATAATAATCATAATTCCTAATTTCCTATTGTACGATATAATGCAAATTATTCAAACATGAAGCAATGAAGACATACGATGTCTGAATTTCAAGATTGATGAACCAATACAAGAAGTTAGAAACTACAACTTTGATTCAATACTCTGTGTCCTAACTCTAGGAAGGAATCTAGTTTGTAGTACAGAACATGCATCATGTATTATCAATTCTTAATTGACAACAGCTAAAGGTCATCTACCTCATCAATTCCTTCCCATTTTGTGTTTTTATGTTATATTCCTTATAAAAGTGTCAAATTTCTCTCAAAGTAAGCAACCACTGAATAAAATAAAAAATAGTTGAGATATGATCGAGAAATGGTCATTTATTTCTTGAAAGGATCTTCACAAATTCTTTGGTTGTTTTTCATCTCGAGAAACAAGAAATGACCTAAGAAACTATCGTGATGTAATATAAGAAACAACACGGTGCAATGGCCATTTTCAAAGCCAAATGATGTCCATTGAGGACATGGCCTTTATTTGGTCCCTGTTTCATAGGAGTTTCGGGTAGAAATGGAACTTTGTTGGAAGTGAAAGGAAAACATGTCTCATGTTGAATTATGAGAAAATCATGTTGTTCATGATGCAACAATTGACTGAAAATTGTTTCGGAAATCTCCTTGAAGTTGTAACTTGTGACTAAGGTTCTCATTGACCTTTACCCAACTTTGGAAACGGAGGGTGTTGATTTTCATCTTGATATATTTGTTTTTTATGACACTAATATAGGGTAATGTAAAAGGGGGAAGATCAAATTACAGTTTGATTCATTGTTGATAATTGGTGCCAATCTTCAAGAGGAATGAAGAGGTTGTTATCTTTACAATCCCATCCCAACATCAAATTCAGTGATAAGTTTCTATGAGGTTCTGGGTCAAGGAAACATTCACTCCATGAATGATATATTTAAGTAGGCTTCTCCTATTTTGGGAAAACACCATACCTATAATGCATTCACTTGCATGTATAAAGGGAAAGGAAAACATGTTTTCATACAACGGTGACAAAGGCATCTTGGGGAAAGGTATCTTCACTTTTATTTATGTTGTTCACCCACACCACTCTCGTGTTTTCACTAATCCTGTTTTGTCATTTTTGGATTCAAATTAAGTTAAGGCCTTAAGTATTTTTTGACATTTCGGTGTAGTTTTTATAAGTGGCATGTATGGATTTTCCATTAATTCTGCACTTTTTCTCTTCATGCGCATGTTTCCCTGGAAATCAAATGCATGATTTAGTCCCATACATTTAACAAGTTGTTGGATCAACTCCATTGGCAATATCATGTTTCATCTAAATCATATAAATCTGATTTCAACTTAGGATCACAATCCTCATATGATTCATGATTAACATCAGATTTAGGGTTAATCATTAGAAGAACAAAATTCTTACTTAAATTTACCAGCCTCTTTACCTGTCCAGCATTTACCATAGCAATATTTGTCTTCTTTCTATGTGATCTAACAATGTACTCCTTTCCATATTTGAATAAATGGTATTTGTTCTCATGGCGATGGAATATTTCTTTCCTGTCATACAATTAAGGACTACCCAACACAATACCTCTTATGTCAAGCGGAACCACATCTAATTTCACTGTGTCAACAAAATGTGCAGTTATTGCAAACCGCAATTTACACTTCTTTGAAACATATAAATTTGCATCCTTACAAATCCAACCAAGTAGATATGGTTTTGGGTGTGGTATGGTCTCAAGATTAAGTTTCTTGACCAAGTCTTCAATGGTTAAGTTTTCTTGTGACCCACTATCAAAGAATGTATCAATCTTAGTATGTTTGGATATGACCCTCACATGAAATAATTCAATTCTCTCTTCTTCATTTGGAGCATGTATGTGACAGTTTGATGTACTAGTACTGGGTTTAGTTTCAATTTCTTTCCCCTTCATGTTCTTCAATCCCATGGCTGTAGTTTTATATTAATGACCCGAATCCTCTCCTAAATCATGTTGAGTTGTAGCTGCTGTTTTCTGTTTCCCTTTGTTGTTGAGATACTTGGGTCTCTTTTCAGGATGTAATTTCCAACATTGATTTTCACTATGGCCTTCTTTTGAACAATGTTTACAAACCACTTTTTCTCCCTCTTTCTTAACAGATGCATTATTTTTGCCTTTACCTTTTGAGGACTTCTCTTTGTTTTTACCCTTAAAAGGTTTGTTTCTACCCTCATTAGAAATGTTTTTCCCTCTAGCTTCTAGATGTGTGGCCTGAACACATACCTCATCTAGAATTTTGGGGTTAAACATGAGAATAGTATGTCTAAGGTAGCTATGTAATCCTCCTATGTACTTGAGAAAAGTATCTTGGCTCTGCAAATCTACCCCTAATAAGAGAGCTATTCTTCTAAATTCTTGGGTGTAAACTTGCACATTATGTCCTTTCAATTGTCTAAAATTTTTCCAATTCATTATGGATTTCTACATATGAGCTAATGGATAAAATTGTCGTTTTGTTGTAGTAATGAAATCAGTCCATAATAGAATAATCTTACCATGATTTTTGATCTCCTCCTTTGTCTTGGCTTCCCACCAAACAAGTGTTGCACCTTCCATTCTCAATGAAGCTAATTGGATTTTGGTATCATCATCATGAAGGTTCTGGATTCTAAAATATACATCCAATTGCCTAATCCAATTATCAAGCTTTTCTACATTGACTTCACCATTAAAAATTGGCAATTCAAACTTAACATCAAGTTTTAGAAAAGGAATTTTACCAGTGTTCTTTGACTTGTGTGACTGATGCACTGAAAATGAAGTAGAGGATGATGCTGATGATGAGGGTGAGGATGGTGACTTTCCACTGCCTCCATTTCCTCCATTACCCTTCTTTGAATTATCTTCATCATTTTGACCTCCCGATGATCCCTGTCCTTCCTTGTGAAGTTTGGATCCTTTTCCTTCCAGTGTCTCATTCCTTTCTTGATAAATGATTCTAACCATCTTAGTCATGTCAAGGAATGCTTTCCTGAACACTCTTTCTTCCTCTTTGGGATCCACTTATTCATGGATTTCTTCTTCCTCTAGAGGTATGCTTAATGTTGCTTCTGCTTCGTTAGGAGGTGAACTAGGTGGTGTAGAATATGACAATCTTGCCCACCTTTTTTGTGGCTCATTTTGAGACCCACTTGCTTCCACCAATTTTCCTTCTCCTCTCTTGAGCTTGAGCCTAGTAAGCATGTGAAAACTTACAAATAGTTAAAAAAATATTTGCACACAACAACACCAGTGAATAAACTCTAGCTCTGATACCAACCTGATCTGAAAATGACTGTATTAGTTTTACTGTGCTAAGTGTCTTTTCAGTTAATAAACATGTACATACTTGTCTCCTTTTGTTTGCTTAAGTATTGAGGATTTAACCATGAAATATAAGTGAATTTTAGTGAATTAGAAGCATGAAATAAGAGAAAATAACATTGAACAATAGTGTATAACAGAGAAATAAAACCACACATAATATTTACACATCAGGCATGATGAATAATTTCACCCCTCCTGGGCTACATCTACTTGTCTAGCTCCCAATGGCATGTCCATCTTTCATTATGCTCAAAATTTTGCAAATACATGTGTTTATAGGCATATAATGCTTGTTTTCTCTACTCCAATGGCTCCAGAATGCTCCAATTAGTCTTGGTAGACTCTTGTTTCACTGAAATTGGTCGAAAATTGACCCTCCAAGCCTTTTTCCCAATAACTCCTACAAATCCTCCACTAAATGTGGAGAACTGCACTTAACTGCAGTTAGAATAGGCAAAAATCCAAAATCTTTGGTGGCGCACTTATTCTCCGCCAGTTGAAACCGTAAGAGTTCATGCTAGGGTAGGGGTGGCCACATGCACACCCGCTAACCCCGCCTAATCGTAACGATCGGAATAAAAAATTGTGGGGGACAAGCCTTAATTGTGCGGAGAAGTTAAATGTGAAGGTAGCATCTGATAGCGTTGGGGTTAAATATTGCGGAGACTAAACCGCCGGAGTAGTCGTAACCGCCAGAGCAACATTGCTATGTGATAAGGTTTGTAGTTTGAGTTTAATGTCGTCGTAATGGTTTTCAAATGTCGCCATCATTTGTTGTTGTAGTTATGTGGCTTATACCATGTGATCACAACTTTCAGACCGCCGGCGGGTTGGGACCACTAGCGGTCCCCCCCATATGCAAAGGTTTCAAACCTTAAATAAATGTGAGGGCCTATAGTTGTTAAGACTCAACACTCAGCACAGATGGTGGAAGGCTTTGCACGCAAGTCGAAGGTCGTGGGGTCGAACCCCCTAGACCTCATAAAAGTTTACACCACTGTCTAGGGGACATGTGGCGGCCTCAAGGCTGGCTACGTGTCACCCTCCAATTGGCCACTGAAACCAAATGTACAACCTCCATCGAATCAAAATGTGCCACTTGGCAGACTCTCACTGGCTTGAGAAATGGAATATTCTTAAGAATATTCCTCTTTTGCTGACTGTGCACCTACATGTTGACTGGGCATCCTAGTCAAACATGTCGCAATTTTAGTTGTTTGGGAAATCGAACAGAATGCGATATCTACCTCATATGACATCATTTTTTCGAACCGTTCATGGTGCCAGAATCAGGAAGATGAGATATACCTGGTCACTCGGGTTTGGCACAGTGTCGAGCACTTTCAATTTTGAGAAAAATTTATGAACCTCTGATCACCTATACTGAGACATAAAATGTGGCAAAGGATTCTCTTCCAGATAAATCCCTATTTCTTATCAGTACTTTATATCCTTGGTATGGAGATATCATTATATATATTCAAACTAAGACTTTTCAACTAGAATGTTCTCGAGCTGATTTTCGTTGAATCTAGTACCAATCCTAGCAATATACCTTTGTTGGGGATACACTTTATCGTCGTGGTGCTAATTCCATCTTTCAATGTTTTTTGACACATAAGGAAGCCGATAAGGCATTAAATAACTGCCATTCTAGAGCTTGTGGTGGTTATACGTTAGGGTTTTCCATTGCCCAAAATATATTGCGCGTTGGCTATTTCTGGCCTTCGATGTTTAAAGATTTCATAACCGTGGTTCAGAAGTGCCATAATTTCCATGTTTACCATCGCAAGATGTGTGTGCCTCCGGCTCCTCTTCACCCAATAATAATTATCGGTCCATTTTCTAAATGGGGCATTGATTTTGTTACATGTAACCCTCACTCGGCCGGGGGCATGGGTATATTATTCTAGCAGTAGACTATTTTACAAAATGGGCTAAGGTGATGCCTGCATATAAGGATGATGGCGAAATTGTAACCATTTTCATATTCAACCATGTAGTTTCTAGGTTCGACGTTCCACAAGCTATCGTTATGGACCATGGTAGCCACTTTCGAAACTTTATGATGACTGAACATTCTGCACATCTAGGCTTGCGCCATGCCAACTCTACCCCTTATTATCTGCAAGAAAATGGGCAAGTAGAAGTTGATAACAAGGTTTTTACCCCTATGATCAAAAGGATTGTCATAATTCATCAGCCAAACTGTCATACTATGCTTTTCTCAACCTTGTGGGCATATCGTACCTCCGCGAAAACATCGACTTGATTTACTCCCTTCTAACTTGTTTACGGTTTGGAGGCAATTTTTCCAATTGAATGTAAAATTTCATCATTGAAACTAGCCATTGAGTTACTACCAGCTACCTCTATGAAGGAAGAGTGTTTTTTGTACCTAACACGGCTATATGAGACTCGTCGTGATGCTACACTAGCTAGTGAGGCTCATAAGAGACAGGTTAAGGCTCAATTTGACCAAAACGTGAATCCTCATTCATATTAAGAAGTTGACCTAATATTGGTCTATGGTCAAGCACATGATAAACTAGGTGCTGGTTAATTCGAACCCATTTGGCATGGTCCTTACATTGTGAAACATGTACTAGCCAAAGGGGCCTATGAACTAGTTTATTATGACAGTGTTTCTTTGGGAGAGCCTAGGAATGTTCTCTAATTGAAGAAATATTATGCGTGATTCATTTCCTAAATATTTTATACATTACTTGTATCATATTTTTATGAGTGTGTGCGTTAGGTTTTGCAATTTTTATAATTTACTGGAACTTGTCTTACTTATATTGTGTTACAGTTGATTTGAAGATATCGACGTTCCCTCAGACTTACATTGTCTTTATTGATGGTGCTAGTTGTAGTACTCAGAATCTCTCCTCCACGACTTGGGATATTTACTCGCTCACTAATGAGTTAGTTTCTATTCATGGGATATGCCTTGGTTGAAAGACGAATAACATTGCAGAGTATACTGCAGTGATTGAACTATTATATGATACCATTTCATTTGGAATTTTTCATTTGATCTTTAGGTTAGATTCACAGCTCTTAGTATTGCATTTAAACGGTGTCTGTGCAGTAAGAAGTTCAACAATGATAAGAATGTTTTTACGGATCCGTCCCTTGGAAATACAATTTGATTACATTGAATATCAACATATTCTGAGAAATTTAAACACATTAACTAGTGCATTGGTGAATCATGTGTTAAATAGACATTTGAAACATTTTTAAACAAAAACAATATTCATCCACATATTGAACAGGATAAACTGAAATGATAAGTAGTAGTCTCCATTAGGTAAAACAGTATGTAAAAAGTGTGTTACAATAAATTTCATCCAAAGACATAAGGCCCTGTGGCCTTTATTATCCGAACATGTTGATACTAAAAATCAAATTATATCCCTAAAATACTAGAAACTAAGCATGACGGTGATCATGCTAGCAGACTATAACATGTGCTATGCATCGTAATAGATGACTAATCGGCCCTAGAACTCCTACTACGTGCCTCTAGTACCGCAAAGGAAAATCATCAAGCCCAACCTCTGGAATATCTAGAACCAACCTCTCCAGGTTATTCTCTAGCTTAGTCAAGGCCTCTATTGCATCAGGGTTAGGCACCATAACAACTACTGGTTGATCTCCCCGCCTCTCAAAATGTCGTAGTCCCATTGGTCTAGCGGGTCCAATAATTGCATGACCAATTCAGATAATTATCTTTGAATGTAAAAAAATTAAAAAAAATAGAAAACATCAAAATGGGAAGTTTTTACCTAGGTCACTCCACTGTAGCCCTGTTGGGAGTGGGATATCTGGGTTACCTCTATAATTAATCGTTGCATACTTCGATCATAATGATATGAATTTCCAACCACCTGAAGAAATCAAGAGTATATTTCACCACCGGGCCATCACCTCCATGGCGAGCCATCAACAAGACCCACAAAATCATGTGAGGATCATGAGGTCCTACTATCTCTGCTAAAACCTATTGTGGGGCGAGGGGAACATTCTCTATAGAAAATGAAATCAAGATAGCGTCATATCCAAATTTCTTGAGTTTCCCTGTTTTTGCGCTAGTCATTTGCCCCTTCATATTGGCAGCTACCCCTTCTTACCAGTTGAAAATTGTTAGGTGCCTATATTACTAGCGTAGTCCCTTATTGTTGTTAGTGCAACCCCCTTATTGTTATTGTTGTACCCCTGTAACCCCCATATTGTTATTATTGTGCCCTTACATTATTATTGTTAGGTCGGCTAGGATTATATTGTGACCCCATGGACTCCTATGTATAGAAGGAGGTTTTGTCATTTGTATCATCCAAGAATTGTTCATTTATGTAATGTAAAGGAGGTGGTTTCCCCTCGAAGTGGATTATTTCTAAGGCGTTGATCTCTCTTTTCTTCTATTTTTGGAGCTAGTTTCATAACATTTGGTATCAGAGCTTTGTATTCCAGGGTTTCGCTGCTCCAAACAAGGCTTTTGCAGGCTCCCGAATTTCATCTAAAAGAGGTGACCTTGGGAAAATAGTCATAACTCTCTCTCTGAGCATCGGATCGGAATTCTGTAAAAAATGGACAAAAGTACACAGACTTTAGTTTCATATGTATCAATTTCAGAGCCGAAGGAGGAAATCGTGACACATGGCACTATATACAAGTTAACTCTACTGAACCAATCCATAACTAGGTCATTGTGGGATATTGGGCATAAATTTGCCTTGAAGCATTCAAATCAGGTTAGACATATGGCATTCGAAATAAGATTCAGAGGGATACTACATGACCTAATTTCAGATATTGAAGATCCGAAATCCCAAAGCCTATAATTTAGTTTCAATATCGAGCTACTCAAAAGCAAGAAAAAGGTGTGTAAGTCTTGTTTGAAAAATCAGTTTGATTCTAAGGGCATATTGAAGCATAGATATCAGTATTGGGTTCTAAAATCCCCCCAAAAAATAATTCAACACCCATTAAGCCCTCAAAATAATCTACTATGACTCATGAAGATGAAGAAGTGCAACATGATATATCAAAATTACAAGAGCAAGTGCACCAAATTTCACTCTCACAAAGAGAAACAAAAAATGAAATGGAAGTTTTGAAGAAAGGCATGGAAGCAAAGATGGATGGTTTGAAGAAAGGTGTGGAAGCTAATATGGATGGTTTGAAGAAAGACGTGGAAGCTAAGATAGATGGTTTGAAGAATGGTATGGAAGAAAAAATGGAAGGTTTGAAGGAAGACATGGAAGGTTTGACAAATTTGATACAAGAAATTCCTAATGGCGAAAATCTAGTAGGGGAAACTCATGATGAGAGAAAAATAATTTTTAATCATGATTTCATAAACTCAAATGTTGGATGGAAGACCCACCATATTCGTAAACTCGAATGATGAACTTCGTGAGGTACTTCGGCATATTGTCGCCTTTCTCCATCTTTATGTGTCTGAGTTTATCCTTGAGCACCAATTTCCTCTGGTCGCTCTTGCTTTGGAATAAATCTATCAACGCTTTCCACATCAAGTATGGAGAAGCTTTTCCATGCATGCTGGATACAATGTGATCCTTCACGCCCTCCAACAGAATCCTTCGACATTTTTCCATCTTCTTTTGCCAAGTCTCAACTTGAGCAGCATCAGTAGGCTTTGGGACCTCAGCATCTATGAACCCCTTCAGCCCGTTATCATCTAACACCGCATCCATCCTGTCCTTCCATGCAACATAATTTGAGCTACCCTCAAGGGCATACTCCATTCGCAATCCATTGAAAGACATTTTGACTTCGACACCCAGAAAACAAACACTGCTGCAAATTAGAATTCAAACAACTAATTTATACGGATACGCGAGAACATAAAATTATTTCTAGCACAGAGATCGACTGTAGGGGCATTTACTGGATATATCACCTTTCAAAGAAAGGATGGATCCAGAGGCTACCTGGCCCATTACAGACTCTGTCTACTGAAATAATTGTAATCACTGTAATAGATCCGATGATCAATCTCGCTCCGATACCATGTAGAAATTTGAATAATAGCTGAATTATTCACCGAGATTATCTTTATTACACACTATTTAAACTTCATACATAATACATAACCTCTTCTACAATTGATCATCAATATGCGGAAATAGAAGCAATTTCATGCGCTCATTAAAACATAATCAAGCACACATATCAACACAGGATGTAATGGGGAAAGAAATAGCTAAAAACCCCCAAATATCTGTATATTATAATGATGGAGAACATGTAACAATACATAGCACAATACTCCTCACAAGTAGTCAGTACTATCTCCAAAAAGTTACACACAAACTATATGAGATTTGAACAAGTCAGGGGTTCAAATCTCCTCCACAAGTCTGTCTGCCTCTACTGTGCAATCCAAGTGAGTAATGAATGAGATCCAAGTTCGAATCCCACCAGCTCCAACTGCGCAATCCTCATTGGCAATCTCCATCAATGTGTGTGCAAATCTCATGCACAGCTATAGTCACAACTGATAGTAGACTCACCCTTTCACCCACCTCTAACACTGGTCTCCACTAAATTGTCCATGCATTGCAGTTAAATATTGTATTCTTTATTTGATTTATGAGTTAATAATTAGTGAATTAATTAATAATTAATTCACACCACTCATCACTATTGTATTTATCAGTTAGACTAAATACAACTAGTTCAACTAAGTTAAACCGAACACAACTCCACCAACTGTCTAATCAACTCCACCAAACTCTGCCACATGAGTTCTCGCCCAAATCCCGACCATGCAATAGCTCAAATAACCCTTAGGAAAAGTGTATTTCCTTCTCATGTTTGCACATGCCACGTCCAGTTATCAAACCAAAGTGCTCCAAGAGGATAAGATAATTTTTATAGTCTAAATATTATTAAGGGTTAATAATATTCGACTGTTCTATTTTTAGCCTGGCAATCTAAAAATAGATTCCGCCCAATGTCTAAAAATAGAGGTCCATATATTTTTACCAACATGACCAATCATCCATAAATAGCATCCTGAAACTCATAGACCATGATCCATATGTCTAAAAATAGACATAGTCTAAAAATAGACTTTGCGCCAAAAATTAGCCTGCAGGCCCACTTAGTGAAGGCGACTTCATTTCACTAAGCTCCATCATCTTGTTGCATTTTAAACACTCCCTCT
Source organism: Pinus albicaulis (assembly GCA_034641835.2). Taxonomy (NCBI): domain Eukaryota; kingdom Viridiplantae; phylum Streptophyta; class Pinopsida; order Pinales; family Pinaceae; genus Pinus; species Pinus albicaulis. The sequence continues at coordinate 1,332,741,996 of CM076577.1, read as the reverse complement.
CAACAAGATATGGATTATCCAAGATATGGATTATCACCAACCCCTATCCTACCTACGCGTGGTATTCGAATTTGCTCTGGTGAGCCGCCTTCGTCGAAGATATCAACATCACGATCCTCAGGTGGGAATATGTAAGTAACATGATTCTCCCACTTTGCACACAATCTACGATATGATGATACCGGATGTCAATGTGTTTAGATCTATCATGAAATACTGGATTAACTGAGAGTTTGATGCAACTATGATTATCACAATATATCACAGTAGGATCTAAGTGTGACCCGAACAACCCGACCAGGATCTTCCTCATCCATATGGCCTCGCATGCAGCCAAGCTTGCTACCATATACTCAGCCTCTGCTGAACTGAGTGCCACGGATTTTTGCTTCCTGCTGTACCAAGAAACTACTATCGACCCGATACTGAAGATCCCTCCGGATGTGCTCTTTCGGTCTGTTGGGCTCCCTACCCAATCTGCATCCGTGAAGCCACATAGCTTCACCTCATCCTCTTGTTTGTACCACAAGCCATATCCCGATGTGCCTCTAAGATAACGCAGTACATGCTTGCCTACCTTCTAGAAGAGCTTGGTAGGCTTAACCATAGCTCGCGAAAGCTGGTTAACAGCATAGCATATATCGGGTCATGTATTGACCAGATACATAAGCGACCCCACGAACTGTCGATAAACAGTGGCATCCACTACCTCAGCTGAAGTAGCATCCTCCTTCCTCCAACCTCCAGGAATAGGAGTATCAACAGGCTTGCAGCCATGCATGTTGAACTTCTCCAATATTTCTCGGGCATACTTACCCTGAGAAACAAACAGTCCATCACTGTGCTGCCAAATTTCCAATCCCAGGAAATAATGAAGGAGGCCCAAGTCCTTCATCTCAAACTCTCTTGCAAGATCCTCCTTGCATGAAAGTATCAACAACTCATCTCATCAAAATCGGAGGTTCTACATACGATTGCAATGACAACTTCCCCCTCCACCACAATGCGGTACGGTTATGATGTGTTCCTCTTGGAAAATCCAAGCCCGGTGAAATAACTGTCAATCAGTGTGTACCAAGCACGAGGTGCTTGCTTCAGCCCGTACAGTGCTCTCTTGAGTCGGCACACATGCGACTCACTGCTGAAGATCTCGAAACCTTCAGGCTGCTCTATGTACACCTCCTCCTCAATAACTCCATTGAGGAACGCAGTCTTCACATCCATCTGATGGATGTGCCATCCCATCTACGCTGAGAGAGCAAGGATCGTCTGTATGGAAGAGTACCTTGCGACAGGTGCAAAGGTCTCCTCATAATCGATCCCTTTGATCTGTGAGAAGCCACGGGCGACAAATCTCGCCTTGTACTTCTCCACACTCCCATCAGCCACCTGCTTCACTTTGTAGATCCATCGCGAACCCGCCACTGATTTCCCCTCCAGTCTTGGGACAATCTCCCATGCACTGTTTCTGACGATCGAATCATATTCTTCGATCATGGCATCAACCCATGCGAGTTCCTCCACAGCTTCCTCAAAAGAGGATGGCTCCGTCACGACACTTTCTCTGAGCCATGTATCCGATTATGCCGTCTAGAATGAAACTGTCTGCATGCACTTGTATCTTTGTAGGTGGTCCTACAATATTCTGCACATCTTGAGCCGATTACAAAGCACGCCAGTGCGCTTGCGCCCAGCGATGGTTGGTCTTGCGCAGGTGGTCTCTTCCACTCCATGAACCTCATCTTGTGGCTGATCCACATCCTGAGACTCATCCTTAGGAACTAATAGCTCCTCATCTGCATGCGAGTGTGGCTCCCTCTCAAGTGAACACTTCATGGCTTTCTCCACATGAAATCTGATATCCCGTCGCACAACATTCTTGCGACTATCTGGAAAATACACATGATAGTTGTGGGGCGTATCAGTGTACCCCACAAATATCCCAACCTCTGCGGTTTTATCCAGCTTCTTCCTGGCATCCTTAGTCACATGAATGTAAACAGGTGAACCAAAAATCCTCAAATGGGAAATATCAAGTCTCTTACCAGAAAATGCCTCCTCAGGTGTACTCATGCCAAGTATCCTGTGAGGAAAACGGTTATATCTGTGGTATTGCATGCCTCGCCCACAAGTGAAGGGGTAGGCCACGATCATATGACATCGCAGTGCGACACCCACGATCGTTGTTCTTCCACTCAATGACAGTTCTTGTTCTGTGGGTTATGAGGGTCACGATGAGCTGCTCTTGAATTCCATACTGTGTGCAAAGTCCTTGAATTTAGTAGGGATGAATTCACCACCGTGTCGCTCCCTAAGAGAGTCCACATGCTTCTGATTCCTTCTCAACTTGACCTTTTGAACTCCACAGGCTTTGAGTACTCTCTCAACTTCTTCTGCATGAAGAAGATCCAACACTTCTGAGAAAAATCATCAACAAAGATCACATAGTACTTGTGCTTTGCTGTCGAAGCTACTGAGAAAGGTCCACACACGTCTATGTGAATTCTCTCAAGGATCGTCGTGGCGGGACTATCCTTCTCGTGAAAGGTGGCTTTCACAAATTTTCCCAAGGTACACCCCTTGCACTGATATGACTATGCAAGAGTGCCCTTAGGAAGCCCAGTAGAAATCTGCTGCAGTATCTTCAAAGCTCCATGGTGAAGGTGGCCAAATCTCCAGTGCCACAACTCGCCATCATCCCGGCTCACCACTCCTTCCACCTTGCATGCCATTGCTACGCAACCATCTACTTGAAACTGATAAAGGTTCTTGATTTGAACCCCTATCTTCCAGGTTTCTCCAGTTGTCTTACTACGCAGGAAAGCCTTTCCCTCGCTGAAGACAATATCATACCCCTTATCTTCCAACATCGCCATAGAGATCAGATTTATCTTCAATCCTGGAACATGAATCACATCCTTCAATACGAAGGGGTTTGCAAACTCCCCTCTCAAGGAAATGGTATCGATACGGTTTCACTTTGTATCTACCATCATCGCCCATCTCAATGTGCACTCCAAGATCTTTCTCTTAATAGATACGAAAATAGATCTCGATCTCCAGTCATGTGAAAAGATGCACCACTGTCCATGAACCAAACTGATCCCATCACACTTGAGACCAAGCCTGCGATTAGTGAAAAATCCAGCTCAAACTTCGAGGCTAATGCCTCTCCCACTTTGCAAATCTTGCGGCTTGCTTATTTTCTTCTTCTGCGGACAATTTGTGGCATAATGTCGTGTTGGTGACCAGTGAAAACACTTCACCTTGGACATGTCATGCTTCTTGCCTTCCTTGCCAAAATGACAGGCTTTCTTGCTCTCTTCTCTTCTTTGCTTTGTGACCAAAGCACAATTTTCTTCATCACTTATGCCTTTGATAAAGATCTTGCATCTCTGCATTATTCCTTATCTCCTCTTGCAAAGAGATCAGGCCAAAGTCGCTCCCATCTGGAAATTTCTCCCAACCATTGAAATAATCTGTGAAGCTGCCAACTCTTCGGAGAGACAAGAGCTGAGCTGCAATTCCTCATCATCAGCAGTCACCCCCACACTTCCCGACTCATCCACACATTGGATGAATTCCGTAAGTACTTCGACATACGTAGCCTTTCTCCATCTTTATTTTCCTGAGTTTATCCTTGAGCGCCAACTTCCTCTGGTCGCTCTTGCTTTGGAATAAATATATCAATGCTTTCCACATCAAGTATGGAGAAGCTTTTCCATGCATGCTGGATACAATGTGATCCTTCACGCCCTCCAATAGAATCCTTCGACATTTTTCCATCTTCTTTTGCCAAGCCTCAACTTGGCTTTGACATCGATGAGCTTTGGGATCTAGAAACTACTATGAACTCCTCGACCGTTATCATTTTATCTATTCTCCATCAGGTCCTTCCGCTTTGCGTAATTGAGCGCCCTCGATGGCATACTCCGATCAGCAATCAGATTTGAAGAGACATTTCAACTCTAGCACGAGAAAAGCTGTGCCAAATTTGAATTCCAAATTCTGTGCAGATTCAATTCCAAGCTCAAAACTTCGGTACATGCTGATCTATGAGAGCAAAGTATTTCGAATACATTCTATATCGGTATGAGCATTTCTGAAATTTCTTTGGATATATCACCTTTCAGAGAAAGGATGGATCCAGAGGCTACCTGGCCCGATACAGACTCTGTCTACCGAAATAAAATTGTAATCACTGTAATAGATCCCGATGATCAATTCGCTCCTATACCATGTAGAAATTTGAATAATAGCTGAATTATTCACCGAGATTATCCTGATTACACACTATTTAAGCTTCATGCATAATACATAACCTCTTCTACAATTGATCATCAATATGCGGAAATAGAAAGCAATCGCATGCGCTCATTAAAACATAATCAAGCACACATATCAACACAGTATGTAATGGGGAAAGCAATAGCTGAAAACCCCCAACTATCTGTATATTATAATGATAGAGAACATGTAACAATACATAGCACAATACTCCTCACAAGTACTCAGTACTATGTCCAAAAAGTTACCCACAAACTATATGAGATTTGAACAAGTCACAAGCATCAAACTGAAGTGCTCCAAGAGGATAAGATAATGTTTATAGTCTAAATATTATTAAGGGTTAATAATATTTAACTGTTCTATTTTTAGCCCGGCAGTCTAAAAATAGAAACCGCCCAATGTCTAAAAATAGAGGTCCGTCTATTTTTACCAACTCGACCAATCATCCATAAATAGCATCCTGCAACTCATAGACCATGATCCCTATGTCTAAAAATAGACTTTGCGCCAAAAATAGCCTGCGGGCCCACTTAGTGAAGGCGACTTCATTTCACTAAGCTCCATCATCTTGTTGCATTTTCAACACTCCCTCTCAACAAGATATGGATTATCTGCAAAATATAATCATATCCCAACATTCTTTTGTTGTTGTCGCACCAGTTATTTTTTCAAAAATAGAATCATCGACTAAATTTTGTATCCAGCATTTGGCTATGTGCTCCTTCTTTCTGAGTTCAATAGCTGCATTTCTCTGATTATTGGTCATGGCCGCCCATGCTTCTTGGGTCAGCTCTACATAAGCAATCAGAAGCGTGTCCCAACAATCTTGTGCTTGTAAAAAAGTCTTCATTCTCAAGTTCCAAAATTCATAATTTTTGCCAATTAGATTTGGTGTTTGTGGCAAAGAACTTGAAGAGGCCATTATTTCTTCAAATGCGCCTTTTGTAAATCTCCTCTAAAAAATTTAAATCTCTTTTAAAGATTTAAAAAAAATCCCTTAAAACCCTTTTTTTAAATTTCCTCTTCCAAAAAAACTTTCTTCTTTAAAAAAAACTTCACCTTCACCACATGCTCTTTATAAATATCTTTGAACAAATTTCAAGTTTTTTTTATAAAAAAACTTAAATAAAAAAAACTTTCTTGATATAAAACTTTCACCCTTTTTTTAAATAACGTAAAACTTTGAAAATCACGTAACTTTTTTATAAAACTTTTACCCTTTTTTTAAATCACGGAAAACTTTGAAAATCAAAAAAGGGTTTCACCTTTTTTAAATCGATATTTTAACAAGGAGATTTATCTTTAAAACATGATTCAATTTTCGAAAGCCTTGCATGCATGCGTTTGACCTTTCATAAAAAAATATAATGGCTCCGGGATTTGAAACGCAGATGCGTTATTTATTTTGCTTGCAGAATGGCGCGGTCCTGAGGGGAATAGTCACAACTGTTTCAAAAACAACGCAAGGCATAAAACTGGTGCGGGTATGGCGTGTATTCCAGGGCCAATCCTTTTTTTTTGGCGCGTTGGCGCGAGTATTAGCTTCACAGTCACGTCAATCAACTTCTCCTCTCTTCTGCTCTTCGTGGCTCTGTTGTTGCTCTCCAAGGAGGCTTATGCAAGCTAGCTCTAATACCATGAAAAGAATTGAAAAACTGAAACATGAACTGGAGAAGAGAGTTTCTCATCTCAATATTACCAAACAGTTAAATAGGAATACATTGGAAACATCAGCAATAAATGACTGAAGTAAAATGAAGTAAACTGAAGTAAAACTAAACTACCTATGACACCTAGCAGACAATAAATTAAATGAATTGAACCTAACGGACATTGAGATTAATATCTCAACAAAATTTCCTTGTAAAAGTATAGTAATTTCTAGTCAATCTGGGTCGTTCATCAAACAGATGATCTGACGGTAGAAGTTATGTTTAGTTTATGGTTTTTTTCCCTAGAAGGCAACCCCTCGCTTGTATGAGGGTATTGTATCATGGCTGTGTATTGTAGGTGTATTCTCAGAGCAAGAAAAATATAGGGAGACTGTGAGAGAGAACAGAGGAAATTATAGTGGATCTTCTGTAAGTTGTGTCTCTTCATTTTGTTGGATAATAGAAAGGAAGGACTAGCTGTTCGGGGTGGACGTAGCCCAACTGGGTGAACCACGTATATCTGTGTCTCTCTAGTTTTATGTGTTTTGTGTGCTTGTGTTTTCTGCATATTTTATGTGTTGCATTGCCTTGTAATATATAATTTTCTAACAATTGCTTTGGAAAATGCCATAATATCAAGCTAACCATGGGGGAATATGTATTTAATAGTCTAATTCTTTCCATTCTAATGGGAGGTGCTGATGTTGTACTAGGAGTACAATGGTTACAATATCTGGGGACGATAACTTTTAATTTTCAAGAACTTTTTTTGAATTTTTTTTTGAAAGGAAAGGAAATCAAATCACGGGGTATCGCAGGGAAGTCACGAAAGATAATAATCTCTAATGTCATGACAAATATTCTAAATAAATAACAACGATGCGTAATTTCACAATTATGATCACTAGAAGTTCCAACATCAAAGTCATCTATTTCTCCAGATCTCCAAAAATTCTTGGACAATCATTCCAAGGTGTTTGAAACTCCCAAAAAAATCCTACCTATTCGTGATCATGATCATGCTATTCATTTGATTTCAGGAAGTGTTCCTCCAAACATCATTCCTTACATATATCCTTATGTCCAAAAGAGAGAAACTGAACGTTTGATTGCAGAAATGTTAGAGGCTGGTATAATTCAATCTAGTAAAAATTCTTTCTCTGCTCCAGTAGTATTAGTGTACAAGAAGGATGGATCATGGTGCATGTGTCCGGATTATAGGGAGCTCAATAAGCTCACTATTAAAGCTAAATTTCCCATTCCTTTGTTTGATGAATTATTGGATGAATTACATAGAGAAATTTATTTTACCAAGTCGGATCTTCGTTCAGGATATCATCAAATTAGAATGAATACTGAAGATATTCCAAAAACAACATTTCGAACTCGTGAGGGTCATTATGAATTTTTGGTCATGCCTTTTGGCCTTACCAATGCACCTTCTACACTCCAAGGGTTGATTAATTCCATTTTCAAACCCTTCCTTAGAAAATTTGTGTTAGTATTTTTTAATGATATACTAATCTAAAACAGGTCTTGGAAGGATCATGTTCAACATGTTGATAGGGTGCTCAAACTATTGGAGGAGAAATGAATATATGCAAAAACCTCCAAATGTTTCTTTGGAGTACAAGAGATGGAATATCTAGGTCATATTGTATCTCACGAGGGTGTTAAGATAGACCCTAACAAAATTAAATCCATTAAGGAATGGAAAGTCCCCACAACAATAAAGCAGTTGCGAGGATTTCTCGGGTTAACAGGGTATTATCATAAGTTTGCTAAGAATTATGGGAGAATAACAATAGCTCTAACAACATTATTGAAGAAAGATGCATTTTCACGGACTCCTAAAGCAACTAAGTCTCTTGAACATCTTAAAGAGGCAATGTGCCTAGCACCAATATTAGCTACACTAAACTTCACAATTACCTTTATTATGGAATGTGATGCCTCAAGAAATGGAATTGGTGTTGTTTTAATGCAAGAAGGAAGACCCATTTCTTTTGAAAGCAGTCTAATCAAAGGAAAGTATTTACATAAAGCTATTTATGAGAAGGAAATGTTGGAAATACTACATGCACTAAAGAAATGGCGACCTTACCTAATGGGAAGACACTTCAAGGTAAAAACTGATCATGATAGTATTAAACACTTTTGGAACAAAGAATATATTTAGAAGAGAAGCAAAAATGGGGGACAAAGATGTGGGGTTATGACTTTGAAATCATCTACAAAAAAGGGAAGCTAAATGTTGTTGCAGATGCACTCTCAAGAAAGGATGAAGAGGTGGAAGCATTTCTTTGTTCCATTTCTATTATCCAGCCAAATTGGGTAACTAAAGCAAGGGATGAATGGAATAAGGACGAAGAAGTGTGGACACTCATTCAAAATTTGTAGCAAGATCCTACTAAATCTGATACATTTAGTTAGAAAAATGATTCTTTATGGTACAAAGATCCCTTATATATTTGTAATAATTCCCAACTAAAACAAAAGATTCTTTTGGAATTGCACACTTTCCTTTAGGAGGACAGTCAGGATTTTTAAAAACTTACCATAGGGTGAAGAAAGAATTTTTTTGGGATGGCCTTAAATCTAATATTCAAAATTTTGTGGCGGAATGTTTGGTTTCCCAGCAAAATAAAGTTGAGACAATTAAGACCCTGGGTCTTCTACAACCTTTATCCATTCCAAGTCAACGTTGGGAGGAGATTTCAATGGAATTTATCACATGTTTACCTAAGTCCGAAAGAAAGAGTGTCATCATGGTGGGAGTTGATAGACTTACTAAGTATGCACATTTTTTTTAATTATCTCATCCATTTAAAGAAAGTACAGTTGCTACTGCATTTATGGAAACAATTCAAAATCTACATGGAGACCCAAAGATTATTGTAAGCGACAGAGATCCCATTTTTACTGGAAATTTTTGGAAAAAATTATTTTCTTGTTTGGGTACTCAACTAGCTCATAGCTCATCTTATCATCCTCAATCCGATGGTCAAATTGAGATAGTGAAAAAATGTTTGGAAGGATATCTTTGTTGTTTTTTATTTGATAAAGAAACACAATGGGTCAACTGGTTACCTATGGCTGAATAGTGGTATAACGCTTCCTTCCATACTGCAGCGAAAATGAACCCATTTATGGCACTTTATGGATATCATCCACCGTCCATCACATCATCTTTAAGAGAAAATTACAAGGTTCAAGAAGTGGAAGATCACATCGAGCAACAACAACAAGTTCTCCAAATCTTAAAGGATAACCAAAATTTGGCACAAAATCGAATGAAACAACAGGCATATCAATATCGCAGTGAGATAAGTTTTAATGTAGGAGACTAGGTAGTTTTACGGTTACAACCATACAAACTAATGTCCCTCAAGCAAGATAAGAAGGATAATAAATTATCACCAAAGTAATATCATCCTTACAAGGTGTTGCAAAATATTCGTACTATGACACACAAATTGGAGCTTCCTACTTCTTCGTGAGTGCATCTAGTTTTCCATGTTTCATGCTTAAAGAAAGTTATAGGTGACGACGTTCCAGTTTAAACAATATTGTGAGAACTTGATGAGGAAGGAAAAATCATATTGGAACCTGAAGTTGTCACGGAAACAAGAACTCGACAACTACGACATCGATCAATTTCAGAGTATCTCATCAAGTGGAATAACTTACCCACTGAAGGTTCGACATGGGAGGATGATAATTTTATACAGAAGCATCCAAAGCTACTCAAGAGTTGAGGACAACACTTTTTTGAAGGAGAGGGGCATGTTAGGTCCTTATATTACTAGTGTCCATACAAAGATATATATGTCCCTCTGTGAGAGAGTCCAATAAAAAAATTATATCATCAACATATATGGTGAGGCACTAATCTCCTATCACGAAGCACTGATCTTGGACATCCCATGCCCTCACCATACAATTCAAGAGATCTAGATGAGCTTTCATCCCTGGAATTATCCAATATTTGTATATGCCACAATCTCCTAGGGCATGCAATGTTGTTGGATCATTAAGAGCTTCAAAATATTGGTTTTCATGCTCTCTCTCTCCAATCCATTATGAATGGTCAAAAATCCTGAAAATAACAATTGTAAAAAGTTAGACAATAATTTGGGTGATTTTGAAAAATTTGGGGGCGTGTTTCTTAATTTTCTGAAAAACCCTCGGCGCTTTCACAACCACTCTTTATGAACAGATTTCATTTGTACGGTTTCTCAGGAGAAAAAACACGCAAATCATGGATTTATCTCTGTAAAAATATTCAGTGTGCATGGTCCCAATGAAGGTCAATCACACACATCCGAGGGCGCATTTTAAAAAGAAAACCGACCCCAAAAAACCAAAATACACAACTAAAATGAAAAATTAATCCAATGAAAATGAAGATAATTAAGAGATATCTTACTTGGAGAAGACGGTTCTCGATGTCGTCCACTGGTTTGCTCAAAATCAACTTTTGAAGTTTGTGGTAAAAAACCCTCTTTTTTTCTCTCAATTGGTTAAAAAATCAAATTGTAAAAATGATTTTATTTTTTGAACTTCTATAAGTTTTTAGGCCATTAAAATATTATTTTTTATTCCTTTAACCTTTTAAATTCAATTTATTTAGGGTTTTTGCTATAATTTTTTAGCAGATATGATAATTTTTGGGTTTAATGTGCACAAAGTAGGTTATAACATAATAATGGATCATTTTGATGTTGAGCGAACTTTTTTCACTTTTTCGGGCTCTCGAAAAATAAGAAAAAATCGAAACCCTAGATTTCTCTTTTAAGCCCTTTTCAGACTCTCTAAACATGACAATATTTTTGGGTACTTGACTATTCGAAATCTAAAAAAGTAAATGAAAATTCTTGTATTCAATATAATTTTACCCCTTTTGCGGACTGAACTAGAATATTTACGAAAAAGGCATACGTTGAGTAATCATGGTCAATAGAGTTCTATCCTCCATTATTTTATCCGTTTTCGGGCTTGAGAGACTGAATTTATGAAAAATAACAATATGAATTTTACTTGCATTTTTCTCCTAACTCCCTAAAACTAAAAAACATTGAGCTTTACTTTCTCCAGACTCGTTTAAACTTACGTTGAAATAACTATAAGGAATTTCATTTTCACGTCTTTTCAAACTCTTTAAACATGAAAATGAAATCGAGTTACCCCTTTATAATCCTTGATTGATTGTTGTAGGTCTCCAACCATGGTATTCGATCCAATATTTGGTATGATAAAGCACTACAATCCTTAACATATTTTTTGACTTCACACTTTAGGGGGAAATCTGTTACACGTCATTTTTTCACCATGACAACTGATCGTTAAATGGGTCATTTTCCATCCAATTCATGTGTTCCAAAGCACTCACTTGCAAGTAAAAAACTTAATCGCCTTGAAGAAAGCAATAATTCTTGGTTATAAGGCCAAAAACCTACTTTTTAGTGACTTGCACGCCTTCCTAGCTAGTTTATGTGCATGCACAGTTGCTACCATTGCTACCCACGCAGAACTGCGCTCTGTCTTCCACTATATACCACACACATGACTCAAAAAAATGTAAAAATAAAAATTTAATTCTAGTTGGGTGAATTTATCCCAACTGAAAGCTTCGAGGTCATGCTTATTCGAGTCTAGCCCCTCCCATCATGGAACTAATTTTCATTCTTCAAGGAACCCTAATCCCACCTTAAGTGGATCTCATCCTTTTGATATGGATTTGAAACTTCCTCCTCTTGGCCTATAAATCAACTACATGCTAGAGGGTCGAGGGAGGTTACTGAAGGTAGACTTATGTTGGTAAAATTAGGTTGCATAGCTTATCATCCAAGGAAAGGATTTTATACTTATGGGAGGAGCTTCACCTCATCAAGGAAAAGGATGTGAGACTCTTCTATATTTATAAATCAATACAATTTATCTCTTTTTATAACTAAATTGTTTTATGGATCTTGTTATAGGCCATTTTGTCACATCTAATCAAAGTGAGCATCCAAATGGGATCAATCAACATCTTATTCCCCGTGTCATCATCTTTCACAAATCCCTAGGCATGCACCTTTCATCCCTCAGAACTTGAACCTAAAATTCCCTATATGAGCCAGTTTGAGCACCAACACTCCCTACAAGCCTACTGGGGTGCGTACACCTAAAAGTTTCTCCCTTATGGAAAACGTTGGTCACCAACAGGTAAGCCTCCTTTTCACCTGCTTTGGTTCTATAGTTCCGGGAGAATGAGAGGGATTCCAGAAGCTTCACCTTCTAGGATTTTCTAGAATTTGTTTCAACTACTTACCTTGGATTGACATTCAAATCCTATCCTACCCTACTTTGGAGTTTTCACCACTTATCCTTTGATCCTATCCCTCCATCAAAGGTGGATCTAAAGGCATAGAATGGTAATTGGATAAGAACTCCCAACTTACCCTTGTCTCCTATATATTTACCTATTATATGCTAGAGGTAATGGTTGGATTTGGAGAGTGATTCTGCCCTTATGCTGCTGCAGTAAGTAGTTATCATCTCATGAATAGGGTGACTGGAGGTGAATATTGTGACAAGGAAAGGATGACTCAACAACTCAGAGGAGATTTTCTATGAGATCAACTTCCACTTATGGTTGTAATCTCCTTCTATTTATATTAATGCAAAGAATTCTTTGTTTTCCTATATGTGATGTTGATTCATGTATTTCAATACCATGTTGATCTATTGAATAGAGTATTTAGTTGGTACTACATACATCTCATATTCTTGGCTTGTGTTATCTGACTGTGCATGATCTAATTTTGGTGATCGAAGCTCGAATTGGAGCATCCAAGCTAAAGGAGCGAAGTGAGCGAAAGTTTCCAGGTAGGCCTCACTCCATCATATATTTAATTTAAGGAAAAGCATTGGGTTCCTTGTCTCTCTGTTGTTCTAGGTTGACCACCAAACCTAGGGGAGATACCTTTGTCTGAAATCGCAAATCTCGTATAAAAAATTTGTGACCATACTGTGGAATAAACTATTCCCTTGGTGTTTTTCCTTGTCCTTTGTGTTTGATTACCTCCTTGAAATACTTTTGTTGCATCATCCAACCAAGACAACGCCTAGGAAGTGGCTTCATCCAACCTTTTTTTAAATTTTTGTGCCCAAATCCTCATTCCTAGGCCCACTTTGTACCAGCGTTGCAAAGCACTTGTGCCTCCTTTGCACCAGTGTTGACCCTTGTTTTTGCACAAATTTGGCCTTGGGTTTTTAGCCTCCCTTTGATCAGTTTGCTTCCAGCTGAGCTTCCTTGAATCTTGAGTGTCTTGTGGTCTCTCTAAAGCCTCCAATTGGTTTGCATTTGTGTTATTTTCCTTTGGTAAGAATTAGTTTTGATTTTTCTTTGTTCTTATCATTTGGTCACTTGCAAACTAGTTTCGTTTGATTGTTGATTGCTTGGATGAATTGTTGTTCTAGTCCTCATTCTGAAAAGTGTAATTGAATAAGTAATTGAACATTTGCATCTTTGTTTTCTTCATTTCGAAAATTAAGTGACTTGAAAACATAAATATTTGCATTTGCATCTAGGGTTTTGCGTGTGAAATTGGCATTCGATAGTGTGAAATTGCATATTTTTGAAAAAAAAAATTCCCTTAAATCACCGTGGGGGGGTGGGCATTGAATTGTGTATGAGTGTTAATCGCTTTTGAGTGACATCTCTTTTAATTTTTGGAATTTTCACCCAATTTCAGTTTGAGTCCTCTGTTCATGAAATACCATATTACGTTTGATTTCATTGCAGTCCTATTGTGTTTGATTTGGATATTTATCTTGAATAGATCACATTTGCATAGTTAGAATTCTCATTTTCACAACAGGAAAGGAAATTGTGCATATATTACATTTTCATAGTTTTCAGAGGAATCACGCATATATTACATTGCATGGTTTGACCTCTTTTAATGCTTTGAATTGAATTAGAATAGTGAAATTTAAATATATAGTTAGGAATCTCTTGTTTTCTACATATTTGATTGTTGCATCATTTTTTGCATCTCTTCCCTACACTAGATATATTTCAACGAAAATAAAAAGATTTATTTCTCTCATATTAGTTGCATTATAGGTGTGTTTAGGTGAGATCAAGTTTTGACACTACAAGGAAAAGATCCTCTAGTGGATGTTTTTGAGGAAGCCCTTATAAAAATACCCCAGACATCTGTTTCTAGAGGAGGTTAGTAGAGGAGGTTTGCGAGCGGAGGGTTTTGCAGATGTTTTCCGCTTGGTGCGCTTATCATCTGAAACTGCACCGGTGCGCTCAACAAGAGAAAGCATCGGTGCGCACAAAACATTGGCACACCGGACACCATGCGTTCCGTACACACCCGCTCGGTGTGTCGTATTACTGAAGCACACCAGTGCTTTACAACTCTTCCACACCAGTGCATCATAAAAAAGCATGCCAAAACCGAAACTGCCCAATGCGGTATTAAGAAACCGCACTGGTGTGCCCATAAAAACCCCGTGCACTGGAACAGGGTTAAATAAAAAAAAAATTACGGCCAAAAAACCGCATTATTCACTTTTCTCAGTGCTCCAAATATCTCAAGCACCGGTGCAATTTATCGTTGTTTGAGCCACCCTGACATCGGTGCTCCCATTACACCCATTGCACGTACTACTATTGTGCATTGCCCACCAATCTACAGCTTGAATTTTGCAAAACGGTGGGCAATTTTTCTTTTGCAAATTCTACAGCCAATATGCCTCCTTGATGGCCAAATGTACAGGTATTTTTTTATTTTATTTTTCCATAATCAAGCCTTTGAGCGGATTGGAATTTCAAATAACCTTAAAATTAACCTTATAAAAGAAAATAAAAATTTGTCGCGCGGTGTGCTCAAGCCATTTGGCTCGCACCGGTTCGTGGTGTTGCCTGTAAATTTACAGGCTGCACTAAAATCGGTGCTAACGGTATCCGCACCGGTTACGAGGTGGTACCGATAGGCACACCGTGTTATTTTAATTTTTTTTAAAAAGTACAGTGTGGTCGTTTACCCAGCCGCACCATTGACATTATGGAATAGTGACAACCCGGTGCATTGACGGAAATATATGCCTCGGGGCGGGTAAGTTGTCAGCGCACTGCATTCCGCATTTCGACAGGGTCAACAATGTAGCTTGATAAACCAGTGCTAACAGTATATGCACCAGTTCCAGGGCAGTACCGAAGGTGCACCGTGTTAAATTTTTTATTTTTTTTTAACTGCAGTGCAGTCGGTTTCCCGGCCACATTGTTGACCTAGTGGAATAGTGGCAACGTGGTGCGTTGACTAAAATATCTGCCCCGGGACGGGTATTTTTATCAGTGCACCGCTTTCCATATTTCGACAGGGTCAACGGTGCGGCCTGGTAAAAGACTGCACCGTTGACTATGTAATGATGGCAGGAGGTCGGTCTGCTGACTTAACTATACACCTTGGGGCATAGAGTTTAGTGAACGCACTACACTCCTGACACCGTACATAATCAACGGTGCACTACAAATTTTCTGGAGCACTGTTTCCGGTGCATTACATATTATCAGGTGCACCATCACTGATGCGCTCCATAAAAAGACGCACCGGTACCAGTGCATGACTGTTTTTTTGGCGCACCGACTGTTTTTTTTTTTTTCCAAAAAAAATTATATATGTATATTTCTAAATACATGTCTCATTTAATAAAAAAATTGTATGTAATATGTCAATCATTCAAAGACGTGAAAGGAGAGAAGAGGGGGAACAACAACAACAATATGCAGAGCAGTATAACATGGTTCGCCTATGGGAGGCATGAGAGAGGGAGAGAGATGTGTACCCTTTCCCTATTACTACAACTACCCAGGGGCTCCTAAGGCAGGTAGGCCTCCTCAAGTTCTATGAGGAGGCTACTTTCCTAAAGGGCCATGGTTTGTTTTTGAGACATCTTATCTGAAGGTGGAATACCCACCAACAGGATTTCCGGGTTGGTCGTAACCAGTGGTACACGCCCACTGAAGAGGATATATATTTCATTACAGGGCTATCGAGGAGATGGGTGGATTTTCCCTTGTTCCCAAAGGTTCCAGCTGGCTATGTAGCAGGGAGTCAGTTAGTGTACTCCCAGAGATACATTGGAGCATCAATACTATCTCCTTCAGATTTTCATCTTGCTAGAGGTCAGTTACATATTGGTGCATTTGGTAGTGAGGAGGTGCAGTGCCTCTCACTTCTCATTTCAACCATTTCACAAAACACCAGTGATGAGAAAAACATTACTTGCTCACTTCTATATTATGTTGATCCTTTAATACAGGAGCCATGACTTGTCAGGTGGTCTGCCATTTTTTTGCGGCAGTTCTGTACAACCTTAGATAGATGCCGTGCTCATGCACAAGGGAGAGTCTACTTCCCTTTTTCTTCAAAGATTTATTTTTTATTTTTTGAGAGGCTTCCAGAGACGAGACCTACTTTTGTTCGGCAACCTCATAGGTCGATGTTCGAAGCACGGATGCACATGTGGGTGCAGATGATGCCCAAGAGGGCGAGACTATGTTTCCAACGAGGATATCGAATGATGCATTGGAGTTGCTAGCCAGTGTTGAAGAGCATCCCTTCTTTATGGTCCCCTGTCCCTATGCGTGTTTGGATTGGCGATGGTGTGCCAACATCCTATTCACAACTGATGAGCCACCGGATGATAGAGGTAATATTACTGTTTTATTTAAATTTATTCTAACATGTTCTTTAACTTGTTTTTATTAAATTGTGTAATGAAATTGTCTAATTATTGTTGTGTACTTGTATATATTTTGCAGACATTGGGTCTTTTGATGGCGAGGACATCCCATCACCACCACATGATCCAGGTGTGGAGTACCCTGATGACGATCAGGGCCAGCCTGATAGTAGATACATGATGGAGTTGGGCAACCAACTCACTGCATTGATTGTTGAGGCAGGCAACGGGCCCGCTCATATGAGAGACATACTGGCTGATGGTAGGTTGTTACAGATGTGGAGAGGCATGTTGCGTGACATGTATAGACTGATGCGGCATGTCGTAGGAGCTACGAAATTGGTTACGCAGCTGAGGAGGACTGTTGCATGTTATAGGCATGGTTGAGACGCAACACATGATCAATAGTCCACGAGAAACGACTCATCATCTCATGATCGTTCACCTCACGCCGCGCCAGATGAGTAGCCTCCATTAGCATCTAGCAGCAGTGATCATGGAGATCAGGTTGGACCATCGGCCATGTCCAATCAGCAGCTTGCAGCATCCAGCAGTACTCATGATGATGATCAGGCTAGACCATCGACCATCGAGGCTGCACCATTGACTAAGTAGGCCTGGACTAGTACTGCTATATTTGATGTTGTACCACCAACTGATCCATGACATTTATATTACATTTGTATATTTTTGACATTATTCAGTTATATATATATATATATGGTCCATGTATTTTATGTTCATGTTGCAGTTGTACTTAATTTACATGTTGGTGACCATCATGATGTGTATATTGTTAGGTCATGTTAGATATGTTCATTTAATGTGCAACTTGCAGATAGATGTGTATGTGATAGCATGAGTTATTTGACAAGAAATGTATATTTGTTGTTTTTGTTGTGATGATGTTAATATATAATGTTAATTATGTTTTGTTAGATGATCATGATCATGATGATGTTAGCGATTTTGAATATGTTTTTTAGTCAAATATGATGTTTGTAAGATGGTTATCATGAACGTGATGTTTATTAATTAATTTAATACTAAGTGATCATGATATTGTAAAATTATAATATTTGTAATTCTAATTGTATGTAAAATTGTAATTGTAATTGTAATTGTATGTAAAATTCTAAAATTGTAATTGTAATTGTATGTGAAATTGTAAAATTCTAATTCTAATTCTAATTCTAATTGTATGTAAAATATTTGTAAAATTTTAATTGTATTAATGTGAAATGATTTTATTAAAAATTTAAATTTGTAAATTTGTAAAATTTTAAATAATTGTAAAATAATAAATCTAGAATAATATGAATTATTGTAACATAATAAAGTTTAGAAAATAATGCAAATAAATTCATGTACTTTAGAATTATCATTATTTTATTATGATCTTAGATACAAAAAAAAGAACTAATTTACACAATAGGACATTGTTTTTGAGATCAACATAATTGCAAATTATCAAGTGAAATATTGATTTTAACATTAACATAATGCAAATTACCAATTAATTCAAAATACATATTATAATGTTTCGAAAAGCCCATCTTAAAAAGTATAAATATTGATGAAATAACACATGTACCATATCATTCTCGGTTCTCATGATCACTCTCATTATCTTCCAGCTCGCATGGCATGATAACACTATTGTTCTCAAAAATATGTTTTGATCTAGGGTCATGTGTCAATACGAACCACCAATCCCTATCCAACACATTTGGGTAAAAAAACACCTAGTTGCATTGTTTGGGGAAAGCATAGGGCTCCTTAGCTTCATCCCACATCTTTCTAGATTTGATACATATCAGCCTAATATCGCGATCTTCCTTTACATTATTCCGATCAAAGGTGTCCCACCACTTGCACCTAAAAATAACACATTGGAAAGAAGATAAATCCACTTCAATGATCTCTTGTATCTTTCCTACGTAACCTAACATCCCTCTTACTAGGTTTTAATCATGGTGGCTAGATCGACTAGATTGATCGAACTCAACTTCCACTCCATAGTCTTGTGTGATGTTTCCAGCATCGGCATTTTCTGTGCGAAAATGGTGTCCATATGCCCACGTAGATGGGAACAAATACACCTATTATAAAAAAGTTAAAAAAATCATAGTGTCATGTGTCTTATAATAACCCAACAGTTAAAATATGAAATATAAATGTATTATAAGTTTCAAATTTACATATAAATTCAAAATATTAGTATCGAGTTACTGCACCCAATCCCTACGTTTAGCGCATCCTCTTCAGCACGTGGGTAACGACCGGTTGCACTTTATTTCTCTCTGACTTGGTCAACAACCCAACTGTTGGGGCATATTTTTGGCATATTTTCTTTTAAATGATCGGGATAAGGCACACTTCTACCATTCAACCATCTGAATTCTTTCCTATCACTATCCCATTTCATCCTCTCTTTTTTGTACAATGCGACCATCGGTTGTGTCACTTCAGAATTGTAAAGAATGAATTTATTGATTGCTTCAATTTCTGCATTTGCTGATGAAATCAAACCGAAAATATATAGTACTTAGAGATCAAAATATACATTATATCAAAGTTCAACATGAATATTAACTTTGTGTAAATTTGAAAAATTATAAGTTGCTTACTCTTTATCAAACGCTTTTTTCCACTCGTTTGGAGCAACTCCCCTTCTCTTTTGTCTTCATCCCTTTCATCGTCTCAAATCACCGCACCTAGCCTATTGTTGATCTGCTTGATGTACTCACTGGCATAATATAAATACTCATATGATATGTACCCCTCTACCATAGACCCCTCGAGTTTTTCCCTTTGTTGAACAAAACCTTTCAATTTCTTCATGTACCTCTCTAAGAAGAACATCCAACGACAAGAAACCACCCCAACTAATTCAACCTCATCTACTAGGTGGATTAGAAGATGAACCTATAAGTCCATGAAACTCGTCGGCAGTTCCTTCTCAAACATACATACAATCTCAACTATCTCTTGACGCCACTGTGGAATGCTAGCCACATGAATCTCCTTTGACGTGATCCAACGTACAAATGCAAATAATTTAGATATGGCACATCCTAGGTCTTGAGGAAATTCGTGTTTCACACACCCACACACGAACAAAGGATAATGACACTGCAAAGTTATAAACACGTGCAATAATATACAAAATTAGTTATGTTTTATGATCCCCGCATAGGATAAAATTTATTAATATAAAAAATAATAAAATCATGCTTTTGACATTATACGTACTCTTAGAAGATTCAAATGGTCATGCGATTTCAACCCCGACAAATGGTCATCCATGGTGAAGCAGTGCCGTAGTGGAGAGTCGTATGAAGTTGGCACCCTCACACCCATTATAACTTCCTTTTCCAAAGAAATATCATCTTTTTTTTAAATCCATGGGACATCACCTTCTTTGAAAAACCATGAATTAGAGGGACCAGTGTCTGCCTCTGATCCCGTGATTTCTAATCGTCTTGGCCAATGTTTCTTTTTATTTTTTGAAGTAATAAGATATTTCCTAACAGCCAATGTGTCACTTTGTTTTGATGATATGTGCCTCCATAAAGAAGATGAAACATTAGTAGAAATTCTTTCGGTAAAAATCACATGCAGCAGGTCGACGTTGCTGGTCTCACCAAGGTGGTCGTTCATCATCAGACTATGAGAGATCGATCTCGTGCAATAAGTATAAATAGATGTAGAGATGGTTCAACTAGCCGTTAGGATAACGGCTAGTTTGACTTAGAAAAAGTAAAAATGGTCAAACTAAGTCAAACTAGCCGTTATCCTAACGGCTCGTTGAACCATCTCTACATCTATTTATACTTATTGCCTGGATCTGATCTCTCACATAGTCCTGATGATGAACCACATCACGTTTCAAACGCGTCGACCTCGTTCTTTTGCATGTGATTTTTACCGAAAGAATTTCTACTAATTTATATGGATCACAGAAGCTTACATTCCAAAGATGAAACATTTTTAAGTATATGCATGGGATATAATAAGTGGGAAATCTTAGGATGCTCCCAATATGGGAGGTTATAAAAGAGAGATTTCCTTTTCATCCCAATGGACAATTTCTCAACATAGGTGTCGAATAATTCTGAATCATCGAACATAGGCTCCCCATTTGAATCAAACATTTCTATGAACTCCTTCTCCTTCTCTCTCTCATATGCTCTAAGCCATTCAATCGGTGTCGCGAGCAGGAGGCTTTGGGTTCTCTCTCTCGTTTACCATTGAAAGCGATGTCGCTTCTTTGTAAGGGTGTTCTTACTTTAGATGAATACCTTGGATCAATCATACACTAGCTTTCGTAGGTCCTCGGGACCATATAGTCGCAGAAGGTCCACAACATTTACATCCAAAATACCCTTTTGTTACAAGACCTGCGAGATTATATTTGTATACATTAATTAATATTCATGGAACGTTAAAGAATATCATGAAGATTAGAACAAATATTACAATGAATTAAAGAACTAATATGTGAAAGAATATTGTCACGTATATAAAAAAATCAATAAATTAAACATGTAATTTACTAGAGCAAACTCCTAAGCCTGAATAATCATGTGTCGTGTATGCACATATGCCATACAACGTAAAAATCCTCTCTACTACGATGGGTCTTGATACATCGTATACATTTATCCCATCCCATAATTACTTCATTTCATCTACTAGTGGTTGTAAGTAGACATCCATATTCTTCACTTGTCTTCTACCAGGGACTATGAGAGCCAACATAAGATGTTCATTATTCATGGCCAACCATGACGGGATATTGTTATTGATCACTACTACATGCCAAACAGAATAGTTGGTGTTCTGGAGCGAATATGGGTTGATGCCATCCATGGCTATGCTGAGTCGTAGACTTCGTACTTCATCCTTGAATTTTTCCAGCCATGTATCCTCTATATGCTTCATGGCTATTGAATCAGTTGGGATTTTCATAACTCCCAACTCACTTCAGTATGAGGCATGCCATCCCTGAAACATAGCTAATTCTTTGCAACGAAAGAGCCTTTGAATCCTTAAGATTATAGGCATGTGCCTCAATATCTTAAAAGGACGACCAGTACGTGATTTACCCTTATTTTTTGAGTTATCATACCTGTCATGCCCACATTTCAGACACATCTATTTTTTTGCATATTCTCCTTTATATAGAATACAATCATTTGGACATGCATGATATGATATGTACTCAACACTCAACATTTTCAACAATTTCTTTTCCTCTTCGTAGCTACCAGGCAAGAAATTATCACTCGAAAGAACCTTATCCTTGAATAATCTGTAGTTGGTGATCATGGAAAAATATATTAAAAAATGTACATTAATTTTGATATAATTATTAACGTTCATAAAATTTACCATTTGTAATGTTCATTGCAGTGTATTGATTATATTTCAAATTTATATAAGGGAGTACTTTATGGTAATTTACCTCAAAAGTTCCGAGAAACATGCATTTGACAAGCCAAACTTTGCTTTCAATTGTACAGTAACATCGTTGTCCCCAATGGGTGATTTCGACTGGGACCACAGTCCGAAGAGAGGGGTGGTGGAAGAAAATTTAAGGCTTTCGAAAAAGGTGTTAGCGATATGAGCATCATCCTATAGTTGATCATCATTTTGGAATGCATCTAACAACATTGTCTCCATGGTATTCATATCCCTTAAGTAATCATCCATACCAACCTCTATCTAATTGCCTCCATTGCTAGCTTGTGAAGAACTACTATTGTTGTAGTCATTCCTAATTGGTGAATCTGGACGTAGTGGGAATTGAATCGGTGATTTATTCAACCATTCTTGGTATCGTTCCTCTCCAATTTTTTCTCTTAATTACGTCTTCTCTCGATTTGACATTGTCATGTGGTGCAACAGAAGATGGTAGGTAGGTCGCTCATCATCATTAGAATCCTAATTATTTAAAAAAAAAAAATTGAACATGATTAGTACAAAATATGACTTCCTAAGATTTATAATTAAAATGCTATCATCATGTAGTTTTCACTCAACAAAATATATGGTATCAATTAGTAACCACATTGACAATATTGCATGATTAATTGGTTTAACGTTGAAATAATTACATTAATCAATATACCAAATAATTATAATTATTACCATCATTGTCACAGGATTGTGGCTAGAAGATGCAATATTCTTACAATTGGTAGGGTGAAGCGACTGTCCATTTTCATCTACCAAGTGCGCCTTGCGGTATCCAACTCCTGATAAGAGCTTCCGACGTTTTGGAGTTGTTTGAATATTTTGTGCATCTAAACTCGATGTTGAATCTGCATCATGAACCTACAAATTTATATACATTATAAATTTAATCAAGCTCTGCATGATTGACATGGATAAAAAACAGAAATTCAATTAGACAATGAAAATATAAATAAAATTTGAAGTAAATATTACGTCTCGAGATGGATAGGGAGAACTCTGTGATGGACTTTGAGAAATATTATTGAACGAGCTGGATTTTGAAGAATTTTCCATTCAATATAATTATGATATTTTCTCCCTGCATTTGAGCAAAATCAACAATAAATTTTGGTGCACATACCTAAAAGTAATTTCAGTGCCTTAAAATGGACTTCTTGTTATCAGTGCTAATGTACAGATCACTGCACCAGTGCATTTTTGGTATTGTGCACCGGTGTCATTTTATAAACAAAGGCATCACTGCGGTGCTATTATGTGACGCACCGGTGATGAATAACCGCAAATAAAAAAAGTGCAACTCTATTTTATTTAAGTGAAAAAAAAAAGACCGGTAAATTGAGAAATGGGCAGCAAAATATTTTTGAAAATCTAATTTCATAAAACATTTCTTTAAATACTAAATACTTTTCATTATTTCACTATTTTTTCAAAAAAATTCAGCCAGAGAATTGCAGGAGACATACCTGGAGCAAACAGAGCACGAGAGCACTGTGGAGTATGGAAATACGTTCTAACAGAAGTATTTAGACAATCAAAATTCCAAACCTCTGGTGATTCAAACCCTGTAGCATTGAATTTCAAATGATCTCGTGATTAAATTTTATTGTTTTTTTACTTTTTCTGCAGTTTTTTTTACGCAGTAATAGAAAAAAATCAAAGTTTATTGTTTTTTTTTACTTTTTTCTGCAGTTTTTTTACTTTTCTGCAGTTTTCAGAAACAAAATAAAAAACAAAATCCATTTTTAGAAACAAACCTAGATTTTTTTTGTTTCTATCCTTTCTTCTCCCTCTTTTTGTTATTTCAAAATTATGGCTTTTCAATTTAGATTTATAGGGTTTGTATTGCTAAATATATGCGTAAGACATCCAACCCACGGGACAACTTGCATAGTCGGATCCCAATCCATGTCGGCCCTTCCTGAAATACAAAAAAACAGATTTTTTTTTCATCGGTGCGCCATAATGAAATAGCGCACCGGAAATCTGAATGGAAATATTTTTAACGCTATGCAAAGTATCCATTCTGATATAATAAAGTGTGCAAAGTGTTCTCCATGAGTTGCAGGTTAAACAAAGTAGTTTTGGTTATGTTTCTGAGTTTTATGTGTGAGGATTAGTTAAGTAAATTTACTGTTTAACATATCACAACGGAAATACACAGCAAATAAAATTCACCATCACATAAC
Organism: Pinus albicaulis; assembly: GCA_034641835.2. Lineage (NCBI taxonomy): Eukaryota > Viridiplantae > Streptophyta > Pinopsida > Pinales > Pinaceae > Pinus > Pinus albicaulis. Next base: position 1,332,717,635 of record CM076577.1, on the reverse strand, counting down.
ACAGCAAATTGTTGAGGTAGTTCACCCCTCTTAGGCTACATCTTTCGGTCCAAGGCTCCCCAATGGCATGTCCTTGCTCTATTAATTTTCTCAAAATGGTTACACAAGTAAAAATATGCCTCAATAGGAAAAACTAGCTGTAAATTCAGCTTCAGAAGATATAAAATATCTATAAATGGCTTTTGTTTCACACTAAACAATGAAATATTACCCAATACAGTGCCTTTTCCATGATGGCCTTAATGGCTTCTTCATCTTCCTTGAAGAAAAAGCTACTATAGATCACCTCTGCTTGATCTAAAACCTATTCCAAACTATTCATAAGGTCGAAGAGACCCAAAATTGACCAAAATTTCACTCAATTTGGTCCAAATATGAGGAAGTTATGGCTTCTGCAAGAAAAATGCCCAATGTCCCCCAAAAACCCCACTAAATGTGGACTAACTGCAGATAATCCAACTAAACTGGCCAAAATTCCGAATTTATCGGACTCTGCCCAAATTAGTCGGAAATGCAAACTGTGGCATTAAAGGTTAGGCAGGGTGGCATGTGACCACCCCCACACTAACCGTCGGGTTAAATGTCAACAGAAACTGCCATAGTAACAAAAGATTTGAGTGGTCACATTAAATGGTTAGTGGGCAACGATTAACCGTTTGTTCCGCCGACATAGACATCGAAACCAACGAAGAGTGGAACCCTGAAAATGTTGGTTCCCAAATCGTCGCATTAAATCTTAGGAGCGTTGGCCACATGACGGTCTCGTTAACCGTTTGACAATTCTTATGCACCCCGTCGGAATAATCCTTGGTTCCTCGCTGCAGTGTCACATGAACGGGGCTAGCCCTTAACCCTTTTGCCTATTTCCATTTCAAACAACAAATAATAATGGTTTCCATAAACAGTTAAGTCATAATGGTTAGCGTGATTGGTCGGGTCAATGCGATTGTGGGTGGAAGGCCCAGGTTCAATTCCTATGGCTTGCAAAACTTTACATAGCCAAACTCCTCCTCGGCCTGGGGCCATGTGGCTGCCTCCGGGCTTGCCACGTGGCACCTTTTAATTGGCCATAACCAAATGAAGTCAACCAAACAACCAATCCAGCACTGTCACTTGTCAGTTTCTGATACGCCCTCTAGGGAATATTCTGAGGAATATTCTTGAAATATTCTTTTTCAAAATTTTCCAACATTACAAAAGTCAAACTTGGTCAAATGAATTTTGGAGTTTACTAGAGATTTCAAACCTCAATAACTTTTTCATACGACCTCAATTTTGAGAACCGTTCACGGTGCCAGAATTGCAGCGATGAGATCTTTCCGATCATTCAGATTGCAATTCTTTCTGATCACTTTTTTTTTTGAGCAAATTTTCATAACTTGGAAATGATCTCTTGATCACACCTCCCCAATGGGAAGCTTTTGGTCCCCAAAATCTCCATGGACTACTGAAACTGATATGTACAACAAATAAGAGTACTGCACCCTCTTCTCTTCAGCCTCCAAACACTTGCCTTGCATGGCTAGTGACTTTGAACCATAACTAGAAAGCAATTCACACTTCCTTTCCTTGATGCGCTTGTCCTCCTGTCAAGAATTTTCTTTCTTGCACTCACTCAGAAAATTTACGGCGATAAATTTGCAGAAGGAAACTGAACATCGCTGCCTTGATCAATGATCCAAGGTGGCTCAAACAAATGAGAAATTACAGCATAAAATAAATGCATACCACCGAAATTTGCATATGTACAAAATGAGTATGTCTTACTATACTAAGAATTCCATCCACTTCTTACCAAGCCACTTCCATGACGAATTTTGTTGCTGCAACTCTTCTTCATGTGAAAATTCTGTTTTCACATCAATAATGGAATACTTGGTTCCACCTACGCCAATCTTTTTGTCCTCTTGCTGCATGTGCTTGGGACGACTAGTTGGATGCAAAGTCCAACAATGAGAGACAACATGTCCCCTCTTTTGTCAATATGTGCAAATATTATGCACCTTATTTGAAATTTGCCTTTGTCTCATCTGCTTCCTGTATTCTTTCTTCCTCATCTAGCATCTCGAAACATCATGGTTAAATCGACCACAATATGTACAACAAGTCTTTCTTCCATTTAAGCATGAAAAATTATCATGCCTTGTAGAAACACAATCAAATTGATCATGAGAAGATTTATACCTCTTGTGCTGCTTTGAATGTTCATCCTTTTTGTCTTCATGAGAAGATGAACTAGTAGAGGCTACATCTTTCATTTGCAAACTAAATCACCGTTTTTGTCTTGAAAACTGTATGAACTTGCATGCTCGCCATAAGCTGCATGTCTACCATCTTCTTGCTGCAACAAAGGCTTAAAGCAATGGCAATCATCTTTGAAACAAATTTGACATATTTTCATCTTAGAACTCGGAATAAATGTTCTCTTTGAAATAGTCTCACACGCCTTCATGGCTTTGGAGTCTTCGCCATTACATTGCACATAACCAAGACCAATATTCTTGGGTCATTCCTCAACCGAAACAGGTTCAACCATGCCTTGTGCGTGCTTTCCTAACCCTTTGCCTTCATAGCCCATTTTAATCATTAATTTGGACCCTATACCTCTTGTATTTTTTTCGAAAGAACCAACACATCTTTCTAATGAGGAAACTGAAGACAAATTAGAATGGATTACCTCTTCCTCATGCATTTTCTTGGTCAAAGCTTCTTGCGCTTGATGGAGCTGCCTCTCCATATCATGCAATATTTGAAGAATTTCTTCCTTCTCTTCCTCCATGGCAAACAATTGTTCACGAAGTTCAGTTCTTTCTCTTTTATCCTTAAACAAAATCTGCACCATGTCCTTCAATATAATAAAGTCACACTTCATATCATCATCGAAGAATCTTATGAAGGAGGAAACTTCACTTGTATAAGTTGTCGGTATGATGTCAATGAACAAAAGGAACTTCAATAAAGTTCTCAAATATTTCAAAACAAATGACAAATATTTTTTGACCAAATGGTTGTAAAGACAAACTCTTATTCAAGCAACCAAACAACAAACAAACGCCAAGAGCTTCTTAACAAACAATCATCAAGAGGGTTTGTGCTTCAATGGTGACCTTAAGGTACTTTGGGGTAAGGAAGAAGCCTTCAGCCCTTTCTTCCTTTTGTCCTCTCCAAGACTTAGCTATCCATAGCTATTCCTTCACCCTCTAACAAACTCAGCCTAGTAAGCCTCAAAAACTTACAACAAATGCTGCCCCAAAATGGCTCTGCACTGCTTGCAAGGGTTATAATGCAAACTTTTAAACAAATCCTTTTGCACAAGAACAATACAAAGAGAAACACTAGCTCTTCTAATGCTCAAAAACACCAGTTCTGATACCAACCAGATCTGAATGGAAATATTTGTAATGCCTTGCAAAGTGTCCATTCTGATACAATAAAGTGTGCAAAGTGTTCTCCATGAGTTGCAGGTTAAACAAAGTAGTTTTGGTTATGTTTCTGAGTATTATGTGTGAGAATTGGTTAAGTAAATTTATTTTTTAACATATCACAACAAAAATACATAGCAAATAAAATTCACCATAACATAACACAACAAATTATTGAGGCAGTTCACCCCTCCTGGGCTACATCTGCTGGTCCAAGGCTCCCCAATGGCATGTCCTTGCTCTATTAATTTGCTCAAAATGTTTACATAGGTAAAAATATGCCTCAATAGGCAAAAATAGCTATAAATTCAGCTTTAGAAGATAGAAAATAGCTAGAAATGGCTTTTGTTTCACACTAAACAGTGAAATATTACCCAATACAGTGCCTTCTCCATGATGGCCCTAATGGCTTCTTCATCTTCGTCGAAGAAAAATCTATTGTAGATCACCTCTGCTCAACCTGAAACATATTCCAAACTTTTCATAAGGTTGAAGAGACCCAAAATTGACCAAAACTTCACTCAATTTGGTTCAAATATGAGGAATTTATGGATTCTGCAAGAAAAATGCCCAATGCCCCCCAAAACCCCCACTAAATGTAGAGTAACTGCAGATAATCCGACTAAACTAGCCAAAATTCTGAATTTATCGAACTCTACCCAAAGTTGTCGGAAATGCAAACTGTGGCATTAAAGGTTAGGTGGGGTGGCATGTGATCACCCCCGCACTAACCGTCGGGTTAAATGTCAACAGAAACTGTCGTATTAACAAAAGGTTTGAGTGGTCACATTAAATGGTTAGTGGGTAACGGTTAACCTTTTGTTCCGCCGGCATAGACATCGCAACCAACGAAGAGTGGAACCCTGAAAATGTTGGTTCCCAAACCGTCACATTAAATCTTAGGAACGCTGACCACATGACAGTCTTGTTAACTGTTTGACAACTGTTATGCACCCCGCTGAAATAGGCCTTGGTTCCTCGCTGCAGGGTCACATGAACGGGGCTAGCCCTTAACCCTTCCGCCTATTTCCATTTCAAACAAAAAATAATAATGGTTTCCATAAACAGTTAAGTCATAATGGTTAGCCCGACTGGTCAGGTCAGTGCGTTTGTGGGCAGAAGGCCCAGGTTCAATTCCTGTGGCTTGCAAAACTTTTACATAGCCAAACTCCTCCTCGGCCTGGGGCCACGTGGCACCCTCTGATTGGCCAAAACCAACTGAAGTCAACCAAACAACCAATCCAGCGCTGCCACTTGTCAGTTCCTGATATGCCCTCCAAGGAATCTTTCGAGGAATATTCTTGGAATATTCTTTTTAAATTTTTCCAACATTACAAAAGTCAAACTTGGTCAACTGAATTTTGGAGTTTACTAGAGATTTCAAACCTCAATAAATTTTGCATACAACCTCGATTTTGAGAACCATTCACGGCACCAGAATCGCAGCGACGAGACCTTTCCGATCGTTCAGATTGCAACCCTTTCTGATCACTTTCATTTTTGAGAAAATTTTTATAACTTGGAAATGATCTCTTGATCAATCAGTGCCATATTTTACATATGGCACACTGATAAAAAAATATTGTGTTTTTTTTTTTTTTTTTATCACAGTACTGTCGTGGTGCGCCCGACGTAACCTAGTGCATCGGTGCGCTGGATTATCCTAGCGCACTGCGACAGTATTGTGATAAAAAATTAAAAAAACAATTTTATTTTTATCAGTGCGCCATATGTAGAATATGGCACCGATGCGCTATTTCATTATGGCGCACTGCGAACGAATTGTTTTGCACAAAAAAAAAATCCATATTAGAAACAGACCTAGATTTTTTTTTTTTTGCCCTTTCTTCTCCCTCTTTCTATGATTGCAGAATTAGGGCTTTTCAATTTAGATTTATAGGGTTTATATTTCTAAATATAGGCCTAAGACATCCAATCCATGGGACGACTTGCATAGTTGGATCCCAATCCATGTCGGCCCTTGTGTGAATTTAAAAAAATGTGATTTTTTTTCATCGGTATGCCCGACAGCGCACTGTGAAAGTACTGTGATAAAAAATTTAAAAACATTTTTTTAAATTAGTGCACCATATGGAAAATATGGCACCAGTTTATGCTACAAAAACTAACACGATGATTTTTATTATTTTCTATGTTAATCAGTGTGGTGGTTAACATGTAACACAACGATGCTCCTTGTTGACATTGAGCACTGTACGGTCTATTATACGGTTTGTGCGGTGCGTTTATAATACCTCCATGCACCGACCTTGGTGCGTACAGAATAAATGGCACACCGGTTTCTTGAGATTTTTTTTTTTTACCTGAAAAGTTGACAATTTATTTATAAATATATTAATGAATGATATGGTATAGGTTTCAGATTGATAAAGAAATCACTGACAAGAGATCAAATAACAAAAATACTGATAACACATCAAGAAAAGCAAAAAAGGCAAGTTCTTTGTAAATTCTTTACAAAAAATATTATTTTTGAACTATATGTAAGTTTAACTAATACGTATTGTTTATTTCGTATCATGCAAAGCCACAAAATGACGAAGCTCGATAAGATTATTTCAGATCTAGGACCAAAAGAGCGTCAAAGCTTGATGGAAAAATTGCAAAAGGATAAATCAGGTGAATGACAAATTACTATCAATCCAATATGAATTTATTTTTTTAATTTTCATTAATAATATACTTAAAATTATTAGATAACATGTGTCAAACAATTTATTAATTCACATATGTTTAATGTTCTACATGCACCAACAACTCAGAAAAGAAATGTTGTTCTAAGAAAAGAAAAATATAGAACATGCAAATGAAAATGAATTGCTCTTTAGCTCATTTGGAGTGGTGTTGGAGGTTAAAGAAAGGGGGAAAAACTTTTACAAAAGTTTGAGAGATCTAGTGAAACAAATGTATAGACGTTCTTTCCACTTATAATACAAAAACCAATCCAATGATTCCAAGAACCAAATTTTATCTAAACTACAAGAAGAGTTTCCAGAGAATTGGTCAATGAGACATGTAAGACTTTTAAATGCAAAAATGTACAACAACAAAAAAGAAGGAATGAAAAAATAATATTCCTTTAAATGTTTGTCTAGAATTATTTATAAATATCACTTTTGTTATATTTACTTTTCATATATCAATATAAAAATTAAATAGTTTATTGTCATGTTACATTTTCAGGAAGATTATGAAAATCTCAAAAGATGAACGAGTTGATATCATAAATATGCCAGTAGGAATGTCCAAAAAGGTGTACAAGGAGATGGTCAAAGAAATGGACAAAATTGCATCGTAGGAGGAGCCATCTCAACAACAACGTGCTTCAAATGTAATATGTAATCATTGAATTTTTTGATCATTAGGTACAATAAATAAACAATTTAGCATTAAATATTAATTTTCAAGTATTTTCTTGCAGAAAAGAAAAGAAAATGGAACCCATTTAGCACATAAAACATGACGACAAGGAAGAAAATGGTTGATATCTAAGTTTGTGAATAATTGTTACTTCCTTATAACAGCCTAACTAGATTTCATTTTTTTATTTTTTAAGCTGTTTTACAAAAATCATCATTGAATGTCTTCAAATAGGTGCTAACATACAAAGAAGAACCATCTAAGGAATTGATTGAAATTGGGTTAAATATGGGTTGTGAGTATATGTTGGCATATCAAAAATTAATTGTGGAATTTGTAAGCATCTATCGATCTTGTTTTACTTAGCTCCGTCTATAATTAATAGAGAAAAAAAATATTTTATATTAAATATATGATTTGTTATGGGGTATAAAACTTGCAGGAAACAAAGTATGGAACTGCTCCAACAGATGAAATCTTGAAAGATGGCATGTTACATGGTTTTGAAAGAATGTGTATAGTTTATGAGTCAATTGTTGCAATGGTACGTCATTTCTTTTCAATTTACATTGATGTATATTATTTAATATTGCAATTTTCATTATTCTCACCAATATATATACACTCATTACAATTTATTTTTATGTTTGTAAATGGAAGGTGAAGAAGAAGAAAACAATCAACACAGTGAACACAACATTCCTGAAAATAACCAAGTCATGGAAGTAGCTCTAGCAGTGACAACAGTTCAAGCAAAGAATGATGATCACTATGTTTGGATATCAAAGCAAGACGTTGTATTTTTTGAAACATTATCCTGTGAAATCAAACATTTTGTTTAATATAATGGACATAGTGTCCCAATTGAAAGACAAAGGGATACCAATAATTGTCCATTTTGTATGAAAAAGATTGTTATATATATATGTGTGTGTGTGTGTGTGTGTGTGTGTGTGTTTTAATTTATTTTATTGCGTTTTCCATTGTCGTTCTCAAATGCACTAATAAAAATTTAATTCATATCAATATTGTTATAAGATATATATGTGTTGACTTTTGCTGAATAATGAATTTTTAAAAATCACAATAATTATGATATGATATGATAAATTAATCCAAACATCACATTCAAATGCATTAATAAAAAATTAATTAATATGAATATTATTATAAGATGTGTCGACTTTTGATGAATAATGCACAGTAATTTCACTGTCACAGGTCGATGTTTCTAAAAAATACAAAATGAAACTGGTGCGTCAGATACTGTACACCGGTGCATTTGTATTCTAAAGCGCACTGGTGCATTTATACGACCTATGGGCATCGCACAAATACCAAAACCAATTAAAAATATCGGTGCGTTTGTGCGGTACTACGCACCGGTGCGTTTATGTGGAATTACGCACTGGTGCAGTTGGACGATCTCTAGGCGCAACACAAATACCGATACCAATTATAAATCTCAGTGCATATGTGTGACACTGCGCACCAGTGCGTTCATGTGTCTCTACGCACCGGTGCATTTGTATGACCTATGGGCACTGCAAAAATACCGATACCAATTATAAATCTCGGTGCATTTGTGTGATACTACCCACTGGTGCGTTTCTATAAGTATACACACCGGTGCATTGAGACGACCTATGGGCATCGCACAAATCCCAAGACCAATTAGAATGGCCCCATGCATTATATCACCAACACTGCGCCCGATGCGTTTTCCTTCGACCGGCCCGGGTCACCTTCTAGATGTACGCACCAGTGCGTTCAAGCCCGAGTAGCGCACCGATGAAAAAAACATCTGTAATAACCTCCGACCACCCATTTTTTTTAGTTGTGTTGAATTTCCGTTAAAATCTCCGCCAAAACCTCCGTAACCATAAACGAATGTTGTAGCAATTGTTTTTTTGACAATTTTGGCCAATTTTATAACACTAAAAACCTCCATTATAACCTCCGTTAGAGGGTATTTTCCTTGTAGTGTGAGCCTTGAAACTGAAGCATAATTCAAGACCAACTCTATAATTTATCTCAATTAACCTAAGGAAAATTTGTAACATTAACGCAAACATTTAGAGGTCTAGGCTAGAGACGTGTTCTAGCGTCGTTAAACATAGGAGTTGTGATTGTTTTCCAGCGCTGCATCCCGGGGGTGAAATCTCGTTCCATGTACGTAAGTGTATAGGATCATTATCCACGTACCTTCGAGTATATTGGATGGTTCTCCATGCATAAAAAGTATATGGGAATGCTCTCATAGAACGGTTACACATTAGAAACAGTACCACTGACTCTACTCCCATGTATCGTCGAGTATATTTTGGGATTCCCCTATAGGTTTCTATCCTAGTCATAGGTAACCGAGTCAATTTCCTTGTATACTATGATATGACGAACACAACATTCAGGGATATTTCCTGCACATACGTTAAGTCCTTGGTTCACCATGGTGTGCATTACAGTTCACGATTTCTTGGTAAACCTTTATGCCTAGTTACCCCTTTGGTTTATTTGTGTCATTAATTTATAGAATCAATTAATTGACTGCAGAATAACATCCTCCCCGTGGAAAAATTCCTTAGTGGATTTTAGGATGAGACAAATGGAAACATTTCCCGAGTCTACCAATCAAGGAAACCCCTCTGATGGGAATCCTTGTCCTTTTCCTCTTTTTGGAGATATTGGTGCTCCTTATATGGCAACGTCATCCCTTCCCAGATTTACCATTGGTTTGCTAGTTTGGTTGTTTTCGACCATTATGGTTTCGAATGTCAAAACTTCTTCTCAACCAATTTCCCCTCCACCTAAAATACATCAACCTCATGTTGATCCTAAATTTGTCCCTTCTCCTTCTTCACCTATTTCTTCTTCGTCCCTTTATTCCTCTTCGCCTGGTGAAAGTCTTGATTATACTAACCAGGAAGCTAAGAAGAAGTAGAAAAGGAAGAAGAAGAATAAGAAACATAAGCAAGGGGGAAACTAAGCAACCATTGCTACAAATGAAATTAGTATGAGGAACCTCCCAATCAGCTCCGCAAAGTTAAATTCCTTTGAAAGTTATGTAAGAGTGATCACCTTCTTAGAGATTGTCTTGGTAATCCCAAGATATTAGAAGTGCGGTCCATGTAGATTTCTGGTAGCATCGGATGTGCTCCTCACTAGTTCTTTGTCATTCAGATTCTTTGTGGATAGCCATATTTGGGACATCCAGTTGTATTCAAATTTTTTTTGCTTAATAATATCAAACCCTCAGCTGCTGCACCAGTTTTCCCGCATTGGGTTTTTATGAGGACTTGGTCCAAATTAAACAGTGTCATGTCTGTTTAGTTTTATTCTTGCTTAGATCTTGTTTCCACGTTTATTTTTTAGCAATTTATTTATGAAGTGAAGGTTCAATGTATTTGCTTCAGTATTTACTTGTAGAACACAATAATAACTTACATGATTAATCAAGTAGGTGAAATAATATCAATTTACTACAATAGGGATTATGGGTTTAGGAAATTTCACAGTCTAAAGGCTCACATCGACCTTTTTCATCAGCCTCTAGAGATCATGTTGGTGATAAATCATAGACTAGTGATAATAAGGTCCATGGGAAAAAGGGTAAAATCAAATTTCCTTGTAAGTTATGTGAAGGGAATAATCCTAATCACCTTTTTCCTTATATAATGAAGCCTCAAAAGTGTTGAAAAGCCTTACAACTTCTCATCCATGACTTCTAGATGGCTACCGGAAGCTTTCTCCCAATCCTCCACTAGTTGATGAAGTGATTGATCATAATCCATCTCTAGTTAATCCCTCTCTCTCTAAATGTGAATCCCATGAGTCTATTCTCGATGTACCATTAGTAGATAACATGGTTGACTAGATTCCACCTTCAGTTGATCATACCTTTCCCGTAGAGGGTGGAGTTCATACCGCTCAGGTTCTTCTCATTTCTTCAGATTCTAATGAATTAGGGGGAAATCCTCCTGTTCCCATGGTACAGGGGGGAAATCCTCCCATTCCCACAACACAAGGGGGTAGTTCTCCCATTCCCATGGAACCCCCTCCAATTAGTATGGTCACTTCTTTTGATTGGAGTCAACTGACAAGATATTGTATTCCTTATTACGTGCCCTTCCATATCATAGTACAAGTTTATAATATACATGTACTTGGAACAATAATAGATGGAGGCCCATCGATTAGTATTCTATCCTCAATTGCTTGGTAAGCTTTAGGTTCTTCGTAGCTTGTGCTTGCTATCCAGAATTTGTTGGCTTTTAATAGAAGAACCAGTAAACCGTTAGGGATCCTTCATAAGTTTCCCATCACTTTGGGAGAAAAAATCATCTATATAGATGTTATGGTTGTCCAAGGCACTTTGTATTTTAATTTAATCCTTGGTCGTGACTATGTTTATGTCATGGGAGCTCTCTTCTCTTCTCCCTTTCATGTGATATGTTTCTCGCCTTAAGAAAGAATCGTAACCATTAATAAACTTTCGATCATTGGTCCTAATTTGGATCCCAATCAACCAACATCCCTAAATGGTCCTTATATGGAAGTGGTATAACCCCCGCCGTAGATTAATTATGTGGCCACTTGTTCCATGCCCGCATCTACTGATGACCTAGTAGGTGATATAGTGCATCATGTACTGGGGGCATTAGAGCCTGATATTTCCATTAGATCCCTTGAAATATCTCCTTTCCATAGTGTTGTTATTCCATCTGATGTGAACCTCTTGGAAGCCATGGCCTCTTATGGGGAATGATAAAGGTGTAGGAGCACAATTCCTTCTCTTGTGTCAAGCTCGTTAAAAAATGAAACAATATTCTGGAGTAGAGTTCCTTGTCTTGTGTCAAGATCGTTAAAAAATGAAACAAGGTGTCAAAGAAGAGTTCCTTTTCTTGTGTCAAGAGGCCCTTAAAAAATGAAACAAGGTCACATGCACATAGTTCTTTTCATGTGTCAAGCTCATTAAAAAATGACACACATCCCCTTCCAATTAGAGTCTTTGATTATATCTCGTAAATTCACAGTCGAGTCTTTCACTTGATCTCGTAAATAAACCTTCATTCCATCCACCTATTAGTACCCAGTAATGTACTTAGGTGAATGAAATGAAGTTTGGGGTGAATGTATGTTATGAAACCAGCTCCAAAAATAGAATAAAAGAGAGTTCAACGCCTTAGAAATCAGCCACTTCGAGGGGGAAACCTCCAATACATTACATAAATGAATAATTATTTGATGATAAAAATGATCAAAACCTCCTTCTATATATAGGAGTCCATGGTCTCACAATATAATCCTAGTCGACCTAACAATAAAAATGTAAGGGCACAATAATAACAATATTGGGGTTACAAGGGTACAACAATAACAATAAGGGGACTACACTAATAACAATAAGGGACTAAACTAGTAATATAGGGACCTAACATGCCCCTCTCCTTCAAAAAAGTGTTGTCCTCAATGCTTGAGTAGCTCTGGGTGCTTATGTATAAAATTCTCATCCTCCTAGAATCTTTCAATGGGTAAGTTCTTCCACTTAATGAGACACTGAAATTGATCGATTTCGTAGTCACGAGTTCAAGTCATATTACTCAAAGTTCCAATATGATTTTTCCTTCCTCATCAAGTTTTGGCAATATTGTTTGAACTGGAAGATTTTCACCTATAACCTTCTTTAAGCATGAAACATGGAAAATTGGATGCACTCACGAAGAAGCAGGAAGCTCCAATTTGTATGTCGTAGTACCAATCTTTTGCAACACCTTGTAAGGACCATAGTACTTTGGCGATAATTTATTATCCTTCTTAGCTTGCTTCAGGGACATTTTTTTGTATGGCTATAGCCATAAAAATACCCAGTCTCCTACATCAAAACTTCTCTCGCTGCGATGTTGATCTGCCTCTTGTTTCATTCTATTTTGTGCCAAAATTAGGTTATCCTTTAAGAGTTGGAGAACTTATTGTTGATGCTCGATGTGATCTTCCACTGCTTGAACCTTAGAATTTTATCTTAAAGATGATGTGATGGATGGTGGATGATATCCATAAAGTGCCATAAATGGGGTCATTTTTGTTGTAGTATGGAAGGAAGTGTTATACCACCATTCAACAAGAGGTAACCACTTAACCCATTGTGTTTGTTTATCAGATACAAAACAATGAAGTTATCCTTCCAAACATTTATTCACTATCTCAGTTTGACCATCGGATTGAGGATGATAAGATGAGCTATGAGCTAATTGAGTACCCAAACAAGAAAATAACTCCATCTAAAAATTTCCAGTAAAAATGGGATCTCTATCACTCACAATAACCTTTGGGTTACCATGTAGCTTTTGAATTGTGTCCATAAATATAGTAACAACTATACTTGCTTTAAATGGATGAGATAATGCACAAAAGTGTGCATACTTAGTAAGTCTATCAACTACCACCATGATGACACTCTTTCCTTCGGACTTAGGCAAACCTGTGATAAAATCCATTGACATCTCCTCCCAACATTGACTTGGAATGTATAAAGGTTGTAGAAGACACGGGGTCTTAATTGTCTCAACTTTATTTTGCTGGGAAACCAAACATTCTGCCATCCCAAAAAAAATCTTTCTTCACCTTGTGGTAAGTTTTTAAAAATCCCGAGTGACCTTCTAAAGGAGAAGTGTGCAATTCCAAATGAATATTTTGTTTTAGTTGGGAATTCTTACAAAGATATAAGCGATCTTTGTACCACAAGGAATCATTTTTCCAACTAAATGTATCAGATGTACTAGGATGTTGCTGCAACATTTGAATGAGTGTCCACACTTCTTCATCCTTCTTCCATTCATCCCTTGCTTCGGTTATCCAATTTGGTTGGATAATAGAAATGGCACAAACCAATGCTTCCACCTCTTTATTCTTTATTGAGAGTGCATCTGCAATAACATTTAGCTTCCCGTTTTTGTAGATTATTTCAAAGTCATAACCAAACATCTTTGTAACCCATTTTTGCTACTCTTCTGAAGATAGTCTTTGTTCTAAAAAGTGTTTAAGACTATCATGATCAGTTTTTACCTTAAAGTGTCTTCCCATTAGGTAAGGTCACCATTTCTTTAGTGCATGTAGTATTGCTAACATTTCCTTCTCATAAATAGCTTTCTGTAAATACTTTCCTTTGATTGGATGACTTTAAAAAGCAATGGGTCTTTCTTCTTGCATTAAAACAACACCAATTCCATTTCCCGAGGCATCACATTCCACAATAAAGGTTTTGGTGAAGTCTGGCATAGCTAAGACTGGTGCTAGGCACATTGCCTCTTTAAGATGTTCAAAGGCCTTAGTTGCTTCAGGAGTCCATGAAAATGCATCTTTCTTCAATAATGTTGTTAGAGGTGCTGCTATTCTCCCATAATTCTTAACAAACTTGCAATAATACCTTGTTAACCCGAGAAATCCTCGCAACTGCTTTATGGTTGTGGGGACTTTCCATTCCTTAATGGCTTTAATTTTGTTAGGGTCTACCTTAACACCCTCGTGAGATACAATATGACCCAGATATTCCACCTCTTGTACTCCAAAGAAACATTTGGATGTTTTTGCATAAAATTGTTTCTCCTGCAATAGTTTGAGCACCCTGTCAACATGTTCAACATGATCCTTCCAAGACCTGCTATAGATTAGTATATCATCAAAAAATACTAGAACAAATTTTCTAAGGAAGGGTTTGAAAATGGAATTCATCAACCCTTGAAATGTAGAAGGTGCATTGGCAAGGCCAAAAGGCATGACCAAAAATTCATAATGACCCTCATGAGTTCGAAATGTTGTTTTTGGAATATCTTCAGTCTTCATTCTAATTTGATGATATCCTAAAAGAAGATCCAACTTGGTAAAATAAATTGCTCCATGTAATTCATCCAATAATTCATCAATCATAGGAATGAGAAATTTATCTTTAATGGTGAGCTTATTGAGATCCCTATAATCCGGACACATGTGCCATGAGCCACCCTTCTTGTGCACCAATACTACTGGAACAGAGAAAGAACTTTGACTAGGTTGAATTATACCAACCTCTAACATTTCTGCAATCATACATTAAATTTCGCTCTTTTGGACATAAGGATATCTATAAGGCCTGATTTTTGGAGGAACACTTCCTGGAATCAAATGAATAGCATGATCATGATCACGAATAGGTGGGAGTCCTTTGGGAGTTTCAAACACCTTGGAATGATTGTCTAAGACTTTTTGGAGATCTGCAGAAATAGATGATTTTGATGTTGGAACTTCTAGTGAGCATAATTGTGAAATTACGCCTCGTTGTTCTTTCTTGAGAAGCTTTGTCATGAAATTAGAGCTTATTATCTTTCCCGGCTTCCCTGAGATACCCCGTAATTCGACTTCCTTCCCTTTTCAAAAAAAATTCTTGAAAATTAAAAGCTACCATCCCTAAATATTGTAGCCATTGTACTCCTAGTACAACATCAACACCTCCCATAGAAATGGAAAGCATTGGACTATTCAATACATATTCCCCCATGGTTAGCTTGATATTATGGCATTTTCCAGAGAAATTTATAGTTCCTCCATTTGCAACCATCACTTGACATTCTAGTGCTGGGTATAGGAAATTATGGGTAATACCTAAATCAATCGACATTATTGCCTTTTTCTTCTTGATATGTCCTTCTATCTTGAGAGTTTGAGGAGTGTTAATTCCTTCCAATGCACTACACGATATGGTCGAACTCATTTCTTCCTCTTCTTGAGTTGGTTCCTGGTGTATATCCTCTTCTTTTGAAGATTCTTGTTCATTTTCTTCTTCCTCTTCACAATCTATGTAAAATAATTTCTTCTCAACACACTTATGACCTTTAGTGTCTTTGCTATCACAACTGTAGAAAATCCCTTTTGCTCTTTTTTCTTCCAATTGTTGTGGTGTCGACCTTGTAGGTTGTGGAAGTCTAGGAGTAGCAACACTTTTATCTTTGTATATGTGTGTGGTAGGTTTCCTTGTCGCCATAATTTTACATTCAATTTTCCTTGCCAATCTGAATGCCTTTTCCAATGAATCAGGTTCCCAAACGCGAACTTCATGTTGGATGTTATCCTTTAAAGTCCCTATGAAGACATCAATCCTATGTTCCTATGGAATATCAGTTACCCTTATATTAAATTTTTGGAAGTCCTCAATGTGCTCCACCACTGAACCCTTTTGTTTGAGATTTATCAATTGGCTAAAGAAGGTGTTGCAATTTGTATCTTCATAATGTGCTATCATTTCCTCCGTAAAAATTGACCAAGTGACAATTTTTTTACGGGAGAAAAGCCATCATTACCATACAAATTTATTTTGTTCTAAATGTAAAGTTGCAATGCGTACCTTTTGTGTGTTTTTCACATTATTGAGATCAAAATATTGCTCCATTTGTAGTATCCATGTTACGGATCCTTGCCATCAAACTTCCTCATATCCATCTTTGGAATATGGTGGTTCTTCCATACAACATTAGAGTTTAAGAAATCACGATTAACATTTATTTTGTTCTCATCATGAGTTTCCTCTACTATCTTTTCACCATTAGGAAATATTTCTTGTATCAACTTTGCCAAACCTTCGATGTCTACTTTTAGATCATTCTTCATGTTTTCCATGGTGTCTTTCATTTTTTCATCGATCTTAGCTTCCATGTCATCCATCTTAGCTTCCATGCCATCCATCTTAGCTTCCACGCCTTTCTTCAAACCACCATTTTAGTTTCCATGCCTTTCTTCAAAACTTCCTTTTCATTTTTCGTTGCTCTTTGCTATAGCGAAATTTGGTGCACTTGCTCTTGTAATTTTGATATCTCATGTTGTGTTTCTTCGTCTTCATGATTCATAGTAGAGCCTTCTGAAGGCTTAATGGGTGTTGATTTTTTTTAGGGGGCATTTTAGAACCCAATACTGATATCTATTCTTCAATATGCCCTTGGAATAAATTCAAACTAATTTTTTTCAAACGAGACTTATGTAATTCGAAAAAAATACACACCTTTTTTTTGCTTTTGAGGAGCTCGATATTTAAACTGAATTATCTCTGTGATTTCGGATCTTCAATATCTGAAATTTGGCCCTGAAGTAGCCCTCTGAATCTTCTTTCGAATGCCACAACTTTGACCTGAATTGGATTCTTCAAGGAAAAGTTATGCCCAATAACCTACAATGACCTAATTATGGACTAGTTTAGTAGAGTGAAATTGTACAACTTGCCACGTGTCACTGTTTCCTCCTTTGGCTCTGAAATTGATATACCGAAAACTAAAGTCTATGTGATTGTGGACAATTTTTACAGAATCCAAATCTGATGCTCAGAGAGAGAGTTATGATTTTTTTCCCACGGTCACCTCTTTGAGATGAAATTCGGGAGCCTGAAACAATCCTAACTTTCACAGATCATATCTCCAAAAATATTGTGAACCAATATCTAAAAAAATTTACAGGAGGTTCTTCAGGCTTTCATATTTACACTGTAAACATTTCATCTTCTAAAACTTCATATATGAAAAGTTATAGCGAAAATTCCACGATGACCTGTTTTAGTTGAAATTCAGGAGCCTGAAAAAACACTAACTTCCTCAGATCATATATTCGAAAATATTGCGAACCAAGATCTGAAAGTTTTATAGGAGGTTCCTTAGGATTTTGGCTTCACGTTGTACAAATTTCAGCTTCTTAACCCTCATAGAAAAATAGTTATTGCGAAAATTCCACGATGACCTGTTTGGAGCAGCGAAAACCTAGAATCCAAAACTCTGATACCAAATGTTATGAAACCAGCTCCAGAAATAGAAGAAAAGAGAGATCAACACCTTAGAAATCAGCCACTTCGAGGGGGAAACCACCAATACATTACATAAATGAATAATTCTTTGATGATACAAATGACCAAAACCTCCTTCTATATATATGAGTCCATGGGCCCACAATATAATCCTAGCCGACTTAACAATAACAATGTAAGGGAACAATAATAACAATATTGGTGTTACAGGGGTACAACAATAACAATAAGGGGGCTACACTAATAACAATAAGGGACTAAACTAGTAATATAGGGACCTAACAATGTACCTCAAATTCATTCATTATGCTAGGGGCATCCAGAATTATCTCAAACATAGTTTGTCTTTGTTTCAAGCTTGTGTAAAAATGAAACCAATTCTAAGCATAGTTTTATCTGTTTTGGGCTTGTGTAAAAATGAAACCAATGTCAACCATAGTTTCCCATGTTTCAAGGTTTTGTAAAAATGAAACCACTCTCGATTTACCTCTCGTGATTTCTATTTTTATCAGCCCATTTTTTCCAGATGAACCTTGTTTTTCTCATTCCATCGTCACCATATTCTTGGCCGATCATACACTTTCACTTTGTTTTTTCCCTTTCCTGAGGAACCACTGCAATGAGTGGTCTTATTAGCCAACCTCTTGACCTTTGTGTGTTTTGAGTAGTTCCATCATGACTGGAACCAGTTGGTACCTTTTATACCACTCGTTCCTCTAGGAGGAGTCCTCTTTCATATCCTTTCAGACTCTCAAAATATGAAAATATTGTCAAGAAATTGTCTTTTAGAACTTGTTAAAGTAAATGAAAATATGTCTAATCAGTACAAGTTTAACCCTTTTCTAGATTGAGATAGACGAGCTACGAAAAGGAATACGTTAGTCGAACATGGCTAAGAGGTTCTCTCGAGTATTGTTTTCTACCTTTTCGGACTTAGGAGACTATCTACGAGAAGGGACATGCGGAGTTTTATTTTCCACCTCTTTTTCAAATTCTCTAAACATGAAAAAAGTGTTGAGTTTTACCTTCGCCAGACTCGTTAAAACATAAAATAGTGATGGAATTGTTGAACATGACAAGGCCGAACCACTCCTTCTCAGGGTTCATTAAAAATACTTTGAGGGGTTCATTCGAAGGATGAACTTACAAATCAAGCAGATGTTATCCTTCTCAAGCTTGTTAAAAAATAAATAGGTACTGAAAAGTATGATTAGGGAAATTGGGAAAACGAGGACTTCCATTTTGCTAAATGACAAAGAGTCTCTCTCAAAAACGACAATTTCCACTTCATCTATGTGTCCATTGGTTTGGGTAATTTGCTTGTCTTTTGGTTGTCATATTGTTTTCATAGCCTCCATTTTGGTTTTGGGTCAATGCTTCCAACTCCATTCAATTTTGTTATGTGTTCGAGAGAAGCCCATCAGTTGATCTCCACTACAATACTCGTAAGCCTTCATTTCATGTCTACATTTCTTGATCCAGTTCCGTATCAACATAATTTTGATCATTTTGTCTCAATCATGATACTTGTTTCATGTCATTGATGGGGGATACATCAAGGCCCTCCTACGATGGGTCGCTTCATGTCATCATCAACACATCATCCAAGAAGTTGAATTTGAAACATCTCTTTGGTACCTTCGTGCTCACATACATCAATGGAAAGTTTCCTCACTCTCGACGACAATTTTACATCAATGGCCTTCAACCGAAAGATACTGTGTGGTGTTTAAAATCAACTCATTTACTCACACCATATCGATTTTACCATTGTACCTTGACAGCCATTAACATCATCGGTGGTTTCTCTTGCATTTGTTAAAGGCTTACATCATCGAATGGTAATCAAATGGTGTCTGCCATGATGATGTTCTGAGGAGGTAAGAGGATGGTTTGAACAACTGGTATATGGATGACAGGGATACTATGACCAGCAGAAGTCTATTGGGCAGATCTAGGATGACAAAGCCCCAAGTTCTGAATGAAGTGAATATCCAGAGGTGTAGATGGAGGGGTTCCTCTGTCCCTAATGTGTTGACCACTATGAGATGGTGAACCGGGAAGCTCAAACTCTAGCTCGTCTAGAACACTGAATGACCCAGCTCTTGGTAATCTGTTTGGTAGGTCTAGGTCAAAAGGTGGGATTAAAAGAGCTGTAAAGTCTTCCGATGCAGAGTTATCTCTATGGATGTGGCTAGAAATAGTTGGTCTTATAGGTGCAGGAGATCTTTTAAGGATGCTCTCAGGGTTGTCAACTATTTCAGGTGGGTTTGGGTTAGGATAAGCTCTTGTGTGAATGGTTCTTGAAGCCAGAATTTTGTTTTCAAATCAAGCAGCTTAACCCTACATGTTACTTCTATTATGGATGATGTTTTTATGAAGGCTGGTCTCCCAGTGGAGTCTTATGTGAACCAAGATAATCAGCAGGCCTACTGATCACCAGTGGAGTCTTTGATCTTTAAGGAACTATGGAGTCGCCAGGTGGAGGGTTTAGGATGCTTCTGAGGGTACACTATCCACCACAGTGTTTATGAGATGTCCATTTTCAAGGATATGTTCAAAACACAGCAAACTCTAACCAGAGATTGACTGGGGGGGATTTTACCAGATATGTCACCTCTGAAAGAGTGTGAGATCCGGAGGCTACCTGGCCCTTTCCAGACTCTGTCTAAGAGTGTGGGAGAAACACAAAAAATGGTGTAGAAAGTGAATTGCAAATGGAAGTGTTTCACTACCAACCTAACCAGAGTTTCTATGTTTTCTGAGGCTCTTGTGATGTAGTAGGATGGAAAATACTCAGAATTTCCCCAGTTGAGTCGCCATTATGTTGGGGTTCCCATGTTTTGGCCAGGTTGGCAAGACCAAAAGATGAGGCAACATCAGAACCACTTCAGACCTCAGGATCTAGCCCTCCTGGGTCCAGAGAGGGATCTCTCTATATAAGCAACGGGTTTATGTCTTTGGAGCTCTTGTTTTGAGATATTAGGCTAGTTATAGGCACAGGGTTTGTTTGTTTGATTTTTTGTTGGTTGTTGGGAATCAGGAAAGAAGGGTTCAGTATGAGACAAGGCTGATCAAAGAGGATTTTAGGCAAAGGAGAGATAATCCAGGGAACATTCAAGGCTATTGGGTAATGGAGTCAGGAAAGGGTTTACTTGCTATTCAACATGCAGGCTTTCAGTTGGGCTAGTCATCTAAAGCATTGGATATTAGAGATGATAGTGTGGCATGAAAGGCAGAAAGAAGGTGAAAGGCAAGGAAACTTCCAAGGTGACCTTTCAGAATGGAGATCCAGGGACAGGACATGCCATTGAACACCTGTGATCCACAACCTAAAAGGTAAACTCTTCAGACAAGGGACATAAAAGGTTTAGAGCACAAACTGAAAACCTGAGATCAGAGAGAGACTTTGAACTCTCAATGCTTGGGCATCCAGCTTAAGGGAACATAGAAAGGTTTAATTAATTTAAAAAGATCCTAGTGAGATAGAGACGAAGTTCTAGACCTCCCAATGTTCCCAATTCATTCAATTAAATCCTAACAAGAACATCCAAAGACAGATTCCATTAATTCATACATCAGCTAGCAATATATCAGACTACTACACTGGTTAAATTAGCTGAAATCAATCCTCGGATAACACATACAGCAGAAAAAATTGAAGGCAAGGAGAGCAGAAACATAGGGTACCTAACAAGGGTAAATCCTATGCCAGTTTTCTGATGCGAGCCAGAAAAAATGAAATGAAATGAACTATGGTAAAACAAATACTGAGACAGAAAAACATCACCGCTACTTTAAATCAGGATCTAAAGAAATGTGATTTTCATATTAAAGAGCAACACCAGTCATGTACAACATTGCCAACAGCTTGAATATTCAGTCTGGAATGCCTTCCCAACCTATCTTACACTTTACACAGAGACCATGTCTCAAAAGAAAACAGCTTGCAGTTCTCTGATAGCTGATCAAAAACCACAACAATGAGTTCCTTCAAGAACTTATAGCTGAAGAGGAGCAGAGGAGGTAGATGGAAAACTAAATGCAGCATTAAAACTCAGGAGAGGAGGAGGGCCGAGGCCCCATTCTGTTTTAAATTCTGGGCATTTATCTTCAGTACTCTTTTGGATGAAAGAGTAGTCTTCGTCAGGCTGCAATTTACTCTAGGTATGTCTTCGATGTACTTGCTGCAATACCTCTGTAATACTCTGGTGAGCTGAACAAAAACAGATCAATGACTTTGGGTCTACCATACCATGTAAAAAATGCTTCAGATAACGTAGGACTGTTGTCAGGGCTGGAAAACTTCTCGTTGACACAATGTAGACTGAAAAAATAATGAGTACTGTGTCCTTTCTCAGGGGGAGACGTTCTGCTGATGTGAAACCCTGATGATATCATTTTTCTGCGCATTGGACCTCCCGTGTGATTCATGAGGTCTTCAAACTGGTACCTTGCCTTTAAATTAGTGGATTAACGCTCAATATCTTCAATGTCATGCATTCAAACTCCCTAGCTCTGCACTAATACTCTTTGCCGCTTCAACTGTTTCTGTCAGTGAATTTTCAAGTTTTAATGGTGCTAGAGAGATTTTGCAGAGTCTCAACTCTGTCCTTTGATGAAATTTATGCTACTGACACCTTTCCGGACATTTCCTGCAATTTCAGGCTCTAAATTCAGCTTCTTCTGTGCATCGTGTCACTACAATAATGACTGTGAACAGTGGAGGTTTTCACCACCTGCAACCCTGCAAAACACGAAAACACGTTAATAAATCCATGCATGGGGTGGGGCCTTGTGGATGACTGCGAAAATGGTAACGTGGCACGGTTGACGACGATGCATGCAGGGATACTATAGAGGAAAGCCAAGGAACAGCGGGAAATGCATTTGGAAGACGTCAAGATAGAAGTTTTCATGTGAAACATTAAAATTTGACCTTGGAATGAAATATATAGGAAACAGACGAAGACGCGACGAAAACACGTGGAATGGGTGACGTGGCGGGACTCGGTCAATGGCGGGCATGCGGTTAATTTGGACCGTCCGATCTCAGGAGGAGATCGACGGTTGAGAACGCGCTGGAGGCGACAGATGGTGGGCCAGGGGTTCAATTGCCTTGTGTTAACTCACGAGCAACTTCGTGGCGCGATCACCATTGGATGGATGGCTCCAGATCGGATGGTGTCCGTGCATATCGCGCTGGGTCCACCGTCGAACATTAACGTGCGATGGGGGGGTGGTTTTTTAAACAGTGCTCGGTGCCACATGTCCTGCAGTGAGTGGAATCGCTACAAAAAGAAAAATACCGCCCGCCCTCCGAAAGCGGTGCGATGGAAACCGACGGTTTTGAACAGGGCGCGGGCGCGGGGACCACTGGGACGGATGTACTGTGAGCCGTTGATTTGCAGGTTGAACGGACGGTGGATATGCGATTGGGGCGGTGAACGGGTTAGACCACGGGCGCGACGCTGATCTTGTGAAGATCGTCCGATCTGTACAGATCGACGGTTAATACTGCGCCCGATATCCATCTGCGATGAGTGCTCTCTGGGATAGCGCATGGTTCTAGCGCTGGGTCATGTGGGGGGAAACAGTTTTGGGGCTGGCCAAAGGGGCTGGGCCTGTCATAAGGTGGAAAGTGGGTTTTTGGCCCATTTTTAGTGCATTTTAAGGCCAATAAAGGGTAACGATAAGGGAAAAAGGGAAAAATAAACCAAACCAGGGGTGTGTGTAGGATTTAGAGGGGATTTTGGGATGATTTAGAAGGACTAAGGGAGGGATTTTGGTGTGAAAGGGAGACTTTGAAAAAGGGGAAAAAGGGATGAAATGGAGAATTCTGCAGGGGTACAAGGGGAAAATGAAGGCCTTTAGGAGCACAATTTGTCATAATCAGTGAGGCTTATTGACTTAAGAATAGCAGAGGGAAATAATCAAAGGGCAGAGAGCATGAAGAGGCTTCAAGGATGATGTGTTTTCAGGAGAAATTCATTCCTTGAAGGCTCATAAACAAATTAGCCCCTGTTTTCTTGTCAAAAAATTCATAGGGGGCTAACAGTGGCTCCACGTGGGGATGGCTTCTTCTTGAAGGAGTCAAGAATTCAGAAAATAAATCTTTGGTGTAGGCCAGATGCCTGGTACTTGACTCATTCTTTTCTTCTCTTGGATCAGCTGCCACAAATCATGAAGACATTACATCAGCAGTAAAATCCTCCCAAACAACTACCTACCCACACTATAGTCCTAACATTTTTTCTTCTAGGGTGCATTTGAACTAGCAGACCCTTTACATCATTTATTTTTACAAACAGGAAAATAAACCTATCCTATTTCTATCCTTATTAATCCATGAGACCAAATTAAACTGTTGGTCTCATATGTTCTCTACCTAATCTAAAATCTGTTGGGATTACACTATCCAGCAGATTTCTTCTCTACATTCTACAATAGAAATTTAAAAACAGTCAAACTAGGATTAGACAGTCTAGTTTACTGTGGATCCAAGGCATAAAGACAGTTGCACATGGACATAAACTTGCAGAAAACTAAAAACAAAATCTTGAAGGCTTGAAATCTCAAATTTTGAAGCATCCTTCTTTCTTTGTGACTCAAGTTTTGAGCTTGTTAGAGTAACTTCCTCTTCTTCATTTCAGCTCTGGTTTTGGGCATGTTAGAGCTGATCTTTTTCTTAAGTTGCTGGTTCAGATTTTGAGCATGTTAGAACCAGTTGTTTTGCTTCTTTGGCTCAGGTTTTGATCATATTAGAGCCAATCTTTTGCACTTCAGAGTTTCATGTTTTGAGCATGTCTGAACCTCTCCTTTCTCTCTATTTTTGGGAACATTTCCTCTTTTTTCTTGAAAACATAACACAACAATGGTATATACAATGGAAATGAGAACTGGAAATTGGAAATCAGCAGAAGTAGTGTTTGAACATCCTGCCATTGACAGCACCCCCGAACAGCTCTATACCATCTAGTTCTTGTAGAAAAAAGGCATTTAGACCCACAGTGGCCTGGATGATGTATGGACCTTGCCACAAACTGTCAAACTTGCCATGCTTTCTTTTGCCCTCTCTCCTTGAGTCCCATTTCAGAACTTTATCTCCCATTTTGAAATCAGAAGCTTTGGTTCTTTTGTCAAACAACTTCTTTATACTTTCCTGAACCTTCATAGATCTGTTGTAGACCTCTTCCCTTGTTTGCTGGAGATGGATTGTTTGGTTTATCCTTCTTACCATGCTGTCTTCTTATACTTGAATTTCTTGGACAAGTTTGATTACTGGCACTCCAAGGCTAGTAGGAAACACTGCTTCTGTTCCATAGACAAGCTGATATGGTGACATGCCAATGGATTTCTTGGTTGTAAGCCTGTCAGCCCACAGGGCATGCACTAACTTGTTATGCCATGACTTTTTGTTCTCTTCAAGCAGTTTTTTGATGGTAGTCACCAAGATTTTGTTTGAAGATTCAGCTAAACCATTACCCTGTGGGTAATAAGAAGTCGAATGACCAAGTTCTATTTGATACCTGTGACAAAAATCAACCATCTTCTTGGACCCAAAAGTAGCAGCATTATCAGTGATTATTTTCCTTGGGCAACCAAACCGAGAGAGGATATGGCTTTCTAGGAACCTAATGATGACTGAATCTATGGCATTCCTAGTAGGTATGGCCTCTATCCACTTAGTGAAGTAATCTGTGGCTGTTAGGATCCACCTGTGTTGTGCAGAAGAAGCAGGGTGAATTTCTCCTATGAAATCTAGGCATCAAGTTGTGTGAGGCCCCAGAGTCATGCATTGCATTGTGGAGGATCTTATCATGGATATTGAGACTGATATAAAAGGGAGGTACCACCCCTTCTTGAAACTTCCCCTCTATCTTGGGACCAAACATAAGGGCTGGTTGATCATCACTCAAATTGACCGTGTCACTGTTCTCACCTAGATTTAATGCTTTCAAAATTTGGCCTTTATATACATCCTGAGTGGCCAGCTCAGAGAGTGGTATAGAGATTTTAATTTTCGCAATCTCACTTTCCAAATTGAAAGTGGACTTACTCTTTGGAATGCTCAACTCTATTTTGTTGGCCATTGCCTTGGTGGCAGAATCAATAGGTTGATTCTCACTATGTACAGGCTTGGGAACTGTTTCATCAGGAGCGCTAACTGCAGTGCTAGTGTTGCTAGTTGGTTGACTTTTTTTATCAGTGTTTTGGTTGTCTTTCTCTTTATTTTTCCCAGAACTATTAGATGCTAATTTGTTGCTCTCGGCAGCTGCTTTAGAAGTTTTCTCAGGTCTTTTCTTGATAGTGATCTCAGAAGCTTTGGGTTTGGAATTGTCTAGGCTCTTTTTGCTCCTAAGTTCATACTGTTCTCTGACCTGCATCATGGCATTTTCAAAACCCAGCCTGTAATCCTCAGATTCCAATCTTTCTTCATCCCAATATGAGGGTGAGGGTTGATCTTCCTCTGTGGAACAAT
Source organism: Pinus albicaulis (assembly GCA_034641835.2). NCBI lineage: Eukaryota > Viridiplantae > Streptophyta > Pinopsida > Pinales > Pinaceae > Pinus > Pinus albicaulis. Next base: position 1,332,691,537 of record CM076577.1, on the reverse strand, counting down.
TGTGGATTGACTTTTCTGCCTCAAACATGTTTATAGTGTTCCCCTCATACTCTTCTATGACTCCTTCATCTTCATCTAGGAAGTTCTCTTGAAATGGGGGAATAACTTGCTGATCTGAGTCTCTTTGTCTGTTGGGAGTGGTATTGTTTCTTCTAAAGTTCTGGTTCTGGTTATGGTTTTGGTTTCTGTTTTGATTGCTGACTGTGACAACCATTTTTTCCAACATTTGTTGTAACTTCTCCATGTTTTTGGATAGGCGGTCATAATTGGGATCGGATGTGGAAGCTACAGTGTCATCTCTATATGTTACTCTCTTCTCAGCTCTCAATCTTGCTTTCTTCTCAATCAGGTTAGCCTCTACACTCACTGCTCCTTTTTGCATGTCTTCCAATGTGTCGTAATCTCTCTCCCTAAGCTAGTAGACCATGTCAGCATCAAAGCCTTTAGGGTGTTTCACTAGGGCCAAACCTTGGGGAGGTTTCATGTGTGGGGGAAGAGCGTTGTAAAAACTGTTGAACCTTGTAGAGTAGTCATGGACACTGTCTCCTACGTTTCTCTTAATATTCTTGTATTCTGCTAGGATTTGGAGAGGGTTGGCCTTAACCTCCCATTTGTTTATGAAGGTCTGATATAAAGCAGGAAGATCCTGGATACTATTAGGAGGTAGGCCTTTGAACCATTTCTTCACATCACCTCCTAGGCTTTGGGAAAATATTCTCATTTTGACTGTATCATCATCTATCTCCATGTAGTCAAAATAATTTTCCATCCTATCTACATGGTGTTGAGCTGTGGTAGACTCTTTTGCAGTGAAGTGTGGGATCTTTGACTGATAATCGTTGGGTAAGGGCACTAGGGGCTGAGGTAATACCAGAGGTGCATACCAGGCTGCCATGATGATGTTCTGAGGAGGTAAGAGGTTGGTTTGAACAGCTGGTATATGGATGATAGGGATACTAGGACCAGCAGAAGTCTGTTGGGCAGATCTAGGATGACAGAGCCCTAAGTTCTGAATGAAGTGAATATCCGGAGGTGTGGATGGAGGGGTTCCTTTGTCCCTAATGTGTTGACCACTATGAGATGGTGAACCGGGAAGCTCAAACTCTAGCTGGTCTAGAACACTGAATGACCCAACTCTTGGTAATCTGTTTGGTAGGTCTAGGTCAAAAGGTGGGATTAAAAGAGCTGTAAAGTCTTCTGGTGCAGAGTTAGCTCTATGGATGTGGCTAGAAATAGTTGGTCTTATAGGTGCAGGAGATCTCTTGAGGATGCTCTCAGGGTTGTCAACTATTTCAGGTGGGTTTGGGTAAGGATAAGCTCTTGTGTGAATGGTTCTTGAAGCCAGAATGTTTTTTTCAAATCAAGCAGCTTAACCCTACTTGTTACTTCTATTATGGTTGATGTTGTTATGAAGGCTGGTCTCCCAGTGGAGTCTTATGTGAACCAAGATAATCAGCTAGCCTACTGATCACCAGTGGAGTCTTTGATTTTTAAGGAACTATGGAGTCGCCAGGTGGAGGGTTTAGGATGCTTCTGAGGGTACACTGTCCACCACAGTGTTTATGAGATGTCCCTTTTCAAGGATATCTTCAAAACACAACAAACTCTAACCAAAGATTGACTGGGGGGGCTTTTACCAGATATGTCACCTCTGAAAGAGTGTAAGATCCGGAGGCTACCTGGCCCTTTCCAGACTCTGTCTAAGAGTGTGGGAGAAACACAACAAATGGTGTAGAAAGTGAATTGCAAATGGAAGTGTTTCACTACCAACCTAACCAAAGTTTCTATGTTTTCTGAGGCTCTTGTGATGTAGTAGGATGGAAAATACTCAGGATTTCCCCAGTTGAGTCGCCATTATGTTGGGGTTCCCATGTTTTGGCCAGGTTGGCAAGACCAAAAGATGAGACAACATCAGAACCACTTCAGACCTCAGGATCTAGCCCTCCTGGGTCCAGAGAGGGATCTCTCTATATAAGCAAAGGGTTTATGTCTTTGGAGCTCTTGTTTTGAGATATTAGGCTAGTTATAGGCACAGGGTTTGTTTGTTTGATTTTTGGTTGGTTGTTGGGAATCAGGAAAGAAGGGTTCAGTATGAGATAAGGCTGATCAAAGAGGATTTTAGGCAAAGCAGAGATAATCCAGGGAACATTCAAGACCATTGGGTAATGGAGTCAGGAAAGGGTTTACTTGCTATTCAACATGCAGGCTTTCAGTTGGGCTAGTCATCTAAAGCATTGGATCTTAGAGATGAAAGTATGGCATGAAAGGCAGAAAGAAAGTGAAAGGCAAGGAAACTTCCAAGGTGACCTTTGAGAATGGAGATCCAGGGACAGGACATGCCATTGAACACTTGTGATCCACAACCTAAAAGGTAAACTCTTCAGACAAGGGACACAAAAGGTTTAGAGCGCAAACTGAAAACCTGAGATCAGAGAGAGACTTTGAACTCTCAATGCTTGGGCATCCAGCTTAAGGGAACTTAGAAAGGTTTAATTAATTCAAAAATATCCTAGTGAGATAGAGACGAAGTTCTAGACCTCCCAGTGTTCCCAATTCATTCAATTAAATCCTAACAAGAACATCCAAAGATAGATTCCATTAATTCATACATCAGCTAGCAATATATCATACTACTACACTGGTTAAATTAGCTGAAATCAATCCTCGGATAACACATACAGCATAAAACATTGAAGGCAAGGAGAGCAGAAACATAGGGTACCTAAAAAGGGTAAATCCTATGCCAATTTTCTGATGCGAGCCAGAAGAAATGAAATGAAATGAACTATGGTAAAACAAATACTGAGATAGAAAAACATCACCGCTGCTTTAAATCAGGATCCAAAGAAATGTGCTTGTCATATTAAAGAGCAACATTAGTCATGTACAACATTGCCAACAACTTGAATATTCAATCTTGAATGCCTTCCCAGCCTATCTTACACTTTACATAGAGACCATGTCTCAAAAGAAAACAGCTTGCAGTTCTCTGATAGCCGATCAACAATGAGTTCCTTCAGGAACTTATAGCTGAAGAGGAGGTAGATGGAAAACTAAATGCAGCATTAAAACTCAGGAGAGGAGGAGGGCCAAGGCCCCATTCTGTTTTAAATTCTGAGCATTTATCTTTAGTACTCTTTTGGATGAAAGAGTAGTCTTCGTCAGGCTGCAATTTACTCCAAGTATGTCTTCGATGTACTTGCTGTAATACCTCTGCAATACTCTGTTGAGATGAAAAAAAAAAGATCAATTACTTTGGGTCTACCATACCGTGTAACAAATGCTCCAGATAGCATAAGACTGTTGTCAGGGCTAGAAAAATTCTCGTTGACACAATGTAGACTGAAACAGTAATGAGTACTGTGTCCTTTCTCAGGGGGAGACGTTCTGCTGATGTGAAACCCTGATGATATCATTTTTCTGCGCATTGGACCTCCCGTGTGATTCATGAGGTCTTCAAACTAGTACCTTGCCTTTAAAGTAGTGGATTAACACTCAATATCTTCAATGTCATGCATTCAAACTCCCTAGCTCTGCACTGATACTCTTTGCCACTTCAACTGTTTCTGTCAGTGAATTTTCGAGTTTTAATGGTGCTGGAGAGATTTTGCAGAGTCTGAACTTTGTCCTTTGATGAAATTTATGCTGATGACACCTTTCCGGACATTTCCTGCAATGTCAGGCTCTAAATTCAGCTTCTTCTGCACATCGTGTCACTACAATAGTGACTATGAACAGTGGAGGTTTTCACCACCTGCAACCCTGCAAAACATGAAAACACGTTAAGAAATCCATGCATGGGGTGGGGCGCTGTGGATGACTGCGAAAATGGTAACGTGGCATGGTTGACGACGATGCATGCAAGGATACTATAGAGGAAAGCCAAGGAATAGCGGGAAATGCATTTGGAAGACGTCGAGATAGAAGTTTTAATGTGAAACATTAAAATTTGACCTTGGAATGAAATATATAGGAAACAGACGAAGATGCGACGAAAACACGTGGAATGGGTGACGTGGCGGGACCCGGTCAATGGCGGGGCATGCAGTTAATTTGGACTGTCCAATCTCAGGAGGAGATCGACAGTTGAGAACGCGCCGGAGGCGACAGATGGTGGGCTAGGGGTTCAATTGCCTTGTGTTAACTCGCGAGCAACTTCGTGGCACGATCACCGTTGGATGGATGGCTCCAGATCGGACGGTGTCCGTGCATATCGCGCCGGGTTCACCATCGAACATTAACGCGCGATGGGGGATGGTTTTTTAAATAGTGCTCGGTGCCACGTGTCCTGCGGTGAGTGGAATCGCTGCGAAAAGAAAAATACCACCCGCCCTCCGAAAGCGGTGCGATGGAAACCGGTGGTTTTGAACAGGGCGCGGGCGCAGGGACCACCGGGACGGATGTACTGTGAGCCGTTGATTTGCGGGTTGAACGGACGGTGGATATGCGATTGGGGTGATGAACGGGTTGGGCCATGGGCGCGACGCTGATCTTGTGAAGACCATCCAATCTGTACAGATCGACGGTTAATACTACGCTTGATATCCATCTGCGATGAGCGCTCTCCGGGATAGCGCTTGGTTCTAGCGCTGGGTCATGTGGGGGGAAACGGTTTTGGGGCTGGCCAAAGGGGTTGGGCCTGTCATAAGGTGGAAAGTGGGTTTTTGGCCCATTTTTAGTGCATTTTAAGGCCAATAAAGGGTAACGATAAGGGAAAAAGGGAAAAATAAACCAAACCAGGGGTGTGTGTAGGATTTAGAGGGGATTTTGGGATGATTTAGAAGGACTAAGGGAGGGATTTTGGGGTGAAAGGGAGGCTTTGAAAAAGGGGAAAAAGGGATAAAATGGAGAATTTTGCAGGGGTATAAGGGGCAAATGAAGGCCTTTAGGAGCACAATTTTTCATAATCAGTGAGGCTTATTGACTTAAGAACAACAGAGGGAAATAATCAAAGGGCAGAGAGCATGAAGAGGCTTCAAGGATGATGTGTTTTCCGGAGAAATGCATTCCTTGAAGGCTCATAAACAAATTAGCCCCTGTTTGCTTGTCAAAAAATTCATAGGGGGCTAACAGGGGGAATTCTATTATAGTTCATTTTGTCACATCCAATCGAAGTGAGCCTCTTAATAGGATCAATCAACATCTTATTCCCCTTGTCATCATCTTGCACAAAGCCCTAGGAATGTACCTTCCATCCCTCAAAATTTGAACCCTAAACTACCTTATCTAAACCAATTTGAGCACCAACTCTCCCTGCAATCTTATTGGGGTGTGTTCGCCTACAATTTTCTCCCTTGTGGCTAGTGTTGGTCACCAACATGTAAGCCTCCTTTGAAACTAAGCTGGTTCTATAATTTTGGGAGAATGAGCGAGATTTCATAAGCTTCACCTTCTAGGAGTTTCTCGAATTTGTTTCAACTACTTACCTTGGATTGATAGTCGAGGACTATCCTACCCTACTTTGGAATTTTCATCACTTATCCTTTGACCCTATCCCTCCATAAAAGGTGGATCTAAAGCCCTAGAATGGTAATTGGATAAGAACTCTGAACTTACCCCTCTCTCTTATATATTTACCCTCTCATATGCTAGAGGTAATGGTTGGATTTGGAGAGTGATTCTACCCTTATGTTGTTGCAATAAGTAGTTATCATCCCATGCATAGGGCGATTGGAGGTGCATATTGTGACAAGGAAAGGATGAGTTTACAACTTGGAGAAGCTCTTCTATAAGATCAACTTCCACTTATGGTTGTAATCTCCTTCTATTTATATTAATGCAAATAATTATTTATTTTCCTATATGTGATGTTTATTCATGTATTTCAATACAATGTTGATATATTGAGTATAGTATTTAGATGATACTGCATACATCTCGTATTCTTGGCTTGTGTTATCTGACTGTGGATGATCTAATTTTGGTGATCAGAGCTATAATTGGAGCTTCCAAGCTAAATAAGGAGTGAAGTGAGTGACCATTTCTAGGTAGGCCTCACTCCATCATCTATTTAATTTAAGGAAAAGCATGGGGTTCTTGTCTCTATGTTGTTTTAGGTTGACCACCAATCCTAGGGAGATACTTTTGTCCGTAATCGTAAATCCCATATAACAGATCTGATGAATGGTTTATGTTATTTCTATTTTATCCATTGAAAAAATGCTAGTTACTAATCTCCTTGATAATTAGTTTGAGTTATTGAATCATCTATGTTTCATATGCCTTTAATCCTTTGGTTTCTATGTGTGCAGGTCTGTTTCAAGCATTGAAGAGATGCATCAAGGCATAATAAGGATCTTCATCAATCATGTCGTAATAAGGTATGAATTTCATTTCCTTTACTTTCTAAATTTATGTTTCAAGAAAATATAGACTCAAGGAAAGAGTAGTTTGATTTTCTGCTTGTTATTAGGTTTTGTTGGAAATTTACGGAGACCGCTCTTGTCTGCCATAGGGATTAGTCCAATATAACACATCTCCTCTAAAAGGGCTTTGAGGAAGAACACGACCTAGCAAATATATTATTATTATTTTTAATTTTGTAAATAAGATTCTCAACACCATAGCTCAATTGATTTGAAGAATGTTAAGATATTTAAAAAAAAAATTATGGATTTTATTGTGGAGTTTTGAGTTTATAACGTTTTTTATAGAGAAAGGACCCATCAGGTCTGTTTGTAATTGGGAAAGATTTATTGATACCCATAGTGCGATAGTATGATTTTGTTTAGTATGATGTTGAAAGGTAGTGATGCTCTCTTGTGAGGTCGGCAAGGTCTGATTCGTTGTTGATTGCCACAAGATTGTTGCAATAAAAAACTAGGCAACACCACTCTCGAAGGCCCAAATATGTTTAGTGTTGGATTCTCCCACCATTTTATAATCAATAAAGTAACCAGAGACTAACATTCTGGGTCCAAGGTGATGTGTTGTTGTAGTCAAAGAAATTGTGACACCAATTTTTACACTCGAGGCACGATCTAGTCCTTCTTAGACGAAATTTGTAGTAATTTTGAAATTATATCTGTTAGCATTTATGTATAGAAAGATGTATGTTTTTAACCAATTTTGGGATAATTTCACGATAATTGACGCATTATTTAAATTACCTATGCCTTGAAGTTGTTTGTTGTTCTATTTTTCTAAAGTTTTAGGTTTATATATTTCTCAAACCGTTGTGAAGAAAGAAAGCAGACAAGCAACTTATGTGAGTTAATTCTGCTGAGAAGACATTCAGAAAATATTTGCCTTTTGTGTCTTCAATATACATTCCCAAAATTTTCTACTATGTGGTGAGATCAAGGAGGCCAATGAAGAGGTTCATTTATTTGCAGAGGCCCAAACAGAGTGTAGATAATAGAATTTCTTTTGGCCTATAGTGATTCTGAGATCGATTTAGAGTGCACAGATCATAGTCAGATTGTTTGCATAAACGAGCAGAGTATGCATGTTGATTGGTACATATATGATTAGTTTGGTTCATGCAAATAAATTAGCTTCTTTTATCATAAATTAGCTTCCTTCACATTGGGCCAAGGTAATTGCCAAGAAATTGGCCCAATATTAAAGGTGAAAGTACATTGGAATAAGCATAAAAAAATAAAAATAAAGAATGGAGTGTTAGTAAGAAGTATTTTTAATGAAATAAATTATTAATTATTTTATCTGGTGGCATATTTCATATTTGGCACTTGAGTTTAAGTCACATTTTTAAATGGGCCAATTGGTTGATGAAATTTAAAGCAATGAAAAATCTGGAGTGTTTAACTTGGTACAAGCGTTAATTTCACCTTGAAGGCTTGCTTTTGTATTGTATCGACAACTATTCATTTCACTTGTTTTATTGAAGCATAGACCTTTTCAAAGTTGATTGTTTTATGATAGTGAATTAGACAAAATGGTGAGAATTAATGATGTGATAGAGTTATTAAATATTCTAACGATATTTAATATTCAAAACATAGTCCAAATTAACAAAGACACCCTGTATGGCATTAGAAATTGTTTGTAAAATGCACAAGATACATTTGAATTCTCTAAATAGAGTCATAGTTACAAAAGGATGAACTAAGAGAACTAAAGTTGCGTTGTGATTTTGAAATTTTTTTTGTTCAAAACAACCTATTTGAGTATGACTTAAAGATTGATCAACAGTCAAAGATTAATTAGCAATTAGAAGATGATAATGGAGAATTTCAATGTGCCAAAAAAATGAGCATATACAAGGGTCATTTGCATATAGATGTGAAACCTACGGTTCCCAATACATTCATTAGACCTTGGGAAGAATTTTTGCATAACAGAAATAGAACTTGTGTGGGATATGATAAAGATGTTTCTTTTCATGTTCCTAATTTTTCCAAGCCTATATAGTTTCGTAGTGCTGGATTTTTGGATGATGTTGTCCCACAAAAATTTTCTATATGCCAATATTGTGACAGAATTGGACATGAGAAAGCTCAATGTTATGATCTTTGTTGAGAAATTAGGGCTTTTATTAAAATTTCTCTTTCATGATAATTACTTGTGACTTCATTATACTTCTTTCACTTAGATCTTATATGCGTAAGATTATTAAGTTCTTAATCAAGTTAATTATAAAATGCATAAGAGACACAAATATTTAGGCTAGCAAGCCACGGACAAAACCTCTTCCTCTTGGATAGGAAAACTCGAAAGTAATTCTTCTTATAAATCTTCCATTGACAAGTACCATAACCATGACACAAACCCTTGACACTAATATGCCTCCAAGGCCATTGTCACTACTCTTCTAGGCTCCTTATGAAGAACTTATTTTCTGCATTGATTTGCACCGACCCTAGGGAAGCTCGATTTCTAGCCTTCTATTCATTCCTCCTTGATCTAGCCTCGGTCACCTAGACACTTCTCCTCGGCTTACCTTCCAACATTATTGCTGCTCTAAACCGAGATATGATTGTTAAATTGGAATTGTTGAATTGGAGAAGTTGTAGTTTGGTTTGAAATAATAATTGTCGTATTAGATTTAGGTTGCTTTGTGTATCTTTGTTAAGTTGGTAATACACAATTAAAATAATAATTGAAATATTGGGATGAAGAAGGTTGACTGAGATATAATTTACCACTTATTTTACCAATGAAAGATGTAAAACCCTTATTTTACCAATGAAAGATTTAAAACCATTGCGAAGAAATATTGATTTTCTAGAATGAGCTATTCTACGAAGAGGAAATTGTAGGTACAAATTAGTTTTGCCTCATTTTAAGCATTCTATGCCGTTTGATGAAGGGCATTCAATAATTTGTTTTATCATGTCTGATATGGTGGCATTCAAAATGTATGTTGTATTCTTATTTCCATGTGCATTCCCTATTATTAGTGATTATCTCATATAGGAAATTATCTATATATGTTGTAAATCAAAACAATGTATTATTAATCTGCATCAAGTTGAACTAAATCCAAAAACACCCAGTTTTAGTCCAAATTCCAAAATCACTTCATTTTCACTATATTAGCAATACTTAAAACATAATTGTGAAGATATATTAGGCCTATGGGCCAGTCCTATCAAAAAAGTCCCCAAATAGGTTATTCATATAATATAAGTTGAATATTTGAGACCTGCATGAATACTATGTCAAAAGTCCAGTTTCTAGAAATCATTAGACATAAGTGACAGTATTTTTCTAGATTTCTCTGGTTTATGTTTTCTTCTCAGAATTATGTAAATTTTGAAATTCAAACTAAGATACTATTGTCCAAAACAAAAAGTCTACCAAAAAAAAACAATAAGGAAAAATACAAAACAAATATATATATATATATATATATATATATATATATATATATATATAACACTTTCAATAAAAACTAAATATCCAATTTTCCACGAGATTACACCACCTCTTATTGTAATAAGAGAAAAAAAACAACATAATTAAATTAAAACATTCCTTACCTGAAATAATGCAGTAGAACTCTGACACATTTATAGGTCTCTCTGTTAAAATAATTATTATAAATACATGATAAAAACAACACGAATGAGCACGAACCAACTCAATCTCACGATCAAGATTAATTGGATGTCTCATCATTAAGCAAATTTTCAAGAACTTTCTAGCAAACAAAAAATTAAAAGAGATTGTCAAGAACTTTCTAGCAAACAAAAATTTAAAAGAGATTGTCAAAAACTTTCTAGCAAACAAAAATTGTCAAGAACTTTCTAATAAACAAAAATTTAAAAGAGATTGTCAAGAACTTTCTAGCAAACAAAAATTTAAAAGAGGCCAAAAGAAACTAAAAAGGAAGCACAATTTGTGACTCAATAACAACAACATGGGTTTCTTTGTTTCCAGTCCATGCACGAAGGTCTCATACAATGTCGGCAACAGCAGCTTGGAGAGAGCTCTCAGATCAAAACCAAATCTATGACAAAGTCCCATAGATTTACCAGGCACACAATCCACCTCGTGTTTTCTTTTAATTGTTTCACATCACCATATTCATCACCTTCAACAGATTTTTGTTGTTCTTGTAATAGATTTCGAAAAATCATGAGATGCATGGGGTAAAAATGTCAGTTTCACCACCCCTGGTGAGATAATCTGCAGTATTAAACAACATTTCATGCACATCCACAACACCCTGTGGAGCAATGCCCAGGAAAGACAAAATATCAATCACAGTGTGGTTTTTGTAATAGGCAATCCTACCCATCTTGAGCCTCTTCCACTAGGGCTGAGTGAGCGAGAGAGCCGTGTCCCTCTCCTCCAAGACCTCAAATCCAATGTTGCTTTCTATCTTGACAATTTGCTTATAGTTCTCAGGCATCACATCATCATGCTCGATGTCGTGCACATCATCATCACATCATCATGTTTGATCTTAGGCATCACATCATCATGCTCGATGTCGTGAATGATCTCAACATGCTTGGCATTCTCAGCCTGAAACGTGGGCATGGTCACGCATTTATAGGTAACATAGAGGCGATCTGATTTCATAACTTGGTAGATCTTAGCGTACATGTCCTGGAGCTTTGGGGCATCGCAGGTGGCCTCGATGGAATAGACATCATCGAAGTTGTTACCCGTGAATGGCATGTGGAGAAAGTTCTCGCAGAGGAATTCGACCTCCGCCTTCTTGTTGTGGCTCTGGGCACGCTCCACCTAGTAGTTGTTTATGGTTATTCCCACAACGTTGGTGCCCAAGTGCACTGCAATGGCCAGCATTGGCCCTCCAACGCCATACCCAGCGTCAAGAAACCAATCCCAGAGCTTCATGCTTAACAGCTCTGCGACACGCTCCTCATGCAGTCGCGTCTCTTCCTTGTGGGATTTTTGGGGAAAGGATTCTTCCAAAAATGGAGTGAGTGTAAATCACGTGCAATTGCATAAATAACTTGGAATGTGGACACATATCACGCATTGATGAAAAAGGTGGATGAGAATGTGAGGTTAACCGATTAAAAGGAAAGGAGTTGTCTACTCACGCAACATAATAGCTGGGATGATAGGATTTTGCCTGAATTTGGTAAAAACAAATTCAAAAAATTAGGTAGTTGGACTGTTTGAATTGCATTTTTTATGGTGGAAAGGATTCAATATATTGTTGAGAATAAGGTCATGTGGATTCGTATTTTATTTCCTCAACAATCCACATGACTACTCACAAGTATATTGTTTATTTCATTGGAATTGTTACTTTGTGTTCTTTCATGTTTGGGTTGATGTTTACTTCCTTCTACTTGACCCTTTGGGTTTTCTCTCGTCTCCTCCTAAGCAGGTTTCTTTTCTTTGGTTCCACTTACTCCTTGCTTTGAGTTAACCCTTACCAATCCTCTTCATTGACAAGCTCCCCCTGCCTCTCTCTTATTCTTTGTGTCTCTATTCTCTTGACTCTTGTGTGGATTTCCCTTTTCCTATAGCTATGCCAAGGAAATGGGCCCAAATCCATCATGACACGACTTACTATAGAGACTAGGTTAGCTTCAGGGTGCAACAAAGAGCAAATTCCTTAGCTCAACTCTTTTGTTCTCATATACCTCAACAAGTGCAAGATGAAATTGTGACATTTGAAATAGGTTGTCTTACAAATACAAATGTTGCATATGCAATTGTTGATTGGTACCTGATGTGGGACATACTTTTGGTCGTTTCAATCAATCTACATACGTAATATATATTTACGACACCTAAAGATGTTGTTGGAGAGAGTCCTCATGGATAGGAAAGAATCTAAGGAGGAGATCCTCCTTATGTCATATAAACTCTTGCTCTTAGTGTGTGGCTTGGGTAGGCACTTGCAACATTTTGGCTCACCTGGGCCTTCCCTAAAACATAGGATGCTCACCAGGGAGCAACAAGGAGCCCCTTTTAGTTGAAGAATTAGACTCTTGCAAACCCAAGATGCTCACTATGGAGCAACAAGGATCACATTGCAGTTGAAGAGTCAAATTGCCCCAAGGTTGGATGATGGTTTAATCTCACTTATCTTTTGATTATCTTTCTAGTTGGTTTCTTAGTTTTCAGTTTACAATAGCTACAATATGTTATAGGCACGAATCTTCTCTAATTTTTTTTCTTTTTTTTTCTATAGAACTTATCAATTTTTGGATGTTGAAAAAACTTTGGTTTTTCCATTGGTCTAGTTTTCCTAGTGGCATACCAAGGAAAACCACAACATGCTTGTTTTATATGTTTTAAGAAATGAAATATCTTTGCTTACAACAACCACAGTTAAAATGCATTTAATTAACACTATCATTATGTTGATAAATTACCTGCATGAACAATTTCCAAAGTTTGAAGGTTTCATTGGTCATCGTTGAAATCCAAAACTTATGTAAAACATTTTATTGTCGATGGAGCCAATCTCCCAATTCTTTGTTGAGCCCAATGAGCTCATTGACCATCGACTAAATCTGATGGGTTATGATAGTGAAACCCAAAATATTTTTCCGACTGTAAATGGAGTCAAACTTTTGTTTACCCACAATAAGTTCATCATCCATTCATTAAATTTGATGGGTTACCAAAGTGAAACCCAAAATATTTCACCCATCGTCGATGGAGTCAAACTTCTGTTGATACTTGATGAGATCATTGACCATTAGCTAAATTTGATGGGTTACCAAAGTGAAACCCAAAATATTCAACGATGATTGATGGAGTCGAACTTTTGTTGACCCACTATAAGCTTATCAACAATTGGCAAAATATAACATTCCTACTTGGTGGAACCTCATAGATTCTTGATTGTCAATAGAGCATATTTTCACAAACTCTAGAATAAATCTAAGAGGATTTGCATTATATATTAGAAGGGGTTATAATTCAATCGAATTCATGAAGAAAACATTACACATCAAGCTCCAAATTATCATTGTTCGGGTAAAATATTTTGTCTAGAAATTCCCATCTTCATGGTATATGAAACATTCATGAATGACAATGACTATATGCGTATAAATGTTCTCAAATACCAACATCTACTAACCCTAAAATTTATGCAGGCATTGCTTCATGCACATAAGAACTTATATAGTTGAAACTTTAATTTCAAATCCTAGGAATAAAGAAACTCCCACATTCTTCATGCTCACGCCCACCATAATGTAAGCACGTCTTTGCAATAAAAAAGAAACTTCCTGCATTCTTCATGTGCATGCACACCATAATTTAAGCAAGTCTTTGCTCCAAAATAAGTGTGAATTAAAGTATTCCCAACTAGCTCTTGTAAACTTGGATCGATATATATTAAAGCAAAAATAACATTAGATCTCTGCATGAATAGACATATATGCACCATAATCATATGAACAAATTTTTATTATTAGAAATTAAACATTGAAACTTTCACTCTCCCCTAGTAATACTTAAAATTTATTGAGCCTCCATAGTTATGCTATCCACTGGGTATTTGGGTCATGCATTGGTATATTTTTACTCTCCCTATGCACTTACACTTTTATGGATTTTATTTATTTGTATAGCAAGTGAGGCTTACTTCTCATGCAAGCTCAATTATTTGAATCATACAAGACCCAAATCTACCCTTGTAACCATGGAAACAAGGGAGGCAACAAATAATAGACTTGTACAACTTCAGATCACCATACTAGATTTCTATGAAAATTTAACACATGCAACACATTCTAAATTTCATACAAGAGAAAACATACATTTCTCATCTATAATTTTAGCAACAAAAATTTAGAGAAAATGAACAATAATCATAGGAATTAAAGGCAACACTCATTTAAAATTTCAAGCTAGCAATTAACTTGGGAAGCAACCTTTTCCACCCAACCATAGGCACAACTGCACCGATATTATCTATAGTTGGCCACCCCCTAGCCCATCTATGATACCACATGTTAATACTATCAACTCGGAGAAAATTAGGATGGGTGAAGGAAACTCTCCTTCACAAGAACAAAAACATCAAAGAAATCCTCTACCTACTAATCTTAGGATATCCACAAATTTTATATGCCTCTTAGCTAGCCAACATAGCAATAGAAAAAATTGTCCACTGCTCTCCAATCCCTCAACGATTTCCTTGCCCATTTCTTATTCAATGATTTCCTTGCTTGTTACTCATCATATGGTGCAACATGCATCAATTCATGACCGCCATTCCTCAACTAAGTTACATAGCTCTCTGGTGAATAATGGAGATGCAAAATTCATTTTTAGAGACCCAAAACACACCAACATTGTTTCAATCTATGATTACCAATTTTGTTGGTGTATTTGGGCACCCAAAACTTTGTATAAACACTCATAATAGTCCAACAATATTTCCACTCAAAAATGGAAACCTTTTCTCATGAAAATCACCACTCCAAGCACCTGTGTGTCCCTAGTATTTCTGGGTATGGTATGAAATGAACTTGTGGATGTCTCCTCCACATGTTTTTTCCACTTCCCAAAACCACTCATGGGTCAACTCTTGAATTCAAGATGGGTACCTATGGCATGCCACCCAATGAATTTTGAGAGTACTCCAAAACCACCACTCAACTTCCATAATTGTCTGATGGTTACTCCAACTACTCACTGATTCATTCAATGAATTATGGGTTGATGGAAAACAAGGTAATAAAATTTTAAATTCAAATTTTATCATAAATCACGGGGTGATTTTTTTTTGGCAATACCAGACATGGTTAATTTTTTGTAACCCCCTCACTAGTTCCCACTCATATCATTCTTTGTACTTGCAACCATATTTCCATTCAGAGAAAGAGAGCGGAGCAACCTCACCTTCTAGCTGGGTTTTTCTCCCGAAAAAGGTTTCCCATAGCATATCTTGTGTCAAATGTGTGTGTGAGCTTTTATTTTTTGTTCTCTATTTTCTGCATAGTTTTAGATTCGCATGCATGTACTATTAACAGTATATCTAAAGATCCATAAATATAATAAAATTGTAGTAGTGTAGAATTTCAGATTTTAAATATAATTTTATTAGATCTGTTGTGATGAATTGTCTAATGGAATATCCATGGCAGTTTACAGATCACACTTGTTCCTCCACCTCACATATTTCCTACCAACAAAATTTCATATTTCCACTTCTTCTTTCACCTGTACATCTTCCGTCTCTTTCACTATTCTCATTCACCCCAAACTTGAAACTTATTTCCTTGTGTTGAAGGGAAAAGTTAGTTCCATTTCCCATCTTCCTTGTCCTACTTTTCCCCATCCTTCATCTCCTTGTCCTTCCTGTCATCCTCACTTCCTATTCCATGCAACACACCATCGAGTCTATTTTTTGGGAAAAGGGTAGTAATCTAACACTAAATTTTCATCCCTGAGTTGCAACTACCTCATATTCTACCACCCTTCCTTTGTGCTATAAAATACATGCAAAATTGACCTTGGAAAATAACCAATGGTTAAGTTCTAAGAGGATCGGGGGATAAATTGGCAATGAAGGGTAGCCAACATCAAGCTAATTAACACTAGGCCAATAGATGGATATTTGGTTTATGAGTAAAAATGACATAGTCAGTGAGTGACAAAAATGTACCCATGCATATATAATGAAGTAGATCCATGGATATCATAACATAACATATCGATGAAATGGAAGTAAGGTCATGTTTGTAAACTATGCATAGATCATCTATATAATGCACGTGGTTTATATACTTACATGCAAATACAACGATCAACATTTGAAATGGAACATATTAGACAATTATCAAGGCCCAAACTTGAAGAGCTCATAGCCTAAGTTACATGTGGACAAATTGGACAAATGAAGACTATTTGGAAAAGTTTTTACATGATGATTCTTATGAACATGGATTCTTGGGCATAATGGTTTGAATGTTGGTAATTTTCACATGTGGTTATTTATGGTTAAGTTCCCTCGTTATTGTAATTTTATATATTGGGTAGATTGAGCTAGTTACCCTCTTAAGATGTCTGCTCCTATTTTGTGGGCCTATAATCCTCTCTTGAAGGGGCACCTCACTTGAAATTAACACAATCAAATGCAAATTAGATTTTTGCTTAACATAGTTTGTACATGAGATTTGTAACATCACCTCTTTACATTGCAAGCAAAATGTGAACATTCATAACTAACTCTTCCATTTTGCTTTAAAGTCTGCTAGTATTATTCATTTGTTGACCTTTCTGTTACAAACATTGTGCCTTAAAAAAGATAAGAAACCAATAAATACAATCTTTTTTTAAGGGGAGACTTACTTTTAAAATGAATACAATGCATAAGACCAAATTTGATGATTCTAAGACTAAGTCTCCTTAGTTTATACATATGAGACAAAGGGTACAATTCTAATAAAATGGGATCATGAAAGGTTCTAGCCTACATAACAATAGAACAATAAAAATGTAATCACTCAATATGTAGGATTTAATGAAGGGATTTAGGGTTAACATGGGTCTTATTAACGAGTGCCCAAATTGGCACATTTTCAACACCCACCATGAGCTTTTCGATGTCATTCTCCCATTTTACATTCCTTATGCATTTTTTATCCATTATTACCCTATATCTGGTGTAGGTATTAATAATCTATTTTTTGCCACTTTTACAGTACTTATTCTTATGCATCGTGTTGTGAAATTTTCATCTTTCATACTATCACTATCAGACATGAGCAAAAGTCAATGGTTGCAACTCTTCCATGTTGTTGCAACCCCACAACAAGTGCTACTAGCTAACACATAGGTGTTACAACTCCTCAAACCAAGAGAATAAAGTGTGCGACTCTCCTCCATGCCATTGCTACAACTCCTCTGTGTTTTTGAAACTCTAGCGTTGCCACTTATAAAAGAGAATGTTGCTACTCGCCCGTGACCAATGAAGTTGTTGCAACTCATTAATGCCACGTTGCAAGTAGAATCCCTGGATTTTGTGTTTCTGCAACTCATGTTGCCGCAACTTCGACATATTACACCAACTTTCCGTTCAATACTCTATCTATATGCTCAACAAGAATCTCCCACGATGGAAGACAACAAAGGCAAGTGGGTGATCAATTAAGAAGGACAACTTAGTTTTATACGATGCCCAACTGATATAAGAAAACTTTTGTTTAATTCATACTAATTTATGAACGTATAGTTGTAAAAAGATGAGTTGCATGCTTATTTTGAGCTGATTGTCTGATCTTTCACTTAGTTTGGATGGAAAATCCTTTTCTATAAATACTTGGCTTCTTTCAAAGCCCAAAAGGAGAAGAAGGAAAGGAAGAATTTATTGTTAAACAATTGTGTAATTTATCTATTCTCTGTACTAGAAAATCTATTTTGCTCCAATCACTCGATGTTAATTTCATGATCGTGTAATTGAAGATTTCGCAGTACCTTGTATAAGGAGGTAGGGCCCCCTCCTTAGATTGGTACTACTAGGTAGCATTAACAGGTAGGTAGTATTTATAGTTTTGTTAATTTACAATTATTTCCTATTGTTGCAATTCCATTGATATTATTTTCTTGCAACTCTATTAGTTTTCCTTTGTTGCATTTCGAATATATTCATGTGTTGTAGTAATGGTACTTACTTGTTGCTGCAACTCCAACTTATGTAATTCATGCATTAATTCCATAGTTAACAATTGACTAACAAATTTGCGTGTTTCTAGAAATTTTGGTTGTTGTTGCAACTCACTTGTAGCTTACGTTTACTTTATTTTCAATAGCATATGATGAATCAGTTGTGTGATGTTTGTATATTGTTTGTGGGTTATTTTATTTTCATTCATTGCATCATAGGCACACACCACTGCATCTTTGTTACAACAAACCAAGAATCATTATACTTGAACATGTCACTTCTAACAGTTGGTGTGTTTACTTTTTTGGAGGTGTGTTTACTTTCATGATTTGCGATTTACTTTTCCTTTAATTCACTTTCCTGCAAGAGTGATTTATTTCTGGAAAAGTGTGGTGTGTTTAATCAAATCAGTGACCTATGAAAGCATCTTTATCTTCTATTGTGACAACCATCATGTTACTACAACTTTAAGACACATAACATATTGAACTAGCATATATTGGGCATGTTAGTTCGCAAGTTCCAAATGAATCTCATATTGAAAATTTAAATGTACAACTAATCAATTTCTCACTAAGAGAATTAGAAGTAATTGAAAAGTCAGTCATTTTTGGCGCCATTTTCAAGGAACTGTCAACAATACAATAAATTTTGTGTTAAATTTTGAGTGAATTTATTTGTTGATTTTTTAATTTTCAAAACTTGATTATTCTAACATTTTAGTTTCTTATAGCATGACTTGTTAGATGCCTAAGAGTAGAGACCAACTTGGTAGATTTATCAAGAAAAACCCCATATTAGCACTGCAATATGTTTGCAAGAGGGAAGGGAACAAAGTCAACAAACTACTTGACACCACCAGACAACTCCCTTGCAAAGAAAAATTCTAGATCTTCTACTTCCACTATACATGGTCCTTTACAAAAGCTTGGAGTTGAACAAAGCTCTTATATAATAGAAGATTTTATTTTTTATAATCCATATTTCCATCTCATTTGACAAAATTATCAAGAGAATGAACAATACCCTCCTGAAAAATTAGTTCAACAATCAACACCTTCCAAAAAGTGAGCAATGCCCTTCTAAGGAAAAATACAACCCTAAGGACAATAGCTTTCTCAAATATTTGAAGGAACCTTTAGAAGCAAAAGATACTCCTTAATAAAAAATGGCACATCAAATTTTCAAAGAAGAATCTAACTCATTTAGATTCCCCATCACATAAATAAACTCAAATGTTAAAATGAAGAATATTCCTTATTCAACACTACTAAACTTTCTTGGTCTCTATATGGAAGATCTTGAAACCTTCCTTCTTTAGTTTGATGTCCTCTATTGAAGCTATTATAATGTAACAGATGCCCAGAAGATGAAGTTATTTCCTACTACATTGAAAAGTGTTAGGCATAGGAGAACTCCCAAATTCTATTATTTCCATTATAATTATGTGTAGGAAGAGTGATGACCTTTGAGATTCCAATTCCAAGGTATTTTCCTATTCTAACTATTCAAATTAATCTATTTACATATTTACATATGTTCGCCCAATCCTTGAGGATTGGGTGTCTAACATCGCCCTCTTAATCTGAAGGAGTGTTTGTGATTCCAAGCATCATTTTGATTCTTTCAAACGTTTCTCTTCCTAGTAATTTGGTGAAGATGTTTGCAACTTGCTCATTTGTGGAACAATTTTGTAGGTTAATATTATTGGCCTTTACATGATGTCGAATCAAATGATACTTTGTGTTGACATGTTTGGTTTGATTTGGGCGTCTAACATCGCCCTCTTAATCTGAAGGAGTGTTTGTGATTCCAAGCATCATTTTGATTCTTTCAAACGTTTATCTTCCTAGTAATTTGGTGAAGATGTTTGCAACTTGTTCATTTGTGGAACAATTTTGTAGGTTAATATTATTGGCCTTTACATGATGTCGAATCAAATGATACTTTGTGTTGATATGTTTGGTTTGATAACGGAATTTGGGATTCTTTCATAATTTAATTGCACATGTATTGTAGATTAGAAGAGGGGTAGAGTTCACCTATTTCTCCTGCAAATATTCAATAATTTTATGGGCCACACAATCTCCTTGGTTGCTTCTACAGTTGCCACATATTTTACCTCTGTTGGAACTGACTATTTATGTGACCTCTAGGAGACAACTCTTGATCCAAGACCCATAAGGTATCCTAAAGTATTCACTCCATTCTCCTTATCTCCATCGAAGTCCAAATTAGAAAATCCAATCAAGTTGAAATCATCCAACTGTGAATATTTGAGTCCACAATCTTGAGTTCATTTCAAGTACTTTAGAACTCTTTTTGAAGTAGACTAATGTCCTTCATAAGGATTTTTCATAAACTTGGAAAGGATTCCAACAACAAATTAAATATTTGGTCTAGTAATGGCGAGGTAGTTAAGACTTCCCACAAATTGATTATACTTAGTTGCACCCTCAAATTCATTTCCTTCTTTAGATGTGAGCTTCAGATTTTGTTCCATTGGAGTGGAAAAGGGATTTCATTTAGCCATGCCAATTTTTTCAATAATTCTCCAATGTAATTCTTTTGAGAGAGGAATACATATCTTGGATGTTGGGTCACTTCAATGCCTGAGTAGTAATTAAGGTGTCTCAAATCTATCATCTCAAATATGGAAACTCCACTAGAAGTAACAAGTATGGAAACCCTTCAAATTTTGTTTATTCTAGCTTATTGAAAGTACACATATCTCAATTAGGCTCACAAACAAGAGTCTTATTTCAATGAAATCCCTTTTTGAACTAGAAGATAAAACTTGACTTTTCTTAGAAGTTTATTGAATTGGTCCTCTCCAATATCATAGTTAAGAGGATTAAAATGGATTAATCTTTTGTAGTCACTAGTAGTAGGATGTTCTCATAATTTTGGCCACTCCCCTCAATTTCTCATCAACAGATTCAAATAAAACCCTTATTCTCTACTTCATATCAACATCATCCCCATTAGAGTCTATATACTTCTATTTTTTCATTTACACAATCTCTTTCCTACTCACATCCCATGATCCACAAATTCATTATTAAATCCATTTGTTATTTTATTTACTTCCATGAAAAGGGCAATTGAACCAATCTTCCCATCAGGTTATTTGCTCCCAAATGATTTAAAAACATTACTAGATACCACTTTAGTCTCGATTGGTTGTATGATTGTAAATGAGTTCGTAGGTTTCTCAACAATATGCCTGCTCTCAATGTTGAAGTGTTTTTCTATATTTTTAAGAATATGGTTTATATCCTCCAATGAAACAACATGAGGGTCATTCAATCCTATCAAAATATGATTCTTGAGCCATTTTTACTCTTTAATAGATTTTTTAAATCCAATTGTCCTTAAAAGACATCATGGAGTGTTTGAATATAAATATTGTCTAAACATATATGGCCATTAACATTATTAGAATCTGCCTTTCGAATGACTTCTACTTGAGGGTTCTTTCGAGGAACTAAATTTTTGTTCTGATTCTTCACTGCTTTGTTTCACTTCCACTAATTCCTTGTCATTTTTGTGGGGATTATGCTTCTTTTCCCTATTCTAGTGACTTTTGGAAGTCTTCAACAGTAGAAACATTGAGCTTCTTTGTTTGACAACAAGACCTCATCCTACATGTAGTTCACTAACAAAACTGAAAAATTCATCTTCTTTAGAGTTGCAACAATAGGGTTCCCCCAAATCATCGCTTCTTGTACAAGTCACATAACTATGTTTATTCAACTCAATACCTTCACTTGCATGTGCACCTTGGATTTTCGGCCTCAATGATCGTAACTTCCTTCTTTTGCAACTAAATGCTACCTCGCTACTATTGCTTTCAATTTTTTTAGTTGCAGCTTGGTTGCATGATAGAGTGCAATACGCTTGAGTTGTGAAAACTCATATTCTGTAGACCAAAGGAGAGTTCCAAATGTAGGGGGTATCATATCTATATATATGTTATCAACGTCTCCTTCTTCAGATTAATTTCCATGTTCTATTCCTAAAGAAGGATCTTGTAGTAAT
Source organism: Pinus albicaulis (assembly GCA_034641835.2). Classification (NCBI taxonomy): domain Eukaryota; kingdom Viridiplantae; phylum Streptophyta; class Pinopsida; order Pinales; family Pinaceae; genus Pinus; species Pinus albicaulis. The sequence goes on along the minus strand of CM076577.1, from coordinate 1,332,669,471 downwards.
TCCATTCTATAGATAGCCAAACCAAGTGGAGCCACAATAAATTAACCTATACAACAATCAGTTTCAAAATACAAAATGAATCAAGTTACAGGCTATGATTTTGCAACCCCACAACTAAACACCATTAAACTGCAACCATTGTATAAAGCTGTCTAGAATTCCCTTTATTCAACAGCCTCAAAGCATTCAACCTTATATGTACTTGAAGAAGCTTTCATCAACAATTTAGACCGGTTTCTTGAGCATTTAGATCCATTTTTGGCTCTTCTTTTTTCTTCTCCACACCTTGGTGTATTTTTCTTTATGCCTTGTAGAAATATTTTCATCCTTGGTTTGTTTAGGAAACCATTTCATTATGCTTTTGCAGTCACATTCTATATGCCCAAAATTGTAGCATTTGTAGCATTTTGTATTTTGCTTGAATAGGGGAGTGAATGAATTATGATTTCTACTGCTATATCCATTAGGACCTTTGATTTGATTTCCTTTAATTTTATTTCTATAGGTCTGATAAAGGCCTCTAAAATCATCCTTAACATAGTCTCTACCATCCCTTGTTGTATGTATAAATCTTGTCCTTGAAAAACAACGACTGAGAAATATAGTTTGATACCTAGCTAAGAAGGATTATCTTGATGAAGCAGAATTTCTAAAGTTATTATATTTTTGATAATATTCAACTCTTTGATGATCCTTATCTCTTATTTCATAATGCTTTTATTTTGTGGGGACCTCTTAGGGGAATCAACATAGATTCTAGGTGTAGTAGCTCTTCAAAACTCATCCTCATTTCTTCCCTTGCTTCCACAGTGCTTAGGGATTTGAAGAATATTATCATGACCTTTAAGGTTTTCTCAATTTTATTTTTTGGTGACTTAAGACTTGCATCTTATTTGAATGCAATCTCGCCTTTTCATGTGGTGATGTTTGACTGTTGAGAATATCATCCAACATTTTAGAACTTTTCAAGTTCTTGTTGAGATTTTCTACTTCATTCCTTAATGACATACTTTCTGCTACAAGCTTCTCACAATTTTCTTCTTTTTCCTATACCTGGATTTTCCTCACTTATTCTATTCTCTTAGCTTCTTCTAGTTGAATTTGCAAGGATAATATTTCTTCAAATTTTTACTCATGTTCTTTTAGTTTTTTATCAACTTCTACTTCTAGCGCATAATCCTCAACCTTTTCCTTCAGTTGTGTTGAAAACATTTCTTCTCTCTTTACTACTTCCTTTGCTTGAAGTCTCAAGAGCAAAGCTTGTGCTTCATCAATTTTATGACTCTTCTCTTCAAGGATTTGCAACTACTCTTTCAGCCTTATATTTTCTTTTCTAAGTCTGACTATTTGTTCATGAGCAGCAACAAATTCTGCTTCAAAATCAATGGTGTAACCTTCTACATAATATGACTATATTTTTCGGATTGTCTTCATATTCTTTAAACAATTTTGTCTTCATGAATATGCAGGAGACTTCTTTCAAGGGTTTGGAGTCATGATTTTTTTACTTTTCCATTTGTGTTTTTGAGATCTACCTTCCAACTGTTAGGAGGTGTCTTAAGGAACCTTCTCTAATACCAATTGTTGGAAATACTGAGAAGGGGAGTGAATCAATATTTCATAATTTTAACTTTTTTAATCTTTTAAAACATTTAATGCACAATATATCATGAAACATTGATCGTTACATAAGAAACACTTATACAATTTTTCTTTGTAAATATTTTGTAAACTTTCTTGTACAAAGTAAGCACCAACTTACAACTTTTGTAGGCACCAGCCTACAAGAGATTTCATGTAGAAAAAAATTACTAGAGAAATATTAAATTTACCAAGAGGAAAAACACTAACAAAACAATAATCATAAACACAATGTAACAAAAAACCATGTTTACCCTAGGAAAACCCCATAACCACTACTATTCACCCCATCAACCTTAACTCTTTCCCCGAGTCAAGTTTACCTAACAATCCCCCCTTAAACCTTGACTTGGGGTTTCCCTTAACCAAATTTGGCCAAACCATCCAAGTGAGTCAGCCTCGCAAACTCTAGCCCTTACCACCCTAAAAGTTTATACCTATGGTATATGTTAACCCCACATGGCCCCTATCACCTAGGTCTAACACCATACTTTACTGGAAATTTTCTAGGGGTACACATGCCTTACCAGGTGTTACAACAATATGCCCATTTACATGCAATAAAATTCAAACTCCAATATAATAATTTTTATTTTTTGTTGTTGTTTCTCTATCATTTATGTTGCCATCCTCTTGTCTTGACATACTTTAAGCCTCATGCTATCCTCTCTAAAGATGAATTCCATGGTTTCATCTCACCAATGAAAGCATCATCTCATTGAGAAATTTTTTCAAACACTTTGCAAGCATCCTTGACATACATTTCCTAGCCATATTATTCACTTTGTATTTAGCATCTTCAAAATATTGACCATCCTCTATGGTCAGCCTTACATGAGTTTTCCCACCACGCAAATAGTTGTCATCATTTCCATTTTCTCCACGACCACCATAGCCATGGTCCCTTCTATATGTTCCAAGGGATTCTCGAGTGCGTTCTTGGCGGACTTCTCCAACTTGCTTGGTTTTCCCATTTTTGTATCATACCCTAACAACCCCTTTCAATCTCCCTATAAATTTTGCACAAAAAAATGTTATATCCAACAACTTGGTCCTGAATCCAATGTTGGAAGCAATAAAGGGAAATTTCTATTGCAAGCCAAGCTCTTCTTTGACTTCCCTTTCCTTTGTCCACAGAGAAAACACGAGAAGCTCTAGACTCATCAAATCTTGAATAAGCCCAATAACCCCATTTGAAACAACTTGACTCATTGTGATGTCTAGCATACCTTACTCAAGAAGCGAAATGAGAACCCATCACTTGTTGGCTAGCTTGACTAGTCTGATCTTTTATGAAGGAAGCTTGTGAATGATATTAGAATGTATCCAAAGACCACCATCCTTGAGTCTGCATAATAACTACCCTCCCCATTGGATCACCTTCCTAGTGGAGAGCATTGAGGACAGAGTTTGTAATAACCCATGTGTTAATCCCTCTTGTAAATATCATTATGAATTGTAAAGTCATGTAATTAATATGAAATTATAAAATATGACTAGACTGAGAGGGACGTCATGAGCATGTGGAAGGAAAGTGTGGGGAATTTTCTTGGAGAAGCAAGAGATCTTTTAAAATCACATTACACTGGCCACCAATATTTCCTGACTGAAACAACATGTTGTACAAAACTTAAAGGCTATGTATGGGTGCCTTGTTGACTGAAGGCATAGATGCACAATTAATTAAGGATACATATGGGTGTTGAGGAGAGAGGATGACCCATCCCAATGTTATGGTATGGAAGGCTTTGGTCAACTACCCACAAAACAATGGGATGGACAAAATGAGAGAATTGACACATGGGGGGGGGGATTCATGTATTCATTCCTACATCTGACAAGAATAATACCCGAAGATGCAAAGAAGGGAACTCAGATAGAGGAGAGATGACACACTGAGGAGACATAAACAACAAGTGGAGCGGTGTGCTCTAGATCCCTATGTTCTTAATCAATTGGAGGCTTGGCCCTCTGGACTCATGATTTTTGGTTAATAATTGGGGACCCAAATATCTAGATTCCCATGGATGTTATTAGGTGGAACACATAGTGTTCTCTGGATTCTTGTAGGAGATAGGTGGAGGCATTGTGGTTCTAGATTCTTGAAGAAGAAAGTGGGTGGAGATGTTTGGATCTCTAGATTCTTGTAGTTTTTTTGTGGATGGAGTATTATAAGTTATGGATTCCCTAAACTAGTTGTGGGGTGGAGCTGCAACAAATTTGGATTCCATCAACCTATTGTGGGGTGGAGCTTTAAATGCATTGGATTCCCTAACTTGATTGTATTAGGTGGAGACATTATGCGCTCTAGATCCCTGGAGACTAGATGGAGTCATGGTGGACTCTGTATTCCCATGTGGATGTGCATATGAATGGAGTTTATATCCCTTGAGCACTACCCTTTTCATAAGATCTGAATCTAGCTCAAGGGTGGTTTAATATAAGGAAGAACAACAATGTAGTTAACCTATTGTTTGGAGGAGATTCAAAGTCCCTCTTCCATTTTCCAGTCATCTAACTTTTAAGATAAGTGCCCATGTGCAAGCCATATTTTCTTATGTAATGTGAATATTGTTCATACTCTTGAAATGTATTGGTAGACTAGATTTTTAAGAGAAAAAATTTCATATCTATGTGTTATAATTCAATATGTTATGGGTTACTTGTCTTATTATTGAGGGTAAGGTAAGCCCTGTAATGTTGTTGCATGAATTAATCACTCACGCTCATGATTGGGATACATATGTATGATTTGTTTACTTGAATTTGTGTCTGGTTTTTTTGATAATATGCTTATGTTAATGGTTAATATACCAGTGGGATGGTTCTATGTATATTTTCCTTTATAAATTTGTGTGTATGCCTCATCACACCATGTGAAGGGTGAGATGACTCGTGATTAATGTGGGGAAACTCGGTGGGTGTCCCTTGAAGCTGGTCGAATGAAATTGCTATGAGTAGTGTTGGACATTGGATAAACCAATGCTCCCTGTGTGTTTCGTGACATGTGCTTAATCGCCTCTCGTGGATTCATTAACTCTAGAGATGCGTCGTTTTACTAATACCTCTGGGTTTTGGTGTAACAACAATTGTGATTCTAACAAGTGGCATCAGAGCCAAAGGTCTCGAGTTTGAATCGTACATGTATCCTGTTTGGGGGATATTTTTGGACATTAGATAAATCAATGTTCCCCGCATGTTTCACAACATGTGCTTAACCACCTCTCGTGGATTCATTAAATCTGGCGATGCGACCGTTTAGTAACACCTACGGGTTTTGGTGTAACAACAATCGTGATTCCAACAAGCAGAAGGTTATGGGGACGTAAACTCTACGTTGATAGCCAACAAGATTCTCTACTGTCGTTGCAACTCAAGAGGGATATACACAAATTTTCTAAGTGTCGAACGGAAGTGACAGAGAGGCTTTTCTCGTCAGTTAACTGCAATATTTCTTGTTCTTTCCATGAAATTTGAGAAAGTGTGCAACTTTGATGCAGCACAAGAGATGGAATCCACGAGACAAAGTTTTTTCCCATCAATAGGCAGTAATATATTTATTGCGCCACAAACCATCATGGGGGTGGCCCCTTAGTATTGTAGTAGGAGAAAGGTCGAGGTGTGATTACATGGAGGCTTGAAGGCTGGGCTCCACAGTAGCCTCAAAATTTTCATAACGGGGAATTATTGTTTTTCACAAGGAGTTGGGACCTTGTTGGGACCTAGGGCTGATTCCACGGGGAAGCATGACGTGGATGAGGAGCCTATGTAGTAGATGGGAGGCATGATACATGGTAGGTGCAAGAGGTGTTTCAGAGGACTTGGTGGCCTATAATTGAGTGACATGTGGCACAATTAGAGGAGGCCACATAGTAAGGTGACATCGACATGACATCATTGTAGGCTCTAAGACCTCGAGAGGTTCTAAGTGCACGTTCATGGGATGAGTTATGATTGATAAGGACGAGGACATGAGAATGTTTCATGTAGTTGACAAGAGGATTTATTGTCACGATGATAGTGAGATGTCACCATGAGATGAAAGTGTGATGTCATCACGATCCCAGGGAGGATCAAGAGGTGCATTAAACAGGTCAAGCCACAATTGATGGGGCTAAGGAATGAGAAATTTTCCTGCCACCTGACAAGAAAGGTGCCATTGCAGGTTGCAAACCTTGAAAGGATTAAGGTGTGTCTTTTAAGCAGAGGTTGCAGTAATCGAGGCTTGGGGATAGGAAAGGTGGCTTGGGAATTAACCTGAATTTTTCTCGTTTGCGCTGCGGGCCTCTTGGGTATATCTTCATTTATACTTTTAACTTGAAGGGCAGGGCTCGACGATGTGGCACAATGTATGATCACATGGAAGATCGGTGGTTGAGGGTGACATGGTAGGGTAGTACCACGTGGCAATAATGTTTACATGGTAGGGTTATTGAGGCCAAAACTTTAAATGAACATAAATTTTGATCTATAAGTCAGATTTCAATATACTTTATATCACCAAAAATTTCTTAACAAGCTGAACGCAATGGTGTAGTCCAAATTTAATTTCACTAGCTTTGGAAAGGGAGGAAATTTTGTAACCCCATTTCCATAATGAGACCATGGAAGTTGGGTTAGGAATAAGTAACACCTCCCATTCTACTTGGAAGATCTAAGGGGATGGGAGGGAGATTTACATAGTTGCATGTGAAAATAGTAGGGAAAATCCTGTAAAACATGGCTATCTCCATGGTCTTTATCTTCTCCTACAGTTCACCTGCCCTGCACATGATTTTATTATGGTTGTGGAGGCTTAACATGTCCCCAACCAACACATTTAATGACTTCGGGAACTTATGGTTTGTCTGCTTTTTGTCAGGCGTAATCACGGTGATGTTGTAGTACACTCAGGGGAGGATCAATCAACAAATTCCTTTTCCTTTGTTGCCTCTCAGTCACCGCGTCTAGTGTCGCCTGAGACATCACCATGCCTTGCATGGCCCTCTGCCTGCTAATGCATAACTCATGCGCTAACAATGACCCTAAAACCGCTTTCATCAACCACCTCCTGCAAATCCCCATTGTTTTTGTTGCTACTCTCCAAAACAAAACTTAAACCCTTTGAGAACCTTTGTGTTGATACCCCATCATCTTTCTTAAAAAATAGCAAGGCCATCGACCTTCCTTTTTGAGTCAAGCTATGCCTTGATCTCTCCATTCACTAGACCAATTAAAACCTTAGCAATAGAGGTGTCCCTTTGAATCCAAAATACATCCACCTTCATCTCCGATACCAAATGTAGCAAAAAATTAATGGAGAAATATTAAATTTACCGTGATTAAAAACATAACACAACTACAATCATAAACACAATGTGACACAACACCATATTTAACCCAGGAAAACCCTAAATCTATTGAAAAACCAAGCTAACCAAAATTACAATAGATCCTTGGCCAAGCCGACCAAGTGAGCCTTCACCATTCACCTCCCTGACACATTACAATAGAGTTCTTCCCAACTTTTTAAAGGCTCCATCACATGAATTTTGTGGGAAAATTACAATGGGAAACCAAAAAATATGGGCCCAAACCATTAGTATTGACTTGATCAACTTTGACTCTTTCTCTAACTCAAATACTTAACATTTCATTCCCCTAGCTGAGAACCAACTCAGTAAATGTAGGCACCAACCTACAAGAGACACTAGTGCCCCCATCTGAGCACCAACTCACCAAACTATAAGCACCAACCTACTTCTTTAAGTTGTTCCTTGGATCTATCATCACTAAATTCTGGTCCTTAACAAGTTCATCAATGAGTTGTCATCTAACTATGAAACCATCAAGTTTGTTCCTTCAATCTTGATCATAACCACTTGACTTGTACATATTAACTTTTTGCTCTTCAACTAGGCTTATTGACTTGGATCTTTAGACTTGATCTCCCACATGTCAGTTCTATGTATTTGATCAAAAAAGGTTTTCCCATTTGGCACTTCAACTTCCTCAACTCTTGTTGTTCACTATTCAACTGTCATTGGTTAGGCTTATTATACGTTCAAAGAGAAGGTCTACACACCCAGTAGCTCGTACTCAACATTGTAGATTTATTTCTACTACATAGGGCTCTTCAATACATTTGGAGCCAAATAGGCCTTTACAACCTCGAATGTTTACTTCCTATGACCTATTAACCTTTGCACTAAACACTCACCTTATCCAACCGATAGGCCTATCAAAAAAATTGTCCATAATAACCTTATTCTTACTACACCTTTGTCCATAATAGGGCTCGGTCCTATCATCACCTTAACATCACACCTACTTCAACGAAAAACTCCCTTAACATTGGCTTAGCTAACCAAAACCAACCTCCAAATATCCCTGCAATAATTTTCCAACAATGCTCAACCACCTCAAAGATTAGTCCGGAACTTGGTCTACAACAATAATACAACTTTAGCCACAAAATAGAATTTAAATCGCCCTTCAACACACCAAAAACTAGCCATCAAACCAGAACTAAACTCAACCTTTAAACACCAAAATTCGCCCCAAAAAAAAACCTGAAACTCGAGCTCAATAAGACTAAAGTTTAGCCTTCAACAAGGCTAAAACTCACCTTCAACAAGTCTAGAATTTGGCCTCTAGAAAAAAATTGCAACTTTCCTTATAACTAGGACCAAAAACCTTCCCAAAGATTGCCAAAAACCCTTTAAAAAAAGTGTCAAGAAAACATTCCCACATAAAACCTCTCCAACTCGACTTCACTTCATTTGATTCATGAGGTATGAACCTCATAACTGCTCCTTCACATTCTCCTAGACTTGAATTGACTTGAGCGAGTGAGTCCTACGTTCCTCCATGTAATGTGTATATATAGTGTGTTTAACCACCAAAATCAGGGTTGACTTGTCCACTGGTTGGGCTAACTTGTGCAACTGGAAGAATGTATAATGAATATTCAAAAAAGCATTCCTCCTCAACCATGAGGAGTTAGAGGGAGTTCCATATAATGTTGGAAAGGTCTCGGATAAGCATTCCAACCATATATACTATGCTCCCATTTGATCTATATAATTGGAGCAAAAATGAATTCAAAGATAAGATATCTAAATGGGGCATCAAAATTCCAAAAACAACATTTCTAAAAGATGTGCCTTATATCGTTGGAAAGATCTCAAAATATGCTACTTGGCTATGAAACTTTCTCTTTCATTTGAAAAACCTTTGATATCAATAACATCAATTTTCAATAAGACACCTTATATGAAAGAAATAGGAAGAGAGTGAAGGTCAAGAATGAGAGGTCCCAAAATTGGCCTCATTGCATGTAATGGTTTTGCTTAATGGAATCCTTCTTCTCTAATTCTCTCTCTCTCTTTTTGTGATGTATTAAATTGTTACATTTTCATCAATGTTCTTGTGATTTGTTTCATGGCAGATCTGTATGGTTTCTCTCCTCCTCTTCAAGCATTCAAGCCTCCTTGATCTTAGCCCCCAAGATGTAGTTCAGATAATACACCACAAAAAGCATCACTACCTTTAATCTAATGTCCTCCACCAAATAGAAATGAAGACAAAATACTTCAATGAAACATAATTACTCCAAAATACCTATTACAACCACCGATTACAAAATATGTTCCATCGAATCTTAGAAAGGGAAGGATCTAGTCTTTAAGAAAAAAAGAAAGCATCCCCTACAATTCCGCCAACATTTATATTAGGGAAACCACATCATAAGACCTTGAATCTTAAAGGAGTCATAAAAGATAAAAATGTCACAATACTCGTAGATTCTAGCAGTACTCACAATTTTATGGACATTGATTTTTCCAAACAACTAAAACTTTTTGTATACCCCAACAATGACCCCATTGTAATGGTTGCTAATAGACAAACGATCAAACAAGTAGCAAAATGTCATAATCATGATACAAGTGTTGGAACTACAAATAAAAATTTACACTCTATTGCTTGAAGAGATGGATATAATGCTAGATGTGAAATGGTTGATTCATTTGGGAAGTTATACTACATACTTTGAAGAACGATTCATGGAGTTTAATTGGCAAGGACATTACAAATTATATGGTGTTGAAGCTTCCATTCTCAAGAATATGCAAACAACACACAAGAACCTCTCCAACACTCAAAGCGTGAATAAAGTCAAACCCATAAAAATAAAGAAACTTGATTTCACCATGGAGACATGTCGAACTAGAGAAAATCTTGTTTCATATGATTTGAGGACAAAAAATTCCTTGATAAGGCGACAATGTTATAAGCATAATAAAACATAATAAATGGTAGATAATTAGTTAGTGACATACATATCTTCTCGAAAAGACACATCCACTACTGAAAAGGCACTCTGCCTATGTATTTATAATATGGGACCTCATAGTAATATTCATCATATTCTTATTTATTCTATCAACTATTTATCTAGCCATGCCTTCATACAATTACAAATATATTATATCCCATGGGTAGAAGCTCAGTTGGTGATTGTCGTGTTATGAAGTATCATGTAAGCCACAAGATTCAATGTTTAAATCCTTGTGGGTTAAGCCAACAAAAAAATTACAAATATATTCTATTTTCAAACATAAATGAGAACTATTTGTTACATATAAAAATAAATAATTGTAAATAATGACAATATTTAAACATTAATATTAAGATTAACAATTATAAAGAACATTAGTAGGTAAAGAAAAAATAATAATTAATAAGCGAGAAGTATAATTTTATTACAATATATAATATAAGATTATATAAGAGCTGAAATGAACTAAGTTCAAAATTGAACAAGATGAGCATCGTGTGTGACAAAGGGGATAATCAATAACTATAACTAAGCTAGTGTATCATATAATGTTTCAAAGACTATTGCCTAGAATTGAAATTTAACCATAAATCATATTGTTCTGTAAATGCATGACAAACCTAAACTCTGCATTGAGGCTATGGAAATAAGCATCCATATCCTTGTTTTCAACTGTGGTTCATGGTCACTGAGTGACCGCTACATCCACGGGTAATAATCCAGGCAGATCCACTCGAAGGGATCTACCCGCCAGCTTAACTGGTCGGGCCTAACCCTAAGGGCGTCAAGGAGATTTGACCCCGTGACCTCCCAATTGGCAAGGTACTTGGCAACGGAAACTCGACCAATTGAGCCATCCCTTGGGGCTATAAGCATCATTGTCTTATTATAAGTGATGATCTAAGTAGCCTACAGACTACGAGAAAAGGAAAAGCATAAGTGTTTTCTCACTATTGAGTTGCTTCGTTCTATCATTACCAAATTGTTGTAACTTTTTCACCAATGGAGCCCAACATCTCTGCTAAAAGGGCAATGACTTTAAAAAACTTTCACATTTCTTATAAAGGTCTTTAGAGAGGGATGAACATCATCTCAATGAGAACATCAATTCATGACTGATTTTTAACTTTCTTCTCTGCATTAATGTTTAAAACCATAAAAAAAATTTACATGCCACATCATATCCATAGCCTTTAAAAAAATATTATCCCAACTTCTTATATGTATGGGTCAATAAATATTTAACTCTCTTTCCCATGCCTCTTCTCTTAACTTAATAACTACCAATACTAAATTACACTTTTATTTTAATAACTTTATTATTTTCTTATTTTTTCTATATCTCTTCTCTAATATAATAACTTTCAATACTAAAAAGTGTTGGAGGGCAAAGTAGTCATTACCATTAAAGTTAAAAATTGTGTCTTTGGAAAATTTGCATAAAAAATTACAACCTACATTGGTTAATGCTAAATTAATAGTGGTCAATAGGCAAATAAAATCTATAGTCTTGCCTTGACACAAAATAACAAATTGAGATCTTTGGCAGGAAATAATAAATTGAGATGTAAAGTGGATAAACTAATTGCTTGCCCTTGCACAAAGATTTGCATAATTTTTGGTGGATAGTAACCAATTATAAGTCTACAAATTTACAATTTTATTACTACAAAAGTGATTGAGAAAAACATAAATAATAGTGGAAATGGTAAGTATATTTATTGACATCTTATTTCTATCAATTTTTTATGCAAAGACTTACTTAATATGTTATTTATCTTAGTATGTACTATTTTCAAAGATTTTATTTTTTTATGGTTTTCTTAGATTCACTACACAAATATTTAAAAATCATGCATGAATATTGCAAACATATCCATAAATTATGGCATAAAATATATGAGAGAGTGATCCATATAGCATTATATTGTGTAAAGGATGCAATAAAACCATCAAATTATAGTCTACTCAAATGTTTAAAAAATATTTTTCTTAATAATATTGAAAAATAAATATTTATTTTCAAAATTAAATATTATATTAAATTTTCAATACTAAATTAATTATAAATTGTATTAATCAAATCTAAATTAATAATACTCAATAGTCAACCAGATTGCTAAATGGTAGAGACAAATAACACCTATTTTGATAAATCCATCGTTTTATTCCCTACCTAAATATGCACATGCATGTAAACCGATGGGTCGAGGTGCGCTATATCATTTGATGCGACATACTCCTTTAAGATTATTGCACATGTCTGGGAAGCCTAATAATCATGATGTGCCTAACAAAGGATTAGGGTTAGGGTTAGCGTTAGCGTGATGTGCTCAAACAAGGCCAGAATTAAATCGGCACATAACGAGGGCCCTCAGATTTTGACCATTTCCCATAACCATAAAACTAAATATACGAAACAAGTGAACGAAAGTGTTCGGTGGAGGGATTACAGATTCAGCGAATAATTTCATACCAACGATAGAGACACACAACGCACTGCAGTGCACTGCTGACTATACAAAAATGTCGGAGAAAACCAATATTAAATACGATGAGTTAATATATATTAGTGAGGAATCTGTTCGTCATTCTCTCTGCTCAGCACACGCATATTATCGGTTTGTCATTTTCTCAGCTAATCTCACCCATCTTTAGATTCTGTTCTCAACCATACACGGCCATTGTGGCCACATTGAGGAACCTGCAACTCTGCTGTAAACTCTGGGACTTCTATGTTTAAACAATTTAAAATTTCCCTCTGTTTCTGCATCGAGTGAAAACGTGAGAAACAAGCTCTTCAGTTTCATATAACAATTTAAAATTTCCCTTTGCTTCTGCATCGAGTGAAAAAATGAGAAACAAACTCTTCAGTTTCATATCATGGAAGGAGTGGTGGTTGCAACTCTACTTCGTCTGCTCAGGCATGAGTTCCCAGATAATCCAACTTGATGAATTCACCCAAATACATTGCTGGGTGCCCAGAGCAAAATCACCTGACAAACATACTCTCGTTCTGATTCATGGATATGGGGCCAATGCAATGTGGCAGTGGCATCAACAGATCAGGCCCCTGCTTCTTCATTTCAATCTTTATATCCCTGACATTGTTTTCTTTGGAAAATCATATTCCACAGGCTCTGAGAGGTCAGAGTTCTTTCAGGCCCAATCGGTAATGAAGCTCATGAAGCATCTGGGTGTAAGCAGGTTTCATCTGGGTGGGATTAGTTATGGTGGGTTTGTAGCATACCGCTTGGCTCATCTGTATCCTGAGACGGTGCAGAAAGTTATCATTATTAGCTCTGGAGTGTGTATGATGCCTCAGGACAAGCATGCAGACCTTCAGACAAATGATTGGAGGACTGTGGCCGAGATTTTTCTTCCACAAAACCCTGATAATTTGAGGGCACTGATGAAGATTTCCATGCACAAGCCTCCCACGATGATTCCCTCGTTCATTCTCCAGGATGTTATTGATGTTAGTTGTTTTTTATTCTTTATTCTATATTTTCCTAATGATTTTTATTCACTGATATATCATATTCAGTAGCGTTCCTAATGTAGGGGGTATGGGTTTTTGAGGCAGACAATGTACACTGATCAGAGAGAGCAGAGAATAGAATTGCTAGAACAGTTGGTTCTAGGAAAAGAGGGAGCACCACCACTCCCAGTTTTAATTCAGGTATTTGTAATCTGTAACGAGAAACCTTTTTAATTTTTTTTTTTGTTAGCACTTTAAATAACATGCCCCGACGGTTTGCATTCTAAAGAGCAGGCTTCCTTCACATTGGGCCACGGACTTGCACCTTGCCACATCCCATTTAATGTCATGCCATCGGAATTGAATGGACAACAGCAAGAACGGATCTCTAGCTGTCAGCTTTAAATTCCATAACAATGTCTTTTCAGACCCTTTTAACTAGAAGAACCCAAATTTCTCGTAGTGTCACCGATTGGTTACATAATCTGCTAGATATAATGTAACGAACAACATGTGCCCCGGGCTTTGACACATCCTGGAAGTAATAACGGATAAGGTAGAGGTGAAATTTGATGGTAATTCAGACCTTTGAACTTAATCTTGGTGTTTGGTTTCATTATTTTTGGAAGTTGCTTGGACAAACATGCCCCAAGGTCGAGGGTGCACCACATAATGCAGACTTCCTTCATCTTACGTGCCAGGTCCGAGGGCTATTCTCGATTATCCTTGAGTAGGCGTGGAATTTTGGTAATCCCTGACTCGAATTTGATGGGAATTCCTGACCTTGGAACTAAATCTTGGTGTTTGGTTTCTTTATTTTTTTGGAAGTTGCTTCGACAAACCCATTCTCAGGTCTAGGGTTGCGCTGCATAATGCAGGCTTCCTTCAGCTTGGTGCCAGGTCTGACTGGTATACTGAAAGTACATTCAAGTAAGGGTGGAATTTGATGATAATTACCTATCATGGAATTTGCTGGTAATTCCTGACCTTGAAACTAAATCTTGGTGTTTCGTCAGTTTTGACATGCCCATTACTTTTATTGGAACGAGATAAAAGTAAATGTTATATTTATGTCTGAGCCACAAGCCTAAGCACGTAGTGTCACTCAACATTTGCTGGCAGCTTCAAGAACATCCATACCTTGTTGGTTGCAAAGCCAAGCCCATAATGTGTTAGCCAAACTTGGAAGGAGTGCAGCCCATAGACGGATCCTTATTACTGGCAAAAGCTGTGAAGCTATTTGTTTTCATTGAGCTTAAAATTCGGCTTCCTCACTTTGGTCCACAAAAATCCCACTGATCGTATTCCAAAACAGTTACTTAGTTTAAAATGCTTTGTCATAATGCTATCCTTGGCAGATTTTCCAGTAATATGTCAGTTAGTTTGCATTACCAACATATATGTACGTACCTATAAATGATGGTTTATTAATAGTCTGCACATCAAATGTACATTCTAAAATTTTTCTATTTTGTCCAAGAGGGCAAAAACAATTTGTGCTAATTTTCCTTTGGATGTTAAGATTATCAGTGATTTCCATTTAACTATCAAATTCCAAGTCTTCATGAACATTGTGATCTTTTGTATGCCTTTAAAACCCTGACTGAAAATTGCTTCAGCCTGACCGTTGCCTTTTTACGTGCCTGCAGGAAACACTTATAATATGGGGGGAACATGACCGTGTTTTCCCACTGGATTTGGGGCACAGGCTGAAAAGGTACACCTTTCACTTTCCAACTTTTGTTGAGTTTTTTCTCATGTTAATATCTTGGTCCATACTTTGGATTAAATCATTTTCACACAGGTTAAGGCTTTTAAACTAAATTTTTATGCAGACATTTAGGTGACAGGGCAGAGTTGATTGTCCTGAAGGATGTGGGGCATGCTGCACAATTGGAGAATCCATACGAATTCAACAACGCGATAAAGATGTTTCTATTGGAATCCTGTCTGTGAACTAACTTTAATATTCTCCATATGAACTTAGAAATTTGATGAAATGCTTCTTTTGGATTCCTCTTTGTGCAATAGCATTTCAACACCAATGACACTACACATTTGTGTTCGAATAACTTGATTTAGCCTTTAGGATCTTTCGGAGGTAGAATGTAAAGTCCCCATTATATTTATGTAGTGAGTTTATGATAGATACAGATTCTTTTGGGTGTGCACATATTCATTCTATTTGTGACACTCAATACCCCTTGAAGGTAATGCTTCAAGATTTATGATAGTTGCCTGCTGCAACAATCAGCTCAATGGAGATGTCATCCTCAAAAGGATATTCTGGCACTTACCTAACCTAATATCTAAATGATGTATATACTTTTGAGCCATGCTCCTCACATATATTTGGCGTGTTCAATGTTTCCCTCGGTACATTGGGTAATCTGGTTCATACCAATATCAATTGAAACAGAGTGTTACTTTAATAATAAGGTTAGTATTCAAGTGATCATCTTGAATGCATTGGGGATGCCAGCTGCAGTATTTTCTTTGTATTGCTTGTGGTTCATGTTAGATTTATGAGTGTCTCAATATAATTATAAATAATTAATATGGGAGAGATCTGAAGTTGTATCTATTTTGATCTGGATTGGATCATTATATTGTTTGTCATTCATCTTGACACTTTTAGGGTGGAAAAATCAGAGAAATCAGCTTACAGGAGCAGTTTTTAGTGACGGGACCCAATTTGGAGAATTGGGGTAAAAAACGTTCCGGGGCCAATTTGATGCTTTAAATGATGTTTTTTGGGAGTAAGACTTCACCGCTTGTGCCCCACACCACTCAAAGACCTTTC
This sequence comes from Pinus albicaulis, assembly GCA_034641835.2. Classification (NCBI taxonomy): domain Eukaryota; kingdom Viridiplantae; phylum Streptophyta; class Pinopsida; order Pinales; family Pinaceae; genus Pinus; species Pinus albicaulis. Next base: position 1,332,653,226 of record CM076577.1, on the reverse strand, counting down.
CAATGGTGCAAGAATTGCATCAATTAGACTTCGAACACAAAAGTTATGCCTCTCAGAATTTAATCTATCATGTTTGACCACCGTAATCTGAGAGGATGCCACGTTAGCCCATATTACTCATGGAAAAGGATTTAACCACATGCGCCCTATGAAGAAGACTCTAGAAGGGTTAAGTTGTAACTCATATTGAGGGTTGAATATGTCATTTTTTACCACTAGTTGGCTATCAAGCGGTGTTATAATCAGGCCACCAAAAGGAAAAGGGTTTCCAATATATTCAAGTGCATTTTGTTCCATAGTAGAGTAGAGCACCTGAGAGTGGATAAAGAGAGGGTAGAACATATAGGGTTTGTGTTTTGTAGCATTCCACGGGCCATAGGTCTCACTCCTTTGTATTTGCACCATTTTCATTTAGAGACAAAAGAGAGCAGAGCAACCTCACCTTCCATGTGTTAAATTTCTAATACCAGCCAGATGTATTTTCTTGCGACAATTTAATTTCTCCCCAATTTATTATTTATTTACCCAAATAATAACTAAATCACTAAAATAAAATCACTGGTATCTTTAACTTCTAGAATTAAAAATATGCTCTGGAAATAAACTAGAGAGATCAATCACACATTGCAAAATTAATTAACCCACAAACAATTCTCCACCTTTTCATTATCTGGAAAATTTGGCTTTTTTGACCCAAAGGGATACAAAGAAAAATACAATCTGGAACCTGAAACTCAGGTCCCTCAAAATGAATTCGGACTACGTAAATCAGCCTCTAGATGAAATCGCTCTAAAGAAATCGGCCTCCAGCAATCAGATTTGCGCCCTCCAACAACTCGATCTACACGCTGCCACTAATGTGCACTGGAAAAACCCCAACACTCTAGCAACTCAACCTCCTCTAGACAAACACGATCTCCTTCCGGCAACTTAGCCCTGCAATATTCTCCAACTCGACCCTCTTGGATTCGCTCAAACCCACTCGCACTTCTTCCTTCCTTGTGCATTGGTCACTGAGCCACTCGCACTGTAGAGAGAATCACTCTCTCTCGTGATGACTTGCTCACACACTTGTGCTCTTCGTTGTGTCTTCACCTACATCGCTAGCCTCCATTCATAATCTTCATTGAGTCCAAATCTCTAATCCCAATCTCCTCTCTAGAAACATTTTGAATCTTCCTTCTAGAAACGTCTTGAAGGTTCCTTCTAGAAACATTTTGAAGATTAATGACAAAGATTATTTCTAAGCCACTCAAATAATTAAATTATTTATCCTTACAAAATAAATCAATAGTCCACAATAATTAATTGACTTTACTTATTGTACTTTTCCTAAGTTAAACTTAGGAAAGAAGACATAAATTACTAGAAGAGGCAAATAATGTCTTCCACATGCTAAGACACCAAGCAATTGTAGAAAACCTTCCGATGCTACTCACATCAACACTCCCTCCTAGCAAGGAAGGGATTCTCCACCACCCCCAACTTATCCAGGTACTTCACAAACTTTCCCTTCACTAGAGGCTTCGTGAGAACATCTGCCACCTACTCCTCTATAGAAATGTACTGCAATCTCACACCCCTTCTAGACCCTATCTCTGATGAAGTTATATATGATCTCGATATGCTTGGACCGATCATGAAACATAGGATTCTTAGAGAGCTTAATGCAACTCTGATTATCACAGTGTATCACTGTTGGCCCCATCTGGAGATCAAATAATCCTACAAGCATTTTGAGAAGCCACATTGCCTCACAAATCACCATACTCGTTGCCATGTACTTCATCTCTACTGAATTGAGTACTGTTGATTGTTGCTTCCTGCTGAACCATGAGATCATGGTTGATTCCAACTTGAAACAACATCTATATGTGGACTTTCTGTCCACCAGACTCACTGCCCAATCAGAATCTGTATACCCCTGTAGCTCCACTCCTCCAGCTCTGACATATCTTAGTCCAAAGTCTACTATCCCATGCATGTATCTCAACACATGCTTTGCTACCACCAAATGAACCTATCTCGACTCCACCATGAACTGGCTGAGTGTATTCACAACAAAACTTATATCCGGTCTAGTGTTGACCATATACATCAAGGAACCTATCAGTTGCCTATATAGTGTGGGATCCACTAGTTCACCTTCAAAAGCACTCAACTTCTTAAGGTTAGTGATCATAAGTGTAGACATAGGCCTGCAATCCTCCATCTTGAATCTCCTCAAGATCTCAACTACATACTTTCCTTGTCCAAGGAAAATCTCTGCTGGTTGCTACCACACCTCCAAGCCAAAAAGTAATGCATTAAATCGATGTCCTTCATGTCGAATTCCGAAGCAAGGCCCTCCTTGCACATCCTTATGAGATTCTTCGATCTTGTCAAGAAGAGATTGTCCACATACAATACCATGATGAGCAGTTCACCCTCAACTAGTACAAGTACAAGTTAGGAACTGCCTCACTGTTGGTGAAGCCCAAACCAAGAAGATATTGATCGATCATGGCATACCATATGCGCGGAGCCTCCTTTAGCCTGTAAAAGGGCCTTCATCAGCCTGCATACATGGGAATCTCTCCCATGCACCTTAAAATCCTGAGGTTGCTCAATATACACCTCCGCCTCGATCACTCTGTTGAGGAAAGTTGTCTTCACATCCATCTGATGTATCCTCCACCCCATCTTTGAAGTAATGGACATAACTACTCTAATAGATGCATATTGGGCGACAGGTGCGAATGTCTCCTCGTAATCCACTCCGTCCTTTTGGGAGAACCCTCTCACCACGAACCTCGCTTTATATTTCTCGATGCTGGCATCTGCTGCATGTTTGATCTTGTAGATACTAGATCCATCGAGAATTCGCCACAGACTTCCCCTCAAATATTGACACTATATCCCAAACATCATTGCTCATGATGGCATCCCTCCAAACCTACTCGCCTATAATCTCCTCAAAAGTGGATGGCTCAGACTTGCAGTCGTTGCTCGATAGTGCCAAATAACTGGAATATTTGCTTTTTGGTCTATTTTGCTTGAAAGTGCTGCTAGTAGCCTACACATGTTCCTCAACACCCCTCAATGTTTGTTCAGCCAATCTCATCCTCCTCTTGGTAGCACTCGAAGGAATATCTAACTCATCCTACGAATTTGTAGGTTATGTCCTTGTTGGTGCTACTGGTCCCTATTCAGCCTTAGGAGCCTTTTGCTCCTCCTCTACCACTGTTGTCTCTCGCTCATGAGATCTCCTGAGGGTCCTATTCTCATCAAATTTGACATCCTGACTCAAGATCGCCTTTCTTTGTCCTGTAATGTAGACTCAACAGGCCTTCGCGACCTGACTGTAGCCAACAAACATGCTCCTCTCAAATAAGGGCTCCAACTCAGTTCTCTTCTCTGTAGGCACATGGACATAAATTGGACTACGGAATATGCGCAAGTGACTCACATCCGGTTTCACTCTTGTAAACAACTCCTCAGGAGTCACATCCTCCAACACCCTATGAGGACTCATGTTTTGCACATACGCTGTTGTATTGCAGGCCTCTACCCACAAAAACATAGGAAACTCTTTATCATAGAGCATTCCATTCACTGCCTCCATGATGGTCCTATTTTTCCTCTCGACAACCTCATTCTACTGAGGGTTGTAGGCACTGTGAGCTCCTTCTTGATTCCTTCTTGCCTGCAAAAGTCCAGGAACTTGTTGGAGGTGTACTCGCCCCCATCATCTGATCTCAATACCTTAATCGTCCTTCCTATCTGGTTCTCTACAAGAGCCTTGAACTTCTGAAACCGATTGAAGACCTCATCCTTGGTCTTCAAGAAGTAGATCCAAGTCTTCCTGGAATAATCATCTATGAACATACCACAATATAAGGACCCATTAATCGACGTCACAAACATAGGACCACATATATCAGAATGCACCAAGTCTAGGATACCTGTAAAGTTTTGTAGATGTTCTATGCTAGTAGCAATTTCACTTTTCTTTCTGCAATCATACAAGTAGTTAAGCAAAATGCAGATAGAACATATAAGTAGATCTTACAGAAGACAAATCAGAAACAGGAAAAATGTGTATGTTCGTTTCGGCGGTCAACAGGATGCTTCAACCAGCAAAGTCTCCTTTGGTCAGCCAGCCCAGCATGTGTCACAACAACCCTTCAATCAGTAGATGAGTCAACCCAAGTCAACTCTGCAAAAGTCAACGCTGTCCTGAAAAGTCAACGCAGGGGCAGCAAGCTAAAAGTCAACGCAGCAGCAAAACGGTCAACCCTTTGACCTCGATTTTTGTGCCAGGTAGTACGTCCTTCATAAATCGAACCTTCCACCAAATTTCAGCTTGTTTGGACCAAGCGTTGACCAAAGTCAACGCTGGTCAAAGTTTCTGCGAAACCCTAGCAGCAGCAAATCCGTACTTCAGCTTAGCCGTACAGTTTGTCCTCTTCGTCCTTCACACGTGTGGCCGAAACTCGTCCTTCTTGGTAGCTCGTACTCTAAGATGAGAGAGGAATATGTGAGTTGTGATGATGATGAAAATCTCTCCAACTTTTCCTGTATATATATCCATCTTGAGGGTGTGTGACACATCTGTTGGGCATGCGAGCCTACATTACAAAACTGGCCGACCTTGCACATATAATTTATTAAAAATAATAAATTCAAAATATAAGTTCTGCTCATCGGATTAAGACATATTTTATATGGATCTTACACCTCTCAGAAAGAGGAATCCAACAAAAATATTAGCCTCTTAATCTGAGCATCTTAATATGGAGTTTGGACCTAGTTGTCCAAATTTAACAATACCCTTAGACCTGGTCCCACTATGAGGATATGCATTCTTGGCCTGCTTGCGAAATGCACACCCTTTACGCACTCCATCTTACTCGACCTATATAATTTGGAAAATCTAACCATCCTCTACACCATCAGAAGAGCTCTACAGTGTAGGTGTCCCATCCTCCTATGCCAAATATCACTCTGGCTGTCAATCTCATGGATGAGAGCCTCCACCTACTATCCTCACAACAGATAGAGATCTCTTTCCCTCCTATCGATCACTCGCTTCTTGCTGAAATCTGTCCCCTTCGGCCCAACAATCACTTCACCTCTCGTAAATTTGACCTCTAGTCCTCTGTCTTGGAACGATCATGAAACACAGGATTCTTAGAGAGCTTAATGCAACTCTGATTATCATAGTGTATCACAGTTGGCCCCATCTGGAGATCAAATAATCCTACAAGCATCTTGAGAAGCCACATTGCCTCACAAATCACCATACTCATTGCCATGTACTTCGTCTCTATTGAATTGAGTGCCGTTGATTGTTGCTTCCTACTGAACCATGAGATCATGGTTGATCCCAACCTGGAACAACATCTATATGTGGACTTTTTGTCCACCACACTCCCTGCCCAATCAGAATTTGTATACCCCCGTAGCTCCACTCCTCCAGCTCTGACATATCTTAGTCCAAAGTCTACTGTCCCACGCATGTATCTCAACACATGCTTTGCTACCACTAAATGAACCTGTCTCGACTCCACCATGAACTGGTTGAGTGTATTCACAACAAAACTTATATCCGGTCTAGTGTTGACCATATACATCAAGGAACCTATTAGTTGCCTATGTAGTGTGGGATCCACTAGTTCACCTTCAAAAGCACTCAACTTCTTAAGGTTAGTGATCATAAGTGTAGACATAGGCCTGCAATCCTCCATCTTGAATCTCCTCAAGATCTCAACTACATACTTTCCTTGTCCAAGGAAAATCTCTGTTGGCTACTACCACACCTCCAAGCCAAAAAGTAATGCATTAAGTCAATGTCCTTCATGTCGAATTCTGAAGCAAGGCCCTCCTTGCACATCCTTATGAGATTCTCTGATCTTGTCAAGAAGAGATCGTCCACATACAATACCATGATGAGCAGTTCACCCTCAACTAGTACAAGTACAAGTTAGGAACTACCTCACTGTTGGTGAAGCCCAAACCAAGAATATATCGATCGATCATGGCATACAATATGCGCGGAGCCTCCGTCATCCTAGAAATGTGCCTTCTTCAGCCCGCATACATGGGAATCTCTCCCATGCACCTCAAAATCCTGAGGTTGCTCAATATACACCTCCTCCTCGATCACTCTGTTGAGGAAAGTTGTCTTCACATCCATCTGATGTATCCTCCACCCCATCTTTGAAGTAATGGACATAACTGCTCTAATAGATGCATATTGGGCAACAGGTGCGAATGTCTCCTCGTAATCCACTCCCTCCTTTTGGGAGAACCCTCTCACCATGGACCTCGCTTTATATTTCTCGATACTGGCATCTGCTGCATGTTTGATCTTATAGATACTAGATCCATCGAGAATTGACCATAGACTTCCCCTCAAATATTGACACTATATCCCAAACATCATTGCTCATGATGGCATCCCTCCAGACCTACTCGCCTACAATCTCCTCAAAAGTGGATGGCTCAGACTCACAGTCGTTGCTCGATAGTGCCAAATAACTGGAATATTTGGTTTGTGGTCTATTCTGCCTGAAAGTGCTGCTAGGAGCCTACACATGTTCCTCAACACCCCTCAATGTTTGTTCAGCCAATCTCATCCTCCTCTTGGTAGCACTTGAAGGAATATCTAACTCATCCTACGAATTTGTAGGTTATGTCCTTGTTGGTGCTACTGGTCCCTATTTATCCTTAGGAGCCTTTTGCTCCTCCTCTACCACTGTTGTCTCTTGCTCATGAGATCTCCTGAGGGTCCTATTCTCATCAAATTTGACATCCTGACTCAAGATCGCCTTTCTTTGTCCTGGAATGTAGACTCGACAGGCCTTCGCGACCTGACTGTAGCCAACAAACATGCTCCTCTCAAATAAGGGCTCCAACTCAGTTCTCTTCTCTGTAGGCACATGGACATAAACTGGACTACCAAATATGCGCAAGTAACTCACATCTGGTTTCACTCCTGTAAACAACTCCTCAGGAGTCACATCCTCCAACACCCTATGAGGACTCATGTTTTGCACATACGTTGTTGTATTGCAGGCCTCTGCCCACAAAAACATAGGAAACTCTTTATCATAGAGCATTGCCTTCACTGCCTCCATGATGGTCCTATTTTTCCTCTCGACAACCTCATTCTACTGAGGGTTGTAGGTACTGTGAGCTCCTTCTTTATTCCTTCTTGCTTGCAAAAGTCCAGGAACTTGTTGGAGGTGTACGTGCCCCCATTATCTGATCTCAATACCTTAATCGTCCTTCCTATTTGGTTCTCTACAAGAGCCTTGAACTTCTGAAACCGATTGAAGACCTCATCCTTGGTCTTCAAGAAGTAGATCCAAGTCTTCCTGGAATAATCATCTATGAACATCCCAAAATATAAGGACCCATTAATCGACGTCATAGACATAGGACCACATATATCAGAATGCACCAAGTCTAGGACACCCTTAGACCTGGTCCCACTATGAGGATACGCATTCTTGGCCTGCTTGCGAAATGCACACCCTTTACACACTCCATCTCACTCCACCTAGATATTTGGAAAATCTAACCATCCTCTACACCATAAGAAGAGCTCTATAGTGTAGGTGTCCCATCCTCCTATGCCAAATATCACTCTGGCTGTCAATCTCATGGATGAGAGCCTCCACCTACTGTCCTCAAAACAGATAGAGATCTCTTTCCCTCCTACCGATCACTCGCTTCTTGCTGAAATCTGTCCCCTTCGGCCCAACAATCACTTCACCTCTCGTAAAGTTGACCTCTAGTCCACTGTCTTGGACCGATCATGAAACACAGGATTCTTAGAGAGCTTAATGCAACTTTGATTATCACAGTGTATCATAGTTGGCCCCATCTGGAGATCAAATAATCCTACAAGCATATTGAGAAGCCACATTGCCTCACAAATCACCATACTCATTGCCATGTACTTCGTCTCTACTGAATTGAGTGTCGTTGATTGTTTCTTCCTGCTAAACCATGAGATCATGGTTGATCACAATCTAAAACAACATCTATATGTGGACTTTCTGTCCACCACAACTCATCGTCCAATCAGAATCTGTATACCCTTGTAGCTCCACTCCTCTAGCTCTGACATATCTTAGTCCAAAGTCTACTGTCCCATGCATGTATCTCAACACATGCTTTGCTACCACCCAATGAACCTGTCTCGACTCCACCATGAACTGGCTGAGTGTATTCACAACAAAACTTATATCCGGTCTAGTGTTGACCATATACATCAAGGAACCTATCAGTTGCCTATTTAGTGTGGGATCCACTAGTTCACCTTCAAAATCACTCAACTTCTTAAGGTTAGTGATCATAAGTGTAGACATAGGCCTGCAATCCTCCATCTTGAATCTCCTCAAGATCTTCAACTGCATACTTTCCTTGTCCAAGGAAAATCTCTGCTGGCTGCTACCACACTTCCAAGCCAAAAAGTAATGCATTAAGTCGATGTCCTTCATGTCGAATTTCGAAGCAAGGCCCTCCTTGCACATCCTTATGAGATTCTCCGATCTTGTCAAGAAGAGATCGTCCACATACAATACCATGATGAGCAGTTCACCCTCAACTAGTACATGTACAAGTTAGGAACTGCCTCACTGTTGGTGAAGCCCAAACCAAGAAGATATCGATCGATCATGGCATACCATATGCGCGGAGCCTCCTTCAGCCTGTAAAAGGGCCTTCTTCAGCACGCATACATGGGAATCTCTCCCATGCACCTCAAAATCCTGAGGTTGCTCAATATACACCTCCTCCTCCATCACTCCGTTGAGGAAAGTTGTCTTCACATCCATCTGATGTATCCTCCACCCCATCTTTGAAGTAATGGACATAACTGCTCTAATAGATGCATATTGGGCGACAGGTGCGAATGTCTCCTCGTAATCCACTCCCTCCTTTTGGGAGAACCCTCTCACCACGAACCTCGCTTTATATTTCTCGATACTAGCATCTGCTGCATGTTTGATCTTTTAGATACTAGATCCATCGAGAATTGACCACAGACTTCCCCTCAAATATTGTCACTATATCCCAAACATCATTGCTCATGATGGCATCCCTCCAGACCTACTCGCCTATAATCTCCTCAAAAGTGGATGGCTCAAACTCGCAGTCGTTGCTCGATAGTGCCATATAACTGGAATATGTGGTTTGTGGTCTATTCTGCCTGAAAGTGCTGCTAGGAGCCTACACATGTTCCTCAACACCCCTCAATGTTTGTTCAGCGAATCTCATCCTCCTCTTGGTAGCACTCGAAGGAATATCTAACTCATTCTACGAATTTGTAGGTTAAGTCCTTGTTGGTGCTACTGGTCCCTATTCAGCCTTAGGAGCCTTTTGCTCCTCCTCTACCACTGTTGTCTCTTGCTCATGAGATCTCTTGAGGGTCCTATTCTCATCAAATTTGACATCCTGACTCAAGATCGCCTTTCTTTGTCCTGGAATGTAGACTCGACAGGCCTTTGCGACCTGATTGTAGCCAACAAACATGCTCCTCTCAAATAAGGGCTCCAACTCAGTTCTCTTCTCTGTAGATACATGGACATAAACTGGACTACTGAATATGCGCAAGTGACTCACATCCGGTTTTACTCCTGTAAACAACTCCTCAGGAGTCACATCCTCCAACACCCTATGAGGACTCATGTTTTTCACATACGTTGTTGTATTGCAGGCCTCTGCCCACAAAAACATACGAAACTCTTTATCATAGAGCATTGCCTTCATTGCCTCCATGATGGTCCTATTTTTCCTCTCGACAACCTCATTCTACTGAGGGTTGTAGGTACTGTGAGCTCCTTCTTGATTCCTTCTTGCCTGCAAAAGTCCAGGAACTTGTTGGAGGTGTACTTGCCCCCATTATCTGTTCTCAATACCTTAATCATCCTTCCTATCTGGTTCTCTACAAGAGCCTTGAACTTCTGAAACCGATTGAAAACCTCATCCTTGGTCTTCAAGAAGTAGATCCAAGTCTTCCTGGAATAATCATCTATGAACATCCCAAAATATAAGGACCCATTAATTGACGTCACAGACATAGGACCACATATATCAGAATGCACCAAGTCTAGGACACCCTTAGACTTGGTCCCACTATGACGATACACATTCTTGGCCTGCTTGCGAAATGCACACCCTTTACACACTCCATCTCACTCCACCTAGATATTTGGAAAATCTAACCATCCTCTACACCATAAGAAGAGCTCTATAGTGTAGGTGTCCCATCCTCCTATGCCAAATATCACTCTGACTGTCAATCTCATGGATGAGAGCCTCCACCTACTGTCCTCAAAACATATAGAGATCTCTTTCCCTCCTATCGATCACTCGCTTCTTGCTGAAATCTGTCCCCTTTGGCCCAACAATCACTTCACCTCTCGTAAAGTTGACCTCTAGTCCTCTGTCTTCCATGGCCGAAACTAAAAAGAGATTCTTCTCCAAATCTGGTACATATACCACCTGAGTCCATCTGGAACTCGACACTCCCAGTTCCCTCGACTGCAAACCTGGCCTTGTCACCAAGCTCCACATTTACATCTTTGGCCCCCCTGGTCATGTTGGTGAAGAAGTCCTGTGATCCCGTCATATAATGAGATGCTCCACTGTCCACGAACTAGACACCTCTTGTGACAGTTCTAGAAAGGCAAGATACTAGGGCGAAGTTTTTATTGAACTTCTCCGCTATCTCCTCCATCTATGCAATAGCTACTACAACAGTCTCATCCTTGCTCTTCTTTTTGTTAGGACACTAACTAGAAAAATGCCCGAACTTATGACAAGCAAAGCATTTAATTTTGCTCATGTCCTTTTCCTTCTTGCTCTGTGAATATGCTTCTCCACTCCAATTATGCTTGGCCTTCGCTTTTCCCTTTTTCACTTGTGTAGCAAGAGAAACTTCATCCTTCTCACCGCCCTTTCACTATCCTCCAGTTAATGAATTTTCCCAGATTTCCTTTTGGGTGAAATTGTCCAATAGCCGACTCCAATCAAGAAGTTGTTGACGAGCAAGATTCCTGTACACAAAAGTGGACCACTACTTCACGCACCCCTTCAGAGAAACTTTGATGAGCTCTAAATCATGCTCAGTTTCCCCCACAACAACAAGCTCATCACAAGCCTTGTAGACCCTCATGAGATAGGAATTCACAGTCTCAAATCTGCCCATTTTAATACTGTTTAACTTTTCCCGTAACACCATTTTTCTGTTCTCCTTTGTAGTCCGATAAAGACTGGTCAAAGCTACCCACATCTATCTACTGGGATCCTTCCCTGATATGTGAGGAATTATATGATCCCTCACACCATCCAAAATTATGCAGCTCACTTTCATATCCTTGGTTCTATGTTTTGTTGCTTGTACTGAATCTGAAGGAACTTGCACATCTTTACTTACTAAATCCTAGAGATCATTGATCTTCAGGATCTAGGTAATTTGTTTCTTCCAGGGGCTGAAATTTGATACCCCATCCAACCTGTGTTCATATCTCAAATTGTTTAATGATGTCATCTTTGCAGATCAACCACTGGCACAAAACACAACTGCGAAATGTTTAGAAATAATATTATTGTTGTAAAAAGGAAAAATCTCTACTGCAAACCCTCGTGATCTCAGATCTCTCTTTCAGAGTCTTCTAGATAGCTCTAATACCATGTTAAATTTATAATACCAAGCAAATTTATTCTCATGGCAATTTAATGTATCCCCACTTTATTATTTATTTACCCAAATAATAGAATCACAAAAAAATAAAATCACTTGTATCTTTAACTTCTATAATAAAAAATATGTAACAGAAATAAACTAGAGAGATCAATCACACATTGCAAAATTAATTAAACCAAAAATAGTTCTTTGTCATTTCATTATCTGGAAAGTCTGGGTTTTTCGACCCACAAAGATACAAGGAAAAATACAATTTGGAACTTGCAACTCGACTCCCTCAGAATGAAGTCAACCCAAGTAAATTGGCCTCGAGGAAATTTGCCTCCATATGAAATCACTTTGAAGAAATTGGCCTCCAACAATCAAATATGCACTCTCCAACAACTCTATCTGCGCCCTGCCACTAATGCGCATTGGAAAAACCCTATGTTGCACTGCCTGTGGGGACGGGGGGACGGCGGGGACGGGGGGACGAGTTTCTGGGACGGCTAGAGCACAACCCCAAATTTTCAGGGGACGACGGGTTGGGGACGGCAAGTGCGGCAACTATTTATTATATTTATTATTTATTATTTAATATTTAAAACTTAGGATGAATATGACAAGTATTCAATATTTTTATTATTGTACATAACATTTATGCATAATTTTAGTGGGCTTAATAGTTAAGAAATATGAGTTTTTTTGATCACAGGTTATAATTTCAAATTGAAAGAAAGTAGAGTATGTACATCATTGTATACTTTAACAATCAAATCACAATGTTAAAGCTGATCTTTGTCTCACAAATAAACAAGGAAAATAAACCAACTTGATATCCTTACCTCCCCATGATTGATTCCGCTGCAATTATTGAAAAATTGCAGACCTTTGGTCGAAATAATCCTAGAACCCACATGTTAACATGCACTGAGCTTCCTAGCTTCACCACAAAACACATTCAGTTTCGCTTAGGGAGCAGGTTCGAGGAGTAACGATTCCACCAAAATCTTCTGGAGCTTACACCCTTCCTCAACGCATTTTGACGTGTCATTATGGTGAGGTGGACCACATTTATAATGAAACAGTGGGAGATGGTTTAATGTTCTGTCAACCTCACCAGCGAACCAATGTCCTATTGGTGAATACACTTGATTTTGAAAAGAATAAAACCTAATATTGTCTTCTGTGATCAAGGTAATATCCTTCCTTAGGTAGAATCCACACTTTATTTTGTAAAAGATCTCAGGAGTAGCAACTGTGGAATGCAAGAGAGAGTTAAGGAGTTTGGATGTGCTCTTGGCATGTGGGTCATAAAATTTTAAATGCTTAATTATTGCAATAAGGTAAAACATGATATGTTCTAGGAACCAACCTAGATTAATGAAAATCCATGGAAGCAGGGGCATAGAAATTGGATAGCATAAAGAGACTGAGATCTCTTTGATGGCACTTAGTGTGGAAGCCATGTAATTCTGACATGAATCACACAAAGATTTTTTGGCACCAACCAAAAGAAGCACCAACCTCCTAAAATGATTTTCTGACACTAACCAGAATGAGGTGCCAACCTCTTAAGAAATATAGGCACCAACTTGATAATGCTTAGTAGAATTCCTTGAGTATGACTTTAGCTTAGTTTTGTACTGCTCTATTCTGTTCTTTACTTCCTGTTCTAAATCTGCAGCGCAGCTTCACAAACATCCTCTGATTCTTGTCTGTTCTTCTTCAATCATATGTCTTCTACATACTTCATTCCACTGTATTATTTCTTTCTCTTTGCTACCTGAAACACTCCGTACAAAAACTTCTTCATGTTATTTCCACTATCAACACACACATAACTCAAAAGTATTCTGGCTTATTTATAGTTTTTCAAAGAAACCAGCCATGGCAGGGTTGACAATTTAAACACACGACCTATATTTGGTTTAGTATTTGCTTGCTGGAGAATCAGTTTGGATGACCTGGATGCAACATGAATCGATCACTTCTTGGTTCCTTGGGGCTTATATGACTAACCTATATGACCAACTGGTGGGACCACAGCCTTAACAACACTATTATTTCTGGAACTGCATGGACCGACCCCCGGTTGCCTGGATACCTTTTTCACATCGAACCACGACTTTGGAACTTTGACCAAGCAGCGTTTTTACAATTATATCTAGATTCAGGTTTAGAATTAGCCTTTAGGTTAGAAGTTAGAACTTAGGTATATTAATGAATTAAAAATTTAAATTAAAAATTAAAAATTATTAATTTGTAATGCGTTAGGTTTACTGTTTTACTATTTAGAAATAAATTGTTTTACTTTTTATTTTATTTAAAATTTTACATTTTTCAATTTATAAAAATGATGTTTTAATTTTTTTTTATAAAAGAAAAAAAAAACGAAATATTTGATTTTATTTTTATTCATAATGTTTTAAAATTTTATATTTATTATTTTATAAAAATTATGTTTTAAATTTTTTTTATTAAAAAAAAAAATAAAAAAAAATCCCAAAATATTTGATTTTTTTTAATTCATAGTGTTTCATTTTTTTGGGGACGTCCAGAAGTCCCCGATTTATCAAGGGACGTCTTGGAAGTCCCCGAATTTTCGAGGGACGGCTAGGGGACGACCTTGAAGTCCCCAAGTCCCCGGCAAATCTGGAACGTTTCCGAGGAGTTCCAAAGTCTCCGGAACGGAGGGAACGACATGAAATATAGGCGGGGACGGGTCCTCGTGCAACATAGGAAAAACCCCAACACTCCAACAACTCAGCCTCCTCCAGATAAACACGATCTCCTTCCGACAAACTAGCTTTGCAATCTCTTCCAACTCTTCCAACTCGGCCCTCCTGGATTCGCTCAAACCCACTCGCCCTTCTTCCTTCTCTGTGCATTGGTCATTGCGCCACTCACACTACAGAGAGAATCACTCTCTCTCGTGATGACTCGCTCACACAATTGTGCTCTTCATTGTGTCTTCACCTCCATCGCTAGCCTCCATTTATAATTTTCATTGAGTCCAAATCTCTAACCCCAATCTCCTCTCTAGAAACATCTTGAAGATGAATGGTAGAGATTATTTCTAAGTCACTCAAATAAGTAAATTATTTATCCTTAGAAAATAACCCAGTAGTCCACAATAATTAATTGACTTTAATTATTGTACTCTTCCTAATTTAAACTTAGGAAAGAAGACTTAAATTACTTGAAGAGGTAAATACTGTCTTCCACATGCTAAGACACCAAGCAATTGTAGAAGACCTTCTGATGCTACTCATATCAACACCAGCTGGGTTTTCCCCCAAAAGGGTTTCCTAGGTCATATCTTGGTGTTATTGTGGTTTGTGAGTGTGTTTTTATTTGTTCCCTATTTTTCCACCTTCTTATATATTGCATGCATAAGCAGATAACAATGACTTAATAAATCCAAAAGTCTAAGGAGAATTTAGCCCTCATAGTATAGATTTCGGATTTTAGTTTATTGTTTTTATTAGAGATGTTGTGACGAACTGTCTAGTGGAATATCCATGGCAGTTTATAGATCATATTGGTATTGGAGCATGTGTCTTTGGGTATTTTGTGGAAAGTTGTAGGGGATCTAGATCGACTTAAGCATAAATTTATAAAACTTTAGCCATGGTTGACAAATCTATTTTTAATAACCCTCAAGATCTGGCAAAGGGGAACTCTTAAGGCTAGAAGAGAAGGTCACATATATCAGTCATAATATGAATCTCCTTATGGTGGGTCTAGCAAACAAGCTTGGAATTGGAGAATATGGAGGTTCCAAGTTAGAGGTCAGAGCCAGATTAGAGGGTAAATCGGGGGATCCAAAACAACCCAAGGAGGAGCCTAATAAAGAACCTGAAAAAGGACTACTCAGTTCGAGTGCCATGAACTGTACATGGTCCTTGTTGAAGGTGGAAGTGAAGGTCAACATCAATTTGTGTCAAGGCGAGATTGACAATTTGAAATTAAATCACTAGTTGCAACAATTAGAGGTTTATTTTAGTTTTCACCACATAGAGGAGGAATAAAAAAATTCATTTGCTCATTTGATACTACAGGGCCATGCCCTAACTTGGTGGGAAAGCCACAGTGAAACCTAGAGGTTGGAGGGGGATTTCCCAATAACTGAGTGGAAGGATTTTAAAACTCTCATAAAGTCCCAATCCTACCCTATCGACTATGTAGAAGACCAGTGGATCCAATGGCATTACTTCAAGCAAAGGCAAGGGTAGAGTGTACAAGCGTATACCACAGAATTAAGGAAGATTACAATAATGCTAGGTATCTCTCCCAAGAACCCATATGTACTCCTTAAGTATCTGAGGGGTCTACATGACCATTTGTGAAAGCAACTGATGCTATTCAAACCCGGAACGATGGATGAGGCTTGTGCATAGGCACAATATGTGGAAAAAATAGGCTAGTAGAAAGGGCAACCAAGTGGATCAAAGTAGAAGGAACACTAGGAAGCTTGCAAAGAAGGGAAGAAGAAATGGATAGGGGGGAAGGACAAGAAGACAACAACCACAATACACTGGTGCAAAGATCACAGTGACTACTGCAAACATTGTAACATTGATGGTTGTTGTTGAAAATGGTTGTTATTGGTGTCAAGGTTGTTCAAATGAGAGAGAGAGAGTTACATAGTCAAATATCATATTTTGAGACCTTTCCAATGATATATGGCACGCCTTTTGGAAATATTGTTTTTGGATTTTTGATGCCCCATTTAGATACCTTATCTTTGAATGCATTTTTACCCCAATTACCTAGTTGAAATGGGAGCATAGTATGTGGTTGGAAAGCTTATTTCGAGACCTTTTCAACAATATATGACACTCCCTCTAACTCCTAACAATTGAGGAAAACTGATTTTTTGAATATTCATTATACATTATGCCAGTTGCGCAAGTCAGCCCAACTAGTGGGTAAGTCGAACCTATTTTTTTGGTCAAACACACTATATATAGGCATTATGTGGAGGAAGCTAGGACTCACTCGCTCAAGCCAATTCAGGTTTGTCTAAGTAAGCGAAGACGCAGTTATGAGGTTCATACCTCATGAACCAAGTGAAGTGGAGCCGAGTTGGAGAGGTTTTCTGTGGGAAGGGTTTTTGGAACACTTTTGGAAGGGTTTTTGGCACTTTTTGTGAAGCTTTTTGGTCTTGGTTAGAAGGCGAGTTGTAGAGTTGTTTTAGAGGCCAAGTTTCAATGTTGTTGAAGGCGAGTTTTAGCCTTGTTGAAGGCCGAACTTCAGTCCTGTTGATGGCCAAGTTTTAGGTTTGTTCCGAGGGTCGAAATCTGGTGTTTGAAGGTAGAGTTCAAGCCTAGTTTAAAGGCCGGGTCCTTGAATTTTGAAGGCCGAATTCAGGTCTAGTTTGAGGGCCAAGATCTGGTCCATTGAAGGACAAGTTTAGGTTTGGTTTGAAGGTTGGTTTTTGCTGTTTTGAAGGTCGAGTTCAATTTTAGTTTGTGGGCGAAGTTGTAAACCTGTTATAGACCAAGTTCTTGTCTAATTTTTAAGGTCGCCAAGTTCTATTGGAGAACTGTCGTAGGGATCTTTGGAGGCCAATTTTGGCTGGCTAAGGCAATGTTAAGGGAGTTGTCAACGGAAGTAGTTGTGATGTTAAGGTGATAATAGGACCAAGCCCTATTGTGGACATAGGTGCAGTAAGAATAGGGCTATTGTGGACAATTTTTGTGGTAGGCTTGTGGGATGCATAAGGTAAGTGTTTAGTGCAAGGGTTGATAGGATGTAGGAAGCAGACCTTCAAGGTTGTAAAGGCCCTGTTTTGTTTCAAGTGTGATGAAAATCCCTATGTAGCAGAAAGAAATCTATAGTGTTGAGTAAAAATTGTCAGGTGGGAAAACCTTCTCTTTGAACATATAATAATCATAAGAAGTGACAGTTGAACGATGAACAACAAGAGTTGAGGAAGTTGAAGTGCCAGATGGGCATACCTCCTTTTGATAAAATATAGAGAACTTACATGTAGGAGATCAAGTCTAAAGAGCTAAGTCAAGAAGCCTAGTTGAAGAGAAAAAATTTAAGGTGTACAGGTCAAGTGGTTGTGATCAAGCTTGAAGGCGCAACATGAGGGTTTCATAGTTAAATGACAACTCGTTGAAGAATTTGTTGAGGACTAGAAGTTATTGATGATAGATCCAAGGAACAACTTGAAGACATAGGTTCGTGCCTATAGTTTGCTGAGTTGGAGCTCAGCTGGTGGGATTGGTGCCTACATTTGCTGAGTTATTGCTAAGATAGGGGAATGAAATCTCTTGTAGGTTGGTGCCTATGAAAGTTGTAAGTTGGTGCTTACTTTGTACAAGGAAGTTTACAAAATATTTACAAAGAAAATTTGTACAAGTGTTTCTTAGGTAAAGATCCGTGTTTCATGATTTATGTGCATGAAATGTTTTAAAAGATAAAAAGAGTTAAAAATAGTGAAATATTGATTCACCGTCCCTCTTAGTATTTCCAATAGTTGCACAGAGGAGAAGTGCTAGAAGTTGCATCTAGAACTCAACCCAAAGAACTAGAAGAAGAACGGGAAGAAGAAAATTCTCATGACCATAGATTCAAGGAATCATGTGGAAATCAACTTTCATGTGGATGAGATGGTTGTTTGCACATCAATGCAAAAGGGGGTGAATCTGAGTAGCCTTCAACAACAAGAAGAGAAACAAATTGCTAACCCTTCCATATAAAGATACAGGTCAAGAAGTAAAAAACTAATGCTCCATTCAACTCGGGATCACAGGTGAATCTAATTGCAGTAGAAATAGTCAACAAACTAGAATTGGAGGTTCAATATCATTCTATCCCATATCCATTAGGATGGGTAAATAAGGATGCATAAATCAAGATAACAAAATGGTGTAAAGTAAAATTGCTATCAATATTGATTCTATTGATGAAGTAGAATTGGATGTAGTTCCACTTGATCTATGTAGAGCGGTGTTTGGGAGTCTTTATATGCACATGTGGGATGCAATCTTCACGCAGAGAGCCAACCTTTACCGCCTCATCAAGGACACAAATTTTTTCACCATCAATGTGCAGAAGGGAAAGTCTAAGATTTCGTTGGTAAGTTCCAACCAAGTCAAGAATCTAATCAATTCTAGCAAGAAGCATGTTTTATTGTTTTTAATAGAAAGTCAATATGTATAAGAGTGAGTGATAGCAAAATAATCCATGGAGGGGTGCACTAAGGGAAAAAGAAAACAACTAGAAGAGTTGCTATAGGAAATATAGGGGAGTGCTTTAGGAGCCTAAAGGGCTACCGCCGGAGAGGGAAGTGGAGCACAAGATCCAAATATTGCCATACTCTCCATTGCTAAACTGTGGGTTGTACAAGCAACCCATTATAGAATAAACGAGGTGAAGAAGCAATTGCAACAACTACTAGAGAAGGGTGTTACTTGACCAAGTACCCCATAATGTGGTTCAACCATTATAATTACGCCAAAGAAGGATGGGACTTGGAAGATGGGCATTGGTTACAGCGTTACAGGGTGTTAAACAAAATTATGCTCGGGAACAGGTACTAGCTGCCAAGGATAGATGATCAATTGGACCAGTTGCAGCAAGCAAAATACTTCACCAAGTTGGAATTAAAATCAGAGTATCACTAGGTTTAAGTCAGAGAAGAAGATACCTGGAAAGTCACCTTCAAAACTAGACAAGGTTTGTATGAGCGGTTAGTCATGCCATTTGGTTTATGCAATGTACCAACTACATTCATGAGATTATTGAATGATATATAATGACCATATTTAGATTCATTTGTTATTGTGTATTTGGATGATATACTGGAATATAGTGTTACCTGGGAGGAGCACATCTCACATTCTATTTCAGTGTTAAATACATTGAAGAAGCATCAGTTGTTGGAAGATCTCAAGAAATGTGAGTTTTCATTGCAATCTTTGGTGTATTTAGGATATGTGATTGGTGGAGGATAACTGAAGATAGATCTTGCCAAGATGGAGTGGCTAGTGTCTACCAATGTTTCCAAGGTTAGGAGTTTCATTGTGTAGCACAATTCTTAGGAAAATCATAGCCTGATTTTTTAGCAGTAGCATCACCACTCCATGCCATAGTAGCGAGTGTCAAGATTTTATAGTGGGGAAAGGGTCAGCAGAAGGCATTTGAGGAGTTAAAGAAGAAAATCAATCAAGCACCAATTCTTGCATTACCAAACTTGCAACAACCCTTCGAAGTGGAGACAAATGCAAGTGGGTATGCTATGGGAGCAGTCTTGATGTAGGGAGAAAGGCCTATATGTTACCATTTTGAATTGTTTCATGGGGTTGTTCTCAACTAACTTACCTGTGACAAGGAACTCTATACCCTGGTACAAGTTGTCGAAAAGTGGAAACACTATCTATTGGGAAAGGGGGCAACCATCAACACAGATCACAAGCCACTATAATACCTACAGGTCCAAAGTAAGTTACAACAAACCAAGCATTACAAGTGGATGGGGATTTTATAGCAGTTTCATTTAGTGATCAAATACAAGAAGGGCAACACAAATGACATGGACGACATGCTTTCAAGGCCACCTACATCAAAGATCATGGCTTTGAGAACTCTTATACACATGGAGCCTTTCACCCATGATACATATAGAGAGGAAACCTTCAAGGAGGCGTTTCAGCAGTTTTAGAACCAAATTCATGCAAACAATGGAGATAACACAATTGACTATCATCTCTAGAATGGGTTACTTTACAGGTTGGATAATGTTAAATTTGGGCAACTAGGTCCAAATTCCGGGTTGTGCTGCTCAGATGACGATCCCAATATTTTTATTGGATTCCTCTTTCGGAGAGGTGTAAGATTGATCTAAAGATCATCTCGATCGGATGAGCAGAACATGTACTTTGAATTTATTCCACTTATGTGCTAGGTCGGCCTGGAATATAATATAGACTTAAATGTCTTAAAGGACGCGTCACACACCCCCAAAGATGCCTATATAATGGAGAGACTTGGAGTTCATTATACACACAATGTATGGAGGATTTTCTTCTCTCTTGATGGCGATGGAGCTGCATTCTTGGTGCTGCGTATTTGTGGAATATTCTTTGTTTTGGGGTTGTGTGTGACACGCTTGGCTGAATGACCTATTGGAGACTTTGCTGGTAGAAGCATCCTGCTGATCGCCGTTACGCCACCATTCATTATCTTTGTTTTGGCTTGTCTTCCATCGATCTATTGGTATGTTCTATCTGCTTCAGTATTTTTTCCCTAATCTGAAATGGCATAAAACATGTTCAAATTAACATGGTATCAGAGCCAGGAGAAGACAACGCCCAACTTATGTCAAGAATCTAGGGCAGTGTGAAGAGGGTTGTTCATATCTACCTCTAGAATGTCGCTGGACTGAGGCATCACACAGATCTTATGGGCTTTGCACAGTTTGTATGTGCATCACACAGTTTGAATGGGCATCATATTTTTGCATAGGCATCGTTATAATTTATATGGGAATCACATTATCTCTGAAGAATCTTTGGCCCTGTGGAATATTGCTAGATCCAATGCGAGGCTTGATTTGATTTTTGGGTAATAAAATTTCAAGGGTTACGTTGGGCTCTATATTGCAGTTGATCAAAGACAAATGTAACCACAATCCTAAGAAGCCTTGTTTCCTTCTCTACTGTGGCTCTCGGCCTTGTAAAGATTTGGTCATTTATCTCTGCGGTTCATCAAGAAGGAAGAGAATCGTGGCTTTGAACCTCGCTGGACTATTATTCTTGGCAATTTGTGGAGAGCGTATTCTGAAATTGAATGCAGATTGAATTGAAGAGTTGCCAAGAGCTGTTGAGATATGGTTGTATTCATCTTCTGCGGCTGACTTTAAGCTAAGGACAGTGAGGAGTTTAGGCATGATCTGGAACCTGTTAGACGTCTAGTGTAGAGATCTAATAAGCCTCAATCTGCGGCCCTAATTATCAATCTTTCTGCAGCCAAGACTTTTATGGCTCTGTATGGTAATTGAGCTCGATCCTTTGCCCTCGCACCTCTGAGATGGTCATCGCACCTCTGGCACAATGCAATGGTCAGTCTTAGCGTGGTTGGTCACGACATTGTTATACGTATTGGTCTCAACATCTTTGTAATGAGTATGCGTGGCTGCGGACAGGAAAGTATGGCAGTGACAAGCGGAGCACGATTGTAGAGGGGACCACATACGGTGACGGTGTGGAGTCAGAGGCAATCTCTGCGCAGTGGGCGAGATCCACACCCACGTTAATTCAGGTGGCCAACGCATTGTCACATTGATGCTCGAAATCTTTGACGTTGCCAGGAGCGATGAATATTGCAGAATGAACAGAGTATCTGTGGCATCGTGGTTGTATGTGCTTAATCATACCCAAAGACATTTCGAGCAGCGTGACATTTTTGTCCTTGCAGAAGTATACCACTTCCTGATTTTGGTTTAATAATTCACGCGGGAATGCTCCAGTGAGGGATATAATTTCAAATGGCGCTGTATTATTGACCATGCCCCTACAGCCACCGACTCCCTCAGGTTGACGTCGGTGACATTTCCTCTCCCACTCATAACGACTATTCCTACATCGGAACTACGCATGAACGATTGCAGAATATCTGTGATGTTGAAGCTAGTGGGGACCTCCAGTACACGATTTTTTGCCGTGTCTGTTATGTCATGTATTCCATGTAGAGGACCTTTGGGTTTGTTCCTGAATCAATGGTTTGATGTAATAAATTTTCCGCAGACTTCTGAGGCACTCAAGGCAGATCTGAGGTATATTTAAGGTACAACAAGGCTGTTTCATGAGTCCCTTTTCTAAGGTGTTCTGTGGCATCTTTCTAAGGCAGAACAAACTATTTTGTGAACACAACAGACCTGTGGAAAACCTATAACTATTTGAAAAAGACCTTGGAATGAGATTTGTAGCAGACCTCATCTGTAGCAGCCCTAATTCAGAGTATAGTCTGAAATTTGCGAAGGTAGAGATTCATGTGACAAGGTTCATTACCTGAGTGTCAAAGGCATGTTAATGCAAGTTTGAAGAAGGTGCTTGAATTCTCTGGATCAGACTTTTGTAGAAAAACTTTTATACTCGTTAATTTCAGACCTATAGAAGGCTTTCACAGTTCTGGAGCAGTTATTGAGGAGTACTTGAAGTTGCCTTAGCAAGCAGGCCTTGAAGCTTTGTAGCAGATGCTGGAGCAGCCTCGGACCAAGCTTTGATGTGCAAGCCGAATCAGTTGGGTATGATGATAACTTGTCTCTCCTCCAAAGGATAGACATCTAGATATGACGATATATGTATCCATCTCCATAATGAAAAAGAAATAGACTCTCCTAAATAGGATTTTGCGTATAACAGCTGATGTTATACTTTCTCATAGGATGTTTCCTGAAAGATGCTAATATAACTGCTCCAAGAGAACTTGAGGCATCAACAGTTCTAGAAGTCACTATAAAGGAATCATGATATGTTAGAAGGCAGATTGGGATCCCTAGTTCTGTGGGTTGCAGTAAAGAAAATCTTAGAGGGTTGTTTGAGGAAGCTACAGCAGATGTCCACAGAACATCAGGTAGTTGCTGTAAGGTAAGTATGAGTACTTCTGACACAATCTGAGGCTTGTAGATATATTCACCCTGTTTGACAATGACATATGTCAAAATATGTATGACCATGAAGCTTGAAATCTTCAGTACTGTTAATGATGAAGAAAATAGTGATGACAATTCAAAAGGTATCTCTGTAACCACAAATTTGAGGAGCTAAATCTGTGATTCTATGTTACTGTTATTATGACAGTGACATAGACAGACACTAGACACCCATGATTACGAGATTCATAATAGCAGTAAGCTTGTGACAGTATCAGTCTTACATTACAGCGTAATGATAAACTTGAAGTGTGAACTGAGAAGTTTTTGCAGCCTTCAGTCACGTTGTTGGAGTCTTGAACCATGATCAGCAAAGCCTGTGAAGTTTTGAACAAATATTGTATATGATATATGCATGATAGCTATATGACAGTATATGGCTATGAGTCTTGGATGGCTTTGACTATGGGAGAATAAGAACCCCTTTTCCAAGCTGGTGTCTGGGATGCCCTTGTTTAAAATAGATGTCTTCTCTCAAGAGAAGCTGGCATTAAGAGGGAGAATACAACTGTATATGCTCCTGAGCTAATATCATTGCTGAAAGAAAGAAGAGCCTCATGGCTCAAGGGTATATGGCTTCAAGGGGGAAATTTTGGTAGAAAATCAAGAAGCCATATAAATACCAAAGGTATCTAGTTGCCATGAGTACAATATGAGCCTGGATCTCTTGAAGAAACTGTAAAGCATCAAAGTCTGCAAGGATGCGAGGGTGATATCTGGGATATGGTTCCTAGACCACAGATCAAAGCTGTCGTCACCTCGATATAAGATCAAGCATGGATCTGATGGGAAAATGTGTTGCCTGAGACTTCTCTAGGAAGGCACTGATTATTATTGCACCTATAATCTATTATTACCCTTGCTGCTACGCAAGGACGAAATCTTCATTAGATGGATGTGAAGACTGCATTTCTGCATGGTGCGATAAAGGAAGAAGTGTATGTAGAGCAACCTTTGGGGTTCGAAGTCCAGGATCGGGACACCCATGTCTGCAGGTTGAAGAAAGCCCTCTATGGGCTGAAGCAAGCACCCAAAGCTTGGTACGAGAGGGGGTAGATAGCTACCTGATGAAGCTGGGCTTCACTCATAATAATGCTGATTCGAACCTTTACTTCAAGGTTGATAGAGAGAAGCCTCTCATTCTGGTGCTGTATGTGGACTACCTCTTCCTGACAGGTGCTGACCCTCTCATTCATTAGTGCAAGAGGGAGCTCGCTGCTAAGTTTGAGATGAAGGACCTAGGACTGATGCATTACTTCCTAGGCCTGGAGGTCTGACAGAGACTTGGCGAGATTTTCCTTTCTCAAGGAAAATACATTGTGAAGCTTCTGGTATGATGGATTGTAAGTCCGTATCGACACCATTGGAGCTCAACTTTAAGAAGTTGAGTGGCAGCGCTGTTGGGCTCGTGTTAGCAAATCCTACTGAGTATCGTCAACTCGTAGGGGCTTTGATGTTCCTAGTGAACACACGTCCGGACGTATGTTTTGCAGTGAACATTTTGAATCAACACATGGTTGATCATAACATTCACTGGGTTGGTGCCAAGAAACTCTTAAGATATCTCTGGGGCACGATAAACCATGGGCTGAGATACACTGCCGGGAGCATGACACTCCTTGGATATACTGATACCGATTGGGCTGGTAGTGTGGTGGATCGCAAGAGCACATCTGGATGTTGCTTCACACGTAGATCTGCTTCGGGCAGGAAACGAAAGTCGGTAGCCTTGAGCACCACTGAGGCTGAATACATTACAACATGTATGGCCCGATGTGAAATCACTTGGTTGCGAAAGCTCTTCAGTGCGCTGTTTGAGCACGTGCTAGATGCCATCGTTATCCTTTGTGATAACCAGAGGGGGATTCGTTTGTCCTAGAATCCCGGGTTCCACGATTGATCCAAGCATGTTGATGGCTGGTACCACTTTATCCGAGATATGGTACAGCGAGGCGCCGTAATGCTCGATCATATAGGAACTGATGAGCAGGTCGCGGATATTCTCACAATGCCCTTGGGGAAGGTCATGTTCCTAACCTTTCGTGAGAATCTTGGAATCATGGAACGACCCTATTTGGAGGGTCCTGTTGGACGATGAGCTCTGGGAGCTCTGGGGGGCCTTGGGGATAGTTCCTCGGAGCTATAACCAACCACAGGGCTAGGCTTGCCGAACCTTGTTGGTGTGCGTCTGCCCCACCGTTATGATGATTGTGTTGGTTCGCCTCTCATGATCTGTGTCCTGTATGCATCCTACCCATTTGAGTTTCGGACTCATGGGAAGTACCTCTCATTTGGCCAATGAGGTGGGAAATGAGAATAGAGACCATAGCAAGACTGATCGACACATCAGAGATTGCCGTACTCTTTATGTCTAGGATGGCACGTGTCCAACCACTTGATTTGGGATCAAGTCCAGCGAGGTTTCAGACCTCCAACTGACTTCGGGTCAGTGAAACTAACTTTGGGTTAGTATATGACTCTTTTGAGTCCTAGTGAGGTTTCGGACATCCAACTGACTTCGGGTTGGTATGAGACTCTTTGTGAGTCCTCTAGAGGTTTCGGACCTCTGGGCTGAATCTGTCAGCCGAGAATGATGTCTTTGTGACTGACCCACTTCTGTTCTGAAATAAAGAGGCCAGCAAAGAAAGTTACGGCGGGATGACGCACGATGTTTGGATTGCACTAGTGGACGAAGTTCTCCCTAGTTGAGAGGGAGTGTTAAATTTGGGCAACTAGGTCCAAACTTCGGGTTGTGCTGCTCAGATGACGATCCCAATATTTTTATTGGATTCCTCTTTCGGAGAGGTGTAAGATTGATCTAAAGATCATCTCGATCGAATGAGTAGAACGGGTACTTTGAATTTATTCCACTTATGTGCTAGATCGGCTTGGAATATAATATAGACTTAAATGTCTTAAAGGACATGTCACACCCCCCTAAAGATGCCTATATAATGGAGAGACTTGGAGTTCATTATACACACAATGTGTGGAGGATTTTCTTCTTTCTTGATGGCGATGGAGCTGTGTCCTTGGTGCTGCGTATTTGTGGAATATTCTTTGTTTTGGGGTTGTGTGTGACACGCTTGGCTGAATGACCTATTGGAGACTTTGCTGGTAGAAGCATCTTGCTGATCGCCGTAACGCCACCATTCATTATCTTTGTTTTGGCTTGTCTTCCATCGATCTATTGGTATGTTCTATTTGCTTCAATATTTTTTCCCTAATCTGAAATGGCATAGAACATGTTCAAATTAACAGATAAGTTGTCTGTTCCTAAAGGTTGCAGGTAATTTTGGTGTAGGGAAGATAGTGGCCAACTTACACGTATATGTATTGGCCTAGAATGCATGAATATGCAGCTAGGTTCATAAGAGGATGTATGCTTTGCTGTACCAACAAGCCTAGTAACAAGAAACAAGGTCTATACCATCCTTTACCTGTACCCACTCATCCCTAGGAAAACATCTCCATGGACTTAATGGGAGGTTTACAAACAACTAGGAAAGGACGTGACTGTGGTAGTTGATAGATTCAACAAGATGTGCATTCTCATGCCCTGTAAAAAGACCATCAGTGACCAAGAAGCGACAAACTTATTCTTTGGACATGTATGGTTGCACTTTGGGATACCATATGAAGGAGCATCGTTTAAGACAAGGACACCAGATTTCTCAATGCATTTTGGACTACATTGTGGGAGAATATGGACACAAACATGAAGAGGTCTACAACATTCCATCCACAGGCAGACGAGCAAAGAGATATTCAATAGGATTTTGGTGCAGCTTTTGAGAGGTTATAATCAGAAGCATCTAAAGACTTGGGATGACAATCTAGTAGATATACGACAATCTTACAACAAAGCAGTCCACACTTCCACTAGTAAGTCCCCATTTGGAACTTTCACCTTTAAATATTGCGTATAGATAACAAGGAGTGAGGGGGGATCTCACAAGGGGTGTCTTAAGGGCAAAGAAATTTGTTGAGAAGGCTAGGTAGATCCATTTGCAAGTACAGGAGACACTGAAGAAGTCTCTGGAAAAGTACAAGGTCAAGCATGATCAACACAAAATAGAGAAGTTATTTAAGGTGGGAAACAAAATATGGTTACAATTGAACAAGGAGAGGCTATAGGGTTATGGTAAGAAAATCAAGGCTTTGAGATATGGTCCTTTAAAGATACTGGAAAAGGTGGTAGATAATGCCTATAAACTTAGTCTACCCCCATATGTTGGTGAATGTGGAAAATCAGAAACTCTATGAGCCTTCTGTGTCGGATTAGGAAGAGGAGTAGGTCCTACCATCCATAGATGACTTAGCTCTAAATGATCATGCAGAGTGGACAAATGATACAATTTTGTAGAAGAGGTCTAGAACTACAAGATAAAAGCACCATGACCTTTGTAGATTAGGTTGAAAGGACAACTTCCAAGCAAGACTAAATGGTACTCCAGGGAAAAGGTAGAGGAAAATTTTTCTCACCTCATTTAGTAAAAACTTTTGGTGACCAAAATCCTCCCAAAATGGGGATGTATGATTTATAGTGGATCATTATCTTGTTTTTCATTCATCTCAATGCTTTCAAGGTGGAAAAATTAGATAAAGTAGCTTACAAGAGTAGTTTTATTGGCATGACCCAATTTGGAGAATTAGGTTCAAAAACATTTCTAGACCAATTTGAGGAGGCCTTAAATAATGTTTTTTTGGGGGTAATACTTTGCCACTAAAGAGCTGCACCCCTTGGCACTATTTTGCACTCGAAGACCTTTCCAACAATGCAAGAATCATGTGAATTGGAGTTCAAATGCAAAAGTTATGCCTCTTAGAATTTGATCTAAAAGTTATGCCTCTTAGAAGTTGATCTAACATGTTTGACCATCATAATTCGAGAGGATGCCACCTCAACCCCCATTACTCATGGAAAAAGCAGTGTTCCAAGGGGACGCGCTCCCCGAGGTGGGAGACATGCTTCCTCGCTCCCCAATGCTCCCAGGACGGGGAAACTCCTGGGGAAACATTTCCCCACGTCCCCCTTTTTTGGGAAACTCGGGGAAACTCTGGTTGACTTTGTTCTGGTGACGAAAAGCATCTCCCCGCATCCCCCTACAATTTTTTGCTAATAACAATTAAAAACATAAAAAAATACAAAAATGACAAATTTAATATAATTAAAAAATGAAAATAGAACCTAAAGATTAAATTAAAGCTTTAAAACATAATAATTCACATTTCTCATCCATTTCTCGTTAACCATACAATTTTACCTTGCCACTCGACATTTTCCTTCTATTGTCGCCCGAGATTTTCTTCTTGTCGCCGCTCGACATTTTCCATCTGCAATTTGTTGTGATTCAGATTTACCATCGATCAGGGGCCTGAGACATAGGGCGCTGCGATTTTCATTTTGTGACTTGAAGTTGTCGGATAGGAGTTGCGATTTCCATTTTATGACTTGGAGCCACCGGATTGGAGCTGCGATTTATTATTTAGTACTTTTTGAGAAATTAACTAGTATTTCACTGCTTTCTATGTTTACTTTTGTAAATTTTTGTAGATGTTCTATGCTTGAAGCAACTTTACTTTTCTTACAGCAATCACACAAATAGTTAAGTAAAATGCTGATAGAACATATAAGTGGATCTTATAGAAGACAAACCAGAAACAGAAAAATGTGATGGTGCGTTACGGCGGTCAACAGGATGCTTCAACCAACAAAGTCTCCTTGGTCAGCCAACCCAGAATGTGTCACAACAGTCCTCCAATCAGCAACCGAGTCAACCCAAGTCAACTCCAAAAAAGTCAACGCTGTCCAGAAAAGTCAACGTAGGGCAGCAAGCTAAAATTCAACGCAGCAACAGTTTGGTCAACCCTTTGACCTCGATTTCTGTGCCAAAGTGTACGACCTCTCTAAATTGAACTCTCCAACAATTTTCAGCCCTTTCGGACCATGCGTTGACCAAAGTCAACGCTTGTCAAACTTCCAACAAAACCCTAGCTGCAGAAATTCGTCCTTCAGCTCAGCCGTACAGATTCGTCCTTCTTCTTCTTCACACGTGTGGGCTGAACTTGTCCTCCAAGGAGCTCGTACTAAATCAGATGAGAGAAGAAGATGTGTGTTGTGTTGTGGTGAAATGCTCTCCAACTTTGCCTGTATTTATATCCATCATTGGGGTGTGTGACACATCTGCTGGGGGTGTGAAACCTTAAGGCCGACCTGCACATATAATTTATTATGAATAATAAATTCAAAATAAATGTTATGCTCATCGGATTAAGACATATTATATATGGATTTTACACCTCTCCGAAAGAGGAATCCAACAAAAATATTAGCCTCTTAATCTGAGCATCATAACATGGAGTTTGGACCTAGTTGTCCAAATTTAACACTCCCTCTCAACTAGGGAGAACTCCATCCATCGGTGCAATCAAACATCGTGCGTCATCCCGCCGTAACTTGCTTTGCTGGCCTCTTTATTTCAGAACAGAAGTGGGTCAGTCACAAAGACATCATCCCCCGGCTGACAAATTCAGCCCAGAGGTCCAAAACCTCTATCGGACTCACAAAGAGTCTCCAACCAACCCGAAGTTGGTTCATCTGACCCGAAGTCAGGCGGAGGTCCGAGACCTCACTAGACTTGATCCTAGATCAAGTGGTTGGACCGTGCCATCCTAGATAAAGAGTACGGCAATCTCTGATGCGTCCATCAGTCTTTGCTACTAGTCTCTAGCTTTTCCCACCTCATTGGCCAAATGAGAGGTACTTCCCATGAGCCCTGAACTCAATGGGTAGGATGCATACGGGGCACAGATAAATGAGAGGCGAACAAGCTCAATAATCACAAGGGTGGGGCAGAAGCATTATGAGTGCTTATAGCTCCGAGAAGCTATCCCCAAAGCCCCCCAGAGCTCCCAGAGCTCATCGTCCAACAGGACCCACATCATAGGGTCTTTTCACGACACCAAGACTCTCACGGAAGGTTAGGAACTTGACCTTCCCCAGGGGCTTAGTGAGAATATCCGCGACCTGCTCATCAGTTCCTATATGATCGAGCCTTACGGCGCCTCGCTGTACCATATCCCGGATAAAGTGGTACCTGATATCAATATGCTTGGATCGGTCGTGGAACACGGGATTCTCAGTCATACGAATCCCACTCTGATTATCACAGAGTATCACAGTGGTATCTAGCACATGTCCAAACAGCTCACTAAAGAGCTTCCGCAACCAAACTGCTTCACAACAGGCCATACTAGCAGCAATGTATTCGGCCCCCGCGGTGCTCAAAGCCACCGACTTCTGCTTCCTGCTCATCCATGAGATCGAAGCAGAACCAAGATTGAAGCAGCATCCCGATGTGCTCTTACGATCCACCACACTGCCAGCCCAATCGGCATCAGTATATCCACGGAGTGTCACACTCCCGGCAGTGTATCTCAGCCCATGGTTTATCGTGCCCCGAAGATATCTCAAAAGATTCTTGGCACCAACCCAGTGAAAATGATGAGGCTCAACCATCTGTTGACTCAAAGTGTTCACTGCAAAACATATATCCAGTCGGGTGTTCACTAAGAACATCAAAGCTCCTATGAGTTGACGATACTCAGTAGGATTGGCCAAGATAGGCCCAGCAGCGCTGCCACTCAACTTCTTAAAGTTGAGTTCCATCGATGTCGACACGGACTTACAGTCCACCATTCCAAATCTTTCCAGAAGCTTCACAATGTATTTTCCTTGAGAAAGGAAAATCTCTCCAGGTCTCTGCCAGACCTCCAGGCCTAGGAAGTAGTGCATCAGTCCTAGGTCCTTCATCTCGAACTCAGCAGCGAGCTCCCTCTTACATTGATGAATGAGAGGGTCGGCACCTGTCAGGAAGAGGTCGTCCACATACAGCACTAGAATGAGAGGCTTCTCCTGCACAACCTTGAAGTAAAGGTTCGGATCAGCATTACTTCGAGTGAAGCCCAGCTTCATCAAGTAACTATCCATCCTCTCGTACCAAGCTCTGGGTGCTTGCTTTAACCCATAGAGGGCTTTCTTCAACCTGCAGACATGAGTGTCTCGATCTTGAACTTCAAATCCCAGAGGTTGTTCTACATACACCTCTTCTTTTATTGCACCATGCAGAAAAACGGTCTTGACATCCATCTGATGAAGACTCCATCCTTGCGTAGCAGCAAGGGCTATGATTGATCGAATGGTGGTATATCGTGCCACAGGTGCAAATATGTCATCATAGTCTATTCCTTCCTTTTGAGAGAAACCACGGGCAACAAATCTTGCCTTGAACTTTTCAGCACTCCCATCAGATCCATGTTTGATCTTGTAGAGCCATTTCGCGGTGACAACTGATTTGTCCTTCGGCCTCGGGACCACATCCCAAACATCATTCTTCATTATGGACTCATATTCTTCGTGCATAGCATCCTTCCAGACTTGATGCTTTACTGCTTCCTCAAGAGATCCAGGTTCAGATTGTACAATAGTACTCATGGCAGCTAGATACCCTTGGTATCTACACGGCTTCTTGCTTTCTCGGAATGTCCCCCTTGGGGCAGCATGACCTTCAGCATCTTCGAGGGTGTCCCTGAGCCATGATGGTCTCTTTCCCAGTGAAGGAGATGGATCAATAGGGTCCATTGGTCCTTCAATATCAGGCATTGTCTCATCTTGCGGTTCTTCTTGATTTCCAGGCCTTTCTTCATGATTTTCTTGAGATCTTGGAAGATCTACTACTTTCTTCAGGGAAGCATCTTCGTCAAAAGTGACATCATGGCATATCTCTACTTCCCTTTGACCAGGTACATAGACTCTATAGGCCTTAGATGTCTCACTGTAGCCCACAAACATTCCTTTCTTTCCAGAAGCATCCAGCTTACTTCTCTTTTCTTTCGGCACATGAAAATAGACAGGACATCCAAAAATTCTAAAATGTGAGACATCGGGTTTCTTACCAGAGAAAACCTCTTCGGGAGTTTTGGAGTCCAAAGCGGAATGAGGGCATCGGTTTTGAATATACACAGCAGTATTTGCAGCTTCTCCCCACAGAAACTTCGGTAGACCCTGGTCACATAGCATGGCACGGGCAACTTCCACAATAGTCCTATTCTTGCGTTCAGCAACACCATTCTGCTCAGGAGTATATGCGGTGGTAGTCTCCCTCTTAATGCCAGCTTCTCTGCAAAAGTCTTTGAACTCATTTGACTCATATTCAGTGCCATTGTCGGTCCTCAAAATCTTGATCTTCTTTACGGTCATATTTTCCACCAAGGCTTTGAAGGTACGGAACCACATGAAAGCCTCATCCTTCTTCTTCAAGAAGTATATCCAGGTTTTGCGAGAGAAGTCATCAGTGAATGTCATGTAGTAGGAACATCCTCCCAGGGATGTCACGGGCAACATACCAGATAGATTAGAATGGACCAGTTGCAAAGTATCAGATGTCTTTGTGACACTTGAGGGGAAAGGTCCCCTTGTATGTTTTCCTTCGGCACAACCCTTACATACACCTTCATGATTATTTCCAAAGTCAGGCATCCCAGTCACCACCTTCCTTGCTTCGAGAAGGGCCTTGTAATGAAGGTGTCAAAATCTTCGGTGCCATAGTTCGGTTTGTCGGATAGTATCACAAGTCATTGCTCCCAGCGGACTTCCTCCAACCTGGTAGAGTGTACCAACTCTAAAACCAATCGAGATAGCTTCCTTGAAGCTCTTCTTCCACATGAGCACCTTTCCATCAGAGAATGTTACATTGAATCCTTTGTCTTCCATGGCGGATACAGACACAAGGTTCTTCTTCAATTTAGGTACATAGAGTACATCTTGCAAACGTAGGACTTGTCCTTGAGACAAGTGGAGGGTCACAGTCCCTGTCCCTTTCACGGGATACGTGGCATTATCTCCAAGGATAATTTCTAGATTGGTATCCTTCTCAACCATGTCAGAGAGTGCTTCCTTGAAACCAGTGATGTGTCTAGAGGCACCACTATCTATCAGCCAGACATCCATAGTGTCGGGCGGAGATGTAGCAGAGAGAGCAGATACAAGAATATACTCATTTCTTTTATCAACAGCATTAGACTCCTCATACCTAGAGTTTCTAGACCTTTTCGAAGGTTGATTGTTTCCACCAGAGGGAGCCTTCCTCTTTCCTTTAGATCTGTCGTTTCTTCGATTCCCATTCCTCCGGTTGTTGTTGTTCTCATCACTATCGGGAGAATCCTTCTTGAAGGGGCATTATCTAGCATAGTGACCAGGCCTATGGCAAGTGAAACACTTACCCTTCTTTTCTTGAGCCCTTGTTCTTCCTTTGTCCTTAGGACCACCAGAGTTCTTCTTTCGAGAATGAGCACCATAGGCAGCATTTCTGTCATTATCGAATTCCTTCATTCTTGTTTCTTCTTGCATACATCTAGACAGAAGCTCGTCAAAGTTAGGAATGGTATTGTTATTGAGAATGGTAGTAGTGAATACTTGCCATTCATATGGGAGTCCTCCAAGTGCGGTGAGAACCATCTCACGATCGGCTATTGTCTCCCCAATAGCCAGCAGGTTGTTCCTTGTTTCGGTCAATTTCAGAAAGTAAGCTTGAACAGACTCATCCCGACCCTTCTTCATATTCTTCAATTTATTCTTGAGGAATAGCACTTGGTTCACATTGTTTACTTTGAACATAAGGATCAATTTATCATACATCTCCTTGGATGTGCCTAGTTCAGATATATAGGCAACCAGACTCTTATGTATGGATTCCCTGATCATCATCTTTACTTTGATCTCTCCCTTCTTATACTTGTTTCTAGCAGCAGCGGTAGCATTGGATGGAGGTTCTTGAATCTTACCCAGCACATGATCCAAGAGATCATGGTCTTCCAATTTGAGATCTAATATCATCTTCCAGGCATGGAAGTCATCCCTTCCAGTCAGCTTGTCATTCTCCTTGAATTCAAGACTTGTGGAACCCATTTCTTTCGATGGTGATTGCTAAAGATAGGGCTTGTCTTCACCTCAGCTCTGATACCATGTAAATTTTGTAGATGTTCTATGCTTGGAGCAACTTTACTTTTCTTATAGCAATCACACAAATAGTTAAGTAAAATGCAGATAGAACATATAAGTGGATCTAATAGAAGACAAACCAGAAACAGAAAAATGTGGTGGTGCGTTACGGCGGTCAACAGGATGCTTCAACCAGCAAAGTCTCCTTGGTCAGCCAACCCAGAATGTGTCACAACAGTCCTCCAATCAGTAACCGAGTCAACCCAAGTCAACTCCAAAAAAGTCAACGCTGTCCAGAAAAGTCAACGCAGGGCAGCAAGCTAAAAGTCAACGCAACAGCAGTTTGGTCAACCCTTTGACCTCGATTTCTGTGCCAAACAGTACGGCCTTCCAAAATCGAACTTCCCAACAATTTTCAGCCCTTTTGGACCATGCGTTGACCAAAGTCAACGCTGGTCAAACTTCCAGCAAAACCCTAGCCGCAACAATTCGTCCTTCAGCTCAGCGGTACAGAAATTCGTCCTTCTTCTTCACACGTGTGGGCTGGAAATGTCCTCCAAGGAGCTCGTACTCAATCAGATGAGAGAAGAAGATGTGTGTTGTGTTGTGTTGAAATGCTCTCCAACTTTGCCTGTATTTATATCCATCATTGGGGTGTGTGACACATCTGCTGGGGGTGTGAAACCTTAAGGCCGACCTGCACATATAATTTATTATAAATAATAAATTCAAAATAAATGTTCTACTCATCGGATTAAGATATAATTCATATGGATTTTACACCTCTCCGAAAGAGGAATCCAACAAAAATACTAGCCACTTAATCTGAGCATCACAACATGGAGTTTGGACCTAGTTGTCCAAATTTAACACTTTTAGTTTAGTATTCTATGGCTATTTTAGACTTAAGCATAATGTCATTGTCATTGTCATACGATGAATTTACTTTCGAAGTGCATTGTGTAATTTCAATTGTCAAATGATTAATTTAATTTAGATGTACCTTGCATAATATTAATGTCCATTGCCAAATGATGAATTTAGATGGAACATTACATAATGTCAAGTGATGGATTCGATTTACTATTTTACTTTTAGATTTACAATTTTACATTGATGATTGCAAAAATATCAAATGATAATTATGATTCATAATAGTCTAATACGAAACGATGATCATATTTAGATGTACATTTCATATTATGAACATTTATTATTTAGTAAGTTATTTACATATCATTGGGATTTTTATTTTTATTTTTATATATTAGATTTTTTAATAATTTTATAATTTTTATGACTCTGATGTCTCCCTATTTTCTTGAAATTTCCCTAAATTTTAGGGTTGCTTATACCCTTGTGCGTATCCCCGCTCCCGCGTTTCTGCACCATAGAAACTCGGTGGAACTTTGGGAAAAAGGGCTAGCCATGTGGGGCCCATGAAGAAGACTCTACAAGGGTCGCGTTGTAACTCATATTAAGGGTTGAATAGGTCAAATTTAACCACTAGTTGACTATCGGGCTATGTTATAATTGGGCCACTCAGAGGAAAAGGAGTTCCATTCTATTCGAGTGCCTTTTGTTACATAGTAGAGTAGTTGAGAATGGATAGAGAGAGGACATAACAAAGAGGGTTTATGTTTTGTAGTAGCCCATGGACCACAAGTCTCACTCCTTTGTATTTGCACCATTTCCATTCAGGGACAAGAGAGTAGAGCAGCCTCACCTTTGAGCTGGGTTTTCTCTTGAAAGAGTTTTCTAGGTCATATCTTGGTGTTATTGTGGTTTATCGGTGATTGTTTTTATCTTTTGTCTAGAAGGGTCGAGTTGTAACTCATATTAAGGGCTGAATAGGTCAAATTTAACCACTAGTTGACTATCGGGCTATGTTATAACTGGGCCACTTGGAGGAAAAGGAGTTCCATTTTATTCGAGTGCCTTTTGTTACATAGTAGAGTAGTTGAGAATGGATAGAGAGAGGACGTAACAAAGAGGGTTTATGTTTTGTAGCAGCCTATGGATCACAAGTCTCACTCCTTTGTATTTGCACCATTTCCATTCAGGGACAAGAGAGTAGAGCAGCCTCACCTTTGAGCCGAGTTTTCTCTCGAAAGGGTTTCCTAGGTCATATCTTCGTGTTATCGTGGTTTGTCGGTGGTTGTTTTGACCTGTTCTCTATTTTTCCACATTTTTATATATTGCATGCATAAGCAGAAAACAATACTTAATAAATCCAGAAATCTAAGGAAAATTAACCCTCATAGTATAGATTTCAGATTTTAATATTTTTTTTATTAGATTTGCTTTGACTAACTGTACAGTGGATTATCTACGATAGTTTATGTGTCATATTAGACAAGTAAATTTACAGACCTCCATATTCACACTTGGAAGATTATGCAAGTGATTTCGATCCTCTGAATTACGGAAGAGAGCTCATGTGTATTTTAATTTCTGGCTACGGAAGCTCTGAAAAATTACCGTTCAATGTGAACTAAAGTGTAAAATCCAAACATGTAAAATCTTACCATTGATTAGGCTCAAATGATTATTTCTAGTGTAGTCTTTCATGATGGATGCTTTGCTTTGTTTGGAAGATTTAATACGAAGTTGATATAACAAAGTAATAGGGTTCCAGGCAAGCAAAGTGATTGGTAGACAACCTGGTATTGAATTCCACTGCTTCAATTCGCAGTGTTCATATTGGTGGGAAAGAGGTGTCCCCAAGATTCAAAATGGGGTCTCATTGAAAGTACCCCAACTTGCCATTCAACCAATATGTGGTGGACTTCTTGATGACCAACTTCACCAACACATGGACTTAAAATTTGCAGTTTGGGAAAGAAATCCCCCCCAAAATCCAGTTTTCGTACTAGGAAGTGATGATTGACAATACCATACTTCTAATATCTCTTCAGAGCAGTCTGTTAAGAGAAATATGAGCACTGGGTGAAATATATTCAGATATATGTAGTTATAATAATGATATTATGAGTGTCTCCCATTTTAGACACTAGGGTTTACAACTTTTATTTGTACAATTGCTCATGAAGGGTGGCATCTTTTCGATATTATTGTTTTCCATAATCAATAATTATTAGTTATAGCAAGTCTTATCGCTTGAGTTGCACTGAGCTCCCAGGAACATTGAAGATTCAATTTAGTTTTTATATTAGGATGACGATTTTTCGCTAGTTATTGTTCTTAAGCATGGAATCTTCTGTTCTCACTCATTCTCAAATTCTCGGTCATCATTAGAGTTTCAGTTTCAGAGTTTGTTCAATCTTCAGAAATTTAGATTATTATTTACGAGCTTTTAAGGTGTCTTCCCACAAAGCAAATCAAGTGTACCTTGTTAATTACTCAAGCTTGTGAATGTCATCCCGCTGTCGTAGGAACCACAAAGACCTAGTTAAGTTCTCAAGCTTGTGAGTGTTATCCCATTGTTGCAATGACTACAAATCTTTAATGACTATGATCCATAACGATTAGTCTATTATTATGCCCTTGTAGGTAACCTTGAACTAAGTATGGTATCACCAAATGATTGGGTTGGGAGTTTTTTTTATATAATCATTGAAAATTTGAACCATAATGGTTGATGATTTAGCATTTTTTCTGTTCATAGTACTTTGAAATTGAATTTACCATCTCCGATATCTTGATTGTTGAGAAAGAGTGTTTTATGCTTTTCAATTTCTATTATTATTTCATAGGTTACACATCCCTCTGTTTTGGGATGCCCTGTTGTTCCAAATCAGCAGGGTTCAACCTGGAGACTTCTAGTGTGAAAGGGGACGTCAGGACATCCTCTGATTTCATCGATAAAGCTTGAGCATACTTTACAGGGCTTAATATGTAAAACCAGAGAAAGACTTTGTAGGTCAAATTCAAAATCAATTGTCAAACTTTTATCATCACAAGGGAATTGGCAATCAAAAGTATGTCGTTATATGCTGAAAACTAAGTTGAAAAACTCTATCCATTTGGTTACATACTTATATGATCATACGCTCAGTTCTTTTATTTTATTTTATTTTTTTCAAATCTGGCAGGGAAACTCTACAGCATCTCTTTGCGTTTGGTAAATGTTATTCAGTGCCTATGCAACATGGATTCCTAGTTCAAGGAATCAACCTCAAGATCTCTTACATGAAACTTAAAACCCTCAACCACTCAGCTAACCCACTGGAAACCCTACAGCATCTCTTTGCATTTGGTAAATGGTATTCAGTGCCTATGCAACATGGATTCCTAGTTCAAGGACTCAAACGCAAGATCTCTTACATGAAACTTAAAACACTCAACCACTCAGCTAAACCACTGGAAACTCTACAGCATCTCTTTGCATTTGGTAAATGGTATTTAGTGCCTATGCAACATGCATAGCTAGTTCAAAGAATCAACCTCGAGACCTCTTACATGAAACTTAAAACACTCAACCACTCAGCTAACCCACTGGGCAAGTCCACTTCTACTATCACCCCAATGCAAAGTGAATATCATTGCTAGCAAAGACAAGAGACTGTTAAGGGTGTAATTTTAGTAAAAAATGGTGTGGATTTCAAATACTTTTCAACACTATTCAAATCTTAAAAAAAACTATAATCAAACATTTTTTCCCACACCCTATTTTCCATGTGGCCTTCAAACTTTTGGATGAGTGTGTCAAGTACTAGCTGCAAGTGCAACTAGTGACCCAGTGGGACTTCCCAAAAATTGTCTATGCAACCTCTCGGCAACTCCCTCTTATTTTCACATAAACCATCCCAAGGGAATCCCGAGTAAGCCAGGTTCACAATTTATGTATATATCATATATAATTTATTATCAATCAGCTCACTAAGAGTAAACATGTCACAAAGTGGGATTTACAAGTCACAAAGTAGGATTTAAACTTGGGTAGGAAGGGTAACAAGTTTCTCTCACAACCACTCGTCCTCCACCAAGTTGATGTACGTATGTGTGGGTGGATGTAAGACTAATTTATTGAATTGTGTGTCATGAAAGATATCCTTTAAAAATTGCCAATTCTTACTTACAAATTACAATTCACTTCATTCGACAATCTATATAAGTAGTTATGAATATATAAATATTTGTGTTAAACCTAATTTGTTTAAATATATTAACTAGTTTAGATTCATCATAATTTTCATAAATAATATCAACTTTCTTGAATTTTTTTAGAAAATATCTAAATTTTTTTACTCTTGATAAAGTTAAAATAAAAATTATATTTTTTAAAATTTTAACTTAATTCATATTAAAACTACTATTTTATTA
The DNA here is from genome assembly GCA_034641835.2 of Pinus albicaulis. Classification (NCBI taxonomy): domain Eukaryota; kingdom Viridiplantae; phylum Streptophyta; class Pinopsida; order Pinales; family Pinaceae; genus Pinus; species Pinus albicaulis. Next base: position 1,332,613,587 of record CM076577.1, on the reverse strand, counting down.
TTTATAACATACTTACACATCACAATAAGTTGAACATGACTGGATAACTTATAAAAAGTTAAACATCAACACCTTACATGAATTCAATATAAAATGACAATTACTGTGTGCATAAGATTTGAATCCTGTATCTTTCCATTATATGTATATTAATTTCTTGTTTTGATATCTTTGTAACATTTTCTTCACCACTTTAATATATATATATATATATATATATATTTTTTTTTTTTTCATTGTAATTTTAATACAAATTTCATTTCTTTATTTTAATTTGAAATAGCATAAATATTAAATACATTTAACGGAGATATAACACATAATTTTCAATAGAAAATTCTAATCTAAATCTATCCACATATACCTAATTTTAACGGAGCCCTCTGATTATAGACAGAGTTAACATGATATTTGAGTATGTGATCAAAATATTGAAAGTAGTGATTTTCACTTCAGTCCCTTTGGCTTCATATCCCTGTTATCCAAATTGCATAGCGCTAACACATCAGCTCAGGCTGTGCCTTTTCAGTCTCTCTTTGAAAAGAAAATGGAACCAACATGCACCGAAAACAGTGCTTTGAACGACAGTGAGATAATCCAATAGGATTTTTGGGATAGAGTTGCTAGTTATCGTACATCAGACTAATGGTATAGGTTAAAGATGGTCACTGAAGCAGAGACAATAAAAATTGCAAACCACTAAAAATAATTGATCATTAAAAATTGGAAATTACCAAATAATATAATAGTGTTATAATCCTAAAACACAAGTTGGTTATGAAATGGATTGCTTGTGATTCAATAGGAAATTCTTCACAATTGTATTGAACACTTGTGGGTTCTCAATGTGAGGGACGTGGGAGGTATTTTTCATTACTACCAGCTCTGCTTCTTGATCTACAAGATGCCTGCACAACCAGCATATTTATCAAAGATCTTTATTATCTTTACAAAAATGCTGAGAACACCTAAAGTTCACCTTCTTGATTAAGAGAAGTTCAAATATTACATCCTCCAGTAGAATTGTGTAAATGTAAAAGAGTAGGGTAATTCTTTTATTTTATTTGGCATTAACCTTCTCTGTATTTGAAGTATTTATTGTGAAGATTCACAGCCAGCGTCATTGACATGTTTGCAGCCAGCATCATTGACTTGTTGTACTGAGGATGAATTCCATTAAGAATTCGGAACATTGATTTCAAAATAACTTCTACGGTGGATAATCTGGATGAATTACCTATAAACTTACACCACTGAAAACTGAGCACAGTAAGTCTATAGGCAATTTTCAGTGTTCGTTTTCTTTTTCTGCAACTTACTTTATATTTATTGCTCTTTACCCTTGAAGACAGTGAAATGATCACCCAAAACGTATGGCAGGAAAATATTTCATATTATGTTAATATTCAATAAATACTCCATATCGAAAAAAACTCCATTCGTTTTATGCACCTGTGTTCTCACCTTCCCTGTTATTTATGCACCTAAGTTCTTACCTTCCCTGTTGTTACCATGGTTGGGGCGGTCCATGGCAATGAGTTATTACCTTTGCATCAACACTTGACCAGCTACATTCTGGCTAGTTGCGTTGCTGCTTCAATTTTAGGTGCATTACAGAGATATAGAATTCTCAAACTATAAGTGCATGTGACACAGCTTAATTGCCAGTGATAGCCAAAAGCCATCCGGATGAGGCTATCAAATGTTAAGAAAATTTGACTTGATCATAGAGTCAGTCAAAGTTGTTAGGTCTGCTATATTCTGTTATATTGGTGACCCATGGTATTGCTTGTAATGAAGTCTATAAATAGACTCTGAATTCTTTATTGTAAGGTGACAAAAGTGAACAAGTATTGTGCTCACTTGGTTGTTAGTTTGGCTAAATTTGGCCAAGGGGTAATTGAAACTTCATGGCTGGTTTTTCCTTCATAGTGGTTTTCCAAGAAAATTATGTTGTGCTAGTGCTATGTTATAATTAATTATATCTTTCTCGTGTGTTTATTCCCAGAAAGTGGTTTTAGAGCCATGGCTGTGAGTGTTGCATGAAACTATCATGAAGACAGTCAGGTGGTATGAATCGACTATGGACAGATCTATTGGCATGATGGGCTGCCTTGAGAATTAATAGATGGTAAAATTTGTGGCATTTGTAAGTACCCAAATAGTAAAATTTTACTTTGGAAATGCAATTTTTGTAAAAACTATATGTAAAGGGCTTACCACTATAAGATCTTAGGAAGAGATGCCTACCCCTAATAAAGTCTAGAGTGATGGGTGGTAGTGGCAGTTGGGGGAGTGGCATGTGGGATTTCTGGATTGGATCTGAAGAGTTTCCCGAAGTCAAGTTTAAAGGGAGATTGTTAGGTAAAATTGACTAGTCATAAAGTTAAAGTTGTTGGGTTTATATTATGTGGTTTTTCAGGCACATAGTATTGCATTAGTATTGCATTTAATGAGCCATGGTTGTGAGCTATTGCATGAGACTATCATGAAGATAGTCAAGGGGAATGGATTGAGTGTGGATGGGTCCATTGGGTGATGGGTTAGCTTGAGAAGTAACAGATGGTAAAACCCGTTAACAAACTCTTGAAGGCTGGATAACTACATGGACGTGGGAACGTTGCTATTGATTGAGGTCAAAGCAATGACAAGGTGAGAGAATGGTGGCATTTGTAAGTGCCTAGATAGCAACCAAAAAAAATAAAATTGAAGATGATTTTTCTTAAAAACTACATATAAATGGGCATACCACGATAAAATTTGGTAAGGCATGCATAACCCTAATAAAGTCTAGAGTGACAGGGGGCATGTGGGTTTTCTGGATTGGATCTAAAGAATTTTTCCAAGTCAAGTTTAAAGTGGGGATTGTTAGATCAACTCAACTCTGTCATATAGTTAGAGTTGTTAGGTTTATAGTATGTGATTTTTATTTACATAGTATTGCTGGTCCATGGTATTGCATGTAATGAAACCTATAAATAGACTTGGAATCCGCCATTGTAAGGATTGGAAGTAGGCAAGTGTTGTGTTCACTTGGCAAATAGCTTAGCCAAAATTGACCAATTTATCGCAAGTTAGTTTTCCCCTGGTTGAGGTTTTCCAAAATATGTTCTTATATATGATTTATGTACATGTTGATATGTTGATAACCATATTTTCCTCTCTTGCATGTTTTTTTCCTAACACCAAATTCGATAATACAGAAGAACAAATTCGATAATACAGAAGAACACATGCAACTAGTTTGACACTAGTCCAAGCCTACATCGCTACCATCGACAACTAACAATACTTACAAAAATGTTGAAACACAATTGGAACAGGAGGACTCACCTCTTGAGTTGGAAGGCCTTCTCAAGTGGAAAAATCTGGTCATGCTCCCCCCAAACAATCAACACGTCCTACAAGTCAACAATAAATCTCTCTTTTAATACCAGGCATACTCAAGGCATCGAGGTCAAGGATAGCAGTTGAAAGCGACTCTCGACCACAAACCTTACAAGCAGTAAAATAAACAGGCAATAGTGAATACCTTGTTGATAACAGGAAGAGGGGATTCACTTCCACTGCCAAGGATAATACCTTCCAGCAACTCAACTTTCTCTGCTCTATTTTCCGCATACAGAGTCTGCATCACAGTTCATATCACTGTATCAGCCCCTTAGAATTTGTTCTTAGATCAGTAGACACAAACACAAACAAGGCAGCAGTAATATAATTGATGGCTGGTGTCTGTAAATATTGCGCCTTTTATTTCATCCAGAGCCGCTAGGTGCATAGTTTGGATATGGTAAAAATGATCAGTCAACTCTACAACCTTCGCTGTCCATATATTTCTACCTTGGGAAAAATATACAACATCAGATGCATATCAAACCTGGGGTTAGATGTGTCTGTGCCATAACTTCAAGCCATTTCAATATTGTGATAGATATGTAGAGAATTCGCTCTCTAGATAGCCAGAATCAATTCCAAAGTGGATTTAATTAACAATAGTGAGAAAAAAGAGTAAAGGACATCTATACATACTTGAATGAAGTCTTTCAGGATAAAATTAGGAACTATGGCGATTGGGGATTTGTATACAGTGAGTCTGGTCAAAGTCCTCAAAATAGCAGGAGACTGTGGAAGCAGAAGATCTGAAATCTTGGACATATTTGAACGTTTAAGCAGCTCTATGTTGTCTTCCAGCTGCCTACAGATAGATGAGCTTGCGATCACCACCTTATCCACAACCTCAGGGTAGAGATAGGACAAAGTGTAAGCGACAAAACCACCATAACTGGTCCCAACCGCACTGATTTTGCTCACACCCAATCTCTTCAGCATTTTCATGAGAGATTCTGCCTGAAAAATCTCTGATCTCTCAGAGCTTTTGGTTGTCGAACTTCCGAAGAAAACCAGGTCTGGAACATAGACATTGAAGTTCTGTGTAAAAGGCTTTATCTGTGGGTACCATTGCCACATTGCATTGGTCCCAAAACCATGTATGAGAATGATATTTTGCTTGTTGGCATCCAACTTCTTTGGAGTCCAACAATGCATTGTTGTTTTATCATCCGCATCCAAGAGCTTGGATTCCAGACCTGCATAAACAAAGGCCTTCTGTAGCATTCTGTCACAGAATGATACTAGACTGAAACAGTAGCTTGCCATAGCCAAATTCCCCAAAGGCTATGTGGGCGCTTGTGAATAAGCTGTAAATGATATACAGAGTTGTATCCTCAACAACCCATTTGAAAATTGTCAGCCTCAGCTGTGGTCTACTGAAAATTAAATCCTCGATAGCTCACAAGTTTCTTTACATATGTGCGTTACACCGTTTTAATTCGTATCTGGAAAAGACTCCGAGGATGTTTTAAGATTAGGACAGCTATTTCTGCATTAGCTTCAGTTTCTTCTAGATGTTGAAAGCCTTGGAACACATGACAAATTCCTTCAGAATCCAAATTTGTGTACATGCCGCAAGCGTTCTGTGCTCAAGTCTCATTTTGTTCTGAGAAGCTTGCCATATTAACTTTCATCCTCATGAAGCTTCAAGTCCACCTCAATTCTTTTCTCTAAATTGGTGTTTCCTCACTCTTTCTGACAACGATTATTGTTTCGCTGTATTTGAATTTTTACATGTGCTTAAATTTGATGGTCAGTTAAGTCTTTTGGCATATTGGTCAGTAGAGGCCACTTTTTTTTTGGCTTTTATTGGGTGGATTTTTTTCAATTTTACTTGAAAAATCTACATGTTCCAAATGTTTTTCAACGCAATGCATTTAAAAATAAAATTTAAATTATAAAACATTGTAATAGCATTAAAAAAAAATCCATTGCAATCTCATAAAAAATACTATACCCAAATTCCAATTAAGAAAAAAACAAAAAAACTGATTTTGGTTTTCTTTCATTCTATTTCACAGGTGATCCTACAGCCGAATTCCAATTAAAAAAAATATTAATTCAAATTTTGGTTTTCTTTCATTTTATTTCACAGGTGTTTATTGTACACCCACGCAACCAGGAGTTGTACCTAGTTCATCTTTGAAGTTATCTTGATTCTCTTTTCCCTTCATGAGATTCTCGGAGAACTTGTGTTTTCAAAATTATAATTTCATGTTTGACTGTAGAAATTCTCTTCATATTGTTAGATGGGAAAGGAATACTATCTTTTGACATTATAAATAGTTATGTAAATTTATCCATGCCAAATTACTAAAAATGAATTCGATGCCTTCCTTCTTAAAAGAAAAAGGGATCCTATAGGCTTCGGATTCTTTATTTATTTATTTTTGTTGGGAAACCACGTACAAAGTGACTATTACTGAATTCTCATAAAATTCTCATTTTAAAAGGAAAGAAATTGTAAATAGGTTTCAAATGCTTTAAATTATAAAAAAAGAAATGTAAATTAAATATTAAATTACAAAAGTATTTTAAAAGTTTTAATGAGCTATTATTTAAATAAATTTTAAAGTATTGTATATACAAATTAAATAAATTTATGGAAATTACTAGTTTTAGTACAGGGAAATATGTTTAAATTTTATAAAGAATATGTTTAAGTTCCATGAATGAGATTTGGTCATATATCTAAATCATTTTTGAGTAGAAGGACATGATAAATAAAGCCACAGAAGCTATTACAGAAATCAAGGAGAAGCTCGGTGACAAGCCTACGTAAGCAACTAACATCAACAGATTCCTAAATTCAAAGACTAAGTATGAGTTGGAAGACTTAGGAATTGATGACAAGACTGAAACCATTTTAGAAGTCAATAAAGTTCTAACAAAAAGGAATCTTATTACTCAATTGGAAGATAAGTCTTAACAGGTTTTTCAGCAGAATTGAAGCATTGAACCAAAAAGGATTATCCAGTGTATTTGTAATGAATGATAAATTAATTACCCACGAAGATTACAATAATAAATTGAAGGAAGTGGCCAGAGACAATTCCAAATTCGCCAATTATAAAGGTAGTATGACAGGCAGAGTGTTCTTGGAAGCAACGGGAAACAATTTTTACATTCAGCATGAAGTAAATCACATCTTTGTGGTAAAACCAATCTTTACAAAATATACTGAGGTAGATGAGATTTATAGAAAGGTAACAAAGATGACCATTCTAGATGAAGATTGGTGGGATAAGTTGTGTGAGTGACTAGATTAATTGGTAACTCCAAATGCAGTTACAGGCCAGCTCAATAACAACTTCCTCCAGATCTGGGCCACCTCTTGTTGCAGTTTTCCACCTAACCTATTAGTTTGCACAATAGATAATTTTTTTAGATTTTGCTAAATATACACAGTCAGTTGAGATAGGAATTTTGTAATATTGTTATAAATACTTCATACCTCGAAGTATTCTAGGTTGATTGTTGAATATTATTTTCTCAAAGCTATTGTACTTTTTCCAGTTGATTGATTGATCAATAATACAAGGACTTCTTCACAGGATTAATGTGGTGTACAAATTGGTGATGTACTTCCTTTCGTTTATGTGTTAATTCATTGTTTTCTTCAATGTACTTTTTCCAGTCGATGGATTGATCAATAATACAAGGACTTCTTCACAGGATTAATGTGGTGTACAAATTGGTGATGTACTTCCTTTTGTTTATGTGTTAATTCATTGTTTCCTTCAATGTTATTTCTTTAAGCTTAATTACATTACAAAAATGGTGACGATCAGGATTTGTTGAAATATACACCCTAATTTGGCTGTATGTAATTTTGATGTTTTCTTCTAAAGTCAAACTAAGGAATTCTTAATTTCTCTTTAGTTTCTACTGAACCTTTCTTTTATTTTGTTCCATATCATTTTAAATCCTAAAAGATCGAGCTAGTTCACCTATCTTGCCCTATGAAACTCCTTTAAAATTTGATGCCGATCCTGATAGTTTATAGACTCCATAGCCCAATGGAAGTATAAAACATTCAATCAAGAAAATCAATCAAATTAATCGCAAACAAACAAACAATTGCACAGTCATAACTAGCCTAAAATTTACATAAAACAAAGCTAAATTTTACAGAGACATCCTCTCTAAAGTTGGCAAGGCTAGATCCCATCTTCCAAAGCGGGTTTGTTGTTATTTTCTATGTTTACTCTCACAATCTCAAAAATTATAGAACGATAACAAAGTGGCGACCATACTAGGGAAAACGAAAAACTGCAACTTTCTGCGAATTCATTTCCCTGGTTAAAAGAAAGTTTACTTTAGGAATATTTTAGAGATTGTTTACCTTTTACTTTTGTAAATAATAGTGTGTGTGTGTGTTTTAGATTTTAATTCTGGCTCTAAAAAGAGCTTATACTAGATCTCATCCTAATCCTAAACCTGCCACTATTGTAGATGACCCTGAAAAATTGTTAAGGAGGAGAAGTTCAGTTGAGAGTTAAGGAAGTAGAAGTCCTCCCCTTAGGGTAGATTCTCTTCCAAAGGAATTTGTCACCTTACAGGATATTGAGTTTGATTTTCCATTTGAGCATAGCATGTTTAGGACTAAGTCAGGAAATTGGGTGGACCAAACTGTGGTAGATCAGTCTACCTTACAACGTCATTCATTTGAAGGACATTTTGCTCAACTTGATCTTAATCTTCAAATCCTTTAAGACTTTGATAAATTTGAAGACTTAGTATCATGCCTTGACCTATCTGTCCATGAGGCATACATCCAACAATATGTTGAACTCTCTGCCTTAACTTTTGCAGTTTCATCCAATTCATCTCAGTTTGTTCATTCGAGATCATCTAGTCCCACTCCTATAATTTCCACTACCACTCCTATAATTTCTCACCAAGCAACCCAAAATCCACCTTCAACCCAACCTCCATTGTCAATCCAACCTCCACCTTTAATCAATCCACATATTATCCATCCTCATATACCCATCATGGCAACAAGATATGCTCCACTTTTCCTTTAGCCTCCTTTGGAAAACATGCCACATGACTATCAAAGTAGGATACCCCAGTTTGATGGTATTGGACCCATAACTGCTCAACATGTTGATAGGATGAATGATAGTTTTGATCTTCAAGAAGTGGATGACAAAAAATTTAAGATGAGATTATTTTCTCAAAGTCTTACTGGAGAAGTTATGAAATGGTTCAAAGCCTTACCACCTGCTAGCATTAATGATCTCCTTGCATTTCATCAGTAATTCCTCAATAGATGGAAAGTTAAAAATAACCCTTTTCAAATTCTATCAGAATATGAAAGTATTAGAAGGGCACCTGGGGAAAGTGTCCAGGATTATTGTACCAGATTCAATAGTGTTTATAATACAATTTCTGCAAACATTAAACCCCCTCAAGGTTTAGCCTTAATAAAATTCCCTGATGGCTTTGAGGCAGATATGTCTTATTAGTTAAGAGAGAGAAACTTTGCAACTTTAGAAGAAATGCAAAGAGATGCAGTGAGTGTAGAAGCCAATTTGCTAGCTAAAAGAGCTAGGATGAGAATAGAAAGAAGAGTGACAAAGAAAGAGGAACCATCAACATCTTTCGTTGATGCTAAGATAGATTCTTTGGTTAGAATGGTGGAGAGAATGATGGAAAGAATCAATCTAACAGATAGAATTCCCCCAAGAGAAAATCAACCTGGTCCTCAAAACCGAAACCAAAATTAGGAGAAATCCACCACAAATTAAACAAAGCGAACAAGGGGGACCAGACCAGCAAATTAGACCTCCTTTCCAAGAAAATTGCACTGATGACAAAGGTGAAATAGTTGAAGAGGTAGAGGACAATCAAATAAATCTGATGGGAATTTCTTACTCAAGAAGAACAAAAACTTTTTCATCTATTTGAGACAGAACTTGATTCGGAGGAATCAAATGATTATAAACAAGGTTTTGAGAATGCTATCATGGAAGTTCATAGACAATACAACTTTAGGAGTAAGAAAACCTCAGATACCCCTAGTAAGAAAACTTTCGAAATCCTTGCTAAGAAAACCTCTGATACTACTGTTAAGAAAATCACAGATAATCCTACCAAGAAAACTATTGAAGCTTTAGGTAAAAGGACAGTAGAAAATCCTACTAAAAAGATAGTTGACACTGCTTCAAAAACAACCCAGACAAATGTTCCAACCACTAGTCAACAAAAAGAGCCTATCCCAAATGATGTTGATAAATCAGATTTCCTAAACACGAGTAAAGTTCAGACATTCTTCAATATTGAAAATGAGTTGGCAAAGCTCAAAATACTAATCCCTCTAACAGAGTTGATGAACAAAAATGTGTACAGATCTCAGGTAATGAAATCTCTTAATATAGGGGAAAATACAGATACAGTCAATTTGAATGATGACCAACCCGAACTTTTATTTGGACTAGAAGTAGATGGTAAGTCTCAGGAAGGACGTGTGCCTCCCTTCTATGTTAGCCTAAACATTCATGACAAAATTTTGCATAATGCCATGCTAGATTCAAGTGCTTCACATAACTTAATGCCTAAGCTTGTCATGGAGAAATGAGGACTAGACATTAATAGACCATACAAGGATTTATACTCTTTTGATTCTAGCAAAGTAAGATGCTTAGGTCTTATCAAATATTTGTGTGTTACTTTGGCACAAATTCCAGCCAAAAGTTTGGTCATGGATATAGAGGTTGTTGATATACCCCCTAAGTATGGCATGTTGTTGTCATGCTCATGGGGAGCTAAGTTGCAAGGAACCCTATAGATGGATATGACCTTTGCTACCATACTAGTTTTTGGTTAGCAAAGGAGATTGTATAGGGAAACCTTGATGAAGTTCATGGTAAGTAGACAAGACAATCCACAAAACTATCCTCTTTACTCTGTTCATTCAAACCTGTACTCATTCATTCTCTATAATGATGGGGACATTAGCACTCAGATTGCTAACTCGAAGATTGATATTTGTGAAATAGATGAAAACCAAACAAAAGTAGTGGAACAGACACTCATCTTGAACCTTTTTGGAACATGGAATTTGATGGAGCTTCCAGTAAAGAGGGCTTTGGAGCAGGGGTATGGGTTTCAAATTCAGGAACTAATCATGCCGAGAGACATTCATACAAGCTTAATTTCCAATGAACTGATAATATAGTTGAGTATGAAGAATTAATACTAGGATTACAGTTACTGAAAAATCTTGGTGCTAAAAGAATTTCTGTTCATGGGGATTTTGAGCTAATAATAAAACAGATAAAAGGAGAATATTTTGCAAAACACCCTAGATTAAGAGCCTACAGAAATGTTGTTCTGGATTTTTTAGAGTGTTTTGTGGAATATGACCTTTCTGTGATCCCTGGAAATCAAAATATTATTGCTGATAGTCTTGCCTTTTCTGCCAGTACCTGTAGAATGCCTCATCCCAACCGTCAATACACAGTGGAAGTGAAACACAGGCCAGCTGTCCCAGACAATGTTAGATATTGACAAGTCTTTGGCAATGATAAACAAATTGAAAATTTTTTGCAATCCACTGATGAGTTTGAAGAAGATAATATAGATGTAGTGTGTGGTTTAGAAGATAATATAGTTGTACATTTTGATTTAGAGAACCAATTAGACAATCATGTAAATAAAAATGTAAATAAAGTAGAATTAGTTGAAATAGATCAAGAAATAGAGGAACTAGAAATACTCCAATTCAAGGATAATGTTTTACCCAGAGGATTGGTTCCATCAGAAGAGTTTTTTGACTTTAATTATGTGGCTAAAAAACCCAATATTGAGCCCACAAGAGCAGATGTAGAAGAATGCAACATAGGTAGTGAAAAAGACCCAAAAATGATAAAATTGTCTAAATCATTACCACCTGCTAAAAAGCAGAAATACATTGCTTTGTTCAAATAATTCACTGATGTGTTTTCCTAGAGTTATGAAGACCTAAAATCTTATGACACCAACATAATACAACACAAAATTCCCATTAAAGAAGATCAGAAACCCTTTAAACAAAAACTTCGAAGAATAAACCCGTACTAATGCCTTTAATTGAGAAAGAGATCAAGAAAATGTATGATGCTAAGATCATAGTATCTCTTAAGTACTCTAAGTGGGTTTTCGATATACTACCAACAAGGAAGAAAACAGGTGAAATCAAACTGTGTATAAATTTTAGATACCTCAATAAAGTCTCACTAAAGGACAGTTACCCTTTACCTAAGTTGGATCACATTTTGCAAAAGGTAGTTGGCTCCAGTAGGATTTATTTGTTAGATGGTTTCTCGGGTTACAACCAGGTTTTGGTTCACCCTGATGATCAGATAAGACAACTTTTACTACTCCATGGGGTACCTTCATGTATGTAAAAATGCCTTTTGGGTTAATGAATGTTGGAGCCACATTTCAAAGAGCAATCGGTATTGATTTTGTTGATGAAATTGGCATATTTATTGTTATATATCCAGATGACATCACTGTTTATTCCAAAACTGATGAAGAGAATTTGTTACACTTCAGAAGAGTTTTGGAGAAGTGTAGGAAGTTTGGGATTTCACTTAACCCCAAGAAAACACTATTTGGCCTTGAAGAAGGAAAACTTCTAGGGCATATCATTTCTAAAGAGGGTATTAGGATTGATCCTAGTAGGATTGAAGCCATCTTGAAAATAAGTCATCCTAGAAATATCAAATAACTTCAATCATTCATTGGTAAAATAGACTTCCTAAGAAGATTCATCCCCAACTTGGCAGAACTCCTTAGAAACATATCACACATGCTAAAGAGAGACACTAAAATAAGACGGAACATTGAATCCAGACAACCATTTGACCAAGTAAAACAAGCTATGACAAAAGCAAAGTCTTAATCAACCCCGACTTTACAAAAGATTTTATAATATTTTCATTTTCATCTGAACACACTGTTGCAACAGTTCTTTTATAGAAAAATAATGAGGGATAAGAGCAACCCATTGCATTCTTTAGTAAGGCTCTAAGAGATGCTGCATTGAAATACAACATAATGGAGAAACAAGATTTTCTCTAATAAAATCAATTAAGGATTTCAAAGTATATATTCTTCATTCTCACATAATTGCTTATGTATCAAATTCTGTGGTTAAAGATATCCTCACTCAAAATGGACCGGATGGTAAAAGAGGTAAATGGATTTCCATTATTCTTGAATATGGCATTGAAATTAAACTCTCCAAGCTCATCAAGGGACAAAGATTAGCCAAATTGATAGGCGAGTCTAATTTTCATGCCTTAGATATTAAATTCGTAGCTGTATTAGATGATCAAGAGGAGCAGGAGACTCCACAAATAGATGAGGCTTTTATAACCTCACCCTGGTATGCAGATCTCATTTTTGTATTATTCAATTTACAAGATCCTCTTGGTTTGAATAAAGCAAATGCTAGATTTCTGAAGCTAAAGGCAGTGAAATTTTGTATCTTAGATAGCATTTTATATTGGAAAGATGTTGGTGGAATTTTACTAAAACGTTTCTTGAAGGATGATGTAGAAAGAATTATGCAGGAATTTCATGAAGGAGACTGTGCGGGTCATTTATATTGGAAGACCACTGCCAATAAGATCCTAAGAACTGGTTTTTATTGGCCCACACTTTTTTCTGATGTCCATAAGAAAGTTACATCCTGTGACAAGTGCCAAATTTTTGAAGGAAAGAGAAAACTATTGCCCTACCCTTGAAACCTATATCTGTTGAAAGCCCTTTCCAATATTTGGGTTTGGATTTCATTGGAGAAATACATCCACCATCCTCAACCCAACACAAATAGATCCTCACAGCCACTGACTATTTCACTAAATGGATTGAGACCACACCCTCAAAACAAACAACTGATGTTGTGATTATCAAATTCCTAGAAACTAATATACTGTCAAGATTTGGATGTCCAAGTAAGCTTATCACAGAGAATCCAACAACTTTTAAGTCAAAGAAAATGGTATATTTCTGCAACAAATATCATGTCACTTTAGGACATTCAACTGCTTATTACCCTCATGGTAATGGGTTAGCTGAATCTTCAAATAAAAGTCTGGTCAACATTATCAAAACGCTGCTAGAAGACAACAAGAAGTCATGGCATAACAAGATGATAAATGCACTTCGGGTTGATAGGCTTACCACAAAGAAATCAATTTGCATGTCACCATACCATTTGGTTTATGGAATGGATGTTGTTTTTCCATCTCCTTTAGGGGTTCCAATTATGAAAATAATTCAAGAGTTGTAGGTTGAACCAAATGATACTCAAAGAAGGATAAATTAGACCATTCAGCTCCAACAATCCAGGGAAGAAGTCTATAAAAAAACACAAGTTATCTAAGAGAATGTCAAAAATATTTTTGACAGAAGAACCAAAGAAGATGATTTTCAGTTGGATGACAGTGTTTTAAAGTGGGATTCAAGAAGAGAGGATAAAGACAAGCATAGAAAGTTTGATAATGTGTGGAAATGAACATATATCATCTATGCCTTTAGAGGTCATAATGCATTTTTTCTCAAAGAGTTGGATAGAGCAAAGATGCCAAGTGGACCTGTGAATGGCAGAATGCTGAAGCATTATTTCTCACAAGAGTAGAGGTGTTTCTTATATAATTTCATTATATAAATATCATTGTCTTTACTATTTTGATTGAGTGACCTATTGACAGAAGTTGAAGCTCACAGAGAAGGCCCTAAGCTTCTGATTGATGTGCCATCATAACTACTTCAACAACAAAGAATAAATCAAATGCAGACATTGCTGAAATAGAACATTCAAGGCCACTGATCAAAGGTTCTTGGCACTTAAAAAATTCCATCCCTAGTTGGAGCCACTATTAGGGTCCTATAATTTATAGGATCTTAAGGTGATTGGATATTTTATTTTAGTTATGTGATATTGTAAACAATATTTCATATTTGCAAATGATTTCCAAAAAACAGATATAAAAGAAAATGAAAAGAGGGTATTTAAAAAATAGAATAAAGAGACAAAAAGAAAAAGGAAAAAAATAGAGAAAGAATAAAAAATAAAGATGAGAACTCTATAAAAGAAAAACAAAAAAATAGTACTGAAAGTGTTGCAAATTTAAATGCCACTACTTGATATATAGTCTCATTTTGTTAAATAAAATCAAGGTTGTGTGCAACTTGTTGAAAATGCCACAATCCTTACTCATTGTTTGATCATACAACTTAATTATGGTTAAACAAGTTTAAATTCTTGTTAATTAGATTAGAGAATAAAATTAGGCAAATTGTTTAATCTTGGCTAATGTTAGTTAGGTTGAAAAATAACATTGATTCAAATGTTTAAGTTGAATCAATGGAGCAATAATTGGATAGGATAGAGTAGTTTTTTTTTTCTTTTCTTCAAAAGTAGTAAAAATAAGGGCCTGCAAGTCCAAATTCACCCTTAGGAATGAATAAAAAGATTAGTTTTAGGATTAGGTGAAAAAATTGAACTGAAAAGGGTAAAATGTCATTAATTCCACTTCAAAGGCTTACTAGTGCATTTTTAGCCTAAGTTTAAAAAATATTATGTTATATGCGCTTTTAGGCCTAATGTTTGAATCTATTAAGGTTTTAACCAAAGTTCCACCATGTAATAAAGTTGGAAATACGACAAAAAAATGTTTCTTGCTTTCGATTAAGTTAATCGCTCAAATTAATGATTTTATTTTCACTGCACCAGATCTACGACTGAAATTGCTTTCCCCCCCCCCTTGCCATCCTGCGTTTACCACCCGGGGGGCGAAAAGATGGTTTTACCCCCGTTGGCCCTACACAATGTGTCACCTCCACATCATTTCGTACCCGCCCATCACAATACCACTTATCGCTCTGACCCCCCCTCTGAAAACTTCGTATCACCCTCCTTTACCGCTCTCCCTTCCCACACGCTCCTGTCCACTCACATCCCGCCGCGTGGCTATAACCGTTAGCCGATCAATGAATATCCCAAGATTACTGTTAATCCATAAATTTTTCCTGGGTAACCAGTTGAAAAGCTAATGAATCCGCGCCCACAATAGAAAAATCCCCAAAACCATAAAACTCTCTCAAGCCACCATTTTTCCTTTCTTGCTACAAATTGTCTCAAATTCGCCCTAATTTGACACTCTCACATCAATTAAGCATTCAATCGAACACGAAAAGCTCCAGTTCTCCTCTTGTCTGCTATAAACCCACATTCCTGGTAAACATTCATTTCGCTCCTATCTCTGTAAATTTTCATAATTGACAGTATGCCTTCCAAGAAGAAAAACTCTGAGGAATCTGTCAACCCTCTCATGCATCCCTCTGTAGACCTAGATCATATCCCCCTTGCTGACTGAGATTATAATATCTCCAAGACTCAGTGTGAGTTAGATCTTTTCAAACTCTACTGTTGGCTTGAAGATAATTTCGTAGATAAAATTGATGAAATTGGACTCTGGGAGTCCAATCTCCCTCATTATATCTTTCCCCAGACCTTTCACTCCCCTGAATTTGTCAGAAAATGTCAAGCCTCCTATGTCCCAGACCAGAGAGCCATCATAGACCTTAGCGGTGAAATTCTACTCACCATTACCCCTAAAAACATTGACCAAATGATGCAGACCCCTCTTGTAGAAAACAATACTCAATTTTTCGTAACTAAACTATATCAGAAGTTGGATTTTGTTAAAAGAGCACAAATTTTTGACCTCTTCTTGCCTGAAAACACCCAATTACCTAAAAAATCCACCTTACCCTTCTTCTATGTTCCCACATCAGGCCAAGAAAACAATTTCTGTGTTGTCCTCCCTTTTAGGCTATTATTCTGATCAATTTGTAGATGAACTGGGGGAGGGGGGGGGCCTTAGATATGGTTTTACCCCCGTCGGCCCTACATAATGTGTCACCTCCACGGCATTTCGTACCTGCCCCTCACGATACCACTTACCTCTCCGACCCCCCTCTGAAAACTTCCTATCACCCTCCTTTCCCGCTCTCCCTTCCCACACGCTCCTGTCCACTCACATCCCACTGCGTGGCTATAGCCATTAGCCGATCAATGCATATCCCAAGATTATTGTTAATCCATAAATGTTTCCCAGGTAATCGGTTGAAAATCCAACGAACCCGCGCCCGCAATAGAAAAGTCCCTAAAACCATAAAACTCTCTGACGCCACCATTTTTCCTTTCTTGCTACAAATTGTCTCAAATTCGCCCTAATTTCCAGGTTTTTGAGTGCACAGTGACATTCTCACATCAATTAAGCATTCGATCGAGCACGAAAAGCCCGAATTATCCTCTTGTTTGCTATAAACCCGCATTCCTGGTAAACATTCATTTCGCTCCTATCTCTGTAAATTTTCATAATTGACAGTATGCCTCCCAAGAAGAAAAACTCTGAGGAATCTGTCAACCCTCTCATGCATCCCTCTGTAGACCTAGATCATATCCCCCTTGTTGACTGGGATTATAATATCTCCGAGACTCAATGTGAGTTCGATCTTTTCGAACTCTACTGTTGGCTTGAAGATAATTTCGTAGATAAAACTGATGAAATTGGACTCTGGGAGTCCAATCTCTCTCATTATATCTTTCCCTAGACCTTTCACTCCCTGAATTTGTCAGAAAATGTCAAGCCTCCTATGTCCCAGACCAAAGAGCCATCATAGACCCTAGCGGTGAAATTCTACTCACCATTACCCCTAAAAACATTGACCAAATGATGCAGACCCCTCTTGTAGAAAACAATACTCCATTTTTCGTAACTGAACTATATTAGAAGTTGGATTTTGCTAAAAGAGCACAAATTTTTAAGCTCTTCTTGCCTGAAAACACCCAATTACCTAAAAAATCCACCTTACCCTTCTTCTATGTTCCCACATCAGGCCAAGCAAATAATTTCTTATTATCCTCCCTTTTAGGCTATTATTCTGATCAATGGGTAGATGAACCTCTAGTAGGCTTCCTATCAATATTTTCTACATATCATAAACCTTCAATCATTTTTAGTTTTAGTCAATCTTTTGCTGATAGTATACATGAACAACTCCTTAGGTTACCAATTGAAGGAGTGTTCAAGTATGCTTCTATTTTGGTTTATATGTTTATCTATTATCAGGTAGACAAATTCAAATTTGCAATGCAGAAACTAGATGAGGAAGGGAATCAACATTCTGTCATATTTTGGACTTCCCTGGTAATGAAAGATTCAAAGAAATTTATATTCAAGCAATACATTGAGCAGTTTATTCATCCATCAATGAGCATGTTAACCAGTTCAGTAGAACCAAGAATCAGTGAGGAAATAAAGAAAATTTTACATCTGCAGAGCAAGCAGAAACCGAAGATTGGTACATGTACCAAAACTATACTGAAATCATGGTGTATGGGTGTGAATTGCCACCATAAAAATTTCCCAAATACCTCCCAATGAGAGTATTTGCCTTGGAATACATCAGATAGATGATCAACTCAGATGAAATACATTTTGTTTCAGCCAAGCAGAAATCCCATTTTAGGATTAAAACTCAGGTTAGTTCTTTTGTGTACAACATCAGGAAAACAGGAGAAGAAACATACAAGCTTCTCAAAGATATGAAATTAAATTTGAGTTTTACATGGTCCTATGATCCTCTAGGTATAATTTCTACGTTAAGGGTGGAACAAAAAACTACTCCTTATACTCATACTCAGAGGCCAGAAATTGAAATATATGTAAACCAATTGACTTGGATAGAAAACACTTTGCAGGAAGCTAAAGAATAACTGGTGTCTACTTCAACTTCACAGACTCCTACTCCTCAGAAGAAAGCAAGAAAAAGGCGAAGGGAGGAAGAATCACCTTCAGTGACAGATAGTGCAGGTAAAGAGTTTAAGATTATGTATAGAAGAGGACCAAGTTGAGTCCTAAAGTAGATTTAGAGAAGAATGTAGAAGACATAGTTGCCATGATTATCAAAGAAACACCATCTTCATCACAAGTAGGTAGAAAATTTGTTGCATCTCCAACAGTATCATCAGTATCACAGGGTCAATAAGACACAACTTAGACTTCAAAGGTTATTCAGGGAGAATAAGAGAAGAGTATTTTTGACAGATACATAGAAATCAAACTCAAGAATAGCACTTACACATAGTTCTGGAAGAAGACTGCCAATTCACAAAGTAGGCTTTTATCTGCCTTTGATTCAGAAAGAGGGAGGATGCAGATGGACTTCCTTGAGGCCCAAATCCCACATCCCAAAACAACATCAAATTATAAAAAGACAACATTTGAGTTTGACACCAAGGACATCCATCTCATTGATCAAATGGAGTTGCACAAGCAAACTGGTGAGATGATTTGTTCTAATTTAACTAATACCACCATGAATTTATCAAAATTGCAGGTGTCACTTTCAAACATACAATCTCAGCTAAATATGGAGAATATTTATTCTCTGGCAAAAGATACTAGGACCAAATCATTAGAAGATTTGATTGTGAAAATGGGTTATGATACATAAAATGTAAGGGTTGCAAAAGAATTGATTAAGAAGAAGAATGTTGACATTGCAGCGTTAAGAAAACAATTGAAGCTGCCAACAGCTGAAGATCCATTGACTAAAGACATAGAAGAATCTGAAACTCAGAAAGGAGACATGTTGAAATTGATCATGGAGAAAAATGCTCAAATCAGACAAATGGAGACCGAGATGGAAAATATGATTAAAGAGAAAGAGCAGAATCTACAAGTGGGCATGGTTCCTTTGGATGTTGTGCCCCTCACAACAATCGCCACTACAGGAGTTGCAATATCAATAATGCCTTCAACCCAATCTGTAGATGCTGCTGAATAGTTGAAAAAGGCCATAGAAAACATGTCTATACAGACAGAGGAGATAAATAAATTGCAGGAGCAAGTCAAAAATTTGTAGGAGTAGAAAACCAGGAGTGAAGCTTCACATCTGGCTAAAGCACAAAAATCTTAGAGGATGTTAGAAAGGATACAAAAAGTAGAAATGGAGTGAGCTATTGGCCAAATCTTGGCCCAAGACAAGGAAAGCATATGGATGGACATTCTAAATGAATGAGATTTGACCATGTATCCATATCATTTTTGAGCAGAAGGACCTGATAAAGAAAGCCACAAAAACTATTACAAAAATCAAGGAGAAGCTGGGTTACAAGCCTACGGAAGCAGCTAACATCATCAGATTCCTAAATTCAAAGAATAAGTATGAGTTGGAAGGCTTAGGAATTGATGACATCACTGAAACCATTTTAGAATTCAATAAGGTTCTAACAAAAAGGAATCTTATTACTCAATTGGAAGAAAAGTGTCAAGGACTAGAGATATTAGTTAACAGGTTTTTCAACAGAATAGAAGCATTGAACCAAAAAGGATTACCCATTGTATTCGTAATTAATGATAAATTAATTACCCAAGAATATTACAATAAGAAATTGAAGGAAGTGGCTAGAGACAGTTCCAAATTCGCTAACATAAAAGATAGTATAACAGGTAGAGCGTTCCTGGAAGCAATGGGAAACAAATTTTACATTTAGCATGAAGTAAATCACATCTTTGTTGTAACACCAACCTTTGCAAAATATACATAGGTAGATGAGATTTATATAAAGGTAACAACGCTAACCATTCTGGATGAAGACAGGTGGGATAAGTTATGTGAGTTAATGGATTAATTGGTAACTCCAAATTCAGTTACAAGCCAACTCAACAACGACTTCCTCCAGATCTGGGCCACCTCTTGTTGTAGTTTTCCACCTATCCTATTTGTCCACACAATAGATAATTTGTTTAGATTTTGCTAAATATACACTGTCAGTTGAGATAAGAGTTTTGTAATATTGTTATAAATACTTCATACTTCAAAGTATTTTAGATTGATTTTTGAATTTTATTTTCTCAAAGCTATTGTACTTTTTCCAGTCGATGGACTGATCAATAATACAAGGACTTCTTCACAAGATTAATGTGGTGTACAAATTGGTGATGTACTTCCTTTTGTTTATGTGTTAATTCATTGTTTCCTTCAATGCTATTTCTTTAAGCTTAATTACATTATAGAAACGGTGACGATCTAGATTTGTTGAAATATACACCCTATTCTGGCTGTAAGTAATTTTGATATTTTCTTCTGAAGTCAAACTAAGGAATTCTTGTTGAGATTAAACAAGATGATGAGCTTAGTGAAAAGAGTCACCTTCACTAAGTGGGCCCGCAGGCTATTTTTGGCGCAAGTCTATTTTTAGACATGGTGATCATATTTTAGAAGTTGCAGGATGCTATTTGTGGATGGTTGGTCAAGTTGGAAAAATAGATGAAATTCTATTTTTAGAATATTGGGCGAAGTCTATTTATAGATCGTCGATCTAAAAATAGAAGTGTTGATTATTATTAACTCTTAATAATAATCCGACAATAAATGACAACTTATTCTCTTGGAGCACTTAGTTTCAGTGCACAGATTTGGAAAATCAGTGGGCTAAAAGAATTACGCAATTCCTAGGGTTTACTGGTGGTTCATGCATGGAGGACTCAGTTAGAACTGAAGTGGCAAAGTTATGACAGAGTTGGAAGAGTAGTTCATGGAGTTGTTATTCAGTTTAACTCAGTTAATGGAGTTAAACTCAATTGAGCTAGTTGTATCTAGTCTAACTGAATGATACACTAGTGAGAGTGGGAGTGAATTAATTAGTTAATTAATTCACAAATAATAACTCATTAATCAATCAACAATACAATGCTTAACCGGCAAAGGCATGCGTCTAGTGGAGACCCAATGGAGAGATAGGTGAAAGGGCAAGATGGACTATCTGTTGTGACTATAGTGATGCATTGATTGCATCACACACACATTGGAGTTTCCAATGAGGATTGCGCAGTCAAGGAAAGTGTAATTCGAATTCATTCAGAACTATTCTTCAATAGGGATTGCGCAGTTGGAGGCAGGGTATCAAGTGGCAATAAATCAGTGCATGGATTTGCAGATTTCTTCATGTAGTGTGTGACGATTGAATGTACTGAGAGCTTGATGTACTAATCTTTGTATGAGATTGTTACATGATCTCCATGATACATAATATATGATAGTTGGTGTTGAAGATTGCAACAAGAAACAGTGAAGGAGGCATCCTGAAACATCATTCTTAATCCTAGTTGGAAAATGATCACCTAAACTAGGTGGGGCCCACACAGGTGATTTTTGTCGCAAATTCTATTTTTAGACATATGGATCATGTTCTATGAGTTGCAAGATGCTATTTATGGATGATTGGTCGAGTTGGTAAAAATAGATGGACCTCTATTTTTAGACATTGGGCGGTTTCTATTTTTAGATTGCCGGGCTAAAAATAGAACAGTCAAATATTATTAACCCTTAATAATATTTAGACTATAAACATTATCTTATCTTCTTGGAGCACTTCAGTTTGATGCTTGGATGTGGCACATGCAGCTGACAGAAGGAATTACGCTATTCCTGAGGGTTAAGTGGAGCTATTGCATGGAGACTTCAGTTAGAACTCATGTGACAGAGTTTGGTGGAGTTGATGAGACAGTTGATGGAGTTGTGTTCAGTTTAATTGAATTAAACATAGTTGAGCTAGTTGTATCTAGTCTAACTGATTGATACACTAGTGAGAGTGGTGTGAATTAATTATTAATTAATTCACTAAATATTAACTCATTAATCAACTAAAGAATACATCAGTTAACTACAGTGCATGGACAGTTTCAGTGGAGACCCAGTGGAGAGATAGGTGAAAGGGAAAGATAGACTATCTATTGTGACTATTAGTGATGCATGAATTGCATCTACATATACATTGGAGTTGCCAATGATAAAAACGTAGTCAATGAGAGTGGGATTACATTGAATTGGTCTTTGTAATCAGCTTGGATTGCGCAATGGAGGCAGGCTAGCAGGTGGCAAAGATCAGTGCATGGATTTTCAAGATTGGGCTTGATTAGTGTATGATGATTGTACTGTACTGAGAGCTTGTGATAAGCTTTGTATGTTTGTATGAGATTGTCATATGATCTCCATGGCACATAATATATAGTTGGGGTTTTCAGCTTTAGGCTTTCCCGTTAAACAACTGTGTTATGTGTGTTTTTATTGCTTCATGTGTTTTGCAATTGTTGATTAAATTTCCGCAAGAATTATAGTGGAAGGATTCTGTATTTTGCAAGAAGATAAATATTGTGAGATCAAGAGAGTCTAGATATATACATGTTTATTGTATATAATTTTCTACATGGTATCAGAGCTGAATTGATCATCGGATCTATTACAGTGATTACAATTTATTTCGGTAGACAGAGTCTGTAAGCGGGCCAGGTAGCCTCTGGATCCATCCTTTCTTTGAAAGGTGATATATCCAGTAAATGCCCCTACAGTCAATCTCTGTGCTATAAATACTTTGTTCTCACAGATCCAGAAGTAGTTGAGTTTTGAGCTTGGAATTCGAAGTAGTGTATTCTTGGTGTCGAAGTCAAAATGTCTTATCAAGGATTGCGATTGGAGTATACTCTTGAAGGCAGCGCGAATTATATTTCATGGAGAGATAGGATGGAGGCGGTGTTAGATGACAACGGGCTAAAGGAGTTCATAGATGCTGAAGTCCCAAAGCCTAGTGATGCTGCTCAAGTTGAGGCTTGGCAAAAGAAGACAGCAAGGTGTCGAAGGATTCTGTTGGAGGGCGTGAAGGATCACATAGTATCTAGCCTGCATGGAAAAGCTTCTCCATACTTGATGTGGAAAGCGTTGACAAAATTGTTCCAAAGCAAGAGCGACCAGAGGAAGTTGGCGCTCAAGGATAAACTCAGGAAAATAAAGATGGAGAAGAATGACACTATTCTGGTATACTTGACAAAGTTTGTCCACTGCAGGGATGAGCTTGGGAGTGTAGGAGTTAGTGTGGATGATGAGGACTTGGTGAGCTTGGCTCTCCTTGGTCTTCCAAAGAGTTGGCATTCCTATGAGGATTCTGTCAATGGTCGGGAGAAATTGCCAGGATGGGAGCGATTTTGGTTGGATCTTGTGCAAGAGGAGATAAGGCGGAGTACCAGGGATGGATCTTCATCAAAGGTATCTGATGAAGAGGATTGCGCTTTGGCTGCCAAAGCAAGGAAGGGGAAGGGCAAGAAGAATGCTTCTCAATCCGGTGCGGATGGTAAAGAGCGTGACATGTCCAAAGTGAAGTGTTTTCACTGGCACGATCATGGACATTACGCCATGAATTGTCCACAGAAGAAGAAGAACAAGCAGGCTGCTGGAGCTGCAGCTGGTGAGGCTCTTGCCTCACAATTTGAGCTGGACTTCTCATTGATCGCATGCATGGTGTCTAGTGCATTGGGATCGGGGTGGTATTTTGATAGTGGCGCTTCCTTTCACATGACGGGAGATGTGAATCTTTTCAGCGACTTGGTGGAGAAAGATCTCCAGTTGCATGTTGAGTTGGGCGACAATGGACGATACAATGCGACCAGCATTGGTACCATAACCTTTCAGAGGGAGTCAGGTAAACTCATTCTTTTACAAGATGTAGTGCATGTTCCAGGTTTAAAGAAGAATTTGATCTCAGCCGCAATGTTAGAGGATAAAGGGTATGAAGTTGTCTTCAGTGAAGGAAAATTTTTCCTTCGGCACAAGGAAACAGGACAAGTCAAGAAGGTTTGGATTCGAGCAAAGAATCTCTACAGACTTGAAGTAGATGGGATGTCTACGGAGCTTCCTACTATTGGGAAGTGCAAGAAAGACATGCAATTGAAGCTTGAGAGGGAGCTGGATTTGCATGCAGGTAAGAGTGAACCTTGGGATGTGGAGCAGCCACAAGATGAGGATCATGGAGTGGGAGCAACCACTCATGCAAAGAAATTTCATGCCAGATTGGCAGAGGGAGTGCATGCAACTATACCACCAGGTGAGAGGTGGGGCGACATGCATGAGTAATCCCAAGAGGATATTTCTGGGCAGGATTCATTGAGATGGTGTGGATCTCATGAATTGAACCTAGCTACGAGGTGCCCAAAGAGCAGTAGTAGCATGATCAGTTAGATTGATGTAGGCAGATCAAAGTGATAGTGTCAGATACTGGAGCGCGGATCAGAGTTGACAGCAAGTGCAAGAGTGCATGGGTGCAAGAGTTCAACAACGCAGTGGTTCCTGATGACATGTGCAGTGGTACCAGCAGAAGTCGAAGACTTTGATGATAGATGCATTAAGATTGATTGAGTTGTTTGGAGCCTATTCAGTTTCTGAAGAGTTGCAGAGCAGATGCATGGAGTTGCATGGTGCTTGCAAGGGTTGCAAGGCGAATGCATGGAGTTGCATGTCGCATGCAAAGACAGTCCTTTCTTGTTGAGAGGGAGTGTTGAAGATTGCAACAAGAAACAGTGAAGGAGGCATCCTGAAACATCATTCCTGATCCTAGTTGGAAAGTGATCACCAAAACTAGGTGGGGGCCACACAGGTGATTTTTGTTGCAAAGTCTATTTTTAGACATATGGATCATGGTCTATGAGTTGCAGGATGCTATTTATGGATGATTGGTCGAGTTGGTAAAAATAGATGGACCTCTATTTTTAGACATTGGGCGGTTTCTATTTTTAGACTGCCGGGCTAAAAATAGAACAGTAAAATATTATTAACCCTTAATAATATTTAGACTATAAACATTATCTTATCCTCTTGGAGAACTTCAGTTTGATGCTTGGATGTGGCACATGCAGCTGACAGAAGGAATTACACTATTCCTGAGGGTTAAGTGGAGCTATTGCATGGAGACTTCAGTTAGAACGCATGTGATAGAGTTTGGTGGAGTTGATGAGACAGTTGATGGAGTTGTGTTCAGTTTAATTGAATTAAACATAGTTGAGCTAGTTGTATCTAGTCTAACTGATTGATACACTAGTGAGAGTGGTGTGAATTAATTATTAATTAATTCACTAAATATTAACTCATTAATCAACTAAAGAATACATCAGTTAACTACAGTGCATGGATAGTTTCAGTGGAGACCCAGTGGATAGATAGGTGAAAGGGCAAGATAGACTATCTGTCGTGACTATTAGTGATGCATGAATTGCATCTACATATACATTGGAGTTGCCAATGATAAAAACGTAGTCAATGAGAGTGGGATTACATTGAATTGGTCTTTGTAATAAGCTTGGATTGCACAATGGAGGCAGGCTAGCAGGTGGCAAAGATCGGTGCATGGATTTGCAAGATTGGGCTTGATTAGTGTATGATGATTGTACTGTACTGAGAGCTTGTGATAAGCTTTGTATGTTTGTATGAGATTGTCATATGATCTCCATGGCACATAATATATAGTTGGGGTTTTCAGCTTTAGGCTTTCCCGTTAAACAACTGTGTTATGTGTGTTTTTATTGCTTCATGTGTTTTGCAATTGTTGATTAAATTTCCGCAAGAATTATAGTGGAAGGATTCTGTATTTTGCAAGAAGATAAATATTGTGAGATCAGGAGAGTCCATATATATACATGTTTATTGTATATAATTTTCTACATGGTATCAGAGCTAAATTGATCATCGGATCTATTACAGTGATTACAATTTATTTCGGTAGACAGAGTCTGTAAGCGGGCCAGGTAGCCTATGAATCCATCCTTTCTTTGAAAGGTGATATATCCAGTAAATGCCCCTACAGTCAATCTCTGTGCTAGAAATACTTTGTTCTCACAGATCCAGAAGTAGTTGAGTTTTGAGCTTGGAATTCGAAGTAGTGTATTCTTGGTGTCGAAGTCAAAATGTCTTATCAAGGATTGCGATTGGAGTATGCTCTTGAAGGCAACTCGAATTATATTGCATGGAGAGATAGGATGGAGGTGGTGTTAGATGACAACGGGCTGAAGGAGTTCATAGATGCTAAAGTCCCAAAGCCTAGTGATGCTGCTCAAGTTGAAGCTTGGCAAAAGAAGACAGCAAGGTGTCGAAGGATTCTGTTGGAGGGCGTGAAGGATCACATAGTATCCAGCCTGCATGGAAAAGCTTCTCCATACTTGATGTGGAAAGCGTTGACAGAATTGTTCCAAAGTAAGAGCGACTAGAGGAAGTTGGCGCTCAAGGATAAACTCAGGAAAATAAAGATGGAGAAGAATGACACTATTCTGGTATACTTGACTAAGTTTGTCCACTGCAGGGATGAGCTTGGGAGTGTAGGAGTTAGTGTGGATGATGAGGACTTGGTGAGCTTGGCTCTCCTTGGTCTTCCAAAGAGTTGGCATTCCTATGAGGATTATGTCAATGGTCGAGAGAAATTGCCAGGATGGGAGCGACTTTGGTTGGATCTTGTGCAAGAGGAGATAAGGCGGAGTACCAGGGATGGATCTTCATCAAAGGTATCTGATGAAGAGAATTGCGCTTTGGCTGCCAAAGCAAGGAAGGGGAAGGGCAAGAAGAATGCTTCTCAATCCGGTGTGGATGGTAAAGAGCGTGACATGTCCAAAGTGAAGTGTTTTCACTGTCACGATCATGGACATTACGCCCACCAGTGTCCTGAAGAGAGAAAGAACAAGCGAAATTCTTGGAGGTGCGGTGGTGAGGCTCTTGCCTCGCAATTTGAGCTGGACTTCTCATTGATCACATGCATGTTGTCTAGTGCATTGGGATCGAGGTGGTATATTGATAGTGGCGCTTCCTTTCACATGATGGGAGATGCAAATCTTTTCAGTGACTTGGTGGAGAAAGGTCTCCAGATGCATGTTGAGTTAGGCGACGGTGGACGATACAATGCGATCGAAATTGGTACCATAGCCTTTCAGAGGGAGTCAGGTAAACTCATTCTTTTACAAGATGTATTGCATGTACTAGGTCTAACAAAGAATCTGATCTCAGTCGCAATGTTAGAGGATAAAGGGTATGAAGTTGTCTTTAGAGAAGGAAAAGTTTTCCTTCGGCCTGAGAGCAACGGGACAAGTCAAGAGGGTTGGGATTAGGAGCAAGAATCTCTGGACTTGAAGTGGATGGGATGTCTGCAGACTTCCTACTATTGGGAAGTGCAAGAAAGACATGCAATTGAAGCTTGAGAGGGAGCTGGATTTGCATGTAGGTAAGAGTGAACCTCGGGATGTGGAGCAGCCACAAGATGAGGATCATGGAGTGGGAGCAACCACTCATGCAAAGAAATTTCATGCCAGATTGGCAGAGGGAGTGCATGCAGCTATACCAACAGGTGAGAGGTGGGGCGACATGTATGAGTAATCCCAAGAGGATATTTCTGGGCAGGATTCATTGAGATGGTGTGGATCTCATGAATTGAACCTAGCTACGAGGTGCCCAAAGAGAAGTAGTAGCATGATCAGTTAGATTGATGCAGGCATATCAAAGTGACAGTGTCAGAACTGGAGCGCGGATCAGAGTTGACAGCAAGTGCAAGAGTGCATGGGTGCAAGAGTTCAACAACGCAGTGGTTCCTGATGACATGTGCAGTTGGTACCCGCAGAAGTCGAAGACTTTGATGATAGATGCATTAAGACTGATTGAGTTGTTTGGAGCCTATTCAGTTTCTGAAGAGTTGCAGAGCAGATGCATGGAGTTGCATGGTGCTTGCAAAGGTTGCAGGGCGAATGCATGGAGTTGCATGTCGCATGCAAAGACAGTCCTTTCTTGTTGAGAGGGAGTGTTGAAGATTGCAACAAGAAACAGTGAAGGAGGCATCCTGAAACATCATTCTTGATCCTAGTTGGAAAATGATCACTTAAACTAGGTGGGGCCCACACAGGGGATTTTTGTCGCAAAGTCTATTTTTAGACTATGTCTATTTTTAGACATATGGATCATGGTCTATGAGTTGCAGGATGCTATTTATGGATGATTGGTCGAGTTGGTAAAAATAGATGGACCTCTATTTTTAGACATTGGGCGGTTTCTATTTTTAGACTGCCGGGCTAAAAATAGAACAGTAAAATATTATTAACCCTTAATAATATTTAGACTATAAACATTATCTTATCCTCTTGGAGAACTTCAGTTTGATGCTTGGATGTGGCACATGCAGCTGACAGAAGGAATTACACTATTCCTGAGGGTTAAGTGGAGCTATTGCATGGAGACTTCAGTTAGAACGCATGTGATAGAGTTTGGTGGAGTTGATGAGACAGTTGATGGAGTTGTGTTCAGTTTAATTGAATTAAACATAGTTGAGCTAGTTGTATCTAGTCTAACTGATTGATACACTAGTGAGAGTGGTGTGAATTAATTATTAATTAATTCACTAAATATTAACTCATTAATCAACTAAAGAATACATCAGTTAACTACAGTGCATGGACAGTTTCAGTGGAGACCCAGTGGAGAGATAGGTGAAAGGGCAAGATAGACTATCTGTTGTGACTATTAGTGATGCATGAATTGCATCTACATAAACATTGGAGTTGCCAATGATAAAAACGTAGTCAATGAGAGTGGGATTACATTGAATTGGTCTTTGTAATCAGCTTGGATTGCGCAATGGAGGTAGGCTAGCAGGTGGCAAAGATCAGTGCATGGATTTGCAAGACTGGGCCTGATTAGTGTATGATGATTGTACTGTATTGAGAGCTTGTGATAAGCTTTGTATGTTTGTATGAGATTGTCATATGATCTCCATGGCACATAATATATATTTGGGGTTTTCAGCTTCAGGCTTTCCCGTTAAACAACTGTGTTATGTGTGTTTTTATTGCTTCACGTGTTTTGCAATTGTTGATAAAATTTCCGCAAGAATTATAGTGGAAGGATTTTGTATTTTGCAAGAAGATAAATATTGTGAGATCAGGAGAGTCCAGATATATACATGTTTATTGTATATAATTTTCTATAGTTGGGGTTTTCAGCTTCAGGCTTTCCCATTAAACAACTGTGTTATGTGCGATTGTTTTTATTGCTTCATGTGTTTGCAATTGAGTTTTTAATTTTCCGCAAAAGATTAACAGTGGAAGGATTCTGTATTTAGCAAGAAGATAAATATTGTTAGATCAAGAGAATATGGATATATGCATGGATCTTATATATAATTTCTACATGGTATCAGAGCAATGTTAAATCTTGAAGATTGCAATTGTGAAGAATTGCTGAGTTTGTGTCGGTGGACAATTCGAATTTGCTTCATAAAATTCTTGGTGCAGAAGTTGAGTATACATTGAAACGTCTTTCAATGGGTTGCGATTGGAGTATGCCCTTGATGGGAGCTCGAATTACATAGCCTGGAAGGATAGGATGGAAGCGGTGTTGGAGGATAATGGACTGAAGGAGTTCATCGATAGCGATGTTCCTAAGCTTGGATCTAGCAATGCTGCATTACTTGATGCATGGAAAAAGAAGATAGGAAAGATAAAAATAATTATGTTGGAAGGTGTGAAGGACCATATTATGTCCAACCTTCACAGGAAAGCCACTCCATTATTAATGTGGAAGGCTTTGACAGATTTGTTCCAAAGCATCAGTGACCAGAGGAAGTTGGCGCTGAAAGACAAGCTCAGAAAAATAAAAATAGAGAAGGGCGACAATATTCCAAAATATCTCACGAAGTTTGTCCACTGTAGAGATGAACTGGGAAGTGTGGGGATTATTGTTGATGATTAAGACTTGGTGAGCTTGGCTCTCCTTAGGCTTCCGACGAGTTGGCATAGCTACGAAGGCTATGTCAATGGACGGGAGAAACTGTCGGGATGGGAGAGACTTTGGTCGGATCTTGTGCAGGAGGAGATAAGGCGGGGTACCAGGGATGGATCTTCATTGAAGAATGAAGATGAACAGAATTGCGCTTTGGCTGCCAAAGCAAGGAAAGGGAAGGGGAAGAAATTTCTTTCAAAATCCGAAGCTAAAGGCAAGAAGCAGGATTTGTCCAAGGTGAAGTGTTTTCACTGTCACAAACATGGGCATTTCGCCACTAACTTCCACAGAAGAAGAAGAACAAGAAGGCTGCTGCAGCTGCAGCTGGAAAGGCCTTAGCCTCGCAATTTGAACTTGATTTCTCTTTGATTGCATGCTTGGTTTCAAGCTATATGGGATCGGTGTGGTATCTTGATAGTGGTGCGTATTTCCATATGACATGAGACAAGGAGTTGTTTAGTGACTTGGAGGAGAAGGACCTCCAGATGCATATAGAGATGGGTGACGATGGTCGATACAGTGCGACTGACATTGGAACCATTACCTTTGAGAGGGAGTCCGGTAATCCATTCTTGTTGAAATATGTTATGAATATTCCAAGTTTGAAGAAGAACTTGGTATCGGTCGTAATGTTGGAAGACAAAGGTTATGATGTTGTTTTTAGTGAGGGAAAAGCTTTCCTTCGACATAAAACAACGGGTCAAACCAAGAGGATAGGGATTCGAGTTAAGAATCTCTACAAGATAGAGGTAGATGGCTGCGCTGCAATGGTGGACAAAGCAGAAGAAGTGGTGAGCCGGGATGAGGGCGAATTATGGCACAGGAGATTGGGCCATCTTCACCATGGCGCTTTGAATATTTTGCAGCAGATTTCTACTGGACTTCCCAAGGGTACTCTTGTGCAGTTAGATCAGTGCAAGGGATGTACTATGGGTAAGTTTGTGAAGACCACCTTTCATGAGAAGGAGAACCGTGCTTTGGTGATCCTTGAGAGAATTCATATAGACGTGTGTGGACCTTTCTTGGTTGCTTCAACAACAAAGCACAGGTATTATGTTATATTTTTTGATGACTATTCTCATAGATGTTGGATCTTCTTCATGCAGAAGAAGAGCGAAACATTCTCAAAGTTCTATGATTTTAAAGCATTGGTGGAGAAGGAGTCAGGGAAGCAAGTGAAAGCTCTACGTAGCGATAATGGTGGTGAATACATATCGGGTGAATTCAAAGACTTCTGTAGCAAAGAAGGAATTCAAAGAGAACTCATAGCGCCTCATAACCCAGAGCAGAATGGGGTCGCGGAGAGGAAGAATAGAACGATCGTGGGTGCTGCACGAGCGACGTTGCATGACCAGGGCCTACCGATGCACTTGTGGGTGGAAGCATGCAACACTGTGGTTTATGTGAAAACCGTTGTCCTCATAGAGTACTTAGCATGAGTACACCTGAAGAAGCTTTTACTGGTAAGAAGCTTGATATTTCTCATTTGAAGATTTTTGGCTCATCTGTTTACATTCATGTGACAAAGGACGCCAGGAAGAAGCTGGAGCCAACTGCAGAAGTTGGAATATTTGTGGGGTACACAGAAACACCCCATAATTATCGTGTGTATTTAACAGACAGTCGGATGACTGTGGTGCGACGAGATATAAAATTCAATGAGGTGAAAGCCATGAAGTTGTCGCTTGAGAGGGAGCTACACTTGCATGCAGAGGAGGAAATTATTGTTCCCAAATATGAGCCTCTAGATGTGGATTAGCCACAGGAGGAGATTCATGGAGTGGAGGAGTCCACTCATGCAGAACCAAACATCAGACAAGGCATAAAGCGTACCATAGAAGCTGAGAGACTAAAGCTTGATGCATCACAGAATGTAGGAGTCCCTACATCACAGCGCAGACAGAGACAATCACCTGACCGTTTTACTGGATACATGGCTCTAATGAGCAAGTTTATTGTGACAAAGCCATCTTCTTTTGAAGACGCAGTACATGAGCTCACATGGGTAGATGCCATGGTGGAGGAGTATGACTCCATTGTCAGAAACAGTGCTTGGGAGATTGTTCCAAGGCCGGTGGGAAAATCAGTTGTAGGATCAAGATGGATCTACAAGGTAAAGCAAGCTGCTGATAGGAGCGTCGAGAAGTATAAGGTAAGATTTGTTGCCCGGGGCTTCTCACAGATCGAGGGGATTGATTATGAAGAAACCTTTGCACCTGTTGCACGGTATTCTTCCATAAGGACCATCCTTGATCTCTCAGCGCAGATGGGTTGGCACATTCATTAGATGGATGTGAAGACTATGTTTCTTAATGGGATCATTGAGGAAGAGGTGTACATTGAGCAGCTTGAAGGATGTGAGATTTTCAGCAGCGAGTCGCATGTGTGTAGGCTCAAAAGAGCGCTGTATGGGCTGAAACAAGCACCTCGTGCTTGGTACACACGGATCGACAACTATTTCACTGGACTTGGCTTCACCAAGAGTGAGGTGGATGCAAACTTGTACCAAATTGTGGTGGAGGGTAAGCTTTTAATCATTGTTCTTTATGTTGATGATTTAATACTAACAGGTGATGAGCAGTTGATACACTCATGCAAGGAAGATCTTGCAAAGGAGTTTGAGATGAAGGATTTGGGCTTCCTTCATTATTTCCTTGGATTGGAAATATGGCCGTGGGAAGGTGAACTGTTTGTGTCTCAAGGAAAGTATGCCTAGGAGATACTTGAGAAGTTTCACATGCAAGGCTGCAAGCCTATCGATACTCCTCTTCTAGGAAATTGGAGGAAAGAGGATGCTACATCGGTAGAGGTAGTGGATGCCACTGTTTATCGACAGTTGGTGGGTTCACTCATGTATTTAGTTAATAAAAGATTGGACATATGCTATGTGGTGAACCAGCTTTCACAAGCGATGGTTAAGCCTACCAAGCTCTTTTGGAAGACAGGCAAGCATATCCTGAGGTATCTCAGGGGCACATCTGAGTATGGTTTATGGTACAGACAGACGGATGAGGTGAAGTTGCATGGCTTCACGGATGCAGATTGGGCAGGCAGCCCAACAGACAGAAAGAGCACATCAGAAGGGATTTTGAGTATCGGATCTATGGCAGTTTCTTGGTATAGCAAGAAACAAAGATCTGTGGCACTCAGTTCAACAGAAGCATAATACATGGCAGCAAGTCAAGCTGCATGTGAGGCTATCTGGATGAGGAAGATCCTGGTTGGTTTGTTCGGTTCACATTTAGATCTACAGTGATACATTGTGATAATCAGAGTTGTATTAAACTCTCGATTAATCCTGTGTTTCATGATAGATCTAAACATATTGATATCTGGTATCATCATATCAGAGATTGTGTGCAGCGGAAGATTATGTTGCTTCAGTACATTCCTATGGAAGATCAGGATGCAGATATTCTGACGAAGGCGCTCACCAGGAGCAAATTCGAATACCATAGAGGCAGGATTGGGGTGAAGAATAATCCCTATCTTGTTGAGAGGGAGTGTTGAGATTCAACAAGATGATGAGCTTAGTGAAAAGAGTTGCCTTCACTAAGTGGGCATGCAGGCTATTTTTGGTGCAAGTCTATTTTTAGACATGGTGGTCATATTTCAGAAGTTGCAGCATGCTATTTGTGGATGGTTGGTCAAGTTGGAAAAATGGATGAAATTCTGTTTTTAGAATATTGGGTGAAGTCTATTTATAGATCGTCGATCTAAAAATAGAAGTGTCGATTATTATTAGCTCTTAATAATAATCCGACAATAAACAACAACTTATTCTCTTGGAGCACTTAGTTTCAGTGCATAGATTTGGAAAATCAGTGGGCTGAAGGAATTATGCAATTCCTAGGGTTTACTGGTGGTTCATGCATGGAGGACTCAGTTAGAACTGAAGTGGAAAAGTTATGATAGAGTTGGAAGAGTAGTTCATGGAGTTGTTATTCAGTTTAACTCAGTTAATGGAGTTAAACTCAGTTGAGCTAGTTGTATCTAGTCTAATTGAATGATACACTAGTGAGAGTGGAGTGAATTAATTAGTTAATTAATTCACAAATAATAACTCATTAATCAACTGAACAATACAACAGTTAACTACAGTGCATGACAGTTCCAATGGAGATCCAGTGTAGAGATAGGTGAAAGGGCAAGATGGACTATCTGTTGTGACTATAACGATGCATTTATTGCATCATACACACATTGGAGTTGCCAATGAGGATTGCGCAGTCAAGGCAAGTGTAATTCGAATTCATTTAGAGCTATTCTTCAGCAGGGATTGCGTAGTGGAGGCAGGTTATCAGGTGGCAAGAAATCAATGCATGGATTTGGATATTTCTTCATGTTAGTGTGTGACGATTGATTGTATTGAGAGCTTGATGTACTAAGCTTTTTATGAGATTGTTACATGATCTCCATGATACATAATATATGATAGTTGGGGTTTTCAGCTTCAGGGTTTCCCGCTAAACAACTGTGTTATGTGTGATTGTTTTTATTGCTTCATTTGTTTGCAATTGAGTTTTTATTTTTTCACAAAAGATTAACAGTGGAAGGATTCTGTATTTAGCAAGAAGATAAATATTGTTAGATTAGGAGAATCTGGATATATGCATGCATCTTGTATATAATTTCTACAATTCTTAATTTCTCTTTAGTTTCTACTGAACCTTTCTTTTCTTTTGTTCCATATCATTTTAAATTCTAAAATATCTAGCTAGTTCACCTATCTTGCCCTATGAAACTCCTTTAAAATTTGATGCAGATCCAGTTTGTTTATAGAATCCATAGCCGAATGGAAGTATAAAACATTCAATCAACCAAATCAACCAAATCAATCACAAACGAAAAAAACAATTTCAGAGTCATAAGTAGCCTAAAATTTACATAAAACAAAGCTAAATTTTATAAAGAGATCCCTCTCTGAAGCTGGTAGGGATAGATCCCTTCTTCCAAAGCGATTTTGATGTTATTTTCCATGTTTACTCTCACAATCTCAAAAATTACAGAACGATAACAGTCTCTAAGCCCTTTATCCTTCCTCTCGACTCCTCGTCCATGTAGCCCTCTGCCCCCTGGCTATTACTCTGGTCTAATGCCTCCTCTATAGCCCTGCGCTCCATGGTATCCTTTATAGCCTTCTCTTTTTCCCATTGTATGGTAGCCTTCTTAATATTTTTCATTTTTTTTACAAATGCATGAGCGAAAGAAAAATTATCTCCCCCATCCATTGGACACCATGTGTCAACTACCAACTTTTGATAGTCCTTCTCTTTAAGCCAACCTTCATTGAATTTGAATGGGGAGCCTGGATTTTTATTTGGTCCAGCTAATTCCAGAAGGATTTGGGAGTGATCTGATTCTCCCTCCGAGCCTACCCATTGCCTGAAACCAGAGATTCGGCTAGCCAGGTCATCATTGAGGAGGAAGTGGTACAGTCTCTTAGCCACTCGATCCTCCCCAACACTTTTATTCCTCCATGTTGGGGTAATCTTGATGAGATTTGAGTCAATCAGGTTTCCTTCTCTTAGATTTTTTAGAAATAAATCTACTAGAGGATCAACCCTAGCCTGAGGACCCCAAGTCTCTGACATCCCTAGTGAGAAGTTTAAATCACCCCCCACAACCAGGTTCGGTCCATGCATGAAATATTTGGAAAGAAGGTTGTTCCAAAAAGTAACGCGGTCTGAGCACAGGCCATAAATATTAATCAGAGTAATATCTGGTCCAAGTTCCATGGAAAAAAACTTTCACACCAATCAAGAGCTCATAAGTCCAAGAATTATTCAGCTTGATAGTGTTGTTTTTTAAACCAATGGTCAAACCACCTGACTTTCCTCTGACATCAGATGTTACAAAAGTCCACCTCGAGAGGAAGGAATAAATATTTTTTTACACCTGATCCCCCTGTCCCAAACTCTCTTGAAGCAACAGAACATCTGTCTTATAATTGGTTATGAGAGCTTTTAGAGCTAGTTTTTTAGGTTCACTAGCAAGACCTCTACAATTAAAAGATAAAACAATCATTTAGTCACAATGTGAGGGGAACACACTACTCTAAGCGCCCATGTTAATGACAGTTGTTTTCCATCAGATATGTCAAGCATGGCCGTCAGTTGGGGTTTTGAATTTTTTATTTTAATTTTTTAATTAATTAATTAATTTTTTAATTTATTTAATTTATTTTTTATTTTTTATTTATTTTTATTTTTATCTTATTTATTTATTTTATTTTATTTTATTTTTTCTACCTCTGATCCTTTTTTATTTTTCAATTTGGTGGATTTTCCCTAACCCCCCAAACATCTCTATTTCCATCAGTTTTGTTTCCCTTGGTCTCAGGTTGTAGGGGATAGTATTAGTGGAGAGGTTGGGGATTTTTGTAATGATGTTATCCATGGCCATTGAGAGATTACTAACACACATAGATTCATTTGAACTCAGCGTGGAGGGACCAGGTGTATTCATACAAGTTAACAAATGATCAAAATAGTTTAAAATAGGAGATGAGGGGCAGGGAGCACTACCTAATAAATCTGATGCAGGATCAACAAGGACTAGTACTATCTGCTCCTGCTTGTAATCCTTCTCATTTCCCTATGCCATAGATCTATCCTGGTTCTCAGTTACTTCTATTAGTGTCGGCTCCTCCACTTGCTGTGGTGCCTCCATACCACCGTCTTCCTTCTTATCTTCCAACTCTTCTTGTGTCTCCTTATCTCTCTGATGTCGAGAACCTCACTTTTTACTGCCTTTGTGTCGCCTACTTTTGTTAAAGCTCAGTGGGAAATATTGTGCCAAATGCCCATGTTTGTGGCATCAATGACACCGAAAGGGCAAGTGTTCATAGTCAATCAACTACAAATATGAATGCTCCTCCATATTTAAAATGATTTTTGTTATCAACCCCTCCCTTGGACAAACTTTCACTAGAATAGGAGGAATGTTCCTTGCCCTTGTCTCTAGAAATCTCATGTCGGCATCCAGGTATGTATCGAAACTGTTCCCAATCACCGAAATACATAAATTTTCCAGAAATGGGGAGGGAGGGCCGATAGTCGCACCCCTATCGGGATTTCATCCAATCTTTCCATGTTAGAGTCAAATAGAGGTGTCCATGTTTTGAATAGGATCAGGTCAATGTCAAAACCTCACTGCCTTTCCTTTACCCATTCTAGGGTTGCGACATTCTTGAATATGAGCATAAACCAATCTTTCGACAGTGTAATGACTTCCACCTCCCTATCAGGAGCCGAGTCCTAGTCTTTCCCTATCCATTTCGTAATATATTCTGTCGAATAGTATTTCCCGCGCGCCCTTCCCACAAGTATAGAGTCATATGCTGCCATCACACTGTCAATGTGCAGATCGACACCGAATACCAGGTTAGGGCACTCAATACCTTCCTTAATCACTTTCCCCTTTTTTCTTTCACCCCTGTTTGTCCACCCGATTTCGCAGAATTCCTTGTTGTGTTTTCCTCGCTGACATAGACCTTCACTTTTTGGTTTTCAGCTAACTCCTTTTCCACCTCCTCAATCCACCATCAACACCTCTCGCCCTCGGGTTTACCTCCAAACCCTCTTTTTCAGTTTCCGTCCCATAGTCTCCCCATTTCACTGGTGATACTTTAGAGAAGTTTTCCCCTGCTCTTTCCTCGACCTCCACTAATGGAACAACGTGTCCACCTGTTAGCTCCCCGAAAGTGAAAATTCCAAAACCCCTGTGAGAGCCTCATCCCAAACCTTTCAGATCGACATTTTCTTTCTCACAAAACCTCGCGGTCAGGAATGTACCAATATTAATGCTCGAGATTAGGTTTCCATGTACATCAACCACAACAACACCTCAGTCTTACCCACAGTCTCATAAAAACTCCCAACTCCTAACCCAGGATTATACCCCACTTTACTTTCAAATCCCGCCCCATAGACAATATCCTCCAATCTCCCAGAATGAAAAATAGGTAAAATTGAGCTTTTGGAGCAGTTTTGACTTAGCTCTGGTATAAGTGAGCAGCTGACATTTTTTGCCTATAGGCGCACCTTGAGGACCTTCCAACAAATTTTTTTCAGGCCCCCGAGCAACTTGTGCCTTTAGGTCAACCCCTTTCAATGAGGCAAACCACTTAACCAGAATCCACCTCATCTTTTCCTCCCCATTCTTGCCAGCATGAGACCTCGGTGGAAGGGTGACCTTTGCCAGGTTCTGCTTCGTAGACTCCACCCCCCATACCAATAGAATATCCTTTGCAGCCGATTCCAAATCCATAAATTCCTTCTCCTTTCCCATCCTATTTACCCACAAAATCAATAACCTGCTCACCACCCGGTAGAAAC
This sequence comes from Pinus albicaulis, assembly GCA_034641835.2. NCBI lineage: Eukaryota > Viridiplantae > Streptophyta > Pinopsida > Pinales > Pinaceae > Pinus > Pinus albicaulis. Next base: position 1,332,575,209 of record CM076577.1, on the reverse strand, counting down.
GTTAGAAAAGAACTGTATCCAACACCCAAAAACGTTGCTGCCTTGAGACTATTTCCAGCTATGCTTCCAATAATTTCGCAACCCAGTTACCCAAACTAACCATTGATAGTAAAAATAACAGTATAAAGAAACTACCAGCTCTGTAAAGTAGATTTTCACCAGCACCGTGAGGCCAAGCAAGAGACAAAACTTACCCGTCTGTTCATCCTTATTTTGACTAAATTCCAGAATGTGAAACCCTCAACACGCTAACAGACCATACTTGAAAACGTCAATGCAAAATAAGCACGAAAAAACAAAACCAACCGACACCCCTTCACTTTCTTCGGGAGTTGTTTGGTGCATTATTTGAAGTAAATGCATGTCTTTCCAAATGCCAGGGTCTCCCACCTCCAACCACCTGCATGGCCTGCCTTCTATCTCTTCCTCCAGTGGCCATGTGCCTCCCACTTGAGCGCTCACCCTTCCACAACATTGTCGACCAACAAAACCTGGGGTTCCGCCATTTTCTCTATGGTTTTGTCGCAAAGGCTTTCATCCAAATTAAGTTAAAAATTATTACTTAATTAATATTAATTAAATTAAAATTAAAAAATTAAATTAAATTAATTACATACTTAATTATATATAATTAAAATAAAATAAAATTAAAAAATAAATCTAAAAAAAAATTCATGTTAAAAAAAATAATTCACAAGTGGCTTTTAGATCCATTCTCAAGGATCGGATAAACAATTCGAAATGGCTTTGGATCCATGAATGGATCGAATAAGTGGAGGAGGAGGTGTTGCGTATGTCTATGTAGCTACTACCTACCGCTTAATGTAAATATATAAATATTGCAATTTGAGTTTGAGTATGTCTATGATTATTTGGTTTGAGTGCCCCTTGTTAATTCAGTTGGTAAGAACATACCAATAAAGATTTAGGATTGGAATCCATCACTTTAAAAATGAGAAATTATGGATTAAATAATTATAAATATATTATAGTTAAAGATTTTTTTTATTTATTTTTTATTTTTTATTTTTTAAATAAAATAAAAGTAAAAAATAATTGAGGAACCAAAATTGCATAACAACAAGACAATTTCATTTAGGCAAGAAAGTCTCTCATAGATTTATTATTTATTATCTTTGTTCGTGCTACTATTGAATGTTGTCATAATTTTGGATATTGTCTGTGAGCTTCATTTGTTTCTAAATTACCCGTTTTCATATTCCTATGTTAAATACATTATGTAATAATGAGTACATATTATTTTTTTAAGTGTTATATATCCATGTTATGATAAGTATACAATGAATCATTACTAATTCTTCTATTAAAATATTGTATATTTTAATATAGAAGATGCATCTTCATAAATTGTGGTCAATACTTTTATAATTATATGTTCTATTTTTATCTTATAATTGTGAGTAATAATATTATGATTATTTTATTTTAATTAACTGTTTTATGGTCGTTATATTTTATTAATATTTATGTTGAAGTGTTTTACTCTTTCTAATTTATTAATGTTAACTTGAGTAAGATGGAAAAACACTCATTAGGTCTTTATGCTTCAACTTGACTCTCTCTTATGCAGGAGTCTTCTTAAATCTTCAATGTGAATCTAGAAGATGATCTAGTAATTATGGTTAGTGATGTAGTTGTTGTTGTGTTATAATTAATTCATGTTGAATATTTTTAGTGCTTTTATTTTTTAATAATTTTTTATACTTTCTATAATAAGTAATATTATGTGAGAATATGAGAATTGTGATCAATAATTTGATAATTAAGTGTTATAATTATTTTCATGTTATAATTATGGTCAATAATACTATGATTATTATATTTTAATTAACTATGTTATGGTTGTTACATTTTACTAATTTATATTGAAGTTTTCTAGTGCTTTTAATATATCTAATAATAGAAACTTATCAATGTTAACTTGAGTAGTATAGTAAAACTTTTGTGAGATTTTTATCCTTCAGCTTTAGTAATTTTATGATTATTATGCTTTAATTAATTTATGCTATGTTTTTTTGTGATTTTTATTTATTTAATAAATTGTTTTACACTTTTTTAATAAATAATATTATGTGAGAATTGTGTTCAGTGATTTTTATAAGTGTTATCTTTTAAGTATTTTTATATTCTAATTATGGTTAACAATCTTACCATTATTATATTTTAATTAATTTTCATATTGTTATTATGCTTTTATTAATTAATATTAAAATTTCTATTATTATTAATTAATTTAATTATTTTTTGCACTTTTTATTTATCATAAATAGTATTATATGAAAGTTAACAGGGTAGCCAAATAATTATGGTCAATATTCTTATGATTTTTATATTTTAATTAATTATCTTAAATTTGTTATATTTTCACTCATTTATATTAAAAATTTAAAATGTTATTAATTTATTTAATAATTGTTTCATTTTACATTTTTTATATATATAATATTATATAGAAATATACAAATCATTAAAATAATTGATATAAAATATAATTTTAAACTTAAAAAATAAATAGTATATTATTTAATATAAACAAAAATAAATATTTTTCTAATATTTAATTAGAAAAAACATTAGTTAGATTAGGCATTACATTAAAAATTATTTAATATGTAACATGACATGACATAAGAATATGTAAAAAAAAAATTGTATGCCTGGCATTTGATACAAGAATCAAACCATACCCCACCATTGCCACCCTCTTAAGGATAAGAGTCACATGGTATTTGATTATTTGAATAGCTTATGAGTGTCACTAAAACCAATGCAATATAAAATTAGCGTTTTTGCATAATATGTCAAATTTAATCAATGTAAAAATGATGTAGCCAAGAACAATCTAGCTTAGATTTTCGAGTTAATAAAAAATCAAAGCTAAAAAGACTCTTGAAGACAACACCGAAAATGACACGTGTCTACTTTTTTTGCATAATATGTCAAGTTTAATCAATGTAAAAATGATGTAGCTAAGAACAATCTAGCTTAGATTTCCAAGTTAATTAAAAATCAAAGCTAAGAAGACTCTTGAAGACAACACTGAAAATGACGTGTGTCTACTAAATCTTTCCAAAAAATTATGACTATGGAGATTGAACACACATACAATTTTTGTATGATCACACCAAAGTTGTTTGAGGGATTTTGTAGCTATATATCCGGATATGCCATATTGCATTATAAAGTTATTATAAAGTTATATTAATGGGTTGGATATTTTTTTTAGCAAATATAGGTACAAAGTGGAGGCTTGTATGGTACAAATTAATGATATAATACATTAAAATCGATTTTTATCATCATTAATTACTTGTCACTTAATTGTGCACCTACCCCTTAGGATGGCCACAGCTTCCTCCATTTTCTAGCCACCTACTTCACATTACATAATATTTTATTAAAATAAATATGCATATATCAATATTTATCATTTTCAAAAAGTGAACACAACTTTACGAAATTTAAAAACATAACTTAACCCATAGACCATGGTTTATCCTTTAAAATAGTCAATTTGAAAGATTTGAAAACATAATTTAAAAAGTTTCATCCCTTAGAACCGTAAATTCATTATCAATATTACTTAAATATGATTAATTGCATTACGAATGCTTTGTCTCTTTTGTCAAAAGATTTGATTCAGTTCAGCTGAAATATAAATTTGGTTACTTTCTGTAAAATGACATTAATTATATATGAATACTATCGCATTCATTATATATGAATATTTTGAGATTTTCTCAAATATTTTGCATTATTTACACATACGTAAGGTATTGATTACTGCACTTAAGTTATCGATTGCTTGAAATTCTTAAACATTGTGAGAAAGGGCACTTAACTACCATGAGAGTTGTATTCGTTGAAACCAAAAACGAATATTACATAAACAAAAAGAGGAGAGAAACAACCAATACAGAGTGCCAGAGATAAATCACATAAGGTGGTATAAATTTATACTGCAGTGATTACCTTCTCGGTTAAATCCTTTAACCATACTAGAAAAGAAAATCAACATAGATTTATTTGGTTTATATTTTTTATTTGCTATCTTTTAAACGACGGACATATGCATATTATGTTTTAAAATGAGCATATTATTGTCCTTGCAGGACGTGACCTAACAAATTATCTCATTCCATGCACGATATGGGTTAATCTGATCACCTCTTCAGCAATAAATGAGAAACACTGTCACATTGTTTTCGAATAAATTAAATTAATGTCAAATCACTAGCAAAGCTAATGCATTATACCTGCGTAGCAGGTATAATAACAGTGGCATGTTACCAGATATCGAAGTATCGAGTTTTTTGAAATTTAACATTTTGACACCAATATAAAAATGTCGATGTCTGATATTTCAATATCGGGATTTATTTATCGAATTTATTTTTTATCATAAGTTTTTTATTGGAGATATTTTTTATCGAGATTTTTTCATCGAGACTTTTGTAAAAGAGTAAGGGAGGAGGTGAGGTGAAGTGGGGCCCACTTTGAGTGGGACTCATCCATTATAAACTATAGCCACTTGGTATTTAAAAATCTGACAAAATGAACTACAACCATTTTGTGATATTGAGATATCAGGGCTCGTAATTTCTTTTAAAATTGAGAATTGGAATAAATTTGTTGAGATTCAACAAGATGATGAGCTTAGTGAAAAGAGTTGCCTTCACTAAGCGGGTCCGCAGGCTATTTTTGGCGCAAGTCTATTTTTAGACTATGTCTATTTTTAGTCTATTTTTAGATGATCATATTTCAGAAGTTGCAGGATCCTATTTGTGGATGGTTGATCAAGTTGGAAAAATAGATGAAATTCTATTTTTAGAATATTGGGCGAAGTCTATTTATAGATCGTTGATCTAAAAATAGATGCATGTCGATTATTATTAGCTCTTATGTGTCAGGACTCTAAACAACAACTTATTCTCTTGGAGCACTTTGTTTCGGTGCACGGATGTGGCACATCAGGTGGGTAGGGAATTACGCAATTCCCAAGGGTTTCTTGGAGCTGGCATGGAGGACTCGGTTAGAACTCAAGTGGTAGAGTTATGACACGGTTGGAAGAGTAGTTATGGAGTTGTATTAGAGTTTAACTCAGTTAGACTCGGTTGAGCTAGTTGTATCTAGTCTAACTGATTGATACACTAGTGAGAGTGGGGTGAATTAATTAGTTAACTAATTCACAAATAATAACTCATTAATCAACTGAACAATACAACAGTTAACTACAGTGCATGGCAGTTTTAGTGGAGACCAGTGGAGAGATAGGTGAAAGGGAAAGATAGACTGTCTGTTGTGACTATAGGATGCATTGATTGCATCACACACACATTGGAGTTGCGGTAAGTTGCGGTAAAGGCAAGGTGTAATTATCGAATTCATTCGGATCTATTCTTAAGCAGAGATTGTGCGGTGGAGGCGAGGCTAGCGGGAGGGCAAGATCGGTGCGTGGATTTGTAATATTGGTCCTGATTAGTGTATGACGATTGTACTATACTGAGAGCTTGTGATAAGCTTTGTATGAGATTTTCATATGATCTCCATGTTACATAATATATAGTTGGGGTTTTCAGCTTCAGGCTTTCCCTGTTAAAAACTGTGTTATGTGCGATTGTTTTTATTTATGCTTTACGTGTGTGTGTAATTAAATTTTCCACAAAAGATTAACAAGTGAAATAGATTGAGTATCTTGCATAAAGTTAAATAGTGTGAGATCAGGTGGATATTGGACATATGCATGCTTAGTGAATATAATTTCTACATGGTATCGGAGCATTGTTAATTGAATATTGAAATTGTAAAGTGAGTTTGTGCTGGTGGACAATTCGAATTTACTACAAAAGATTCTTGGTGCAGAAGTTACGTATACGTTGAAATGGCTTTCAATTGGAGTATGCCCTTGATGGGAGCTCGAATTACATAGCCTGGAAGGACAAGATGGAGGCAGTGCTGGAGGATAATGGACTGAAGGAGTTCATCAATAGCGATGTTCCTAAGCCGGGATCTAGCGATGCTGCATTACTTGACGCATGGAAAAAGAAGATAGCAAAGACAAGAAGGATTCTGTTGGAAGGTGTGAAGGACCATATTGTGTCCAGCCTTCACGGGAAAGCCACTGCATTCTTAATGTGGAAGGCTTTGACAGAATTTTTCCAAAGCAGAAGTGACCAGAGGAAGTTGGCGCTTAAAGACAAGCTCAAAAAAATAAAAATGGAGAAGGGCGACAGTATTCCAAAATACCTCACGAAGTTTGTCCAGTGCAAGGATGAACTAGGAAGTTTGGGGGTTACTATTGATGATGAGGGAACTTGGTGAGCTTGGCTCTCCTTGGGCTTCAAAAGTTGGCATAACTACGAAGACTAAAATCGATGGACAGAAAGCTATGCCAGGAGGCAGGCTTGGTCGGATCTTGTGCAGGAGGAGATAAGGTGGGGTACCAGGGATGGATCTTCATCGAAGAATGAAGATGAATAGAATTGCGCTTTGGCTGCCAAAGCAAGGAAAGGGAAGGGGAAGAAACATCCTTCAAAATCCGATGCTAAAGGCAAGAAGCAGGATTTGACCAAAGTGAAGTGTTTTCACTGTCACGAACATGGACATTTCACCACTAACTGTCCACAGAAGAAGAAGAACAAGAAGGTTGTTGGGTCTGCAGCTGGAGAGGCCTTAGCCTCGCAATTTTAACTTGATTTCTCCTTGATCTCATGCTTGGTTTCAAGTTGTATGGGATCGGTGTGGTATCTTGATAGTGGTGCGTCTTTCCATATGACGGGAGATAAAGAGTTGTTTAGTGACTTGGAGGAGAAGGACCTCCAGATGCATATAGATATGGGTGACGATGGTCAGTACAGTGCGATTGGCATTGGGACCATTACCTTTGAGAGGGAGTCCGGTAATCCATTCTTGTTGAAGAATTTTATGCATGTTCCAGGTCTGAAGAAGAACTTGGTCTCAGTTGCAATGCTGGAAGACAAGGGTTATGATGTTTTTTTCAGTGAGGGAAAAGCCTTCCTTCAACATAAAACAACGGGTCAAACCAAGAAGATAGGGATTCAAATTAAGAATCTCTACAAGCTGGAGGTAGATGGATGCGCTGCAATGGTGGGCAAAGCAGAAGAAGTGGTGAGCCGGGATGAGGGCGAATTATGGCACAGGAGATTGGGCCATCTTCACCATGGCGCTTTGAATATTTTGCGGCTAATTTCTGGACTTCCCGAGGGTACTGTTGGATTAGATCGGTGCAAGGGATGTACTATGGGTAAGTTTGTGAAGACCACCTTTCATGAGAAGGAGAACTGTGCTTCGGTGATCCTGGAGGGAATTCACACAAACGTGTGTGGACCTTTCTCGGTTGCTTCAATAGTAAAACACAAGTATTATGTTATATTTTTTGATGACTATTCTCATAGATGCTGGATCTTCTTCATACAGAAGAAGAGTGAAACATTCTCAAAGTTCTGTGATTTCAAGGAATTGGTGGAGAAGGAGTCGGGGAAGCAAGTGAAAGCTCTACGGAGTGATAATGGTGGTGAATACATCTCAGGCGAATTCAAAGGATTCTGTAGCAAAGAAGGAATTCGAAGAGAACTCATAGCGTCTCATAACCTACAGCAGAATGGGGTCGTGGAGAGGAAGAACAGAATGATCGTTGGTGCTACACGAGCGATGCTGCATGACTAGGGCCTACCGATGCACTTGTGGGCAGAAGCATGCAACACTGTAGTTTATGTGAAAAAATGTTGTCCTCATAGAGTACTTGGCATGAGTACACCTGAAGAAGCTTTTACTGGTAAGAAGCCTGATATTTCTCATTTGAAGATTTTTGGCTCAACTGTTTACATTCATGTGAAAAAGGACGCTAGGAAGAAGTTGGAGCCGACTGCAGAAGTTGGGATGTTTGTGGGGTACACAGAAACACCCCATAATTATCGTATGTATTTTCCAGACAGTCGGATGACTATTGTGCGACGGGATATAAAATTCAATGAGGTGAAAGCCGTGAATTTGTCGCTTGAGAGGGAGCTACGCTTGCATGCGGAGGAGGAACTTCTTGTTCCGAGACGAGATGTGGATCAACCGAGAATTCATGCGGTGGAGGAGTCACTCATGTGGGGCCAAACGTCGGACAAGGCATAAAGCACACCACAGTGAGGAAGCGGGGCTTGATGCGGCACGAGAATGTAGGAGTTCCTACATCACAGCATAGACAGAGACCGTCACCTGACCGATATTCTGGATACATGGCTCTTATGAGCAAGTGTATTGTGATAGAGCCATCTTATTTTGAATAAGCTTTTCAGGAGCCCACATGGGTAGATGTCATGGTGGAGGATTATGACTCCATTGTCAGAAATAGTGCTTGGGAGATTGTTCCAAGGCCGGTGGGAAAATCAGTTGTAGGATCAAGATGGATCTACAAGGTAAAGCAAGCTGCTGATGGGAGCGTCGAGAAGTATAAGGCAAGATTTGTTGGTTCTTCTCTTGAGATCGAGATTGACTATGAAGAAACCTTTGCACATGTCGCATGGTATTCTTCCATACAGAACATCCTTTCTCTCTCAGTGCAGATGGGTTAGCACATTCATCGGAATAATGTGAAGACTTTGTTCCTTAATGGGATCATTGAGGAAGAAGTGTACATTGAGAAGCTTGAACGATTTGAGATCTTCAGTAGCGAGTCGCATGTGTGCAGACTCAAAAGTGCGATGTATGGGCTGAAGCAAGCACCATGTGCTTGTCTCTGATCGACAACTATTTCACTAGACTTGGCTTCACCAAGAGTGAGGCGGATGCAAACTTGTACCAAATTGTGGTGGAGGGTAAGCTTTTAATCATTGTTCTTTATGTTGATGATTTAATACTAACAGGTGATGAGCAATTGATAAACTCATGCAAGGCAGATCTTGTAAAGGAGTTTGAGATGAGGGATTTGGGCCTCCTTCATTATTTCCTTGGATTGGAAATATGGCAGTGGGAAGGTGAACTGTTTGTGTCTCAAGGCAAGTATGCCCGGGAGATACTGGAGAAGTTTCACATGCAAGGCTGCAAGACTATCGACACTCCTCTTCCAGGAAATTGGAGGAAAGAGAATGCTACATCGGCATAGGTAGTGGATGGCACTGTTTATCGACAGTTGGTGGGTTCACTCATGTATTTAGTTAATACAAGACCAGACATATGCTATGTGGTGAACCAACTTTCACAAGCAATGGTTAAGCCTTCCAAGCTCTTTTGGAAGGCAAGCAAGCATGTCCTCAGATATCTCGAGGGCACATGCGAGTATAGTTTATGGTGTAGACGGACGGATGAGGTGAAGTTGCATGGCCTTCACGGATGCGATTAGGCGGGGAAGCCTAACGGACAAAGAGCACATCGAGGAGGATTTAGGGATTTTTAAGTATTGGATCTACGAAAGTTTCTTGATACGACAAGAAACGAGATCGTGGCACTGGGTTTGTGGAGGCAGTACATGTAGGAACCATCTTGTCATCAAGTCAAGCTACATGTGAGGCTATCTGGATGAGGAAGATCCTGGTCAGTTTGTTCGGTTCACATTTAGATCCTACAGTGATACATTGTGATAATCAGAGTTGCATTAAGCTCTCAGTTAATCCCGTGTTTCATGATAGTTATAAACATATTGATATCCAGTATCATCATATCAGATATTGTGTGCAGCGGAAGATCATGTTGCTTCGGTACATTCCTACAGAGGATCAAGATGCAGATATTCTGACGAAGGCGCTCACCAGGAGAAAATTCGAATACCATAGAGGCAGGATTGGGGTGAAGGATAATCCCTATCTTGTTGAGAGGGAGTGTTGAGATTCAACAAGATGACGAGCTTAGTGAAAAGAGTCACCTTCACTAAGTGGGCCCGCAGGCTAGTTTTGGCGCAAGTCTATTTTTAGACATGATGATCATATTTCAGAAGTTGCATGATGCTATTTGTGGTTGGTTGATCAAGTTGGAAAAATAGATGAAATTTTATTTTTAGAATATTGGGCGAAGTCTATTTATAGATCGCTGATCTAAAAATAGATGCATGTCGATTATTATTAGCTCTTAATAATAATCAAACTCTAAACATCAACTTATTCTCTTGGAGCACTTTGTTTCAGTGCACAGATGTGGCACATCAGTGGACTGAGGGAATTGCGCAATTCCCAAGGGTTTACTAGAGCTAATCCATGGAGGACTCAGTTAGAACTCACGTGGCAGAGTTATGACACAGTTGGAAGAGTAGTTATAGAGTTGTATTCAGTTTAACTCAGTTAGACTCAATTGAGCTAGTTGTATCTAGTCTAACTGAATGATACACTAGTGAGAGTGGAGTGAATTAATTAGTTAATTAATTCACAAATAATAAATCTTTAATCAACTGAACAATACAACAGTTAACTACAATGCATGGCAGTTTTAGTGGAGACCCAATGGAGAGGTAGGTGAAAGGGCAAGATAGACTATCTGTTGTGACTATAGGATGCATTGATTGCATCACACACACATTGGAGTTTCCAATGAGGATTGCGCAGTCAAGGCAAGTGTAATTCGAATTCATTCAGAGTTATTCTTCAGCAGAGATTGCGCAGTGGAGGCAGGCTAGTAGGAGGGCAAGATCGGTGCATGGATTTGCAAGATTGTTCCTGATTAGTGTATGACGATTGTACTGTACTGAGAGCTTGATAAGCTTTGTATGAGGATTGTCATATGATTCCATGATACATTATATATAGTTTGGGTTTTCAGCTTTAGGCTTTCCTGGTTAAAAACTATGGTATGTGCGATTGTTTTTATTTATGCTTTACATGTGTGCGCAATTAAATTTTCTGCGAAAGATTAACAAGTGGAATAGATTCAATATCTTTCATAAAGTTAAATAGTGTGAGATCAGGTGGATATAGGACATATGCATGCTTAGTGCATATAATTTCTACAAAATTACCAAGAACCCGAAAACACATAATTTTAATTATTTTACGATTTGGCTACGACGATTTTGTAGCCATTAGTGAAAAATGAAATAATTAGTAAAAATTAACTATGAATTATTATTTACAATCAATTACTAATTTATTTACAAAAATTAAAAATATATACATTTTGTACATTTTTTAACCTAGGCGGTAAAAATTATCGAGGTTCGAATGATCACCATTTGCAAACCGTGTAACCAAATGAGATACAATAAGTATCAATGGAAAGCTAACGAAAATTCAAAATCAATGAAACACTCAGAATATAAATCCGATGAAAACAAAAAAATGGAAAATTTTTAGGACACATAACCAAAATAGAATATTAAAAACATGATTTAGCCAAAAATTTATAGAAAGGGTCCCCATTATTTGAAATAAAATAAGTCGAAAATGGGGGTGCTGACTTTGCACTACAAAAATCCCCAAGGAAACTCCTATTGGTTTAGCATCCCTCAAAAGCACCTGTGTGTCTCTTCCCAATCTAGTAGGTTCATCAATCGACAAGCTTCCAATGGGTTCTTTAGCCTTACAAGAAATCCACTAGTCTCTATAATGCTTTCACCCAAAAAGCCTCTGAAATGTTATTTAGTTGGTTTAATCTCTCAATAGTATGAAAATTTTGAATCATGTTCGTTGCCTATATGTGTTCTCATTGTTGAGAAATCCATTAGGGAAACATTAGGGTTTCTTATTTATTGTATTTTTGTTTTACTTGATAATTCCTTATGATTAGTTATTAGCTCTTCTTCTTTATTATGTTTTCATCATAAAGATAATTTTCAAAACTTTGAAGATAATAAGTGAACAACATATGTGTTGGAAGTCAAACCTGCACATATTTTCCTTCCATTCTATCCTATTTCCTTTCCCGATTTGTACCATTAATATTCAATTCATGTCATAAATGCATAGGTATGCCTCTTTTCATGTCTTTGTGGAGTATTTAGTCAATGAACCATAGTCATGGGGATTATTACCTAGGAATTTTGCTAATTTAGCTATTTTTGCAGACTCGGAGGTCGGATGACCACATTTGCAATTCCAGGAAGAGCTATTGAGATGGCAATGCTATTTTGGGTAGCGTTGCAACGATTGAATGACTTCAGATCCCTTCCTCTATTATCTTTCGCATCTAGTTTTGTATATCATAATGAATGTGTAATTGTAGGCAATATCTACCATGATTTCGGGAACTATCATTGTAATCATTTGTATAAGAAGGGGTATGAAGCTGTGAATCGGTGTTGGCTACTAAAGGAATTGAGAATATGTAACAGAACTTTTGAAGTTAATGCAAATCATCTTTCTATTTCTTTTGTGAGTTTGTGATCATACCACAACCCTGATCAGGGTGTTGGGCCCGCTCTCCTGACCAGTTGTTGTTTAAGTTATGTGTGTTTTAAGTTTCCCTTACTATATCATGTGTTTCTTTAATTGATGTGACAATTAATGTGATTGTTGTAATTCTTAATTGATGTGAATGTATTCACTATTTTACAAGTTGATTGTTGCTATTATTTCATTGTTGTTAGAATGGTTTGTTGCTTTATATAGTTTATCAAATCCACGATTAATACAAGATTGTGCAGTTGTCATCTACATATATTTTGCATGTTAGCCTTGCAATAACCAACGCAGCCCATATTGATGATTAATGTGGGAAAGGGTTGAATAATATCATTCACACTTGGACACCAACATTGTGGTGCCGTTTCTGGGGAGGCTATCAAAGGTGCAAGAACATAATTCGTATTGGTCTCAGGATCAATCTCTCGTCCTAGGGATGGAAGTTTTACCCTGCTCCAAGTCTTGAGCTTTAATTGTTTTGTTTTTTTCTTATGTTTATTTCTTAGGGGAAAATCTCTCGTCCTGGGGAGGGAATTGGTCTTGCCCTGCTCCAGGTCTCGAGCTTAAGATTTATTAATTGTTTATTTTCTTTCTTTATTTCTTTGTCTATTTTAAACACCCAATCTCTCGTCTTGGGGAGGGAAGTTTCACCCTGCTCCAGATCCCGAGCTACAAGAATTGCTTGAATGTTTTATTTTCAACAATTATATGAAGAAATATCTAAATAAAAGGGGAAGAGGAGGACCCCCAAAGAGAGGAAGAAAGGATTTAGGAAGGATTACCTACATCCAAGAACTCATCACAAAAGGCGAATCAAAATCATCTTCACGAGCCGCTGTCGGGGTAAGAACTCAGACAAAATATGAGGGGCAATCTGTTGTGAAACTAGTACTACTCACGGTAGTAGAAGAACCCCTTTCGACGATAGAAGAACAAATAGCAAGCAATAGGGTACTAGACGAAGAAGTAATACTCATGTTGACGCCAGAAGGAGAGGAAGTAGCAAGTAGGGGATCAGAGGAATTGAGCATTCCAAGTGCAAGAGAAGAAGATTTGAAGGAATTCATGTCACCACATGATCAGGGAAGCACTTTTAAAAAACCTCAACCTTCTATTGAAGAACGAATTCAGTCATCTGTTGCAGAACCAGTTGAGGTCCCGAGTGAATATTGGAAAATATTCATGGCACCTGCAACTTCTCGATCGACTTCCCAATTGGGGATATTAGAGGTGATGCACTGATGAAGCCCATTCCTTTGACAACATTTCCTAATTTCCATGGGCTTTCTTCTGAAGATCCAAATACATTCGTTTTCGAATTCGAAATTGTTTGTCGAGGGTACGATTATATAGCCGATGCTCAGAAATTGAAAATATTCCTTGCCACCTTAAAAGGGACAACCCTACGATGGTTTATGGATTTAGGGGGGAAAATATCTCCTCATGGGATGACATGAAAAATATTTTCCTGGAGAAGTATCAGGATTACTACAAATATCATGATATCAAGGAAGAAATTTTTAAATTTAGAAGGAAGATGAGAACATGGAATATAGTGTGGAGTGTTTCAAATATACTTTGCAGAGGTCAGGCCATAGTAACCTGGACAGGGACATCTTGAAAATCATTCTTATCTGGGTGTTAAGGGAAGAATATCTAGAGATTTTGATCATAGTAGGAAAGGGGGATATATCGAAAGAAGAATTTGACACTACCTACAAGTTGTGCATTTAGTGTTCACGGGGATCTACAAGGAACAAATAGGGGATTCAATCGCTAAAGAAATCCAGGGAAGGAGTTACGAAAGCAGAAATCAGAAATCTGCTAGACAGTTTGAGGATCAATATCATGGGCACATTATCTTCCAGATGGACACTTTTCAAGCAAAGTGGAAACAATTTGAATTGGAGAAGACCATGGCCATATTTTTCCCGCAATGTAGGAAGAAACATCCGCTGAAGGAATGTCCATTAAACACTGTAGAAGCTTGTGCAATCTGCGAACATAGGCATTGAACCAACTCATGCCCTTCTCTTCCAGGATTGAAGGCAATATTTCAGGGAGAAAATGAAGAGGTGGACCAATTTTACTTCTTGGGATCCTAGAGGCCATGGCAGCCGCGACCACCAAATATGAATCAAGGTATGCCTCAAGACCTTTCTCAGTATTTCAATAATTTAAATATTGGTCCTCAATCAGTACCTTTTTAACCTGCATGGCCCTAGTATTTTCAATACCGACCTTGACAGTCATGGCTCCCTCAAACCAGTTCAAACCCTTCATGGTCCCAATATTGGTGTAGACCTTCTCCTTCGGGACAATTTCCCCAACCTATGCCACAAAAAAAACTGCAGTTTCCTTCTAACATTCCTTCCAGTAATCCCCCCCTTCGTCCTCAGCTTCCTATCCAACCTAATCCAAATCCTAACAATAAGGGAGTTCAACAGGCTAATACTCTCAACCTTCCTTCATATAGCATCTCTATCGCAGGATGTAATGAGATAAATCTGCGATATGGTCGGGTAGTGAATTCTCAGAATTCACCCATTATAATTAAACTATTTGATGACGAAGTCATGGAAACAGAACCTTGGGCAGTTGGGGATGAACCGAACCAAGACTTTGTAAATCAACCCCCTCCTCAACCGACTGTTATTCAGGGACATCAAGCTAATCCGCCTTCTCTTGAAAGACTAACCCTGAGTAAACAGAACCCTCTGTTGTGTAGGTAAATCCCCTCTGTGGACAAAGGCGATCCCTCTAGCCCTAAGGTGGGTCTAGAAACAAGAGGACATGTTAATGTGTCAGTTCCTAGTTAATGAATGAAATGAGTTGGGATAGATTGTCCTACCTGAGATCCAACACAGTTGTCGTAGCTGCAGCAATGGTCTCCTGATCTTCGTCCTGACACATCGCGATCCTTCAGCAATGGTACTCGGGTGCCTGCAAAAATATCAAAGGACGAAAGTAGCATACAAGGCAATAATTGCATTCATAACTAGGTAATTAGTCAAGGATAATTGAACGTATTGCGTAAGATAAATCACATCAACACAAGACGGGAACCAAAAAATTAGTCATGTATATATTAAGAGAAAAAAAGAGTTTACAACTGGAGCCTTGACGTCGCAGCCTCTTTTAGTGGGTCCAGTCAAAACACGTCTCGAGCATTCATCGGAGAATTTGGATGTGGCAAGGAAAAAAGCCTAAGCTATCTCTCGACAAGGGTCTCTCTCTTTGCTCTATCTCACACTAGCTATATCAGACTGTTTCAACAAAATGTTCGAAATTTCCTATTCAGATAGCTGCATCTATGTAAGAGAGGTGTATTTATAGAAGGAGAGGAGGAGGTTGGGATCCCTCAAATGGTGGAAGGGAGGCCTTATCCTTTGGGAGGTTTCCCCAAAAGGAGGAAATAAGAAACCAAAGGAAGGTGCTTGACGTTATTTAGTCGAACAACCCAAGCTGACTTGCTCACGAAGTAGTTAGCTTTGAAACTTCGCTTCTATATTTAAAAAACTTTCCAAAAATAGATCGACGCGGGCAGCTCACTGAGACAGACGCCAATGGGCATGGGGCCCAGTGTTAATATCATTTATCGGCGCGAGGCCATAACTGTCTGCCAGCGCCAACGCAAAAGCATGTGTTTTTGATGGTCTGTTCCACGAAAAGTCAACAGAGGAAATGTTCTCCTCATGGCAAGGGATGCAATGACACTTTTTGTAAGGCATGACACTTCATATAAGTCACAGAAATGGTCCTCCAATGTGCGGGATGGGGATTTTAGGGACGGTGACAAAATGTTGTGTAACATATTCCCCCTAAAGCATGAGGTCCGAGACAGAGGGAGGAGTGAAATGCTTTACGAGAATGCATTTGGATCAAACACCGCTGTCAGAAGACCTACAAGTTCAAATACAAATGATATCTCTAATACATGAACATGTGGCATGAGCGTAGCCATCCATAATAGAGTACATATAAACTAAGATCCGAGGTATGGACACAACCATCCATCAGTAAGGATCAACAAATAGACTCAGGTTTGGTCGCAACCATCCAATAAAAAGAGTCATGCATATAGTCATGATAAACAAAAATATCCAGCATCCTAGATCTTATAAAACAAAACCCAGGGTCTTGCGCTCCATCTCGACTCGAACAAGTACAAATTCAAGCATGCGAATATGTGAGCTGAAGTCAAACATGCAATAAAGTCATGTGATTACCAGCCAATGATGAAAGCTGTTAACAGGCATGAGAGAAACCACCAGTAATGACAATGGCTCTCAAGGTACAACTAGTACAATCCACAGAATGTGAACAGTGATATGGCGTTGAACACCTACATAATCACTTGATCGAAGGCTAATGACGTGGACCTGTGGTCGAATGCGAAGAACTTTCCATTGAGGTATGCAAGCTCCAAGGTACCAGAAGGGAGTCTCTAGATCAACTTCTTGGATAATGAGATGTAGTTGATAGGAAGTGACCCGGTCGAAGGAAGGCCACAATGTTTCCCACATCATCGACACGAGACAAAGGAACATAATGATAGTGAACGAGGACCAAAAAGAGGATCAGAGGGAGGTTTAAAACTGCAAAGGAAAACTTCTCTTGAACATCGACACAACTACAGATTTGGCAGTATTTGACATCACGGGATCTGAGGTCATGATGACATGGCAAAGAGAAGATGAGAAGTAAAAAAAAATTACCCAAAACCATGGATGCAAAAATGATGAAATGAGATGTCCCCAACCCGACACGAATGCAGATGAGTGTCATGTTCAAGAGTGACATACTGCTGACACGACTGAGAATTGGCTCCATTTTCCCCCACCATTGTTGGCGAGTACCCCAATTATTTTTGGAAAAAAAGCTTGAAGGGGATATCATATGCTTGTCATGTAACTTTTTTCTTCAGAAAAATCCATCCTAGTACATTTTACGAGCCCTAGGAAGGAGGAAATCGGTGATGTCATGGTGATGGTTTCCAATTTCATTTAGGGTTTAACGAGTCTGAAAAAGGAAGAACACGACATCTTTTCATGTTTAGAGAGTTTGAAAAGAAGTGGAAAAGAAAAATCCAGCAGTCCCTTTTCGTAGGTAGTCTCACAGATCCGAAAAGTTATAAAACTGTGTCTGAGAGAACCTCTTAGTTGCGATAGGCTAACGTATTCCTTTTTCGTAAATAATATATCCCAGCCCGAAAAAGGGATAAACGTATATTGGGTAGATATCATTTCGAAGCCATTTAAGGAGTTCAAAACGACAAGATTCTCGACAATCTTTTCAATTTTAGAGAGTTATAAAAGAGTTGAAAGATGACTCCAACAGTGACTTTTTTGTGTTTTTACCGATTCCAAAAAAGTATAAAATACAACTTGTTACATTGAAAACCTGTCGCTGCACAAGAGACACACATAAAATCCATTTCTTGAAATAACATAGCGAAATAATCAAAAAATATGCTTTAAAACCTAATTAGGGTTCCGAAAAGTTATAAAATGCCAAAAATGGTAAAAAATAAATTACTTTTCACTTTTACCTCTTGTGAGAAATTTGTTACCCTTTTTTCACTGTGATTTTGCAGCATTGACAGCGGGCAATCCGAAAGACCAATATCGAATCCATTAGTTCTAGGTAAGAGCTTACATCCTTCCCTACATTGTGATTGTACTTTCATTACCTTCAACCCCAAATTTGTATATTTGTGGGGGATTTTGCAAAAATTAGGGCGCGACGGTTGGCACGGGTATGGAGCATGGACTCACGCGAACTGACCTAAAATTTGAACTGGGGCACGCCAATTGGCGCGACTATTTCTAAAACAGTCGCGCTAACTGCGACAATCAATTTTAACATGTAATTTTAAACAAGGAAGCCTAATTTGGCTAATGACAGTCATATGAACGTTTTTGCAGGTGTGAAAAGACAAAATGGTGATCGAATGGAAAGAACGATAACATAGTAAAGAAGATGAGGAAGCCATGGGAAATAGGAGATGCATGGAAGCTCTCAGAGATTGTGGGCTCAAGAAATTATTTATGACACCATGTCTCAGAGCTCAACCAGAGCTGTTGTAGTACTTGATTAGTGTCTAGGATGTTGATAAGGAAAAGTTCATTATTCATTACCGGGAACTTGAGATTGAAGTCTCAGATGCTTATTTCATAACCGAACTGTCGCGGAGGGGGGCAGTACCAATCCTGACCGACACCCGGACCTCAATGGAGAACATGGGTATGGTTATTGATAGGGTGCGCCCAGGGGCAAGGAAAGGATCGGGAAGCAGAAAAGTGGACATCCAAAATAATTCGGATTTGGCACTAAAGATAGTGCTGCACACCATCACACGAGCTGCAAGATCATATGCGTCGAAGGAGGCCACAAAGACACAACTAATTATTGCTCTAGATTTCATGGGACCGACCCTATACAACTGAGTAGAGGCGGTAACAATCAACATGAAGCCTTAACTAACAAAATGCAAGAAAACCAAGCTGAAGCAGTTTGGCTATGGGTCCATATTGGTATTGTTCATCTTGGAATGACTACCAATATTTCAGCGTAAGGAGGTAATAGTTCCGACACCACCAGCCCAGGAGCCACGGATGGCCCGTTGGGCAGCTCTGATGCCAAGGTAAGGGGCGGTCAACAGATATCCTAGAGAACGGAGCTCTTTTAGTGGCTCCGCCTAAAACTGATTGTCATGGAGGATTGGCCCTACTTTGGCACAAATTTTACAGGTGATGCAGATCTCCCGCTCCTAGAAGAAGAGGATTGGGATGAAGTACTAGGTAATAATCATTTTTTTTATTTCAATGAGTGTTATGATTTTTTTTTGTTATGCATGTTCCAACATTAATCCATGTAATTGCAGATGTTGGCCCAGAGAGACCTGTAGGTATGTCCTTGATAGTGAGGCGGATTCCTAGCGATTTTGATGTAGCCCCTCATGGTGAGGGAGGTGAGGAGGAGGAAATCATACACAACTTGGAGGGAATCTCCCGTGGGGATCCCGGACTATACGCGATTCGATGATGTTCCTCGTGCATACCAGAGACATACTACAGGCGTGTCAAACCGTGTCCACCACTTACTGAGGCAGCTTGTACGAGCCATGACGTGTTATCATTAGCGTCACGCTGAGTAGACACCTAGGTTTTATTTCCGCATATTTTTTGAGATACATGATGTCTCAGGATGTAACCGAAACATACATATTTTTTGAACTTATGATGCACATGGATGCAAACACTCGATATATATATATATATATATATACATCTATTTTCCTGTATGGATCTTGTCATGTGATGATGATTTTTTACAAATTATGAAAATTTATATCTAATACAATGTTAGCTACTGTATCAGTTAATGCATTCATTCGTCTAGGAATATGTTGATATGTAATGTAATCAAATGTATTTCCAGTAAACGAACACACAAATACAACCTTAATATGTGAGGGTTTCTGATAGAATAATGTCCATTAAGTTGAAGAACAACAAGCTGCGAGTCTAGGTTGTTGTGGTCCTGTGATTGGCATACCAAGTGACAAGGTAACATCAAAACTAGTCTTTAGAGCTCTAGGACATAGTCTTCCTATTCTCAGAGAGGGATCTCTCAATTGTTTGCAAAGGTGTGAGCTTGTTTGCTTTTAATGGTTGATTTTAGGCTAGTTATGAAGCATGGGTCTGTTTGATTGTTTGGTTGGACATGATGATCTAGGCAACATAGATAGAAAAGGGAAATCTCTAAGTCATTGGGATATGGAGTCAAGTGGAAGCTGTAACATGTTGGTAGATGAATCAGGGGTATCAAAGGGAAAATCTAACTTTGCCAGTGGATATTCAAGGTCTTTTAGGTGAAATGAAATGGACATCAATGGTTTAGAATGAAAAGTAGAACTAAGGGCAATTAAGAATCCATAATTATATGTACTTCCCAACAAAGGGACTTAAAACATTATCTGAACATAAAGAGGCATTTCATAGATAGGGCTAACCATAAATTCTAGAAACCACACTTCAGAAAATAATAATTTTAAGACAGACTTCTCCAATGAAATATAGAAGGCGAGAAACTCATTTAACTTCTAGTGATTTCACCTTCAAGGATAAGAAAACATTCAAGATTCACAAATAACTACATTCATAGAAGAGGGAACTCCTAGACATCTTTGATTACAGCTATAAAGACCTTAAAAACAATTATTTAAGCAAGTTCAAAGGGTATGATCGGAACAAAACCTCTTTGGTAGACTTTAAACAATGGTACTTTAAAGGGAGACTTCAGAAACAATTTTTAAGTGGCAACAATTAAGCAGGGAAAACCATAAATCATTCTTGAGACCAACTGTATTGAACTATTTAAGAAATAAACAAGCATAAAGGTTCTAGAGAGCAGTTAAGAATTCTCTAGGATATCTTAGCAGAAGAAAACATTAAGACAATGAAGATTAAACATAATTAATGTGCTTTCAAAAGACATTTCTTAACCTAAAATTTTTACTCTACTGCAACAGAGAATGGTGAAACATACTGTAACAAGAAATAACAATAACAGATTTAGAGTACTTCACCAACAACCAAGCTCAGGGATCCAATGACAGAGCTTTATTCATCAACAAACAGGTC
Source organism: Pinus albicaulis (assembly GCA_034641835.2). Classification (NCBI taxonomy): domain Eukaryota; kingdom Viridiplantae; phylum Streptophyta; class Pinopsida; order Pinales; family Pinaceae; genus Pinus; species Pinus albicaulis. The sequence goes on along the minus strand of CM076577.1, from coordinate 1,332,554,208 downwards.
AAAGCATCCACCAGTCCCAAAACATCAATTCCTTTTTAACTTCAACAAAACTATGTATTACCTCAAAGAGTCACTAAATGCCAACCACACAATGAGTTTCAACGCAGTATTTATGTTGCAAATGAGGAGGTGAAATTGATCTAGGGTTTGAGAGTCATTAACTATAGAGTAAATGCATTCCTAACCTTGAAAACCATGCAAGGCATAAGGTAGGAAGATGTTCAACTATTTCTCTGTTTCAACAACTCTGTCTTAACTTCTGATCGAAAGATAGGAGAAAAGATTGAATTTCAAGGCTTATCCTTATCTTTTACAATAATTGTCCTGACAATTTTAAATATTTTCTTAACTGTAATAGCTTTTTGTTTGTCTTTGTAGGCAGAGAGTAGGTCAAAGGTGTCAGTCAGATATTCTGAGTGAATAACTACTCCTGTTTGATGTATTCGAGGCTATCTTTAGCCTAACTTTCCTTAATTTCATCATTAAACTGTGCTTTTAAGGCTTAATTCTGCTTTTGGCCTTCATAATTCATCATGCTGTCCTTTAAAAATTTTCGGACTTCTTTAAACTTTTGATTCATCTGTCTTTAACTGTGTTTTTTCTTTTAATCTTCCACTTAAGCTTTTAATCTTTTGTCTGCCTCTTTTGGTCCCCAAACTTCATTAATTTTCTCCGTCCATGTTTGTTGTGTGCAGGGGCTCCTTTTGTTGCATTGGAGGGTTTATTGATCGAACATATGATCATGATTCATCGTCCCAACCTTTCGATTAAATCCTTGATTCTCTTTTTCTTTGCTTTAGGCCTTCAGATCGTCATCCTAAGGCCTCAGTCACTAATTTTGACTGTGGGATAGCCCTTCGGGCTCGGGGCCACCATTAAACTTGCAAACAAACGAAAAAAATATTATAAAACCTGTGTATTTATTGGTTATAATACTTTCAGAGGCTTGAGAGAGACGAAAGAGCGATTGCATAGGAGGGGAAGATGCATGGAGGAGGAATTTCTTGGCAAAATAATGTAAAAACGACAAATTTTGAATATTGGCGCGGAATAGTGATAAGCAGTTTTACGCAATACCCGAGTGGTATTCGCACAGGGATCAGGTGGTAAGCAGTTTTGGCCCCAGAAAACATGATACTACTCAAGAGGTTACATGTGTCCTCAGGGAAACCGCTTTTATCGCATTGAAATGGGGTGTTAAACCATTTTAGAGAAATGAGCGTGATAATGAATCGGGGCCGTAGGATCTGGGGGAGCCAGATCAACGGCGGAAAGGGAGCACGATGGGACATGGTGCTCGACCGGAGAAATAGTGGGACTGGAGGATGACGTTATCAATTCTGTCGGGTAGCGGAAAGGTCCGGAGGGGGACGAAAAGGTGAGTTTGGATGGCAGCCGTTGGATCATGAAGATCCACGGTGGAGATTTGATTCAGAAAAAACAAAGGCGCGGGGAAAGATAAGGCGAAGGGAGCTTAAGGAGGCATGGAGATAGGGTCCCGTGGAGGAAAAGTGGGACCAGGGACTTAGTCCTTTAAGCGATGGTTGCGGGCCCTTGGTCATATAAGGAAGAAGAGTAGAGAGGGCTTAAGCCCGAGAAGGGATTAAGGCCTAATTTCTTAAATGGGCGGAAAAATAAGCCAAAAGAGGGTTTTTAAACCTTTTGAGGGTTTTGGTAAGTTGTAAAAGGGTGTTTTAAACCGAATAAGGGTGTATATAATGGTTTAAAGGGGTTTTTTAGAGGAAATGGAGGTTTTATGAAGATAAAAAGGTATTTTTAGAGGGAAAAAGACTGATAGAAAATAGGGGCAAGAGTGATAAGATGAGGAAATGAAATGGAGATGAAAATGGTGGAAATAGTTTGAATTTTTTTTTCTTTTTTAGATGGCAGGATAACTTGGAGGATTTGAGTGAAGATTTTCAGTGGATTGATAGACTTAGGATAATGAAGGCAGTGAGATTTCTAGAACTCACAATGTTTATGCAAATATTGTTTCTAGAAATCTAAGATTTTCAACTTAGTCATCTTTGGATAAAATCAACATATTTGATGACTAACATAGGTTAAAAATCAATGCAAAATGTCGAGGGTAATCGCCTCGGTTAATAGTTAAATAAAATCACTATATTCAGCGACATTGTTTGTAATTCGTCCTAGATAGATATCTTGAAGGTCTATTAACTCACCAGTAGGATCATAAATAACCCAGGCTGCTGAAGATAGGTTCCGGGTACTGCGGGAAGCACCATCCGCGAAACCGACATAAGGGGTAATAGACATCTGCACAATAAGAAATGATCCAATAAGTAGGGAATTGCTCGCAAAGGACACCAAGCCAAAAATGTAAAAAAATGAAAAGAACACCTATGTACACAAAACATGCACGAATGACTCATGCATAGTATTTTTTAAGATACAACACATTTCTGGGCTGATCCAGAGGATGGCCTTCGTAATCAATAATCTCATAAGCCCCATTCCACAAAACATATTTAACAATGTAGGGCCCATGCCACATGGGTTGAAATTTTCCTGCCCCTAGCTTATCGTGAGCTTGGTCGTACAGGAGGACGAGGTCTCCTTCTATGAAGGAACGAGGGAAAACCAACTGGTCAAAATGAGATTTAGCCCGCTTTTTCTGTGCTTCAATGACTAGAGCAGCAAAGTGGTGAGTTTCATCCAGCCTTTCTAAATAGAGAATACACTCTTCTTCTGATGAAGTATTCAATAGCAATTCAACAACTAACTTGAGCGAAGGTATTTCACATTCAATCGGAAGGGTAGCTTCTAGATCGTAGACAAGCTAGAATGGAGTGAATCCAGTCACATCCTTTACTGAGGTTCAGTATGCCCAAAGATCTGAAAACAACATGAGATGCCTGTTTGATTTGTGCATCCTAATCGTACGTTGAAGCATAGTGATGAGAACTTTGTTCATGGCTTCAACTTGGCCATTGGCCTGAGGATAGTATGGCGTTGAGCTATCATGACGCAGACCAAACTTGGAAGTCAACTCTGCCACCATGTAATGTAAAAAATGGGAACCATGATCGGTAAAAATGGCTTGAGGGACACCAAAACTAGAAATTACATGATTGAATAGAAACTGTGCTGCTGTCTTACCATCAACCGTCAGTGTAGGCATTGCTTCAACCCATTTTGTGAAGTAGTCAATGGCTATGATGATATAAGCATGCCCTCCGGCTAAGTGAGGGTTACACTTCATATAATCAATGCCCCACTTCGCAAAGGGACCAACGGTAATTATAGGGTGGAGATAGGAAGGCGGCGCTCGCATCTTGCGCTGATAGATATGGCAATCATGGCACTTATGGACAAAAATAATGTAGTCTTTAAAGATGGTGGGCCAGAAATACCTAGCACAAAGATTTTTCTGTGCAGTAGCATAATCAGACATGTGACTGCCACAGGCGCCACTGTGACAGTCATTCAAGGCTTTTTCAACCTCCTCGAGAGTCAAACATCAGCGGAGAATGGAATCAACTTTGATGCGGTAGATTCTATCTTCGACTATACGATAGGGTTGCGATTGATGACGGATGCGTCGGCAAGCATCCTTCGTCAACTCAGATCGAAAGGTATAATTTTGAAGATATACGATGATATCACCGTATCAAGGATCGAGGGTGCTAATCAGAAAAATCATGTCATCCGGAATGCGTTCCTCAGAACCAGACGAAGCGGAATCAGAAGGGAGAGAGCAAATCAAATTGAAAAAGAATATTGACTTCTTTGACTTGGCAATAGTGAACTCCAAATAAAACTCTTGGAGGATGAAATTCCACTTCGAGTACTTGCCCCCCCAGCAATTGACGAGTCAATATATAAGTCATAGGGTTGTATTAAGAAATCATAGTCACTATACGCATCATAATGTAGTGACAGAAACGTTGAACATCTTGAATAGCAGCCAATGCCAACTTCTCGACATGTGCATATCGCGTTTCAGTATCGAGAAGGTTACGAGATAGATGGTAAAACATGATCATCCCCATCATCAACATCTTGTACCAAAACCATGGCAATCATTTTGAATGCAGCAACCAAATAGAGGGAATAATCGCGATGATAATTCAGAGGATGCAATAGAGGAGCATTGATGAGCAATGTATTCAATGCATCGAAGGAATTTTGGGCGATCTCATCCCAAAGGAATGGGACGCCTTGCTTCATTAATCACGTAAATCCTTTAGCCACTTTGACATAGTTAGGTATAAAACGGCGTAAGAAGTTAGCTTTCCCTTGTAGACTCTGTAGGTGATGTAATGAGGATGGAGAGGGGATATTAACAATAGCTTCAAATTTGAGTGGATCGAGATGAATCCCATCTTTGGAAATGATAAACCCTAAGATTCTACTAGAGTCAACGCAGAAGATGCACTTATGCGGATTCAGCTGGATGTTATAGCATTGAAAGCGAAGAAAAATCTTATGGAGATGATCAGGATGGTCTTTACGCTTAGCTAAATGAGCCAGAAGGTCATCCAGATAAGGCTAAACAATGTGCTTGATATCGTGGAAAGCATATGACATTGCTCGCTGAAATGTAGCCCCAACATTTTTCAGACCGAAAGGGAACTTTTTATAAGTGAAAGTACCCCAAGGACAGATAAAGGTGGTCTTATGTTGATTAGTCAGAAGAATGTTAATCTAGTTGTACCCAAAAAACCCGTCCATGATGGAAAAAATATCACTCCCAGCATAGTCATCAATGATTTTATCAATAAAAGGAGTAGGATAATTATCCTTAGGGCAAGCATGATTAATATCACGGTAATCAACATAGACACGAATGGTACCCTATTTCTTATCTACAGGAACAATATTGGAGACCCATTCTATCAAGGGAATCAAATAGATAAAACTAGCTTTAAGAAGTTTTTCAACTTCTCCCTTAATAGCAGCAGCTTTTCTAGGGTGCACAGGATGAAGACACTAGCGAACAAGATTCGCACTAGGATAGGTAGGAATCTCATGTACTACTGTACTTGGATCGATTCCGGGCATCTCTTCAAAAGACCATGAAAAGACGTCATGAAACTCGCGGAAGAGACTAGTATAGACCTAAACCTCATCGGAAGAACAAGTCACCCTAATATGTATGTTCTCGAAAATTCCTGGCTTGATGAAAATGTTGATAGGCATCGTTTGTGTGATATACTCAAGTTACCTTCCGTAAAAACTATGTGTGTCAAAATAGGCGTTTGAAGCGGAGGAGAAGGAACCTGAGAAGAAAACCTCTCAAGACACATAGGCATGGCTCCAAGGCTAGGCATGAACGATGAACGATGATGACTATAGTCCCAAGGAAGATCCTCGAGAGACATAGTTTCCACGATGGCTTCATCGGAGGGAAATATCTCTCTCAAGGGATCAGGTGAATCCGAATCACCGAGCCAAGGGGATTGAGAATAAGTATCAAGAGACATGCCCAAAGGAGCAGGATCAGGAGGCGGAGGATCCGAAGCCGAAATAAGCTCAGAATAATCAATCTTGTTCGGACTTAATGACATCAAATCTCCAAATGAATCAATTTTCTCGGGTGAAGGGATGATCCACAGATCGTCAGACCTGGAGATCATATTAACCTAAACAATTTTGGGTGGAGGAAGAGGAAAAATACCCATGAGGGTAGGAATTTGAAGAGACTCGACCCTATGCTCTCGTAAGGCGTAGGAATTTGATCTACGTACGGAACATTGTTCTCAAAAGAAGAAGTGAAGAACGACCACTGATCGATGGTAACGATCTTTCCTTCGTGCGAAAATTGCAAACATGAAAGAGAGTGGACAGAATGCACAACATGGCATGGGTCCAACTGCGACTAAGGAGAAGATTTTAATTGAGCTTGGCATCAACTACTTCAACCTTCTCATTGATTATTTTCCCTTCTAGAGTAATCGGTAAACTAGCGAGAGCACCAAGAAGTTTAGATTCCATTCCATAAAATGCTTCTAGAGAATTTGGAGACGAATTCAGAGCTGGAGAACCAATAGATTTCCAGCAGGCAGACGACATGATGCACGTAGACGCACCCTCGTCCATGACCACTTGATGGATATTCAATCCATTAATGCCAACTTGTATGATGAATGAAAGTTGGTGAGGGAGACGTGGGACGAAATTCTCCAACTCGAAAGTGATAAGGCTTGAAGTAGCAGGATCAACCCCGCCAATCACAGATAGCAAAGCCTTCCATTGAGACAGACAACTCTGAAGTACTTCTAATGCAGACATCACATATGGCGCCTAAGCTAAATCCTGAACAAAACTGCAATGTTGAGCAGCACGGGCGTTAGGATTGTAAGAATACTTACGGAGTACACCTTTGAAAGGTGACCATACAACGGGCTCAATACTAGGCCTTTCAATATGAAGAGGGTCAGAAGTAGGCGAAGGAGGAGGACCATCAGCGATCACTTTCCCCACTGCCTGACTCAGTTCAGTATAATCTTTCGACCGGGTAGCTATGGTAACAGATGCAGAACCATTCATCATGAAAACCTAAGAGCCGAATGTTGTGAAACCAGCTCCAAAAAGAGATATCAATGCCTTTGAAATAAGCCACTTCGAGGGGGAAACCTCCAATACATTACAGAATAAATGAATTTTCGATACAATTTTACAAAACCTCCTTTCTATATATAGGAGTCCATGGGGCCATAATGTAATCCTAGTGGGCCACAATGTAATCCTAGCCGACCTAACAATAATAATTTAAGGGCACAATAATAACAAAATGGGGGTTACAAGGGTACAACAATAACAATAAGGGGTTTAAAATAACAATAATAAGGGGCTATACTAGTGATATAGGGACCTAACATGCCCCTCTCCTTCAAAAAAGTGTTGTCCTCAACACTTGAGTAGCTTCGGGTGCTTCTGTATAAAATTCTCATCCTCCCATGTAGAATTTTCAGTGGGTAAGTTCTTCCACTTGATGAGATACTCTGAAATTGATCGATTCCGTAGCTGTCGAGTTCTTGTTTCCGTGACCGCTACAGGTTCCAATATGATTTTTCCTTCCTCATCAAGTTCTGGTAATATTGTTTGAACTGGAAGATTTTCACCGATAACCTTCTTTAAGCATGAAACATGGAAAATTGGATGTACTCGCGAAGAAGCAGGAAGCTCCAATTTGTATGCCATAGTACCAATCTTTTGCAACACCATGTAAGGACCATAGTACTTTGGCGATAATTTATTATCCTTCTTAGCTTGCTTGAGGGACATTTGTTTATATGGTTGTAGCCGTAAAAATACCCAATCTCCTACATCAAAACTTCTCTCTCTGCGATGTTGATCTGCCTGTTGTTTCATTCGATTTTGTGCCAAATTCAGGTTATCCTTTAAGAGTTGGAGAACTTCTTGCTGATGCTCGATGTGATCTTCCACTGCTTGAACCTTCGAATTTTCCCTTAAAGATGATGTGATCGATGGTGGATGATATCCATAAATTGCCATAAATGGGGTCATTTTTGCTGCAGTATGGAAGGAAGTGTTATACCACCATTCAGCGAGAGGTAACCACTTGACCCATTGTGTTTGTTTATCAGATATAAAACAACGAAGATATCCTTCCAAACATTTATTTACTATCTTAGTTTCACCATTAGATTGAGGATGATAAGATGAGCTATGAGCTAATTGAGTACCCAAACAAGAAAATAACTCCGTCCAAAAATTTCCAGTAAAAATGGGATCTCTGTCGCTCACAATAACCCTTGGGCTTCCATGTAGCTTTTTAATTTTGTCCATAAATGTAGTAGCAACTGTACTTGCTTTAAATGGATGAGATAATGCACAAAAGTGTGCATACTTGGTAAGTCTATCAACTACCACCATGATGACACTCTTTCCTTCGGACTTAGGTAAACCCGTGATAAAATCCATTGAAATCTCCTCCCAACGTTGACTTGGAATGGATAAAGGTTGTAGAAGACCCGGGGTCTTAATTGTCTCAACTTTATTCTGCTGGCAAACCAAACATTCCGCCACAAACTTTTGAATATCAGAATTAAGGCCATCCCAAAAAAATTCTTTCTTCACCCTGTGGTAAGTTTTTAAAAATCCTGAGTGTCCTCCTAAAGGAGAAGTGTGCAATTCCAGAAGAATCTTTTGTTTTCGTTGGGAATTCTTACAAAGATATAAGCGATCTTTGTACCATAAGGAATCATTTTTCCAACTAAATGTATCAGATGTACTAGGATCTTGCTGCAACCTTTGAATGAGTGTCCATACATCTTTGTCCTTCTTCCATTCATCTCTTGCTTCGGTTATCCAATCTGGTTGGATAATAGAAATGGCACAAATAAATGCTTCCACCTCTTCATTCTTTCTTGAGAGTGCATCTGCAACAACATTAAGCTTTCCTTTTTTGTAGATTATTTCAAAGTCATAACCCAACATCTTTGTGACCCATTTTTGCTGCTCTTCTGAAGATAGTCTTTGTTCGAAAAAGTGTTTAAGACTATCATGATCAGTTTTTACCTTGAAGTGTCTTCCCATTAGGTAAGTTCTCCATTTCTTTAGTGCATGCAATATTGCTAACATTTCCTTCTCATAAATAGGTTTCTGTAAATACTTTCCTTTGATTGGACGACTTTCAAAATCAATGGGTCTTCCTTCCTGCATTAAAACAACACCAATTCCATTTCCTGAGGCATCACATTCCACAATAAAGGTTTTTGTGAAGTCTGGCGTAGCTAAGACAAGCGCTAGGCACATTGCCTCTTTAAGATGTTCAAAGGCCTTAGTTGCTTCAGGAGTCCATGAAAATGCATCTTTCTTCAATAATGTTGTTAGAGGTGCTGCTATTCTCCCATAATTCTTAACAAACTTGCGATAATACCCTGTTAACCCGAGAAATCCTCGCAACTTTCATTATGGTCGTGGGGACTTTCCATTCCTTAATGGATTTAATTTTGTTAAGGTCTACTTTAACACCCTCGTGAGATATAATATGACCCAGATATTCCACCTCTTGTACTCCAAAGAAACATTTGGATGTTTTTGCATATAATTGTTTCTCCTGCAATAGTTTGAGCACCCTGTCAACATGTTCAACATGATCCTTCCAAGACCTGCTGTAGATTAGTATATCATCAAGAAATACTAGCACAAATTTTCTAAGGAAGGGTTTGAAAATGGAATCATCAACCCTTGAAATGTAGAAGGTGCATTGGTAAGGCCAAAAGGCATGACCAAAAATTCATAATGACCCTCATGAGTTCGAAATGTTGTTTTTGGAATATCTTCAATCTTCATTCTAATTTGATGATATCCCGAACGAAGATCCAACTTGGTAAAATAAATTGCTCCATGTAATTCATCCAATAATTCATCAATCACAGGAATGGGAAATTTATCTTTAATGGTGAGCTTATCGAGCTCCCTATAATCCGGACACATTCGCCATGATCCATCCTTCTTGTGTACCAATACTACAGGAGCAGAGAAAGAACTTTGACTGGGTTGAATTATACCCGCCTCTAACATTTCTGCAATCATACGTTCAATTTCGCTCTTTTGGAAGTAAGGATATCTATAAGGCCGGATGTTTGGAGGAACACTTCCTAGAATCAAATGAATAGCATGATCATGATCACGAATAGGTGGGAGTCCTTTGGGAGTTTCAAACACCTTGGAATGATTGTCCAAGACTTGTTGGAGATCTGCAGAAATAGATGATTTTGATGTTGGAATTTCTAGTGAGCATAATTGTGCAATTACGCCTCGCTGTTCTTTCTTTAGAAGCTTTGTCATGACATTAGAGCTTATTATCCTTCCTGGCTTCCCTGCAATACCCCGTAATTCGACTTCCTTTCCTTCTGAAAAAAATTTCAAGAAAAGTTCTTGAAAATTAAAAGCTACCGTCCCCAAAGATTGTAACCATTGTACTCCTAGTAAAACATCAACACCTCCCATAGGAATGGAAAGCATTGGACTAGTCAATAAATATTCCCCCATGGTTAGCTTGATATTATGGCATTTCCCAGAGCAATTTATAGTTCCTCCATTTGCAACCATCACTTGACATTCTGGTGCTGGGTATAGGAAACAATTTAATTCCTTGGCTACCTTACAATGAATAAAATTATGGGTGCTACCTGAATCAATCAACACTATTACCTTTTCTTCTTGATTTGTCCTTGTATCTTGAGAGTTTGAGGAGTGGTAATTCCTGCCAGTGCATTACACGATATGGTCGGATTCATTTCTTCCTCTTCTAGGGTTGGTTCCTGGTGTATATCATCTTCTTGTTCATTTTCTTCTTCCTCTTCACAATCTATGTAAAATAATTTCTTCTCAGCACACTTATGACCTTTAGTGTATTTGCTATCACAACTGTAGCAAAGCCCTTTTGCTCTTTTTCCTTCCAATTGTTGTGGTGTCAACCTTGTAGGTTGTGGAAATCTAGGCGTAGCAACACTTCCTTCTTTATAGAATTGAGTGGTAGGCTTCCTTGTCACCATAATTTTACATTCAAATTTTCTTGCCAACCTAAATGCCTTCTCCAATGAATCAAGTTCCAAAACACAAACTTCATGTTGGATGTTATCCTTTAGAGTGCATATGAAGAGATCAATCCTGTGTTCCTCTGGAATATCAGTTACCCTTATATTCAATTTTTGGAAGTCCTCAATGTGCTGCCCCACTAAACCCTTTTGTTTGAGATTTATCAATTGGCTAAAGAAGGTGTTGCTCTTTGTATCCTCATAATGTGCTATCATTTCCTCCATAAAAATTGACCAAGTGACAATTTTTTACGAGAGCAAAGCCATCGATACCATACAAATGTATTTTGTTCTAAATGTAAAGTTGCAATGCGTACCTTTTGTGTGTTTTGCACATTATGGAGATCAAAATATTGCTCCATCTGTAGTATTCATGTTACAAGATCCTTTCCATCAAACTTCCTCATATCCATATTTGGAATATGGTGGTTCTTCCCGCCAACATTAGAGTTTATGAAATCACGATTAACATTTATTTTGTTTTCATCATGAGGTTCTTCTACTATATTTTCACCATTAGGAAACGTTTCTTGTATCAACTTTGTCAAACCTTCCATGTCTGCTTTTAGAACATTCTTCATGTTTTCCATTTTCTCATCGATCTTAGCTTCCATGTCATCCATGTTAGATTCCATGCCAGCCTCCATGCCATCTATCTTAGATTCCATGCCATCTATCTTTGATTCCATGCCTTTCTTCAAACCATCCATCTTAGTTTCCACGCCTTTCTTCAAAACTTCCATGTCATTTTTTGTTGCTCTTTGTGAGAGCGAAATTTGTTGCACTTGCTCTTGTAATTTTGATATGTCATGTTGCCATTCTTCGTCTTCATGAGTCATAATAGAGCTTTCCAAAGGCTTAATGGGTGTTGAATTATTTTTAGGGGCCATTTTATAATCCAATACTGATATCTATTCTACAATATTCCCTTGCAATCAATTCAACTTGATTCTTCAAACAAGACTTATGCAATTCGGAAAAAAATTACACACCTTTTACTTGCTTTTGAGGAGCTCGATATTGAAATTGGATTATCTCTGTGATTGCGGCTCTTCAATATCTGAAATTCAGCACTGAAGTCGCCCTCTAAATTCTCTTTTGAATGCCACAGGTCTGACTTGATTTGGATTCTCCAAGACAAAGTTATGTCCAATCTCCCACAATGACCTAATTATGGATTAGTTCAGTATAGCGAACTTGTACGGCTTGCCACGTGTCACTGTTTCGTCCTTCGCCTCTGAAATTGATAGCCAAGAAACTACAGTCCGTGTACTTGCGACCACTTTTTACGGCACTCCAATCCGATGCTCAAAGAGAGAGTTATTGAAATTTTCCCATGATCACCTCTTTGAGATGAAATTCAGGAGCCTGAAAAAGCTCTACCTTCCACAGATCATATCTCCAAAAATATTGCGAACCAAACTCTGAAATTTTTTGACGAGTTTCCTTAGGATTTCAGCTTCGCACCATAAAAATTTCAGATTCTGAACCTCAGTAGAAAAAAAGTTATAGCGCAAATTCCACGATGCCCTGTTTAGGAGCCTGAAAAAAGACCTAACTTCCACAGATCATATCTTCGAAAATATTGCGAACCAAGCTTTGAAATTTTTAGAGAATCTTCCTCAGGATTTCGGCTTCGCACCCTAAAAATTTCAGCTTCTGAAACTTCTTAGAAAAAAAGTTATAGTGAAAATGCCACGATGACCTGTTTGGAGCAGCGAAACCCTAGAATCCAAAGCTCTGATACCAAATGTTGTAAAACCAGCTCCAAAAAGAGAAGAAAAGAGATATCAACGCCTTAGAAATAAGCCACTTCGAGGGGGCAACCTCCAATACATTACATGAATGAACAATTCTTGGATGATACAATTCACAAAACCTCCTTTCTATATATAGGAGTCCATGAGGCCATAATGTAATCCTAGTGGGCCACAATGTAATCCTAGCCGACCTAACAATAATAATTTAAGGGCACAATAATAACAAAATGGGGGTTACAAGGGTACAATAATAACAATAAGGGGTTTACAATAACAATAATAAGGGAATATACTAGTGATATAGGGACCTAACACCCAATGGGGCAGAGGACTGAGGTTGCTCTACCAACTAAGTCTGCTGTGACAGAAACAGTTCTTTGAGAATAGCTGGAGTTCCCTAGGTGCCTTTGAGCAATCGACTCACTTCGGCCCATCGAGGACAGTCCTTGGTGTAGTGATCTTCATCACAAATCAAGCAAGGATACTTCGGTTTACACTGTGAACCATCATCAACATGAGATTTCTGAGAATCCTGTTTCGGGGTATTGGATTTTGCCTTAACTTTACCCTTCTTTTAATCCTTGGAAGTTTTATTTGCTGGCTTAGCCTGAACGACATTCACTTCTGCGGTTTTACCAGAATTCGGGGTTGGCTAAGAAGAAATATCATTGGAAGGAGTAGATTTTTGCTTCTCAGGATTCAGAGGAGAAGACTTCCGAGAATTCTGAGACACAGAACCAATGATACCGTCGAAAGATGGCATTGCCGATGCTTTGGAAGTTCCAGGTCTAGGATCATCAAGCAAGAGATCATACAATGTGCTGGACTGAGAGTACACAAGATAAAGGTATTGGGCACAAACAATGGATTGTTCCTTAGTGATGCATGCCCCCATAACAATGTCCTTAGCAATAGGACTAATGAAAGAGGTAGTAAACCAATTAGTTAGAAGCTGATCAGGAATCTCAAACTTGATCAGGCGACGACGACACCTCCATTCATGAATATGATTTGAGATATGGGTAGCTCGATCTTGCTTCAAGGATGCGAGGAGGTGTGTACCAGTTTCATACCGAACCGGTAACTAAAAGTGCATGAGAAACACCATGGCTAAAGAATTTAAATTCTGAAGGATTCCATGAGATAACTCGATGTACCACTTGGCAGCAACATCAGTAAGAGTCTGTTGGAAAAGATGGAGTCGGATAGAATCGTCAACCCCAGAGTTAGAGGAACACTAAATATGGTATGTCATAACATGCGCTTGGGGGTCTTCTCCAGACTTGCCCTCAAATTTGGGACAATCACCAGGAATTTTGGTTGGAACTGGAGGCCAATACCAGTTATGAAGGATTAGATCATTCGTGAACTTTGACACATCAGGCAGTTCCAACGTAGCGATAAATGAGAATTGAGAATTAAAAGGCATTGGAGGTCATTGATAAAGACTAGTGTTAACATTCCACCCAGGTTGAGAGAAATTCTACCCCCATATGTTTTATTCCAGAGGATTCTGTCCATAGGGGTTATAAGCTTGATATTTCTTCCCATACTGGGGTTGAGGACTGGGATACTGATCCTGAGCATACCATTGAGGTCCTTGCTGAGCACCATATCGATTTTGCTACGGAATGTAAGCATTGCTTTGAGGTGGATTATACACCATCCAGGATTGAATTTGAGGGTAATAAGTGAAACCTTGGGGCACACTATATACTGCCTAAAATTGACCTTGAGGAGAGTAAGTATCACCTTGAGGTTGAGCAGGTTGTCCCCGCGGAGCAGGTTGAACTGGCTGCTGAGCAGGTTGAATAGGTTGAACCAACTGCTGAGCAGGTTGAACAGGTTGAACTGACTGCTGAGCGGGTTGAGTAGTTTGAATCGACTGCTGAGGTTGGGAAGGCTGTTCTTGTGGAGCAGGTTGGCCTAGATACCGAGGGTCACCGGGTTTCCCTTGTGGAAGAGGTTGGTTCGATGGTTGGGATGGACCAAGTTGCCCCTGAAAACTAGGTTGACCCGGCGCAGGACCATAGGGTTGTCCTTGCTGTACAAAAGCTTGGCCTTGCTGAAGGTAAGGTTGATGATGTTGCACAAAAGGTTGTCCCTGTGGTGGATACATTTCCCCCCCAGGAACATAAGATGCTCCTGGTTGAAACTGAGGTTGACCAGATGGACCGTAGGGTTGTCCTTGTTGGATTGAAGGTTGTCCCTGTAAGGGTTGTCCTTGTAGTTAGTAAGGTTTTCGCTGAGGACCAAAGGGTTGTCCCTACTAGACCAAAGGTTGTCCTTGTAAGGGTTGTCCTTGTAGGCTTGAGGGTTGTCCTTGTGAGAACGGCCCTTGATGAGAAACATTCTGATAGGGATCAGCAGGAGGCAAATAAACAACTTGATTGGGGTCAATTGGAGGCAAATATATGGGATTACCGTACACATCATAATGATGGGGAGGATTTCCAGGAGCTTGCAACTGCTAAGAACCCTGAGGTGTGGAGTTCTGCAGCTGAGAATCCGGAGAGGGAGCATACCGTCAATGAATATCCAACAGATAGTCATCGAATGTATAAGTAGAAACCATAGGTGCAGTGCACATAGGATGAGTTTCCACAACACGAGGTTGCAATCCACTCACGACAGGCCTAACAGGAAATGTGGGATGGATAAAGACAGACCTGTGAACAACAACAGACCCTGACGACTGAGTCATGCTAACAACTAGTGCAGATGAAGCCACAAAAACGGAGGTCGGACTGGGACATATGTAACAGTGGCCGATGAGATGGGTGTCGAAGGGGACATTCCTAATGTAGGAAAAAATGAGCTTCCAGTGGGAGCCACTGCATTGGATTGTGCCATGAATGCCACACCAGAAATGATCTGACCCAAAGTACGATAACCGGGCGGAAGAGACACCGATTGGGGGGAAGTTTGACTGGAGACATACGGGAACTCTTCCAGGAAAAGCTGATATTCCCCTATAGAAACATGCAGTTCTTCACTGCCAACAAGATTGGAAGAATCCATATATGACGAGGTCGTAAGATCATCGAAAAGACGAAGAGGACTAGGGGGTAAAGAAATGGCTAATAATGGTGATCCCGAAGTGAGAGGAGGGAATTCTTCCTCGCTCCCAAAACTAAAGCAAGCACCCTGAGATGGCCAACTGAAATCAGCTGAACCTTTAGTAGGAGACCGGGTAGCGAGAGGTAAGACACTCGGGAGAATAGGTTGTGAAAACTCAGTAGACCTAGTGGACTGAGGTGTTTCCAAAGAAACGTCAGGAAAAGGACTACCACTAGGAGGCAGTGAAGAAGCCGACGAAACTGGTGGTTCCGCCACCGTGACAATATTTCAACATAGGAAGAAAACGAGATATCCTATTCGAGACTTCAAGATCAAACACTAAGGAAATACAAAAATAAGCCAAGCAAAAAACTTTTAATGGGCATGTGATCATAGGTAGTTAATTTTATGACATTGAAGCAAAACTTTGCTGTTTCATGTTTTAAGAGTCGAGAAATAGGAAAAAGATGATTCTAGTCACTTTCAAATTGAACGAGTGTGAAAGGACAAGTGCTTGATGATCTTTTCACTTTTAGAGAGTCACGAAAATATCAAAATGACTACTCAGGTAATCTAAGCAAGAGGGTGTAGCAAGTTTCCATGAACTGCCATATACACCTTGGTGATCAAATGAAAGAGAAATGACCAAGGACTTGACGTATGTGTAGGTAGTCTCCCCGAATGCTGTGTTTGGTGTATCACGGTTACAGGGCAGCAGATTCGGCTTTCTATGGATAAAGGATTGCAACCTATGAGGTTCTCCCTTTATATACGTGACGATACGAGGAGCACAAGTCCGTACTAGTGCTATATAATTCCAGATGGCAAACGATAGCTACTAGGTTTAATGATGCTAGAACACGTCACTAGCCTAGACCTCTAAAATATGTACGTAGGTTTCAATGCTTGCTTAGATTGATTTTAAGGTTGATCTTGAATTAAGGTTTCGATTGCAAGGCCTTACCGAATGTGATCTTGAATTCCTAAATGCACACTACATGAAAAAGAATACCATTTCTGTTCGATGAATGCTAGCTAAGAGAAGGATAGGAATCTTTAATAAAGTAGCAATAAATGAAAACATAAGAATAATTTCGCTAATGCATCTAATACAACCAAACGAGAAAATGAAAACTCTTTTCTAGTTCACTAAGAGCTAGTTATGCAAAAGAACTTTTCATTTTCGATTCAAGCGAAAGAATGCAATTTATTTTTGTTTTTTAGATAAATGAAGCACGTAATGCATTGTTATACTAAAAAGCAAAGCAAAAACTAGTTTTGAGCACTAAGAATGCAAAGATATAAAAAGAATAAATCAAATGAAATACAAACATAAAACACACTCAAAACAAGGATGCACTCTTCGAAGCAAACAAAAGGCTTTCAAAATGATCCAACGAGCAATGTGATCTATGCTCAAAGTGACTAAATGGAGAGTTAAACAAAAACAAAAGTGATCATCCAACAAACCAAAGACACAAATAATCAAGAAGACTAACACAATCAGTCAGTGAATTGAAATGGCAAAAGAACAAAGCAACTCAAACTTCACTCAGAAGGCTCAGTGAGGAGAAGGCCGAACAAACAACACAAGGCACCTAGAAACCCTAGGGCTACAAAATCCCACTAATAAGATGATGGAAAAACAGCTGAGAAGAACGAGACTACAGAGTCAAAACAATCTCAAAAGACTAATTGAAAGGAAAAGAACCAATCCAGAGCCAAGAACTACTGAAAAAAAACTCAGCAAGGAGGTCAAATAAAATCCTACAGGATTTTGTGTGACTATCAAGATGTAATTCGCGCCTAATAGGGGTCGACGCACCTGTGAAAAAAGAAACAAGTGCCAACTGGTGCGAATATTCAAGAGAAAACCACGCCAAGCTAAAAAAGATATGGGAAAAAGATAAAACCACTGAGCAGACGTCAGAATTGATACTCCATAAATGAAAAGGATGATTTAAAAAATTCAAAGAAGTCAAGAAAAGAATAAAAGAAATAAAACGACCAAATTCGACTCGACAAGTCAAATGCTCGACAAATAATGAGACAAAAAACACACACTGATCCCCTGTGGAGTCGCCAACTTGTTGTGTAGGTAAATCCCCTCTGCAGACGGAGGTGATCCCTCTATCCCTAGGGTGGGTCTAGTAGCAAGAGGACATGCTAATGTGTTGATTCCTATTTAATGAATGAAATGAGTTGGTATAGATTGTCCTACCTGAGATCCAATGCAGTTGTCATAACTGCAGCAACGGTATCCTGATATTCGTCCCAACACGTCACGATCCTTCAACAATGGTACTTGGGTGTCTGCACAAATATCAAAGGACAAAAGTTGCATACAAGACGATAATTGCATTCATAACTAGCTAATTAGTCAAGGAGAATTAAACTTATTGCGTAAGATAAATCACATCAACCTAAGACGGGAACCAAAGCATCAGTCATGTATGTATTAAGAGAAAGAGATTACAACTGGAGCCTTGACGTCGCAACCTCCTTCAGCGGGTCTAGTCAAAATGCATCTCGAGCATTCATCGGGGAATTTGGACGTGGCGAGGAAAAAATCCTAAGCTCTCTCTCAATAAGGATCTCTCTCTCTGCTCTATCTCACACCAGCTATTTCAAAATGTTTCAACAAAATGTTCAGCAATTCCTATTCATCTAGCTGCATCTATGTGAGAGAGGTGTATTTATAGAAGGAGAGGAGGAGGTTGGGATCCCTCAAATGGTGGAAGGGAGGCCTTATCCTTTTGGAGGTTGCCCCAAAAGGAGGAAACATGAAGCCGAAGGAAGGTGTTTGACGTTATTTAGTCGAACAACCCAAGCTGACTCGCTCATGAAGTAGTTAGCTTGGAAACTTCTCTTCTATATTTAAAAAAATTTCCAAAAACAGCTCGGTGCGTGTATCTCACTGGGATAGAGTGCCAATGGGCACGGGGCCCAGTGTTAATTTCCTTTATTGGCGCGAGGACTTAATTGCCTGCCAGTGCCAACCCAAAAGCATGTGTTTTTGATGGCCTGTTCTAGGAAAATTCAATAGAGGAAATGTTCTCCTCATGGAAAGGGATGCAATGACACTTTTTTCAAGGAATGGAACTTCATATAAGTCACATAAATGGTCCTCCAATGTGCGGGATGGGGATTGTAGGGACGGTGACAAAATGTTGTGTAACACCCTCGAAAAGAGTTTGAATTTTTAGGGGCACTGCAAAACTTGATTTTCAATATTCCCTTACTTCAAGCTATGAAGGATGTTCCAATTTAATATGCAAAAACACTCAAATAATATTGCCCCAAAAATCCTAGAAGTAAATCAAGGGAACTGCTCACCATTCATGTTATGGGGAAGTTTTCTAACATCATGTTGGGGAAGTCTATGTTTTTTATTATGGGGATCCAGGGAACCCAATCCTGACAGTACAAATTAATGGGATTAACATCCAAAATGTACTTGTAGATTTGGGTGCCGCAATAAACGTTATCACCTCTGAAACTATGCATAAATTAGGTCTTCGGAATATTAAACCAACTCCTATTGTCTTAGAACTGGAAGATAGATATATAGTGAAGACATTAGGGAAGTTGGAAGACATCACTATTTCAGTCGACTCATGGCACTATCTCATTGATCTATTGCTGTTACAAACTCAATCCCCATCTAGTGGGCACCCTTTGATTTTAGGAAGGCCTTGGCTACCAACTGTAGATGCCTATATCGGGTGTAAGTTATGAAACATGGTTAAATATAATGGGAAGGTCACGAAGAATCTCATTCTTTACCCTCCTACTGAACCGAGGACATCAGGGAAACCATCATCTAAACAAAAGCCCCCATTGTTAGAAGGATCATAACCTGAAAAGAAAAAACTTAGACCAATCCTTACCATTGGGCATGATCTTTATTTTAAAACAAAAACGAAGGATGATGCCATCAATACTTTCATCAACGATTCCCATTTTGTTTCTGACTCAACCTACCAAATCTTGGAATCTTTCATGAGTTGAAATATGCAAGAAACTATTGAACCAGAAATTGAAATTGAAAATATACCTGTAACCCCGTCTCATGATAGTATCCCCATTGAGATCGAACCAGGGAAAACATTGAACATTAACCCAAATATTTCGGCATCCCAGACCAAAAAACATCTAAAAGTCCTTCGAGGCCATAAGGAATCCTTCGCCTAGGATTATACATATATGAAAGGGATCCCTGTCGATTATGTCCTCATCATATATACATTAAAGAAGATTTTCGACCTATGAGACAACCTAAGAGAAGAATGAACCCCGCCTTAAAGAACATTGTCAAAGACGATATTTAGAAGTTACTGGATGTAGGATTTATTTACCCCATCTCGGACAGTCAATGGGTGTCCCTGTTGGTTATTGTTCCTAAAAATAATGGTAAGTGGTGGATTTGTGTGGACTACAGGGAATTAAATAAAACAACTCAAAAGGTCATTTCCCTTTGTCATTTATTGACCAAGTCTTGGATATTTAGCAGGGAAGAAATTATTCTCCTTCCTGGTTGGGTTTAGTTGGTATAATTAGATCCACATAGCTCCTGAGGATCAAGATAAAACCACCTTTACATTCCCTTGGGGAAATTTCTCCTATCGAGTCCTCCCATTTGGTCTTTGTAATGCGCCTGCAACATTTCAGAGGGCAATATTGGGAAATGTTTTTGATCTAGTTGATGACAGTGTCGAGATCTATATGGATGAATTTAATCCATACAGGGACTCATTTGAAGAAGGATTGACAAACTTAGAAAAAGTACTCAAAATATGTGAACAAAACCATGTTTCTCTAAGTATAGTCAAATGTCACATGATGAGGGAAGAGGGAATAGTTCTGGGGAACTTGCTCTTGGTTGCTGGAATTCGAGTTGATCCTACCAAGGTAGAGGTAATTTTACATTTTCCTGTACCTAAGATACCCACACAGGTACGTAGTTTTATTGGTTGCGCTCGCTATTATAGACGTTTTATAGATTTTTTTTCTAAAATAGTATCTCCACTCTTTCAGCTGTTAACTAAAGATGTAGAATTTCTGTGGACAAATGACTGTGAAGTGGCTTTTGCAAAGATGAAGGAACTGGTCTATGGAGCTCCGATCTTAAGAGGTCTGGACTGGGAACTCCCATTCTAGATCCATACCAATGCCTCTCAGCCAACAATTGGAGCTGTTTTAGGATAGTAGGAAGACAAGAAGCCATATGCAGTTTATTATGTTAGCAAGAATTTGACTCATGTTGAATTAAACTATATGATAGCTGAAAAATATAATTCCTGGCTGTTATTTATGCTATCAGTAAATTCCAACATTACATTACTGGATATCCTACTTTTGTGCATACTAATCACGCAATAATAAGGTACTTGATGAATAAACCTATCACCCCTGGTCACATCACAATATGGTTACTGTTGATTCAAGAATTTGACATTACCATAGTAGGAAAACCGGGAAAGGATAATGTAGTTGCTGATTTTCTGTTTAGAATGGATACTAGTGATGAAGGCAAACCCATAGAAGATAGTTTTTTGGATGAACATATTTTTTTAATTTCTTCTAATACTCCTTGGTATGCAAATATTACTAATTATCTTGTTACAGGGAAGGTACGTAATCATTTTTCATACAAGGAACAATGGAAGATTATTCATCATAGTGCCCGTTATTCTTGGATAGCATGATATCTTTTTCATACAGGGCTCGATCAAAAAATATGACGTTGTGTAGGAGAAGATGACATCTATGATGTACTGAAGGTTGCTCATGATGGCCCTTGTGGAGGGAATTTTTCAGATAAGAGGACAGGGCATAAGGTGTTGCATATGGGATATTACTGGCCCTCCATCTTCCAGGATGCAAGAGATTATGTTTGAAGGTGTGATAGCTATCAACGAATGGGTTAGCCTGGTCGATCAGATGAAATTCCATTACATCCCCAGGTAGTTCTTGAGCCTTTTGAAAAGTGGGAATTGATTTTGTTGTCCCTTTTAACCCATCTTCCCATCAGAAAGTTCATATTTTGGTCTGCACAAATTATATAACAATGTGGGTGGAAGCCAAGGCTATTGTGAAAGAAACATAACATGTTGTTTCAGACTTCCTATTTGAAGAGATTTTTGCTCGACATGGTGCTCTGAGAGAGATTGTTTCAGATGGAGGAGCGCAATTCACATCACATATGACAGAAAGGCTTATGAAGAAGTATGGAATCAAGCATAGGGTGACATCTCCGTACCATCCCTAGGCGAATGGTCAAGTGGAAAGAACGAACAAGGTATTAGAAAATATTCTTACAAATACCGGGGCAAGACATCGTCAAGATTGGGCTGAAAAACTTCCTAAAGCTCTCTAGGCATATAGAACAACATGGAAAAATACAATAGGGTTTTTACCATTTGAGTTGTTTTATGGAAAATCCCAATTATTTACAGTAGAATTTGAGATCAACACACTCATAAAAACTCATGAAGTTGGACTAGATCTGTCAGAAGCCCATAAACATCGATTGGAACAACTCAATGAGATGGATGAAAGTCGTTCGATGGTTGTTCAGAAGAATGCTGAAATTTAGCCGCAGAGAAAAAAATGGAATTATTAATTTATCAAGAATAAGGTGGTTCACAGAGGGGATTGGGCATTACTCTATGATTCGCACTTTAAATATTTTAAAGGGAAACTTTTCTCTCTTTGGATGGGACCTTATGAAGTCGATACAGTGTTTGATAATGGAATTGTCAGACTTGTCACAATTGATGATACACATGCTTCTTTCATAGTAAATGGACATCGTATTAGATTGTATCACCACCCAGCTTCTAAGGATGCCCTTATAAAACATCTCTATGATAAATCTGGTTTGAAGGTTTTTAGTGCAGAGAATTCCTCCTTTGCACTCTCTAATTGATTCAAAAAAAGAAAGAAAGAAAATCTATATATATAGTAATCTAAATAAAATATTGTTACTACTCAATTTTTTTGTAGTTACAACTACTAGTGTGCAATTATGTGGAGATTGAAAATTTTCTAAGTGTCGGGTGTTGTTACTCCTCTGATGCTGTTACTTTGGAAATTTTTCTAAGTATCCGATGTTGTTACTCCGAAAATTTTTCTAAGTCTCTGATGTTGTTACTCCTCTGGTTCTGTTACTCGATAAAATTTTCTAAGTGTCCGATGTTGTTACTCCTTCGGTGTTGTTACGCCTTTGGTGCTGTTACTCCGAAATTTTTTCTAAGTGTTTGATGTTATTACTGCTCCGGTGCTGTTACTCCGTAAAATTTTCTAAGTGTCTGGTGTTTTTTGTCCAGAAAATTTTCTAAGTATCTGATGTTGTTACTCCTCCGGTGTTGTTACTCCGTAGAATTTTCTAAGTGTTCGGTGATGTTACTCCTTCAGTGTTGCTACTCCTCCAGTGATGTTACTCTGGAAAATTTTTCAAAGTATCCGATGTTGTTACTCCGTAAAATATTCTAAGTACCCGATGTTTTTACTCCTACGATGTTGTTACTCCATTAAAGCGGTTACTCCTCCAAGGTTGGTACTCTATTAAGGTAAGTCGCCAGGTACATCCCTGATCGAATTTTCCATATTTGATTAAATATTCCATTAACATGACATTGACATGATTGTGGATGGTCATCTATTAGTTGGGGGGAGGTCTTGTCATAACTGAATTGACAACGTAATCAAATCGTAATATTGATTTGCTGATGTCATCAATAGAAACTATGCCAATATGTATATTCCATTCTTCTTACCGCATTCTGCATAATTATTAATATGAATTGCGACTAGAGATAAGTACGTTTATGTTAGTTAAATAGTCCTTTCCATTTCCGCGGAATAATTTCCATCATTGTCCGTCATTATTACCATAATCCACCATGATTTTCCCCATTTTCCAAAAATTTACCTTCCGTATTTTATTATTACCACATTTCATTTTCTACCATTCTGTCATTGCACGGATTAATTGTCGATACTCTCTCCTAACAATCCTTTGCTACTCTGAAGTGTTGTTACTGAGATATCGTGGAATGGGTGGACTGGATGTGAGACATGAACTAGAAAATATAACGCTGGATCACAACAATGCAGATGTATGGAAAATATTTTTAGATGCAGGTTGGGATGTGTACTTTGACATGTTACAAGGATTTGATGAAACTATCACAGCTGAATTCGCATTGAAATTGGAGGGAAATCACTCCAGAGTGCGGGGTTTGGATATTTCTTTCACAGAGGAAGTCATCTCAGTGGTTAGTGGACTACCACAACAGGGGTAGAAATGGCTCTCTAGGAAGTCCCCTATGCCAGAATTCCCAGAATTATTTTTACAAGTCAGGGAAACAATGGTTTAGAAGGGAAGGGGATATGATCGTAAGTCCGTGCCATATCCATGGGGCGAGGTGGAATACTTTGTGATTTGATATGTAACCTGTGAAGGGAGACTTGCTACTTTATTTAAATACCACTTCAAGCTTTTGGCTTACCTTTGGTTTCAGCAGGCACAGATTCATTCACTGGATATGCCTTTCTTCCTATGGAAAAGTTTTCACCTGATGGCACAATCTGCCTACTGCTCCCGACAGGTATTAGTAGTCCTTTCAAATCATGGATTGGGATGGTTATCAGTAATGCATGCGTTGGCTCGAATCCCTATGCCCTGGTCACAATTTTTTGAATTATTAAAGGAAGAACTTGAGGTCGTGATATCTGCAACGGAGGAGGATGAAGCAGAAGAAATGGAGGTAGAAGAGGCCACAATCGATGCTATCACGCAAGAACCAGCATCACCCAATGGTTTTGTAGGGGATAGTCGATTATGCTACACAAGAACCAACATCACTTGTTGGTTCATTAGGGATGAAATCAATGGAGATGGAGGATGAAGTCGATTTTGTTCCACAGGAAGCAGTGTCGGCTGAGAGTGCACAAAGAGGATTGTAAGCATTCAGGGGATTGATAAGTGGTGTTGTCACACAATAACCAACACCACCTGTCCAAGCAGGTTTGGAATTTGAATCAAGCGATGGTGTTACACAAGAACCACCACCACTAGCTCAAAAGGACCATGACATTATAGAAGGAACATGTCCTGTGGTCGATATTGCTCCACAAGAGCCAGTGTCGACTACTGGACAAGAAGATGATATAGAATAAAACCTGGTATAATCAACAAACAAAGAGGATGAAGGGAAAGAAATTGAAGCAACATGCATGGTCGGGATATAAATTGAAGAAGATGTTGTTGAGTCTCAAAAATGTTCTCCATATTCATACATATTTCCATTATGTCATAACCATTTAGCTCTTATTTCATAGCCATTTGACCTAAAACCCTACATCAAATAACCATTTACATAAATATATGGGTTAGGATCCTTGTTTTCCAAAGTTATTTATTTATGTATTTTAAGTGAATTTATGATTAGAAACTAGAAAATTAACATAGTTTCATATATCTATATATGTGTTATGAGTTTTGTGACATGTGTAGGTCAAAAGGAGACTTCTAGAAGACCCTTATGTGGCACTCTAAGGCCAAATTCGAATTTGCTTGGAGAAGATTATGGGATCAAGAGGATATGTGTCTCACTTCCTTGTTGTATTGAAACTCTAAGAGGATATGTGTCTCATTCCTCAAGTTGTGTTAAAACTCTAGAAAGTCATGTGTCTTATCATTTCCTATTTTGATTGTAACTCTAGAGATGGAGGGAGAGATTCATGGACTCCCATTAATGAGATGTCTCCTCATATTTTGTATAAATAGGAGAAGCTTTCTCCTATCATGGTAATGAGAAAGTAATGAGGAAGTAATGATGAAGTAGATTTGTAACAAAGTTCAAGATGGAATGGGATGTAGATTTATGAGTTTTTGAATAAAGAAGCTTAGTTCTTTGATGCTATTGTGATCTTATCTTTAAGGAGCTAAAGGACTTCACCAAATTGGTAGCAGAGGGCCCCTGCTATCCAAGGAGGCTTTTACATGTTTTCTAGATAAGTTGCTTTCAATTCTGTTTTGTCATATTTCCTTACTTAGATTGCTTTCTGAAATCATAGCTTTTAGCATAATTTTTCATGGCAACCTGGGCATTTGCATATCTTTTGACTAATGACATGGAATCAATATTGTTCTGCTGTTAATTTATTTTTTTCTTAGTTTTGTTTAATTCCAGTATTGCTTTGTTTATTTCAGTCTTGCACATTTTCTTCAGTAGTTAGATTTAGATATATTAAATTTCTCATGTCATTTTCAGTTACCTCCGAAAGCCACAGCTGGACTGATGGTGAGGGATTGAAGTATGAAGGTGTAGTTTGATATTAGTTTACTTTCTGCAAGTTAGATATATTAAATTGCTCATGTCATTTTCAGTTACCTCCGAAAGCCACAGCTGGACTGATGGAGAGGGATTGAAGTATGAGTGTGTAGTTTGATATTAGTTTTACATTTCGTAAGTTAGATATATTAAATTTCTCATGCTTTCTAAATTTTCGAAAGCCACAATGATCCCATGGTGAGGGATTGTATTAGAAATGGGTAATTTGATATTAGTCTCTTCGCAAATTTAGATATATTAAACTGCTCATAACATCTTCAGTTGCCTCCGAAAGCCACAGCTGGACTGATGGTGAGGGATTGTATTATGAAATGTGTAGTTTGATATTAGTTTCCTTTCTGCAAGTTAGATATATTAAATTGCTCATAACATATTCAGTTGCCTCCGAAAGCCACAGCTGGACTGATGGTGAGGGATTGAATTATGGATGTGTAGTTTGATATTAGTTTCCTTTCTGCAAGTTAGAAATATTAAATTGTGCATGACATCTTCAATTACCTCCGAAAGCCACAGCTGGACTGATGGTGAGGGATTGAATTATGAATGTGTGGTTTGATATTAGTTTACTTTCTGCAAGTTAGATATCAGTTACTCAAGTTGTTTATGGTTACTTCCGAAAATCATAACTGGACTAATGATGAGGGATCAGAAGACAAGTTGATGTAATTTGATTTAAATTTACTTTATTGCAACTTTTGGATTTCTTTCAGCATAGTTTCTTTTGTGTTTAGACAGCAGCAAGAATAGTTTGGTTTCATGCTCACTAGTTCACTGTTTTGATTTATTAGATTAGTAGCACCTTTTTCATTTCAGTAGCACATTTTCATTTCCTTTCAAGTTTTGTCATTGTATGTTTCAAATTTCTTTTTCAGTTTCAAGTTGGTAAATCATTATAAAGGACATCATTGCCTTGAATATCCATAACCATATTTGTCTTTTAGAATTTCATAAAAATCCAAAAACAACAAAAAGTAAGAGATAGGTTATCTTGCACATATAGTGCGCCACACTTCGTCAGCTTACGAATCCCTGGTTGATAATTTATGTTAGCAATTTAGGACACTAAATTGACCAAACAGATGTTCCTCATTCCCCGTTTCTTGCAAACTTACCAAAAGGGGCAAAGAAATTTTGTTCCCCTCGGTGTTTGGTGGAATAAAGAGTTGTTTCCCCAATTCTAGAGTTTGTCGGGAAATTTTGGATATAATGGGTAGTACAATCATTTAGGAGCATATGCTTGCTGATACACAGACAGAGAAAACTGGAAATGTACAATTCGACACTGATATACGAGACCCTGTGTTGATTAAAGGCCGAGCCGAAGAAATGATGGTCGATGCTACCCTGTTAGGGTCGCCAGAAGAAATTGGTCTTATAGAAGCTGACCCGCAAGGGTAAAAAAAAATTCCTAGACCTGAAGGAAATGACCTTGCAACAGAACAAATGCAAGGGGAGGATGTCAAGGGTGTTGCACAAATGACTGCAGGAATTCCTGAGCTAGAAAAATAAAATGAAGAGGTTGCTCCCCAAGTGGAGGAACAAATCAGAGAGGTTAGGGTGAAGGAGGAGTTTTTTGACATGTTTGTTTACAACAACCCACCAAATTTTGAACCAACGATGGGACCAACAGAAGAAGTTACCGTTAAAAAAGAATTTACAGAACAATGTGCAAAAAGAAGACCCCCTCTCAAAGAAAGGTACCAACTTCAATTCAAGGAAGCCATGCAATTAAAGATGGAAAATCGCAAATTAAGAGAGAAGGTATCACATTTATAGAAGAGAGTGAGGAGATATAAGGGAAAAATTGCAAATCCCAGGGTCGGGGTTTTCTCGTCAGCAATACAGACAAAGGACATTCCTACGACCTCTACCGTTGCATAGACCGAGCCCATTGAATATATGTTCAAGGCCCGAGAATTATTTTTATCTGCTGAAATTTAGAAATGGTAGGCTGTTGCATCCTATCTCTAGCGAGGAACAATCAATTTAAAGGCCCACCAAGAAGAGGTAAAAATAATCCGCGACCAAGACGCACAAACCATCACTAGGTATATAGAAAAGATGGATAAAGAAAAACAAAAGAGGAAGAAGTAGCGAAAGACGATCGACAGTTTAGAAGAGCAGCTGCAAGTATTGAAGGCTGACAAAGAAGAAATGTTTACCTCGACAGAATAGGTAATGGCTTGCCGACCCCCTGCCCATAGTTATGCTTTGTTTCTTCATGAGAAATATCTTTTCTTATGTCTAGAGAGCATTCGTCATGAGATTAGTCATGAAATTGAAGACCCAATATTGTTTCTTCGCATCTTAAGGATTCACGATGTTGTGGATCAACATTTGATGTGCGAAATATACATGCATGACTATTTCTTGAGTGATGATCATACCTTTAACCAAGTTCCATTTGTGGTTGATGTACAGTTAAGAGATTATACTTCCTACACCATTAATTAGGTTAAATGGAAAAAGGTTTTTGACACATTCGAAGAAAACCAAGCCACGAAGCCATTTGTCCTAAGAAGGGAAAATGGTCATTCTGTACATATTTATAATAAGCATGCCACCTTCTTACATATTGAGGGACATAAGGAACATATGTTAACTACACAAAAATGGTGTATTAATCTATGTACAAAACAGGTGGTTACCTTTCAAGATGAGGCTTGGGACAACTGTTAGAAAATATGGATATTGTCATTGTCAGCTGTTAGAATCCGAGAACCTTTTGGGCCCCCTAACTTTTCATGAGAATTGGAAATATTTCCATGATATATTGCATGCATATATACTTGTGGGGTTCGGTGGTTGGGTTTAATGTTTCAATTTCCCATTGTCTGGCTGCCAGCAGATCAATACACCCCAACTTACAATGTGAGCAATGATTGGTGGAAGGAAATTATTCTGACGGACGAGTATAAACCCCCAGGGATAGATATGGATCGAAAGTATGACCTTGCTCAGCTTCACGGTGACCACATCTGCTCCAATCCAGATCTACGAAGATGAAGAATTGCATGAGGACATGCAGAAAGACCAGTTGGGGGGAGATGTCGGGAGTCAAACCTGCACATCTTTTCCTTCCATTCTATCCTATTTAATTTCTCCATTTGTACCATTAATATTCAATTCATGTCCTAAAATGAACAGGTATGCCCCTTGTCATGTATTTGTGGAGTATTTAGTCAATGAAGCGTAGTCATGGGGATTGTTACCTAAGTGGTTTGCTATTTTAGTTATTTTTGCAGACTCGGAGGTCGGATGACCACATTCGCAATTCTAGGAAGAGCTATTGAGCAAGCAACACTATCTTGGGCAGCTCTGCAAAGGTTGAACAACTTCAAATCCCTCCCTCTACTATATTTTTCTTCTAGTTTTGTATATAATAAGGATTGTGTAATGTAGGAAATATCTGCTATGATTTCAGGAACTATCATTGTAATCATTTGTATAAGAAGGGGTGAAAAGCTGTGAATCGGGGTTCGCTACTAAGGGAATTGAGAATATGTAACATAACTTTGAAGTAAATGCAAACCATCTTTCTGTTTATTTTGTGACATTGTGATCATAACAAAACCTTAATCAGGGAGTTGGGCCCGCTCTCCTGACCAGGTGCTATTTAACGTATGTGTGTGTTTAGTTTCTCTTGATGTATCGCATGTTTCTTTAATTTTTTTGATAGTTAATGTAATTTTTGTAACTCTTAATTGTTGTGAATGTATTCGCTATTTTACAGGTTGATTGTTGCTATTATTTCATTGTTGTTATAGTGGTTTGTCGCTTTACATAGTTTATCGAATCCACGATTAGTACAGGATTGTGCAATTGTCATATGCATATATTTTTCATGTTAGCCTTGCAATAAACAATGCATCCCAGATTGATGATTAATGTGGGAAAGGGTTGAATAATATCATTCACACTTGGACACCAACAATATGTACGCACTCATCGAGGGAAAAACCCCTAAGAAGGGGAAAACCCATTTAAACTCTTCCACTATATATTCAAATCAAGATGAGACAACCATGACCTATTGACTAAGACAAGAACTCTTCTCCATCCACCAAGTCAACCTCCTTATGATAACATAATTTTTCTTCACTTATAATCTTAGAACTTTATTGCAACACAGTTCCCTTGATCCTGCAATTCACATAGGTGGAAAATTCACAATTTTTTTTCTAGGAAAATTCTCTCTTTTTATTCAGGTCTCTTCCTTCTTCACTTCCCTTCAAAACCTCCTTTTTTTCACTTCAAACTGCAGGATTTTTGCACCTCAAATTTCAGATGAACTTCATGAATTGAATCACACTAAAATAAGTCGAGTATGCTTGCTATATATAGTGGTTTGAGTTTGTAATTTTGAGGCTGACATGATGAGATTGAGGCTGACTTGTGAGGAATCTGACTTGGTGGAGGATAGACAATTTTTTTTTCTTGACCTTAAGGAGCACAAGAAGGGTCTTTTAAAAAAATGACTTTTACTTTGACTCAAAAAAAATCCTAGAAGCCTTCAATGGAGGCTTGAACTGTTGACCATTGATCCAAACATGAAACCCATGCTTTAATAAGTCAATTTATTTTATAATAAAATTTATTTTTCTTTATTTTTATAGATACATTACAATATGACTCAAATACAATTATGAAGATCGACACTAGTTACATTATTCAACAATCCCTCTTAATTAGGGAGGTATTCATAATTACACATATACATAGGTACATAGAGGATCTCAAAATGATATGCTCTATGAAGATTTCACAACACACACAGTGCTACAAATAAGATACATGACTAGGGCACTCTAATTAGGTAGGACTAAGGTGTACTCAAGATTTATCCACTTTAGGTACCATCAAGATTTTAAGCTCTAACACCAACCCAGGGATTTAGGTGTGTATCCAAGGTCAGAGCTCCATGATCAATGCCACCCTCCCTATTTCGAGATCTAGACACCAACACATAGATCTTCCAAATGTCCCCCCAAGCATATTATTGCCACAAGATGCTTCATCTCTCTTTATCAACTAAATCAGATATATATCCATCCCTCCAAGCATGCTTCAAATGTTCAATATTGTTATGGAGAGATCCCACACAATCACAACCCAAATCAGTAATAAACCTTCAAGTATATATACAAGTAAACACAAACCTTTGGCGTCTCAATCATTCTGATGCTACTTATATCATCATTAAGTTATTCAAATACAACTTGTCAGAATATTTCTTCTTCTTTCACTTCTTTAGTAGCACCAAACACAACCTTAGTACTTTCCATATCTTTTGTTTTGAAAATCCATATGTGGTACTTTCATTCATTCTTCAAGGTATTCACTATGGTAGTCATAATTGTTACACCATTTTTTGGTCATCTAACCTATTATCATTAGATGGACCCAAGTACACCATGTAAGACCAATTTTACCCTAAGTAAAATTGCTTTCACTATGTAAAATAACTTAATAAACCACATTTATTAGGTTGTTTATGGTCTAAACAGGAAACCCCAAAGGAAATATTAAACAAACCTATATTTGTTTGATTTTCCTCATGGAATAATTAATTAAACCATAATTTAATTATTATTCCCAGTCATGTTTAACCCAAAAACAAAGAAATTAATTAGATAAACCTTTATTTATCTTATTATTTTCTAGGAATAGTTATTTAAATCTTATTTAGATAATATTCCTTGTTAAATATGACCAAATCACCCACAAATAATTAAATAAATCATTATTTATTTAATTATCCTTCAACCACTTCCTTAAAAAGATAAATAAATCATTTATTTATTTATTATTAACAAATAAGGGATTTGACCCAAGTCAAATATTTTTTCCCTCCAACAAATATAATAAAATATTCCATAAAAGGTGGATCTAGATTTGGTTAACATTATTTTAATCATGCACCAAGATCTAGAATGACCCAATATTTTGTTATAAATAGGAGGGTTTTTTCTACCATTCTTCACCTTTTGTTGCCTATTAGATCACTCTGGATCTAAACTCTTGGTCTGACTTTGAGCCATTATCATTGTCATATTTTCCATTATTTGCTGTGTGAGCTCCCTTTGAGTTCTATCTTTGTCTGGGTTTTCTACACCAACAGGAGAGATAAATACTAGATCTGAAGTGTTGAGGACTTCCAAGAACCCATCCCATTGAGGAGAATTGGAAACATCTTCTTGTTTTCCTCCCAGGTGCCCTTAATACAAAAAATTCTTTCAAAAATTGTTCTTGTCTTGTCTATTGGATATATGGAGCAAACCCTTCTTTTTACTGCTTAATGTCTTTCTATGTATAGATATGGTTTTTTGCAGCTCTTGTCTTGATCAACTAACTGCAGATCTGAAGATATTGGCAGCTACATTTGATGTTAGGGCTATTAGTTATGCGTAGCTAAAGTGGTCTTTTTTCGTACACTTCGACAAAGGATTCATACTAACAATAATATGCCCTCCCTCTTAACTGGGGAGATATACCCTTTCTTCTATCCAAGCTCCCTCTCAATTCAACAACTTACTTCTTTTATAATACTGGGGAGACTAAAATATTTCAAGTCTTAATTTATTTATCATGACATCAATTTCATCTTGATCATCATCATTCTTATATCTTCATTCATCATGCTCATCATTATTATCATCTTCAATTACAAAAATCGTCAATAACTTACATCCAAATACAAATATACATATGCATGAAGTCAACTATATCAAAATCATGTCATTAAAATGGAAGAATCAAAACATTCAAGCTTTAGACATCAAACACCTAAACCTAGTTAGGTTCATATTTAGTAAGGGTCACATCTTTCATATTTTAGACTTCAACAAATTTCTAGGGTTTTGTGAAAAACCCTAGACTCCATTATCAAGACTTAAAAGCATCTCAATCAAGATATCAATCCCATAATAGCACTATACATCTAGTGCTTCAATATTTTGTCCTAGAATTCATAGCGTATTCTACTAGGGTATTTTCGCAAACCCTGTATTTCATTAATAAATCAAGTTAGCATACTCACATATACGTATCTAGGATTACATTATCATGCACTAGAATATCATATCAACATCTACTTGGTAAAACCAAGATACAAGAATTAATACATCAAAGTTAGATATACAACAATTTTGACTAGGCTAGGGTTTCAATCATATAAACGAATATACACCTAGGGTTTCATTATTGGGATCTTAGTTTAGTTATTACAAGGGTTTTTTTTATAAACCATAATTCACTAAACCCTACAAATCTAGGGTTTCATTATATAACCTAGACATTAATAGTGAACCCTAAAGAACTAAGTTTTTTACCATAATATTATCAATACCCTAAACTTCAAAAGAATAGGATATATGTTCTAGATTTTTTCAAAAAAAATTAAGTAGACCAGGGTTTCATTATTAACATGAACATACCCTTAGCAACAAGAGGCTATGGTTTTATAGTGAACCCTAAGGGTTAGGGTTTCATAGGAATGATTAAATGAAAAGAGACAATATAACAAGGGTAGATTCAATCTAATGATTAATCACCATAATAAAAATATTTATGATTCAAAACCATAGACATAAGGATGCCAGTAATGTAAAGAAAATTTTAAGTGTGAGTGATCATATCTTTTACAACAAAACTTGTAATCTAAGACATAACTTGAGTTCTTTAACAAACCTTGTAGGACATCAATTCTTGAAGTGATCTCTCTAAATTTAGCCATGAATTTTATACCTACAATACTTATTAACAAATACAACAAGAAAAATATGTGATACTAAAAGCATGATGTTAATTCAACAATCTAGAGTTTCCCTGAAACAAAAGAGGATGGAATATTAGGGTTTCCAACTACAAACCCTAGAAGACAATAGTAATGAGTGATTAGGACTAAGGTTTATATATGACTAGGGATTTTCATGTGACATTTAGGGTTTTAAATCCTCGATAAGAATCTTCAGTATAAAATAGAAACCCTAGATTGATATGAACCACTAAATCCTAGGAAAATTCATGTTAGAACCTTATTAAATGAATATGCCATACCTCAAAATTATGTGCCTCAGTCCTTCATGATCATAGAAGTTTTTGTAAACCCTTCCTTTGGATGCCAAGATTTCCTTATTATTATTCAAGATTGTCAAAAGCTACCTTCAAAGGGTACTGCAATTTTATTGATGTCGTTAACACTGCTAACTGATGTAGGTTGATTCCTTCCTCAAGACAAAGATATATTTGCTTTAAACTGGTTCCCAAGAAATTCCAAGAAAGGTCTTTCTCCTATTAATGAAAAAAGGAAAACCTATAGCTCTTCCTTGTAGACTACTTTTAGATACTGTAGTGAGTTCTTTGACATATTTATTCTCTTCATCCGATATTCAAAAATAAATAATTGTAACACTCATTTTCCACTTTTGGTTAGGTCATAATTGTAGACTTCACAAAATATCTTCAACAAGAAGGACTGCTTCCTTTACTTCTCTAGTTAATAGGGTCAATTCTTTTATAATGCTAATGCAAATTCAAAGAATATGTACTAGATACATGAGAGGCTACTACATGTGTGACAAATGTATATTTATTGAGAGGTAGACCCTATGATAATGGATTTATAAAGACCTTACAAACTGGCCTAACGATCTTCATAAAATACCAACATACTTTGATTTCAAGAGATTTACAAAAAAGTATTGTTAGGACTTGGATAAATATATGATTAAAAGTCTATATTTTCTCATCACATGAGTCTCGGCTCCCTTTTCTAAGTGTATGTTTCTATGAGTTATACCTTGAAATTCTTCTTGGATAACTCAATCTTGGATCATTTCTTTAGGAATATGTAAGAGATACCTTAAAAACTAATTCAATCATCTTAGAACTCTAAGAAAGTACTAAATTTTTATATCTTTGAAAAGGTGATTTCAGACCTTTATTTTTATGCTCGTATCCTCGCTTTATTTTATAATGGGATTGGCCTTGAACAGACTATATGCATAGCCTTTTGATACTCAGAAACAAAGCTTCTAGGCTCTTCTTTGTGATAGTTCAAATTTCCCAGGTTTGCGGTCAAATTGCAAAGGAATTTTTTTTATAGTCATGCCAATAATTAAGTTTGGTCTTCCTTCTAGATGCTTCAGCCTTCAATTGTAGATGTGAAACCATTTTATTTTAATTACAAAAGTTATCTTT
The DNA here is from genome assembly GCA_034641835.2 of Pinus albicaulis. Classification (NCBI taxonomy): domain Eukaryota; kingdom Viridiplantae; phylum Streptophyta; class Pinopsida; order Pinales; family Pinaceae; genus Pinus; species Pinus albicaulis. The sequence goes on along the minus strand of CM076577.1, from coordinate 1,332,519,285 downwards.
ACCTGACTTGTTTTATTGACCTTAGCTTTGATATTGTGCTGAGAAATCCATTAGGGAAATTAGGGTTTCTTATTCATTATATTTCTCCTTGAAAATTCTTTGTGATTAGTTATTATTTCTTCTACTCCTTTATGTTTTCATCATCAAGATAATTGTCAAAAATTCAAAAACAACAAGAGAACAAAAAATTTAGGCGCTTATCGAGGGAAAAACACCTAACAAGGAGAAAATACAGTCGAACTCTTCCACTATAGTTTTAAATCAATATGAGACAACCAATAACTCTTGACTAAGACAAGAACTCTTCTCCATCCACCAAGTAGGCCTCCTTATGACAACATAATTTTTCTTCAGTTAGAATGTTTGACCTTTAATGCAACACAGTTCCCTTGATCCTGTAATTTGCATAGGTGGAAATATCACTGAAATTTCGGCTAGGAACAGTCTCTCTTTCTATTCAGATCTCGTCCTTCTTTTCTTCCCTTCAAAACCTCCTTTTCCAACTGCAGTCTTTCCGTACCTCAATTTTCAGATGAAATTCATGAATCGAATCACACTGAAATAGGTCGAGTATGTTTGCTATATATAGTGGTTGGAGTTTTTACTTTTGAGGCCGACATGATGAGATTGAGGCTAAATTTTGAGGAATCCGACTTGGTGGAGGACAGACAAATTTTTTTTTTTTCTTTCTTGACCTCAAGGAGCCCAAGAAGGGTATTTTACAAAAATTACTTTGACTTTGACTCAACAAAATCTGAGAAGCCTTCAATGGAGGCTTGACCTATTAACCATTGATCCAAGCATGAAACCCATAATTTAATAAGTCATTTTTTTATAATAAAACTTAATTTTCTTTTTTTTGATAAATACATTACAATATGACTCAAATACAATTATGAAGACCAACACTAGTTAGATTCTTTAACACTCGCCTCCACTCTTGGAGGAATTTTCTGTAGTGCTATTCTTTGTGTGTTTCCCTTCCATGGTATCTGCATGCGAGAGAATAAGAGAACCTTCTCTCTCTGATTTGTATGCGCATGCCTTCTCATGTGAAAAAAATCTCCAAATAGACTAACTGTTTGTTTTTTCTAGCAAGCTCTTAGTTAACCACTAAAGACAACTCATCCCATGTTTCCTTTAAGTTTTTTTTCATTTTATTACTTGTTTTTGGAGTTAAAGGACACCTGGGCTTGTCATTTCATCTTTGAGTTAATTTATGGCATAATAAACCCATTTAAAACCAATTATCCAACCAGGTTTAATATTAAAACAAACCATTCCTCAATAATTCTCCTTCCCCAAGCAGTATGGAATCTTTGTCCCTTTCTCTCAACCTTTTAAAATAATTACCATTATTTAAAATGTTAAAATATTAACCAGGGGATGTCACAGCCCCCCTCCTCCCCCCCTAGGGGGAACACCATCCTCGGTGTTCAATATCAATATACAAATAAAATATGCTTTCGACCAAGAATTGTTAATATGGAGATTTATATACACAACTTTGTACAACATTTACATTGTATTTACATTTTCCTTACTCAACAAATAAGAAAGTATATGTTTCTCACATATCTAAGCCATTTACCTTGTGGCTTCATTGATCCCAAAGTGCCTTCATTTCACCTTGACGTGCTCTATTGCTCAATTTCGAAGTGTGAGTTACCTCTGATCCAGGATGCATAGAGGTTACGATTTGAATTCTCCCTCTGGTTCTACCTGTAACACATACCAATAAATTACATGATTAACATCATGCACACATATTTTAAGCAATGCAAAATGAAAGACATCATGAACTCTTATTGTTGGAGGAAAGGCCAACCTATAGGCCACTAACCCTATCCTTTAGATCATTTCAAATGGCCCAAAAAATAGTGGTGCTAACTTACCACATGACCCAAATTTCAAGGAAATTTTTTTGTGTCTAACTCATAGGAAAAAATGTTCCCTTATTTGGAACTCTTTGTGAACCTATGTTGGTTCACATAGCTCTTCTTCTCATCTTGTGCCACTTTTAAATTCCGTTTGATAACTTTTATTTCCTATTTCATGTCCTTAATAGGCTAGGCCCGATAAGGAACTTGTTCACTGGGTCATTCCAACTGATAGGATTATTACAACTTCTCTCATAACTTTGCTTCAAATGGGATAATTCTTAGCAACTATTGGTACCCATTGTTATAAGAAAATTATACAAGTGGAATATATTATTCCCACTTTAGCCGATGCATTACATACATCCTCAACATGTATTCGAGGATTCTATTTTTCCTCTATGTTTTCCCATCATTCCGAGGATGATATGTTTTGCTAAATGCCAAATAAGATCCCAATATTGTAAACAGTTCTCTCCATAACTTTGAAGTGAACTTGGAATATATATCTAATATAATATTCTTAGGGACTCCATGCAAACACAATCTCCTTAATGAATATTTGAGCTACCTCACTAGCTAAATGTGTAGACGTAACAACCCTAAAGTGAACTACTTTTCTCAACTTATCTACCACTACCATGATTGTTTCATGTTGTTTAGAAGTCTTTGGCAGCCCTGTAATAAAATCCATAGAAATCACATCCCAGTTCCATTATGGAATGGGAATAAGTGGCAATAATCCAGTTGGGTGCTTTCACTCAACCTTTACCTACTAGAACTACATGCACTTGGAGATGAAATTTGTAACCTCCCTTTTTAAATGAGGCCAGAAATACAATTTTTTTGATGGTTTTTTAATGTCTTTTGATAACCCAGGTGGCCAGAGTACAACTTGGCATGAAATTATTTTAATATGATCTTATTAAAGTTGTTGTTATTTGGCACATAAATAATGTTTCTAAATTTAATCGGCCTACTTTTATTAAGACTATATTTTGTACTTTCCATGCTCTCAAAACCTTATTGCACTTTCTCTTTCAATTGCTGATATTTTTTTGTCTTACTTCCCAAAATTTCTGATCGTTTACTCAAGATCGGTTTCATAGGAACTCATGGCTGCTATATGATGTAGTTGCACTTCCTTTTGAGTGTGTTAGCCACTTTTTTCTCCTTAACTTATATATATTTGATTTCAAAATCGAATTCACTTAGCATGGCCAACCATCTAGCTTTCCTTGCATTTAACTTTGGTTGTTCAAATAAATATCTCATCCCTCTATGATAAGACATTAGAGTGAACCTTATTCCTAGGAGGTAATTCCTCCACATCTTCAATGCATGGATGATGGTAGCCACTTCCAAGTCATGAGTCAAATAATTTTTCTCATGTTCATTTAATTTTGGATATTTGTAGTAGACCACTTTTCCTTCATGTATCAAGACTCATCCAAGTCCTTCCTTGTAGACATCCTTGCAAACCATAATCACTTGTCCATTGAAACTTCTTTCCCTTCCTTTGCAAAGCAGTAATTGGACAGTCGATATTGGAGAATTTTTAAATAAATCTCTTGTATTAGCCTTCCAGTCCCATGAAAGACCTAATTTCAACCACATTCTTAGGTGGTGGCCACTTCGTGACGACATTAACCTTCTCTATATTTACTGCTACTTCGTCCCTTGAGACAATGTATCCCAAGTAATGAATTTATGACTTAAATAAGTTGCACTTACTAAGATTTGCATAAAGCTTAAGCTATGTTAGTATTTGTAGTACTGGAACCAGATTCTCTGTATGATCTTACTTGGTCTTTGAGTAGAACATAATTTCATCAACGAAAACTATGAGAAAATTATCCAAGTAGGGGTACATCACATTGTTCATAAGGCACATGAAAGTTGCAGATGCATTGGTAAGCCCAAAGGGCACTACCACAAATTTATAATTACCATACCTTATTCTAAAGATTGTTTTATTGATATCCTCATCCTTGATACGTATTTGACGATAGGATGATCTTTGATTGATCTTAGAGAAGATTGTTTCTCCTCTCAATTGATCAAATAAATCATTGATTCATGGAAATCGATACATGTTCTTGATGATCACCTTATACGATTTCCTATAATCAAAGCACAACTTGAGTGTGCCATATTTTTGTTCACAAACAAAATGGATGCTCCCTAGGGAGACACACTTGGCTTTATGTTTTCCCTATCTAACATCTCTTGAGTTGTAGCTTCAGATATATTAATTTTGGAGTGCTCATTCTACATGGATTTTTGGACACTAGTGTTTCTCCTAGCACTAATTCAATGGAAAAATCTACTTCTATGTGAGGAGGTAAATCAATAATTCCTTCAAGTAATAGATCTTAAATTTTTTGTAAAACATGTTATTTTCTCAAGGTATTGTTGTAATCAATCTTAGCACGAAATTTATCTTCAACACTGCTAGATATTTGCACAGCAAGTAAAAGGAATCCTTTTTTGCAACTTCTCTTGGCTTGCATAGCTAAAATTAATCTCATTGAAGTGGGTTTCAACCTTCCACACAATACTTTATGCTCTCCAACTCCATCCAAGAATTTGATGTTCTTCTCAAAGCAATCTAGGTTGGTTCTATGCAAATATAACCAATCCATGCCCAATAATACATTGTATGCACCCATTAGAAACACATTGAGGTTTGCAACAATTGGAATCCCATTTAATTTGATTGGACAAGCCCTCACCTAATGCTTAACCCTTCTTTTCATCCCTGTGGTTAGTTTAACTAGATAAGACTTGTTATGTTCTTCTTTATTTAGTGCACATTTCTCAACAACAACAGGACTAATGTAACTAAAATTTGAACTAGGGTCAATCGAAAACGATTTTTTTTTGTCATAGAGCATACCTTCCATCTCTATAATCGTTACCTAATTATAAACTTGGTGATTATGGGTATATTTTGGGTCACATCATTGAATTTATTTTCCTCTTGTTTGTTGTACATTCTTGAACCAACTTGCTTGTACGATGGGAAAGATTTCCTCAAGTGATTCCCTCCATAAGTATAACAATTAAAGGATCCCTTCTCATAGCCCTTAGCTTCTTCTTCATTGGAACAATGATTCGGATTTATGCAGGAACGCAACAAAATACAGAAATAACCATAAACATATAAATACAACGGAAATAAGGCTTCATTTCATTAATATCAAATCATAGAAATATGCTTACAAACATGATAGAAATAAAATAGCTTGGGTGCTGGTAGCGAATCTCTGAGAAGAGATGTGACGGCTACAGATCTCTGAAATGTGTTACAATGAGGCTTGAGGGCCTATTTATTATGGAGAAACAATGGAGAACTGTAAACGTCCAAAACCTAACCCTAGGAGATGAAGCGCCAAAACTATGGGCCCCGTTTGGGTAAATTGGTGTTTCAAAGTCCCGGGGACGTAAATTCGGCATACTATCTCTGTTTGGGGCCTCAAAATGGCTCTGGAAGTTCATTACCCAAAAAAATGCTAAAAATAGTAAGTTGTGAAAAAAAAACTGAAAGAGACAATGGTGGGGCCCCAAGTGGAATAGGCGGGTGGCCACCAATATCCACCTAGATCATTCCTCCCCCCTTAGGAAGAAATGGTCCCCATTGCGTTGAGTTCCTCCATGAGATAAGGAAATTCTGTTGAACTTGGTCCCTGGTGAAACACTTGCCTTGGTGCAGGAGTTGGCCAGCTTTAACAACCCGATACAGTTGGATCTTCTATCGGCGAGTGTTATTGATTTGCATGTCCATGATACAGTCTGTGGTGGCCTATTCCATGTAGTCTGGGTTTAACTCTTTTGGTGTGAGTTCTTTTAAAATGTCAGAGGTGTTCAATAGAGGTGAGAAGTAGGGAAGAAGGTGGTCTACATTGAATACTGGGTGCAGACCAAGGAATGGTGGAATACTGAGCTCAAAGGCATTGTTCCCTACAGCCTTGGTGATGGTGTACAACCCATATCGGAGTGGGCGAATCTTGCAGTGGGGTTCAGTGAGGCGCTCCTTCTGTAAATGTAGCCACACTTTGTCTCCCACTTGGAAGCTGTGTGGCACACTATGTTGATCATGTCGTTGCTTGTAATTAGCATTGGCTCTGTCCAATATTTCATGAACCTGTTGGCGGATGTGATGAATGCACTCGTTGAAGTTGTTTTCTTTATCAGCTTCAGACTGGACATGAGCCGAATTGGACTGAGTAGCTGCAAATGGCATGGCTACGTCAATGAGACATAGCGGCTAGAATCCCAAGCCCACCTAAAAGGGGCTGTGGCCGGTTGAGCTATGGAGAGCCCGGTTATAACTGTGTTGTACATAGGGAAGGCTCTCATACCATGTGTGTGGTTTCTTTGAATTGTACATGCGCAGAATGTGTATAATCATCCTGTTGACGACCTCTGTTTGGCCATTAGTTTGCGGATGGAAAGCTATGGACTTGGTGAGCTTGGTGTCCAACATTGACCAGAGGTTGGACCAAAATGTGCTGAGGAACCTTCTGTCGCGATCTGATATGATAGACTGTGGGATCCCAAAGTGCACGCACACTCGTTCAAAGAAGAGTTTAGAAGTGGCTTATGTTATGATATTCTTCTTGTAGGTTGCCATAATGGCCATATTTGAGAATCTGTCGACGACCACGAAAACACTGTCGTTTCCATGCTTAGTAGAAGGAAGGCCTGACATGTAATCCATGAAGATGGATCCCCAAGGTCGACTAGGGGTAGGTAGCAGAGTATAGAGCCCTTGCTTCTTGATGGTCAGTTTTGCAATGGCGCAAGCAGTGCAGGATCTGATGTACTTCCCAACATCCTATAGAAGGTTCGGCCAATAGAAATACTTCTGCAGTACTGCCACTGTTTTCTCGACCCCAAAATACCCAGCGACTCAAATTTAGTGCGCTTCGCATATCATCTTGGCATGCTCGCTTCAAGGAACACAAAGGTGTCCCAGGTGATATAATAGTGCATCTTGGAGGTGAAAATTTGAAACTTTCATACCCCCCAAGAGTTCCTTGTATGTGTAGCTGAATTCTAGATCGCTCTTGTAGAGAAGCTGCCACTTACAAGTCTCATGCCTACAAGAGTTGAGAACGACAGTTATGGCCACGATTGGTGGTCGGCTGAGGTAGTCTGCAACATTATTGGTGCTACCCTTCTTGTACTTGATGTTTAAATGAAATTGTTGCAGATATGTGGACCACTTCTGATGGTGATCGTTCTGCAACTTCCCTTGTGTTTGTATGAACTGTAGGGGTCGGTGGTCTATGTGGATGATTGTCTCCTTCCCCAAAATGTAATGCTTCCATTTTCAACACGCCTGCACAATGGAATACATTTCTTTGTCATCAGTGGGATACTTTCGAACTGTGTCGGAAAAATTCTCACTGTGATATGCTACTAGATGCCCCTGTTGAGTAAGAACCGCCCCAATAGAATAGTCAGAGACATTTGTCTTGATCTCAAATAGTTTTTTCAAGTCTGGTAATGTGAGCACTCCGGCAGAACAGAGACGATGTTTCAATTCCATGAATGCCTTCTGTTGAGAGTCTGACCAACAGAATTTTTCTTTCGCTCCTCCCTTGGTGACTTGACTCAAGAGCCAAGTGATATGAGAGAACCCCAACATGAACCTACGGTAGAAATTAGCAAGACCTAGAAAGCTACGAAGATTTGTTAGGGTGCTTGGGGTTGGCCAATCCTGAATGACTTGGATCTTGGATGGATCCACATGCACTCCCCTTTCATCAATAATGTATCCCAGATATTGAACCTCGGTCATGCCAAAAGTGCACTTCTCCAAATTGGCACACAACTTGTGTTGCCGCAGTGTTTGGAGGACTTTGCGGATGTGGTGGAGGTGCTCTTCCAAAGTCTGGCCGAAGATCATAATGTAATACAAGTATACCACTACAAATGAGTTGGTGAATGGATGCAAAATGTCATCCATCAACCTCATGAAGGTTGTAGGAGCATTTTTCAATCCGAAAGGCATGACGAGCCATTCAGTTTTCCACACATCAGAGGGTTCAATTAGTACCTGGTGATACCCAGACTTCAAGTCGATCTTGATGAAATATTTTGCCCCTTTGAGTTGGTCCAGAAGGTCATCAATCTGTGGGATCAGGTACCTATTCTGGACTATGATCTTGTTCAACGCCTGATAGTCAATACAGAGTCTCCAAGTCCCATCCTTCTTCTGTACCAACACGATCGGGTTCCCACAGGGAAATGAACTTGGCCAGATGTGACCTTTCTATAGCAGCTCCTGAATATGCCTCTTTATTTCATAATTCTCCACAACAGAGTGCCTATAGATTGTTCCATTGGGTAGCGGCACACCTGGGGTCAGGTCAATGGGGTGCTTCACCTGACAGTGTAGAGGCACCCCTGTGGGAGAGGTGACGATGTCCCCGTACTCCTCCACAACCTTGTCCATTTGTTGTTGTCGTGCAGAGAAGCCATGTCTAGAGGTCGTGGCCACAATCTTCTTCTTTCCCTGGGGGTGGATCATCAAGAAAACAAATTTCCTGGTTTGGGAAATGAGCTTACTACATTTTTTTGCAGTAACCAAAGAGATAGTGGGAGGCGATGGTACCTCTGGTATTCTGTACAATTTATTTCCCAAAGTAACAATAAAAACGCGAGGCTGGGACTCATACATAGCATGTCGCTTCCATAAGTATGGTTGGCCTAATAATACATCAAAAAAATCAATAGGAGCAATGTCACACAATACCTCATCCGTGAAGGGCTTGATGCTATAGGGAAGGCGACACTGCTGGCTGACGCGGAGATCTCGTCCTTGGTGAAGCCACTCGATGGTGTATGGTTGTGGGTGCTGTGGTTGGTAAGCCCAACCGCTTCACGACATATGCTGAAATGATTCTTTTGGCTCCCATCGTCAACAATGAACTATAGCGGGGAACCCTTTACTCACATCTGGGAGTGGAAGAGACGCTTTGCCTCTTTTGGATCTTCTGGTTCCTCCTTCTGGATATTCGTAGTGGAAACAATTGCGTTGGGCTCTGCATCAATAATCTGCTTCCCTTTGTCGTCCCCCTTGTCAGGTTCTGATTCAGAGTCGGAGCATGCATCTGATTCAAAAGCCCTCAACTCGGCCACCAGTGACTGCTTGGCCTGAGACTCACTTGTGTTGTGAGTAGAGCTCTTATGGAACTCACACCACTTTCCCGTGTCCTTCTTTGGCTTCGCGGTGTTGCTCTTTGCTTGTGTCTTTGGCAGGTTGTCTTGGGCCACCATGCCTTGGATTTTCCCTTTGTTCTATGGTTTGGGTGCAACTTTCCCTTGCTTTTGATTCGCAGATCCAAAGTCTAGCTTCTTCTGTTTGAATTTCTGCTCAATCTTGGCAGCATACCGGTATGCCATACCAAGCGAGGATATTTCGAGGAACTCCATGTCCTCCTGAATGTATCTGTACAGACAACCACAATACTTTAGCACCAAATGTTTCTCTGAATATTTGATACCCAACTTTGTGCGCAGGGTATGGGACAAATTCGTTAGCTCATGAACATCTTGATCCCTTTATTTCCGCAACGTGGTCTATTGTATGTACTTGTCATCATAGCTCCCCACGGGATAGAATTGTTCCTTGATGGCATATCGGAAAGAGTTCCAAGTGGGTACGACTGAGAACAGAGAGGGTTTTGTCTCGTCCTTTTTCTCATAGTAGGTTTCCCACCAGTCCTTGACATGGGGGGTAGCTTTGAGGAGTGCAAAAATAATCTTCTCCCAATCGGAAAAGTCATGAACCAAGAAATATCCTTCTAATAGATTCAACCATATATCTACAACATCTGCATCTATTTGAACCTCAAATATGGGAATGTCAAAGTTTACTTGTACCTTAAATGGAGTCGCGCCTCAAGGGTGGCTGTTGGATGCAGATGCGCCGTCGGTGGGCAGTTGTTGAAGGATCTGGGAAAATTTATCCATCATCGCATTCCTTTGTTTTTTGAGGTCCTCCTCGAGCAATATTTTGATAGGATCTCCTACTCCCTCATCTTACTTTTCGTCCCCCATGGGCATCTGTCGGGGTTTGCGAGGCTGATCTTATAAAGTTTCCACTAGATCGAGCCCTAAATCCTTATACCCCGACCTCGTTGGGGACATGCAAAGAAGGATCAAGAAAAAGCAGACCTCTCTGATACCACTGATCCAGATTTATGCAGGAATGCAACAGAATACAGAAATAACCATAAACATATAAATACAGTGGAAATAAGGCTTCATTTCATTAATATAAAATCACAGAAATATGCTTACAAACATGATAGAAATAAAATAGCTAGGGTATTGGTAGCAAATCTCTGAGAAGATATGTGGCGGCTATAGACCTTTGAACTGTGTTACAATGAGGCTCGAGGGCCTATTTATTATGGAGAAATAATGGAGAACTCTAAACGTCCAAAACCTAACCCTAGGAGATGAAGCACCAAAACTATGGGCCTCGTTTGGTTAAATTGGTGTTTTAACTTCCCGGGGACGTAACTTCAGCATAATATCTCCATTTGGGGTCTCAAAACGGCTTCAGAAGTTCAGGACCTGAAAAACTGCTAAAAATAGTAAGCTGTGAAAAAAAAACTGAAAGAGATAATGGTGGGGCCCCAAGTGGAATAGGCGAGTGGCCACCAATATCCACCTGGATCAAACAATTTATGTCGGAAACGTTGGGCCTTTGTTGATTTTATGGGTTAACAAGGGTCACACTTGCTCCCTTAGTTATTTTTTTCATTTTTCCTTTAAAATTCGCATTTCCCTCAAATTTCTAGTATTATTTGTATTCAGGCCTGCACCTAGATTTCTCATAGCAATGCTTCAATTTATAGATTTTGTCCTCTCATGTCTTAAGTTCATCCAATTCAATTCTATCCTTGAAATATCATGAAAATCCATTGACATACCTCTGAATCTTCATTTTATCTTCCTTAATGTAGGGAACATACCTTAGCAAATCTGAGAATTTGGTGGTGTACTCATCATATTTAATTTGACCTAGTCTGAGCTCGTAAAACTCCTTTTTCTTGTTGTTAAAGTATCTCTCAGATAGATATTTAATCTTGAAATACTCCTCAAACTCCTTCTAGGACAATTCTTCTCAGCTTATTCCCTTTACTTTTTTCAAGTCTGCGCATCGGATGTCAGCCTTGCCCTTTAGGCTGAAAGAATATATATTTTCTTTCATGTTTTCAAATTAATTGTGGATTCAGAAGAAATTTTTCATTCCTAGCAACCATGCATCGACATCCTCTAATTTCCTCATTTCACCATCAAAGGTAGGAGGCTTATCTTAAACTCCCATGGTGCACATTCTTTTTTCATCCTTCCCTAATGGTGATGATGATGTGACATTTCATGAGTATCCTTGTCATTTATTTCTCATGGATGCTTGAATTATTCATAAGACTACTTAACATAGTACTTCCTTTCACAATGTTTTCACTTGAAAATATGTGCCTCTTTCTAGATCTGCTCTTGTTTTCCCCATTGGTTCTTTCTTCTTGTCCCAAAGGACAATGCATGTCCTTACTTATAATTCCCAACTCATTTTTCCTTTTCCTTTGTAGGTCTGACAAAGTTTGGAGTATAACTACATTGGCTTCTTCTTGCTTCTCTTGCACTTTGACAAGCCTCTCATTTTCAGCCTTACTACTCCTTATTTGTGCTCTCAAACTCATCAAATTATCCATCTAATTAAGAGATTTTTCCCCTCCTCCTTGTCCCACTGATCTTTCCTCTTCATTTGTAATTCCTTCTTCATATGCATGCTATGATTGGTTGAATCTATACTACAACATTTTACTGTTCATCCCTTAGTTCATTGGTTCTAAACTGTACCACCATTTATTGTTCTTGTGGAGCTTGACCTTCATTTATTTGGGTCTTAGTGTCTTTTATGTGTTTTTATACACACACATACCTATTATATTTAAACAAATTACATGTAGGCTAAGAACTTACACCTTGCCTTGCTAATGGAAATCTGTTAGTGTAAAGCTAGATGAAACGTTACATCTCAGTTAGTACATCAATATTAATAAAATCCTATCAATAATTAGTATCGTGTTACATGTATATCTACATCATAATGAATACACACCAAATGACGCACATAATCCAACCATAAAAACAATCAGGTTTATAATGCATTATCATGAGGCTTTAAGGCCTCACTAGATCACCAAATGTCCAGTGTCAAAAATTTTCTAGTTTGTTTTGCGATAGAGTCATTCCAATCTAAGTGTAGAACTTGGAAGCTCTGATACCACCCTGTAACATACCCCCTACTATCCCCATACCCCATCTAAGGATGTAAGGAGGTGGTTACTTTGATGACCTAATCTTTGAGGTCAAGTTATGGAAACGGGGTCTAATTTTTTTTTCTCTTTTTGGACTCTCTTAAAACAAAAAACAATTGACATTGTTGCGTTAATCTCGTCGATACCTTTCCAACGATATAAATTTTTTTTCAATTCTGACCCTTAATTCAAAATATATGTTCATTCAAATATTAGTCATTCAGTTAACGCCACTTCACCAACCTGCCACACAACTCCCACACGGTTCCCATGTTGTGCCCACATGGCTATCCTAGTAAACCACCTTATGACCACATGGAAATGTTGTTTTAGCTACTGAATTGTTCATATGGGTCATGTAATAACTCCACTATAGAATAGGCATGACCCAACCCTTAACACATATGCACCATAACGGAAGTATTACAGGAGTGGGCCCCTCATGGCCACACTACCGCAGAGGTAACCATATCGAAAATAATCCATGTTTCCCCTCGCTAATTCTTCCAAGGATGACCCTTTCAAGATTATTTGGAACCTTGGTGGTCCCCCTTTCACCATGTCCTTACTTCATTTGCTGCGGCAATGTGTGCTTGGGCCCACTCCTTCTACAACATCTTGGAGTTTAAATCTTAATATTTATTGACATAGTCCCTCGTTATTTATTTTGAGGACAAAAAGTTGGGATGAAATCATTGCTCCATTCTGCTGAGGTGATTCCCCTCCCCACATGGTTCCACCCAACATGCACCACGTGCTACTTGGATCCAAGTGACATGGTCCCTAAAACCATCAAAATAGGCTAACACACACTTTGTTCTCTAGACGCCACATGGCCTCAAGGCCATGTCATCTGCCACACTAAGCGTGGGTCCCACCTAGTCCTCTAAGGCTAGGTGAAGATCAAGTTCCATATTTAAATTATGCAATGTTTCCTTTGTCGTGTTACACAAACCACTTGTTGTCTTGCTCCACTTACCACATCATATTGAAGGTTACTCTTGGGGATGCTCTCGAAATATCTGGGGAAAATTTTCTAAGCTTATCCAACGGTCATGAGTTCTCGCTCATTGACGACCTGGATTCCTCTTTCCTAAGCATTTGGACTGATGCACTCAATCCCATGGATTATGGGACCTCACCTTTTCGGATCCTTAGGATTATGAACTCTAGCTCATAGTACTTATAATATGAATAGTTTGAGAACCATTCATTGCCTACAAGCCCAGTCACGATGGTTCTATGTGCATGGGTCTATTGAGACTTAAAACTTGACACCTAAGAATCAAGGCTAAGCCCTACTGGATCACTATGAACAATAGCTTCAACTTAGTGGTTTTCAAGGGACTACTCCCTTAGCGCATGCTATATATATAATTAATTTATGTTATCCCTCTTGAGCTTGCAAGAACTAGACCAACTCTACCTGCAAGTCATACACACACACACACATACATCCCATGCAATCACTCATTTGATTAACAAAGATATTTTACCTTTTCATGTATAGGTCATATAGAAATCCACAAAATCAGGATAATTTAGCGGAATACAACATCTCTGAAAGACATTTCTAAGCATTTGTACGTAGGAATTCTACATTCCTTACTATTAACACGTGCCAACCATTAACATAGTAACTGTAGATAATAACAGGTCATTGTAAGTAATTATTCATTAAAAAATATTTCTATCTATTTACTCTTTAGCAATCTTAAGTTATTCCAAGATCAAAATATCCACAAGAAATGAACCATTTTATAATATCTTAACGCATAACATTGTCATTCCTCATTTATGCAAGAAACAACACTCCTCAGCATTAGCATTACCTTATTTAAATGCAATACACAGGGACATAATAACAACAACACACACAAAATGTAAGAGTGTACTTATCTCATAAAAGAAATGGCTATTGAGAGTGGGACTTTGACTCTCTTCCCTATCCCATAGACAAGATACAACCACTATTAATTTTATTTGTCACCCCCAAGCCATATTCTAGTACTTGAGGTGGAGTGATTTTGAGGGAAAATTCATCCAATATAGATAGTCTAAACTAGATGTCACAAGGAAAATCTGCCTTCATCCACCATCCACACGAGCTTCCACTCAGTCTCTTCTGATTATTTAGGAAAATTAACATCCATGCTAGGATATTGCAGTACAAAGAGTCTTGGCTCACATTCAGGGGAAGAGAGTCCACATTAAGGAAGGATAATATGTGGATAAGCTATTTATGGGTAAAGAGACCACTCTCTAGGTGGTTCATCAGTGAGTTAAGCACCAAAGATTCAACCCCAAGCCAACTCCTGGTGGTTCATCATCCCTCACAATAATCTGAGTGTCTCTTCCCAATCTAGTAGGTTCATCAATCCACAAGCTTCCAGTGGTTTCATCAGCTTTATAGGAACCAATTATCCCTATAATGATTTCACCAAATAAGCCTCTGAGAGGTTCTTCAGTTGGTTTAATCTTCCAAATTTTTACAATTGTGAATATTTTTCGTTGCCTTCTTTGTGATTTCACCTTCACACTTGGAGGAATTTTCTGTAGAGCTCTTCTATGTGTGTTTCCCTTCCACAATATTCATGTGCAAGAGAATGAGAGTTCCTTCTTTCTCCATTGCATATGTGTTGGAATTATTGTCTTGGCATTGATGTCAACAAGGTCATGGTCATAGTGATAGTCATATGCATGTGTGATGGATGTTGACTTGGTGGTCCTATTGGTTGGCATTGATGCATTTCCAATGAGAAGGTTGTGTTGGCATTGATGTCAAATTTAGAGGTCATGCACTTATGTCAACATCACGATGATGTAGTTTGACGGACCATGGTGTGTGTCGGTATGTGCTGTCATTGATGGAGATTGTTGGTAGCATGATGGTCTTGGAGGATTTGGCATGTGAATTTATGGACATGTCATGATGGTTTGTTGATGAGAATATATACATATGATAGAGATGGTTCATGGCACACTAGTTGAGTTGTCAACTAGGTCTTCATCTAGGTATTCATAATTATGCTTCATGGAGATGAATTGTAGTGATGTGATGGCTTGATGATGGTGCTACAGAAGTTTGCAGGTCTATTTAGATATGTTGCATCTTTTTCAAAGGTCTGGGGAGAGTGGAGGACTTATTGAAATACTTTCCAACCTTGTTTGTTGGCCCATCCAGGTCAACTTGGAAGTGACACTTGGGAGGCATATTTCATCTACTTGTAGATGTGTCAAATTCCATGTCAAAGTTTTGGAGGCTAGTACAGATGCTGGAGAAGAGGATGCAACATATAACAGAGATCCTAGGCTGAAGGAATGATGGTTTTCCTCAGTTTTAGCCATAATTTCATGCACATAAGATGATGGGAGCAACTGGAACCCTATAGTCGCATGGAGATAGGACCAAGGGAGCGGTTATAGCCCTAGTCGAGTTCAGAAAGTGTCAAGGGAGCGACTAAGGGTTTTCACAAGATTTTCTCTACATTCCTCACGTTGTTCGAAAGGAAATTAACTTGGAAATTCCCATAGGCTTCCAGAATTAGTGAAAAAAGGTCGCAAATGATTTTAAAAGGTCCTCTCATGATGTGAATGAATTTAGTGCACTAGTAGTTACCTTAGTGGATTTATTTGGTCCAATTTGTGCACCTTTGATCCTAGCCCTAAGCTTAATTTCACCCTACATGTTTTATATACTTGATCTTGGATTTGAGGATTGATTGATGATAGTAGTGAGTGTGTGAGAAGGTATCATAGAAGGAGTTTATGCTTCAAATTTATTGGTTAGTCTAGATGCTTTAGTCCATGAGTGTTCATGACTGAATAATGTGTAGATCTGAAGCATGCTAAAAATAGATCAGAATGGGAGTTGCTGGAGTAGAGATTGATTGGAGAGTGTTGTATGTTGCTGGAGTATATGTTGGTGATCCCCTCACATCTGTTTTGCAGGAGCTGCTGATGAATTTAGCACATATCCATGTGTCTTATGATATTTGTATTATGCAACACTCTATTGTTGTGAGGGTCTGATTGTATTAGATTTTTTTACGGCCATGGTTTTACTTGTTTATATTCTATTTGATGATGATATCTTACTACTAAGAGAATATTTGTAGAGTTTAATTCTTGTTGAGAAGAGAGCCTTGGATCCAGTTTGAAAATACATGAAAGGAGGTCCGCATAGTGGGAAGTGAGCAACGACTTCATGAGAGAGGAGCAGTGATAGAGAAGTTTCAACAAAGTAACAAGTTTATCATCCAATGGTGGTTGGATAGTTCGACAGAAAATGGGTGAGCCTCATTTTTCATGGTGGTGACCAGCATATCAGAGTCCATAGAGTCGACTGATAGTTCAAGATTAACCGAGCGAGGATCGTTGATTGTGGTGGACTCTAGCGGATGGTAGTCTGTAGATCCGTAGAGAATAGAGTCTTCTAGTTGATCGATAGTATCAAGTCTCCTAGCCGATGGGAGTTGGAATTATGTATATGAGGTTGAGTCTCCATGTTGATGGGAGTCAAAAAAATATGTAAAAAACCAATTGCTTGACATAATAGAAATTCAGAGCAGAGCAGCAACAACAAGGGTGGTTTTTTTATCGAAAGGGTTTCAACCAAAAATATTATGTCTTATGTGTGATGATGTGATTGTGTGGATTGTTTTTTATTATGTTTCTCACATGGTTTATGATTTAGCTTCTTATATGTTTATATGCATGGATAATATAATGGGTTTTTTGTGCATGTATGTGTGATTCAGTAAGTGAATTAATAATTGGAAAAAATCATATATAGATCACACTAATGATTCACCCCCCCCCCCCCCTCTCAGTAGTGCTCAAAGGTTTCCAACGTTATGCGCATGTCTGCTTGTGTGAAAAAAAAATTTCTTCGAACAAACTAATTGTCTGTCTTTTCTAGATCCACGCCAGTCAACCACTAAGGATAGCACAACCCATTTTGCCTTTAAATTTTTGTCATTTTACTGCTTGTTTTTGGATTTAAAGGACACATGGGCTTGTCCTTTCCTATTTTAGTTAATTTATGTTGTAGTCAGCCCATTTAAAACCACTTAGATAAATGATACTAGTATTTAAAACAACCCATTCCTTTAAGCAGTCTCCTTCCTCAAGAAGTATGGAATTTGTGTCCCTTTCTCTCGGTATTTTAAAATAATTGCCATTATTTACAATGGAAAAATATTAATGAGATGATGCCACAATAATTTACCCACATGCACAATTTCAAAGTTTAAAGATTTCATGAGGCATATAAATATTCTACTAATCCTAAAATTTATGCAAGCATTGCTTCATTCACATAAATATTTATATAGTTGAAGCTTTAGTTTCAAATTCTAGGAACTATGAAACTTCCACATTCTTCATTCTCAAGGCCACCATAATTTATGCAAGTCTTTGCACCAAATAAGTGTTAATCAAATGTAAATGAGCATACTTACCATGAATTAATACCCATCGAAATTTATGCATTTCTTAGCATAGAGATATCTAATAATAATGAAGTAAAAATGCAAAATGACAATGTTACTCCCCACCAAAGTTTATGTACCTCCTTGCATAAATTTATGTAGGAGGATTATATAATTAATTTCTCATTTCAAAACATTAAATTATTCCCAATTTGATTTTGTAAGTTTTTATTAATATGTATTAAATCTAACATAACTTTAGATTTGTGGATGAATATACATATAAGGCATAATCATATGAACAAATTTTCAATATCATAAATCGAACATTACAACTTTCACTCTCCACGAGTAATACTCAATATTTCTACTAAAATTTACCATGCCTTTGTTTATACCATCCCTTGGTATATAGTACATATTTGGTTCATGCATCAGTATATTTTTACTCTATTTATGTACTTCTATGTATTTTATTTAGATTTTTAGCAAGTGAGGGTTTCTCCTCATGCAAACTCAATGATTTATATTATGCAAGACCTAGATCTTACTCATATAACCATGGAAACAAGGGAGGCAACAAATAATAGGCCTGCACACCTACAGATCACGATACCATATTTATATGAAAATTTAACACATGTAACCCATTCTAAATCTCATGCAAGAGAAGATATGCACTTTTCATCTATAATTTTACCAAAAACAAATAAGAGAGAAAATGAAAAATGATCATAGGAACTAGAGGCAACACTTATCTAAAATTTCAAGCTAGCACCTGACTTGGGAAGGGGCCTTTTACACCCCTCCATAGGCACACATACACTAGTTCTTTCTAAAATTTTCAAACCCCTAGGCATGTTATGATACAACAAGGGAATCCTATCAACTTAGAGAAAATTAGGATGGGTGAAGGCAACTCTCCTTCACAAGTACAAACACATCATAGAACTATTTTTCTTGTTGAACCCGAGGTCTCCAAAAATTTCAAATTCCTTTCAATTAGCTAGCATATCAATATATAAATCCCTCCATTGCTCCAAAATTTCTCAAACATTTCCTTGTCCATTTCTCATCACACTGATGAAACATGCATCAATTCGCGAAACCCTCTACATAGCTAAGTTCCATAGCTATTTGATGAGTTAATGACATGAAAAATTAGTTTAAGAGAGACAAGACACACCACAATTATTCCAATTTACAATTGGTACTTTTCAAGGTGCATTCAGGAACCCAAATCTTTATAAACACTCAAAATATTCCAACAAGCTTTCCACTTGAAAAATGCAACCCTTTTATCACAAAAAATCACCTTTCCAAGCACTTGTGTGTTCCTAGTATTTCTTGGCATGGTTTTAATGAACTTGTAGATGTCCCCTCCACATGTTTTTCCTACTTCCCCACAATATTCATGGGTCAAATCTCAAAATTTGAGATGGGTACTTGCCCATGTTTCCTAATGAAGGTTGAGAGTACTCCACAACCATCATTCAACTTCCATAAATATGGAAAGTAGTTATTTCAACTACCCGTTGCTTCATTCAATGGATTATGAGTTGATGGAAAAACAAGGTAATAAATTTTATATTCAAATTTTCTCATAAATAATCGGGTGAAGTTTTTCTGGTGATATCATGCATGGTCAATTTTTTGTACCCCCTTGTTGCACTGAAAATTGTCATCTTGACATTCTGCTATTTGTATGAGCTCATTATCACTCATACTTCCTCCTTTGCAAGTCTAACACATCAGTTCCTCATGTCAAGCCTTGAAAATAAGAGAAAAGTTCTTAAAAAGCTCCTTAATTTTGGTATCGCACTTTCTCTTCGTCTTGCCTGCAGTCCCGCACCTAATGTTCATGACTCCTGCGTACCTGAACGCGCTTTTTCTGTGTTATGGGTGCGGACCCCTGTAAAAGATTAAAAAGGCGCAAGTAAACTCAAAAAGCTCACTTTCAGTAAATTCTAGAAGCCTTTGGAAGGAATCTTGCGGTGGCAGAATTGCTCTTTTGAGGTTCATGTATCCCTTACCTTAAGGAGCTAACCCCTTGATGTCAGGAGCTTATCCCTTTGACGGAGGATTCTATCACTTCATATTTGGAACTGAAACCTCCTCTTTTGCACTATAAAAAGAGGCATTGGGTAGCCTTAAGGAGAGTTCAAGCTTTAGAATTATTTGAGGTTAAGTGCTGTTGGGATTCAGACTCATTTAATTAAGATTTTGTGAGGAGAGATCACAAACCTCTATATGTCTCGGTTGGAAGAGTGCAAGTCTTGTCAGAGTAGAGGATATTCCTGCTTCGGACCCCGGGAAGGCCTGTTCAACATCAAGGCTAAGGTTTTCCTTCTTTCAAAGTTAATACAAATGAATTCATTTTTCTCAATACTCTATTAATTAACTATTTATTTCATGGATTCCTTGATCACCATGATAGGCATGATTTATAATATTTACTATATAGGTGCTATTTAATGTTTGCTTGTTTGTGACTGCAGGTCTATAAAGATAACTCCTTCAAGTGATCGAGGGGCAACTACTTCGAACAAGCATTGGATCTACAGTAAGACCTTAACACCTTTATAGTATTCTTTTGTAAATCACATATGTCTAGAGACAGATAGGTTTATTTGGCTGTTTGTTGCTAGATTACCTTTTGGTACTAGAGAGATCGATCTTGTTCGTAAGATTGATTTATCCGGTCAACAAATTGGCGACTCCGTCGGGGAAGGATTCTTGTTTTTTGGTTTTCCTTTATTTTGACTTGAAAAAATGATTTTTCTGGTTTTTGATTGATGGATACTTGCCTGGGTAGCTTAGGTTTACTTTTCTTTTAAAATTTTTGAAGTCTTTTGTGTTTTTCTTGAACTTTTCTGGGGACCACACTTTGTTCTCTTGCACAGTGCGGGCAGTTTTTCACTTTCCTTAAGTAACCAGTGCGGGACCGCACCTGTTACTTCTGGGGCCTGTGGACCCTGTTAATGTTTTTGAAAAAATGAAGATTTCTTCTTCCAGTTTATGTTTAATTTGATTTAGGGTTTCTAGGATCTGCCTAGATCTGTATTGTTCCTGTCTGTTAGCCACCCATATTTTTCTGTCATATCAGCTAGTGGCTAAATGATTCTTGCAGCCTTCAAGAAACAATTTCAACCCTAAAATTGTTGGTGCTTGAAGTCTTTTTGATGAATCCATAACTACTGGTTAATCTTCACAGCTGTTTCCCTCTTTAAAACCTCTGATATCCTGCAAAAATCCAAGTCAAAAAACTGCTGCATTGCCCTTTTTCCCCTCCCTTTCTTACAAGCTAACCCCATTTTCCATTTTCCTTTTTCCCATGAAAACCCCACAAAACCATATGTTTTCCCCTATCCCTTCATAAATTTCATTTCCTAAGGTTAAAAACCCACTTTTTAACCTTGTCGGAACCTTAAATCCTTTGGAAAATGATTGAAAAGCCATAGAAAATACATATTTTTGTGTATTAAGGTTTTTAGCCCCCGCGGGCTAAGCCCTTCACCCTTTTCATCCATAAGCCCGAGCGCTAGAACCGCGCGCGAAACCAAAGGGCGCTTATCATTTCATTTTAAGTTTTCCGCCCAAAACATTAAAAAAAACCTTTACAAAACATCAAAAATCGGGTTTTATAATGTTTTGATTTATCCGCATGTGCAAATTAGTTTTTAATCACAGCCGTCGATTTGCTCCGCAGATCGGACGAAGCAGAGCGCTCTCCCGGTGGACCCCCCATTTCCCGCGCCGATTTCTAAATACCACCTGTTTCCATTCCGCAACACCTTTCAGGCAAAGCCGGTTTTCTCCCGTCGGCCAGTGATTCCATATGCTGGCCGACACATGTCCTCGACACTGTTTCAAAACCACCGCGCGACCGAAACATTTCGCGCATTAAAGTTCGTACCAGAGACGCCTAGCGAAATTCACCTCCACCATCCGATCTAACCCCTCCCATCTGACGGTTGTCAATCCCCCGATCTGCTCGACCGTTAACCAACCTGCTCGTCGTTTAGCCAGGCCCCCACGCAACAGAAAATCAATTTCCGCCGTCGATCTCTGCAGATCGATGGCTCACATTTAAACTCTCGATTCCGTTGCCCGGTCAACACTTTTTCCTCTGACCTTTCGTTGCCCGATCCCGGTCGTCGATCATCGCGCGATCGACGGCTCAGATTCATCCTTTTCCATTGATCGCCCCGTTCAAACTTGACCGTCGATCTCTGTAGATCGACGGTCCAGAATTAATCTCCTTTTGACCTATTCCACGATCACCCAGATTTGATCCTGGCCATTGGATGATGCCATCCGACGGCCCACGCTCCTCCACACAGTCCCCGATGCAGATTGACCTATACGCAGGATTATATAACATTTTTTCGTGTTTTTTGCAGGCTTAAATGTATTTTCTGTCATTTCCAAAGAAGATTCGACGACTGAGGGTAACGACCCTCCCTTGTTCGATTCTGTAATATCCCCAAAGGGAAATAACCAGTAATACACAGAAATATGCCAGACAGATATATAAAACAAAATGCTGGAACCAGATAATGGATCAAGTACTCATAGAATGCCAGAAAACTAAGCCATTTTATTAATCTCAGAACACATAGATAGGAGTACAAGATAATCAGAATGAGTGCACCTATCCTTGCCCTAGGCAAGTGGAGACCCTCTCAGACAAACAATGGCTGCAAATAAGGACAGCGTCCTAGCTGGCTGAAGAACTGCTATGAAGACTGAAGCTGGAATGCACTGGATCTATGAGATGGAACTAGACAGATGGCTGATCTCAATCCTCCAAACAGCCTCCAGAGAATGTGAAACTGAAGCTCCACCACCAATCAAACCCTCACCAATGAAAACGCTATCCCTGCTAATGACAGCGCAGAAGACAGATGAAATGCTGGCCACAAACCCTCCAGATGAGATGATCAGCTCCTCAAGGCTGGAAGCACTGAAAAACGCTGTCCAAACCTGCACACAAGATCCTACTCATCAGATCAGCGTCCTCTCTGACTGGTTCTGCGTCCTCTATGCTCGAATGCAAGCGCCGGTCACGACCTCCCCCTGTCCGGATACGTGTCTGTCCTCCCAGGATGGTCTCCCAAGGCTGAATGCGCTGTCTCTTGGATCTGGTGCCGGATCTGCCAATATCTCCTCGGATACGCAACCTCCAAAGGCTGGATGCGATGCTGTCTCTCCGGATACTTTCTGGAGGCTAGATACATAGTATCTCTCGGATCACCGTCACTCAGGAGTGCAGGATGCAGTGTCTCTTCGGATGCGCGTCCTTCCTCCCTCGGAACATCGTCCTGCCTCTCGGATACGCACCGATCACTAGAAGGTTCCTCCTCTCTCGTCTCACGACTGCGCTGCCTGGCCCCCGAGATGTTACTCGGAAAATAACCTTACTAGGGCAGGCACTCGAAGTCCCCCGAAGCTAAGGGTGAAACCAGAAATAACCTTACCAGGGCAGGCACTCGAAGTCCCCCGAGGCTAAGGGTGAGATCTCCGACCGGAGACACTCGGTTGCACTAAACAGTGCTGCAGACCGACTAAACAACCGGCGTGCTGAAGCAGACAGAAGTCTAGCTCTCAATTTCAATATCAAATCATGCATGCCAAATGAAGTGGAAACCCCTCCTTTTATAGTGCTAAACTCCCTCCAAAACCTTAACTGCGTCCTTCACCCTCCTTGGCCTGCGCAGTTACCCTTGGGTCAGCGTGAGGCCTCCCCTCATACACGTGTGAACCCCCAAGGCCACCCCTTTAAGTTACAACGTCAATCAAATAGGAAAGCACTTTATTTTATAAAGTGAGTTGACCCCTCTTATTTCTCACTTTATTTATTATTTTTAGCTAAAGCGGCAAAATTAAACAAAAATGAAATATTCCAATTAGCAATGCTAATTAGGAATATTACAGTCTCCCCCGGCAAAACGTTGCTTGTCCTCAAGCAACTGAAGTGATGGATGCTGTAAAATCTTCTCGCTCTCCCAAGTGGCATCCTCATCCGACAAAAATTGCTTGTCCTTAAGCAACGCTTGAACAAGCCTACTCTCTAGCTGATGCTCCCCACCAGTACTGCAAAATGTGCCTGGGTCCCACTGAAACCTCTCTGTCTCCTGCATCACCCTGATACGAAGGGATATCTCAATGCCAGGATCCCAAACTGGTCTCTCATGGTACCAGCCAATCAATAGTCCTCCCGGATCCCATCGCCACTGTGGCCAATAATAGCCCAAGTCCCATGGCTCGGACTGCTCACTGCCTCTGGCTATGACTAAAGACCATGACTGCTGCTGCTCTGCATCTATGAATGTGTAAGTTGGCCCATCAACTGTGAACCAACTCATCACCTCTCTCCAATCAAGGAATGGAGTCGAAAATATAATGAGGAATATCTCCCTCCTGTGGATCCTCCATCTCCAAGCAATCATCCAGACAAAATGAGCCACCTCCCAACAAGGCAAATCCTGAAAATCTCCTTCCACCTCAAGCTCTGGTAATGAAGGTGGGCTGAAAATATGAACTTGGCAAGCATCATAGCTTACCCCATGCTGTCCTTCTCTCCACTCATGACAAGTGTAGAGTCTATGCTGATCCCGGGCTGCAAAATCATTGCCCTCCAATGGCAAAGTGAAAAACAATCCACCATAGAAGGTTCCTCTATCAATGAAGAACAAGCTGGCCCAAAACAAACCATCCATGAAGAATATGACATGGTCATCATGGATCACCCTAATGAGATGTTTGCTGACAGTTCTACATGAGGATACATAATGCAAACAATCTCTCACAAGGATACAACGTAGTCTCATCCACCGCAACTTCAGAAAATTACACGGCAAACAATGTACAAGATTCATCACATCTACTAATGGATAGTAAATGGCTGAATATGACAACAACATAAGGCCAAACACTTGCCCATAGCTGTACAATGGATGAATATCAATCTCATGGCCCACCTCAAAAGAGAACACATATGTAGTAGTGGTGACCATGCCTCCTCCCATGCTCCTATTAGAACATGTAGTGCAGAAAATACTCAAAGGCACATTCAGCTCATGTGTCTCTCTCATAATCAAGCCTCCCATACAAATCTGACCATATGCTGGAAGTAAGATGGTACATGGATCCATAAATGAGTCCTCCATAGTGTTTTGGCATGCTATGAAGGAAAATGAACCATGTGCTGCAAGAAGATAATCCTCCTCATGCTTGGAAACCCAAGTCAAGAAGAATATGCCATAGATGTCTCTATCATCATTACCTCCTCTTTGTGCAACAAATATGAAGTGATCCTGGGACCTATGGGTTATAGATCCACCATATCTCTGCTGCGCACACTTCATCCATAATGTTCTGCTCCAAAGTGACAACGCCGGGAGCTCATGCAAATAAGCTCCTGTCAATACCAGACTCTGCTCTTTGACATGCTCCTTGTCAAAGACTCCTCTAATACTGCTGCAACAAGTGTGGAATACTCCCCAAGATGGAAGTGCTTCCCCGTCATCATCAAAGATCAAGGAGATAGTGCCATCCCCTCTTCCTGCAACATTATGCAAAGTGTGAGAGCAAATCTGCCCTTGCTCTCCCAGAAACAAACCAAGCAACCAAACAATTTGCTGCCTCCCCATACTTCCATCATACAACTCATGTGATGAAGACATAACGAGTATCATAGCAACACCATGCATACATAGTCTATGCTGCTCCATGATGCAAGTATCCAGCCATCTTTCCTCCACCCTCCGACTCTTAGGAAGAGTGTTTGCCAAGAGATGGCCAAACTCTTTCAAGAGTAACCAGCGCAACCAAGCCTCCTGCTGCCTGGTAGCACAGATCTGCAAGTAGCCTCCTAGCTCCTTGCTCATCATCCCCATCCACTCAATCACGTGTGGATGCCTCCTTCTCCTCATCCGGTTACTCCTCCCATGAGGGCTACCATCCTCCCAAATCAAATTTCTGATTTTGCACTTCATGGGATTTTGAAGTATAAACTTCTCAAGGATCAATGAGACCCTATCAAGAATCAAATAGGTGGCAGGCAAAAACCTCCCATCATGATGTGTGTGGCTCAAGGAATGTCCAACACAAGCATGAGAGATGTTATCCATCTGAAGATGTCCCCCATATTCTATCTGCTCTTGTGAGAAGGGAAGAAAGTCATCGCACCCCATGGTGTGTCGAAGTGCATCTCCAGTGAGATCTCTCCTTGAGAGCTCCTCTTCATCCGTAGTCTGCTCCATCGAGTACCAACTCAAAATCTCTCGCCATCCAACCTCAACACGTGGCTGCTGTACCCTGTGCAACTCTAATCGTCTCATCCCATTATCCAAGTCAATATATGAGACCTGACTAGGTGGCTCTGCCTCTCTCTCTCTCTAATGGGAAGAGATGACCCAACAATACTGCTAGTCCCATCCATGCATGCCTGAAGGGGAATGATCTGACGCTCCCTCGTGCCCTCTGGTTGTACCATCAGGGAATCCAGCTGTTCCCCAATGCGGACCAACTTGGCCGCCGACTTGGCACAAGTCACTCTCATACCCTCCAGCTCTTGGTCCTACAACAAAATGGTCTCCCGTACTGACGCGGCCTTCTCCCTCAAAACTCGAAGGTCCGTCCGAAGCCGATGATACCGCTGTCTGCGACCATCATCCGATACCTCTGTATCCCTTAGTGCCTCATCGATAATGGATATATCTCCTGATACCTCACCCATCTGTCGTGTGCTGCTACCATCCGAAGACTCGGACATGGCTCCAGTCATCACCTCAGTGGATGGCTCTACTGGGGTAGGCTCTACCTCCTCCACTACGATATCAACCGATACGGTCAAGGACTCTAATGACGGTGAGTCCTGTGTCACACTAGGTGCATCCTCGAACTCCCTGCAATCCTGGGTGTCCTCATCCTCCAAGTGTGAGGTAACCATTTTAATGGTTTTCCTCTCTGATACTCGGTCAAGCTGGAAAGAGGTATCCAACTTGTCCACCCAAGCTCTTTCTGAGCGCCTGGATGACCCGTCAAATGTCGGTAGATGGAATCTGTCCACTGTGCGCTGTAAGCCCCTATCATGTGAGTGCTTGTTCCCTCTGTGAAAGTTGTGAGGTCTACTATCACGCTGGAGCTGAACATAATCTCTACTAGCTGTGCGGTGGTAGTCTCCACCATGATGATGCTGGTGCCCTCGGAGTCTAATGCCATACTGGATCCAGATATACTTTCTGAACGAGAGAGCCTTCATGAACGCTGGTCCTAAAGCCTGGTACTCTGCAAGAATGTCAGCCATCCGACCCGGATCTATCTCTTGCTGTACTGTTGTCCCTGTGTCCTCTGGCAAGAATGTGGGCATGGTAGGACGTGTGGGTGTATGTGATGCCATATGCGGAGTGGCAACATGCTCCGGCAAATGGTGGGATATGCACGATCCCTCACCAATCTGAAAACCCCTTGAGGTTTCCCGCTGCCTAACCGCTAGCGCAGCGAGTCTCTGATTGATCTCCATGGCCAAGAACCTCTGTGACATCATCCTCTGTGACGTCTCCTGCATGTGTTGGAGGAGCATTTCTCTAAATCTCCTCTCATCATCATCAACTGCCATCAGCTCTTTCTGCTATGTGTCTACAGGCTCCTCAGAAACTGCACGGCTACTGCAAAACCATATTGCTGCTTAACTTCGACCTCCGATTTACTCATCGAAAACTACTCAGAAAATTCCAGGAATTTGGGAAGGTGATCCTTGTCCAAAACCCAGAAAAACCCAGAAAACGTTTCTCCTAATTCCAAACTTCAAAATTTGACCCTTTTTATTTTGGCCCTTTTCCAACTGCGTTTCTGGTATTGCACTGCTATTGCTCTCCAAAATTCCAGCAACCCTCTGTATGATCTCTCTCCCAATGTCATAGACCACAGGCTGAGCCAAAATTATGCTTTGATACCACTGTAATATCCCCAAAGGGAAATAACCAGTAATACACAGAAATATGCCAGACAGATATATAAAACAAAATGCTGGAACCAGGTAATGGAACAAGTACACATAGAATGCCAGAATACTAAGCCATTTTATTAATCTCAGAACACACAGATAGGAGTACAAGATAATCAGAATGAGTGCACCTATCCTTGCCCTAGGCAAGTGGAGACCCTCTCAGAACAAATTAACGATAAATGCAAAATAAGTACGACGTCCTATTGTTGGTAGCTAACTATGAGGAAATGAAAAAGGCCCCGGATTGCCTTTGGATCTATGATTTGGAACTAGACGAATCGTTTGATCTCAATCACTCAAACGACCTCCGGAGAATGTGAGCGAGCTCCACCATAATCAAACCCTCACCAATGCTCATTCTTGTCCACTGTGTGTGTAACGCGGAGAAGACGGATGATGCTGACCTGACCCTCCGGATAGGTAATCAGCTCCTCAAGGGGTTTGGAAAGCAACTGGCTTGTTGTCCAAACACACCGCACACAGATCCTACTCATCAGATCAGCGTCCTCTCTGACTGGTTCTGCGTCCTCTATGCTCAGATCTGCTGGATCTGAAGCCTCCCTGTCCAGATCTGCGTCCTATCACTCCAGATCTGCGTCCTCCAAGGCTAGATCTGCTGCTATCTCTTCAGATCTAGGCTGGATCTGCCAATATCTCCTCAGATCTGCAACCTCCAAGGCTGGATCTGATGCTATCTCTCCAGATCTGCACCCTACAGAGCTAGATCTGCGAATATCTCCTCAGATCTGCATCCTCCAAGTCTGGATCTGCCAATGTCTCTTCAGATCTGCGTCCTTCCTCCCTCTGAAACAGCGTCCTACCTCTCAGATCTGCGCAGTCACCAGAAGGGGTTTCCTCCTCTCTAAATCTCCACCAGAAAACTGCTGCTACTTACCACTGAAACTGAAGGATGATGCTCAGAAAATAACCTTACCAGGGCAGGCACTCGAAGTCCCCCGAGGCTAAGGGTGATGCCAAATAACCTTACCAGGGCAGGCACTCGAAGTCCCCCGAGGCTAAGGGTGAGATCTCCGACCGGAGACACTCGGTTGCACTAAACAGTGCTGCAGACCGACTAAACAACCGGCGTGCTGAAGCAGACAGAAGTCTAGCTCTCAATATCAATATAAAATCATGCATACCAAATGAAGTGGAAAACCCTCCTTTTATAGTGCCAAACTCCCTCCAAAACCTTAACTGCGTCCTTCACCCTGCGCAGTTACCCTTGGGTCAGCGTGAGGCCTCCCCTCATACACGTGTGGACCCCCAAGGCCACCCCTTTAAGTTACAACGTCAATCAACTAGGAAAGCACTTTATTTTATAAAGTGAGATGACCCCTCTTATTTCTCACTTTATTTATTATTTTTAGCTAAAGCGGCAAAATTAAACAAAAATGAAATATTCCAATTAGCAATGCTAATTAGGAATATTACAGATTCCTCCAAGGAAATCATCCACAGGGTTTAAAATAACGTTATATTGGTGTTTTCATAGGCATTGATGCCTTACATACCCTGCGCAGCCCTACACGACAGAAAAAACCATGAAGATCAATGCAGAGAAAGAGTATCAGATGTTGAAGACCAAAAATGAATCAGAACAGCAGATTAGTGGACAGATTTGTGGGGATTAAGGCTAAGACAGTTATCAAACACCTAAATCCCCGGATCTAAAACACAGATTAAAGGAAAATCAAAAGTGTTTATCAGACAAAATGCCTCCACCGCCATATCTGAGGCGAATTGATTCCTCAACCACCACAGTGCCACCTATTGCCTCAAAACACTCAATCAAGAGCCGAATTTATGGAGCAGGATCATATATTATGCCTCGAAGCAGCCGAAGAAATTACTTCTGCCATGAAATTTATTAACAGACATCCGCAGAGTAACCCTAATGATACACCGAGCCTCAAAAGTCAAATGAAGCTCCCACTGAGCTCAAATCATGAGTGTAAATCAATTAATGCAGTGAAACACCTGTATGGTTTCTTCATTGAGCCTCCAAGGGCCAAGAAGACATTAACTCTGCATTAATTGTATTTGAGATCTTTATTCAGATCTCACCTCCTCATCCTTCTATAAATACTTCAATAGAAGATGAGTGAGGGGTTGGTTGCTAATGTAATTGCTGAAGCAGTGTTATGTAATTGAGCTGGAGATTTCTGTTTGTAAATAGTGATTCACTGGCTCTTGGAGCTCTGCTTGTAATAGATAAGTTAGGTCGTGAAGAGAGATGAACTGAGACATTGAATTTGAAGATTGTAACTGGTTTGGAGCATCAATACAAGCTGATTTATGGGATCCTGGTCTATGCTGACGGTGATGTTATTCTTATTGTAACTTGTGATTTTGTTTTTGTTTTCATTATGTTCCATTTTCTGCTGTAAAGAACAGTTTAAACAGGGTTAGGACCTACTGTATATCAGTAACCTTCTCTGGCTGAGAAACCTTTATTTCAATGTTTTCTTTCAACTGTGTTATTTGGAAATGATTCAATTCAGTTTAAGCATAGGAATGTTGGCGTTCCCTCGTCTTATTGTCTTAGCTGAATATTATTTTTGAATGTTACTTTTAGTATATGTTGTGTGAAGATGAACTGAGGAAATTATGGTGAGCCCTGGTCCCAGTCTTGTTTGCTCAACTATTTGATTGTTTCCCTTAGGATGTGTTAAAAGATGACTAGTTTCAAAGTACTTATCAGATCTTAGGCCATTCTGTGTTATCTTTGTGATTGTATTGAAAGTAACTAAGTAAAGAAGAGCTAGGAGAGGATTTGTGGTGCGCCCAGCCCGCTAGCTTCTAATCCAAAGGTTGCCTTCAAGTTTCCCTTTGTTTTTATATGTTTTCTATTAGAAGTATATCAAAGGCTGGATAGTTTCAAAGCACTTACCAGATCCTAGTTTGCTTCTATGTTTTTCTTAAGTGCCTGGTAAAAGGCTGGCTAGTTTCAAAGTACTTACCAGATCTTGGGCTTCTCTTTGTTCTTCATTTGTTTTTTCTCCTTCTTATTGTTTCACTCCATTCCATAAATCAAACCTTAAAGAGATACTTAAGCATAGATGACTTGCCCCATAGACCACTCTTGAACCTGATTTGCTTCAATTAAATCCTCTTATGACTCCATAGCCCAATGGATTGAAAATTGCCACCATCTTTCATCTTGATCGAAGCTTACTCTTGTTGCTTGCAACTTTTCACTTTTGAACCTATTTGCATATAGATCTTTCCGCCTCAGGCAGTAATCATGTTCAACCATCCAAAAACAAAACAAATCCCTGATCATCATAACTAGCCTAATATCATTACCTTAATCTTTCAAAGACAAATCCATCTTTGTACACATTGGAGAGATCCCTCTCCGGATTCAGGAGGGCTAGATCCTAGAATCCCAAAGTTGGTTGAAATGATGTTAACTCTGTGATCGGAATTTTGCCAATCTTGCTTATCACAGAGACCTAACATTTCTGGCGACTCCGCTGGGGAATTGAGTTGAGTTTTCACCTTTTTTCCCTTTTATTTTCACACAAACCTTGAGAGTAAAAAGCAGCCTTTTCAAGCACTACCAAGAAATGGTAATCATGATGAAGCTTATTTGAGTTAGTGACAATCTAGGTTAATCTTAGGATTCTGATAAGTCCTCATCTAACCTTGAAAAACTAGCTAGCTTAGCCATAAGAGTAGACTGTCTTTATTTCACATCCATAGCTAAGTTTTGAAACAAAGTTAGGACATTCTTGCAAACCACAAATAAAAAAAATTTAGAAAATACCAAAAACATTTCAGATTGGTAGTAAAACTCTTGCTCTTACATGTCACTTACCTTTGATTGTGTTTTAGCCTATACTCTTAGGCAGAGTGTGGAAAGGGCCAGGTAGCCTCCAAATCTCATCCTCTTTGGAGGTGACATATCTGGTGAATGCCCTCCCAGTCAATCTCTGATTAGAGTTTGTTGTGTTTTGGGATATCCTTGAAAAGGGATGTTTCACAAGCACTGTGGTCGACAGTGTATCTCTTTGAAAACACTCTGAACTTTCCACCTGGCGACTCCACAATCCTGAACAGACCTTAAGACTCCAATGGGAAGAACCCTTATTATTGTAATATCCTTCAAACTTAGTGAGAAGGCTGTAGGATTAAAATTGGGAAAACAGACTAGTTAACCTCTCAAAAATTGTCATATTTGGTTGAACTTGTCTAATTTATTTGGGTCTAAAAACACAACATAGTGGCTCCTAGAAAGATTCACACTAGAGCCTATCCTGACCCTGATCCACCTGAGATAGTTGAAAATCCAGAAAGTATCCTTAGGAAGTCTCCTAAGATAGAATCCTCAACTATTTTCAGATCTCACATAAGAGCCAATTCAGTCCCTGAAAATTTTTCAGCTCTACAGAAATCACAAACTGACCTATTAAATCCACTTAGAACTAGGTCCCTTGATGATTTAGATCAATTAGATTCTGAGTCTTCACTTTCATCTCCTGAAACAAGTGAACATCTTGGTAGCAGAGAAACAACACCTCCTGATTTACATTTTCTTTATGATTTAGGTGTCTCTCATCCAAGATCAACTCAGCAATCTACCGCTGTTACATCCACCTCTGTTCATCCTGCATCCACTGTTCAAACCACTTCATTTCAACCCACCCCACCTCTTGTCAATCCGCCCCCACCACCTGTCATGGCAGCATGGTATGCTCCCTTAGTCCTTCCTGTACCATTAGTCAATCTTCCACAGGACTATCAATCCAAAATCCCATTGTATGATGCTAGCAACACTACAACTGCATCACAACATGTGGATAAGATGAATGACTACTTTGACAGAAACGAAATTGATGATGATTCTGTCAAGCTCAGATTATTTGCTCAAAGCTTAGGGGGAGAGGTAAGAAAATGGTTTAAAGGCTTAGCCCCCCCATAGTATACATGATCTCCAAGGCTTTCATCAAACATTCTTAAACAAATGGGAAGTGAGGAAGAATCCTCTCCAAGTCCTTGCTGACTATAACAATCTCCATAGGAATCCAGGGGAAAGTGTACAAGCTTATTGTACTAGGTTTAACAGTGTGTACAATGCACTCACCCCTGAATTAAAACCTCCACAAGGTTCAGCTTTAAACAATTTCCCTGAAGGTTTTGATGCTGATATGACCTATTCATTAAGAGAGAGATTTTTCAACCCTTGAAGATATGCAAAGAGGTGCTCTTTCTGTGGAAGTTAACCTTATGAAGAAGAGGGCAAGAATGAAAGCTGAAAAGAGAGTATCTTTCAGAGAGGAATCATCATCTTCTATGCCAAACTCAAAGATGGAAAGAATGATGGAAGAAATGATGAAGAAAATGAGCATTCTTGAGAGAGCACAAGCAAGTCAAATTCAAACTGCTCCTCAAAATAGAAACCAAAACCAGAATTCGAGTATGAGAAGGAACCAACCTCTAAACAGAACTAGGGAATATGATCAACATATCACTCCTCCTTTTCATCAAAACTATGTAAGTGAGGTTGAGGAAACCGATGAAATAACAGAGGATAATGATATGAACCTTTTTGGGGTAGATGATGATGACTTTGAGGTTCATTATGATAGGAAACAAGGTCTTTATACACCATACGACGACAAAAGAGATGATAATGAAAATTATTATCAAAACATGGAAAATGCCATCACAGAACCTTCAAAAGAATATGAACTCAGAAGTAAATCTAGTCAACAAACCCCCAACAACAAAACCTCTCACAAATCTTCTCAAAACAACACTGCAACCAAGCCTAAAACAGTCAAACAAAAGGACAAAACAGTGGCTGATAATTCTGGTAAAGGTGAACAAAAAGACACTCAACATCTTGAAAAACAGAGTGCAAACATAAGCAGTGATAACACTTCAGCTAGTACTCCTATTTCAACCATTGTGTCAAATGTAGATAAAACGAATCAGCAAGCTGTTGTTGCTGATAAAGTGGCAGTAAACAAGGCTGAAACCAGCACCTTAAAGAATCAAATTCCTTTCAGCCTGAAACAGGAAATCTCAAAAATCAAAATCGTTGTTCCCTTGACTGAGTTAGCTGCCCATCATCTATATAAAACCCAAATTTTGAAGGCTTTAAACATAGAAGAAAATGAGGATACACTCAATCTTAATGATGACCAACCAGAGCTGATTTTTGGTCCAAAGATTGAAGGTAAATTTCAAGAGGGGCCTGTCCCTCCCTTTTATGTAAGTTTGAACATTCATGACAAAATTCTACACAATGCTATGCATGACTCAGGTGCTTCCCATAATTTAATGCCAAAAGCTGTAATGGAAAGCCTGGGTCTTGAAATTACCAGACCTTACAAAGACCTGTACTCCTTTGACTCAAGCAGAGTTAAATGTCTAGGATTGATCAAAGACCTTTGTGTTAACTTAGCCCAGATTCCAGCCAAATGCTTAGTTATGGATGTTGTTGTGGCTGATGTACCCCCAAAGTATGGAATGCTTTTATCAAGATCTTGGGGGGCTAAGTTACAAGGGACTATGCAGATGGACATGACCTATGCAACTATCCCTGTTTTCAATCAGACTAGAAGACTTTACAGGGAGTATCATATGCAATACATAGTTACAAGTCAAGACAGACCTCAAAACTCCCCTCTGTATTCTATGAGTATAGGCCTTGATTCTTTTATCATGTTTAATGATGAAACACTCCCTGAACAAATCAATTTAACGGGATCAATGGATGAAACAGAGGAAGAGGAACACAACACTGAAGTGTCAAAACAGTTTGCTACATTTGAAAACATTCACCAAAGCGAAGTAAAACTGAAAATGATCCTCTTTGGACTATGTATTTTGATGGGTCATGCACTAGAACAAATGCTGGTGTAGGTGTCTGGATTACTAACACTGATAGCAAGCACACAGAATGTA
The DNA here is from genome assembly GCA_034641835.2 of Pinus albicaulis. Lineage (NCBI taxonomy): Eukaryota > Viridiplantae > Streptophyta > Pinopsida > Pinales > Pinaceae > Pinus > Pinus albicaulis. The sequence goes on along the minus strand of CM076577.1, from coordinate 1,332,484,691 downwards.
TTTCCTGCAAATTAAACTTTCAGTGTTCAAACAACATAGCGGAGTACGAATCCCTACTTTTAGGCCTGCATTTGCTGAAAAAGTTAGGAGCCAAGAGAATAAATGTGTATGGGGATTTTGAGTTAATAATTAGGCAAGTCAATGGGGAGTATAATGCGAATCATCCCAGACTTAGGGCCTATCGGAATGATGTCATGGATCTTTTGAAAAAGTTTGAGGAGTCCAAACTAATTTTTGTCCCGAGAAAAAGAAATCTTATAGCCCACAATTTAGCCTTTGCAGCTAGGACATGTTTAATGCCATATCAGATCGATGATTGTTCACCTCAAATAAAATTTAGACCAGCTGTGCCTGATAATAAAAAATATTGGCAGGTGTTTGACGGAGATAAACAAATAGAAGACTTCATGCAATTCAGAAATGAATTTGAACTGCATAGTTCAGATTCAGATTATGATACAGACTGCAGTGAAGAAAATTTTCTTGGTGAGGAAGAGCCTTCTCCTGAGCTTGTCAAAATTAACTTTCAGACTAGCAAACTTAGAAACGAAGCAGAATTGAGTGCAGAATTAGAAACAGAAGGATTAGAAACTCTACATTCCAAAGATGAAAGTTTGCCAAGTGGTCTAACACCTTTAGAGGAGTTGTTCGATTTTAACGACGTGGCCAAAAAGCCCACACTAGAACCTGTAGAAACTGAGGTGGAAGAATGCAACATAGGCAGTGAGGAAAAACCGAAAATAATCAAACTGTCCAAAACTTTGCCAGCTCACATTAAACTCGAATACATAGAGTTGTTCAAAGAATTTTCTGATGTTTTCGCATGGAGTTATGAAGATCTTAAGTCCTATGACACTGAAATAATACAGCACAAAATCCCTCTTAAAGAAAACCAAAAACCATTCAAACAGAAACTGCGCAGAATAAACCCTGTCCAGTTACCATTGGTTAAGAAGGAAATCATGAAGATGCACGATGCCGGTATTATTGTCCCTATTAGGTATTCTGAGTGGGTGTCTAATCTGGTGTCTGTTAGGAAGAAAACTGGAGAAATCAGGCTTTGTATAGACTTTAGAAATTTAAACAAAGCTTCGTTAAAAGACAACTACCCTTTACCAAAAATGGATCATATTTTACAAAGGGTGGTAGGGTCTGGAAGAATTTCTTTGCTAGATGGCTATTCAGGGTATAATCAAGTCTTAGTCTACCCTGATGATCAATTAAAGACAGCTTTTACTACACCATGGGGTACTTTCATGTATGTGAAAATGCCTTTCGGTCTAATGAATGCTGGAGCAACCTTTCAAAGAGCCATGGACATAGCATTCTCGGAAGAATTGGGTTTCTTCATCATTATCTATCTTGATGATGTCACTGTGTTTTCAAAAACAGATGAATAACACTTAGAACATTTGAGGAAAGGTTTCGAGAAGTGCAAAAAGTTTGGAATATCTTTGAACCCTAAGAAGACACTATTTGGTCTCCAAGAAGGTAAACTTCTTGGGCACATTATTTCAGAAGAGGGTATAAAGATAGATCCAAAGAGGATTGAGGCCATATTGCAAATCTCTCATCCTCGAAACATCAAAGAGTTGCAATCTTTCATTGGGAAGATTAACTTTTTGAGAAGGTTCATCCCCAACTTGGCTGAGCTCCTTAGGAATATCACAAATATGTTGAAGAAGGAGCAAGGGATAAAATGGACCTTGGAAGCAAAGACATCCTTTGAGCTGGTGAAACAAGCATTAACCAAAACACCGGTTCTCATAAGCCCTGATTTTTCAAAAGATTTTTATATCTTCTCATTTGCATCGGAACATACCATTGCTGCTGTCCTTTTACAGAAAAATCCACAAGGACAAGAGCAGCCTATTGCATTCTTTAGCAAGGCATTGAGGGATGCCCCTTTGAAGTATAACATTATGGAAAAGCAAGCTTTTGCTTTGGTGAAAGCATTGAAAGACTTTAGGGTATACATCCTTCACTCACACATCATTGCCTTTGTCCCAAATTCAGTTGTCAAAGATATTCTAACACAGGACCAAGGTGGTAAGAGAGGTAAGTGGGTTGCTGTTATTCTTGAATATGATTTAGAGATAAAACCCACTAAGCTCATCAAAGGCCAAGGTCTAGCTAGATTAATGGCTGAATCAAATTGTGAAGTTCTTGATATTAACATGATTAATGCTTTGGATAACCAAGAAGAATTCTCAACTCCCATTGTTGAAGACCATTTTAGGAATTCTCCTTGGTATGCTGATATTGTCTATGTTTTGCTTAATTTAAATATGCCTCCTGGTTTGACAAAAACAAAGGCAAGGTTCTTGAAATTGAAAGCTGTAAACTATTGCATTATTGATAAATGTCTTTATTGGAAAAATGCAAGTGGTATATTGCTTAAATGTTTGCCTGAGTTTGATGCAGAAAAAGCTAAGCAGGAATTCCATGAAGGAGAGTGCAGAGGTTATTTATACTGGAAGTCAATAGCCAACAAAATTTTGAGGGCTGGTTTCTATTGGCCCACTCTTTTTCCTGATGTACACAAGATGACCACTACTTGCCATAAATGCCAATTGTTTGAAGGCAAGAGAAAATTATCACCCCTTCCTCTGCATCCAATAACTGTTGAAGCTCCTTTTCAACAGTGGGGACTTGACTTCATAGGAGAAATCCATCCACCATCCTCTGCCTAGCATAGGTGGATTCTTACAGCCACAGACTATTTCACTAAGTGGATAGAAGCCATCCCTTGTAGGCAGGCCAATGATTCAGTTATCATAAAATTCATGGAGACTAACATTCTCTCCAGATTTGGCTGTCCTACCAAGATCATCACAGATAATGCAACAACATTTGGATCAAAGAAAATGGTTGACTTCTGTCATAGATATCAGATAACATTGGGACATTCCACAGCCTATTACCATTAGGGTAATGGACTTGCTGAATCTTCAAACAAGAGCCTAGTGAACATAATCAAGAAATTGTTGGAGGACAATAAGAAGTCTTGGCACACAAAGCTGGTCCATGCACTTTGGGCTGACAGATTGACTTTGAAAAAATCTATTGGTATGTCACCTTTCCAGCTTGTGTATGGTACCGATGCAATTTTTCCTAACAGCCTTGGTGTGCCAGTTATGAAGCTGATCCAAGAACTGCAGACTGAACAAAATGACATGACCAGAAGAATAAATCAGACCACTCACCTTCAACAAATCAGGGAAGAAGTGTATGAAAAAGCATTGCAGAAACAAGACAGTATCAAGAAGATTTTTGATAGGAGAACAAAGGCTAGCCATTTCAATATTGGGGACAAAGTTTTGAAGTGGGACTCAAGGAGGGAAGAAAAGGGCAAGCATGGAAAATTTGATAACCTATGGCTTGGCCCTTACTCTATTCATTCAATTGCTGGTAATAATGCATTTTTCTTACAGGAGTTGGATGGATCAGAATTGTTTGGAGGTCCTGTCAATGGCAAGATGCTCAAGCACTACTTCTCTTGATCCATGATATGTTTTAAAGCCTTCCTTTTTCTTTTTCATTATAAATATTTCATCCACCATTGCATTCAAGTTGTAAAAAATCAAAAATACAAAAACAAAGAAAATGAAAAGAGGGTAGAAGGGAAAACAAGAAAGGAAAAGCCCCATGCCAAAAAGAGAAACAAATCTGAAAGTGTGCAAGCTCAAATGCCACTCCTCAAAAACACACTTCTAGTTATTCAAACTACCTAATCTTGACTAATTAGCTTTTAAATTTTTCTGCTGATAGGTTAGTGAATCCGATCTGCCAAACTGTTTAATCTTGGCTTGTCAGTAGGTAGATTAGGATAGAAATTGAAGGTTCAAACAAACTCAAAATCCGAACCAAAATTTCCAAGAAATGATGACTCAAAACTGTTTTATCTTTTGAGTCAAAGAAAGTGTAAATCTGGTTCTAATCAGCTCAAAATCTGAACCAGAACAAAAGCAAAGAAAGAGCTCAAAGAAAAGCAAAAACAGAGCCATGAAAAAGATGAAGGAAGTGCTCAACTTTCAGATCTTAAGCCTTCCATTTTTGATTTTAATTTCCTGCAAAATGATGTCTATGTGCAGCTTGTTTTTATGCCATAGATCACAACAAGCCAAATAGTTTAATCTTGACTTGGCTGTTTTTAAATTTCTGCTTTAGAATTTAGAGAATGAAAGCCTGTTGGACAGTTTAATCCCAACAGACAGTAGAATAGGTATAGAAATATTTGAGCTCAACTGTTTAATCTGAGTTCAAGGAGAAATAAGGAGTAGAAGTATATTAGTTTTTATGCTTTTAAAAGAATAAAATGTTGTGAAAAGAGTTTGCCAATCCAAGTGCACTCTGATGAAGAAAAAATGTTAGATTGGTAGGATTGGGTAGGTAGAAGTTGTATTGATGAAAGTTCATTATTCTTTCATGATTAATATTATTTTTCAAAGCAAAGCAAGATCAATTCAATGGATGAGGAACATGGTCAACATTCCAGAGAAATCAAGTTTGGATTCTTGATGCCTTCAAGAAGGCACCATCCCCAAGTGGAGCCACTGTTAGCCACCCATATTTTTCTATCATATCAGCTGGTGGCTAAATGATTTTTTGCAGCCTTCAAGAAAAAAATTCAGTCCTGAAATTGTTAGTGCTTGAAGTCTTTTTGATGATGTCCTATCCTTGGTTAATATTCACTACTGTTTCCATAAAGAACTCAGAAATCCTGCTGGTTTCTAAAAGCCAAAGTACTTCTACAAAGGACCCTTTTCCCTTTTTTCTTCTTTCCACCACTAACCTCATTTTATATTCTCCATTTCCCATGCAAACCCCACAAAACCATATGTTTTCCCTATCCCTTCATAAATTTCATTTCCTAAGGTTAAAAACCCACTTTTTAACCTTGTCGGAACCTTAAATCCTTTGGAAAATGATTGAAAAGCCATATAAAATACATATTTTTGTGTATTAAGGTTTTTAGCCCCCACGGGCTAAGCCCTTCACCATTTTCATCCATAAGCCCGAGCGCTAGAACCGCGCGCGAAACCAAAGGGCGCTTATCATTTAATTTTAAGTTTTTCGCCCAAAACATTAAAAAAAAACCTTTACAAAACATCAAAAATCGGGTTTTATAATGTTTTGATTTATCCGCATGTGCAAATTAGTTTTTAATCACAGCCGTCGATCTGCTCCGCAGATCGGACGGAGCAGAGCGCTCTCTCGGTGGACCCCCCATTTCCCGCGCCGATTTCTAAATACCGCCCGTTTCCATTCCGCACCGCCTTTCAGGCAAAGCCGGTTTTCTCCCGTCGGCCAGCGATTCCATATGCTGGCCGACACGTGTCCTCGACACTGTTTCAAAACCGCCGCGCGACCGAAACATTTCGCGCATTCAAGTTCATACCAGAGACGCCTAGCGGAATTCACCTCTGCCGTCCGATCTAACCCCTCCCATCTGATGGTTGTCAATCCCCCGATCTGCTCGACCGTTAACCAACCTGCTCGCCGTTTAGCCAGGCCCCCGCTCGACAGAAAATCAATCTCCGCTGTCAATCTCTGCAGATCGACGGCTCACATTTAAACTCCCGATTCTGTTGCCCGGTCAACACTTTTTCCTCTGACCTTCCGTTGCCCGATCCCGGCCGTCGATCATCGCGCGATCGACGGCTCAGATTCATCCTTCTCCATTGATCGCCCCGTTCAAACTTGACCGTCGATCTCTGTAGATCGACGGTACAGACTTAATCTCCTTCTGACCTATTCCACGATCACCCAGATTTGATCCTGGCCATTGGATGATGCCATCCGACGACCCACGCTCCTCCGCACAGTCCCCGATGCAGATTGACCTATACGCAGGATTATATAACGTTTTTTCGTGTTTTTTGCAGGCTTAAATGTATTTTCGGTCATTTCCAAAGAAGATTCGGCGACTGAGGGTAACGACCCTCCCTTGTTCGATTCCTCCAAGGAAATCGTCCACAGGGTTTAAAATCACGTTATATTGGTGTTTTCACAGGCATTGATGCCTTACATACCCTACGCAGCCCTGCACGACAGAAAAAACCATGAAGATCAATGCAGAGAAAGAGTATCAGATGTTGAAGACCAAAAATGAATCAGAACAGCAGATTAGTGGACAGATTTGTGGGGATTAAGGCTAAGACTGTTATCAAACGCCTAAATCCCCGGATCTAAAACACAGATTAAAGGAAAATCAAAAGTGTTTATCAGACAGAATGCCTCCACTGCCATATCTGAGGCGAATTGATTCCTCAACCACCACAGTGCCACCTATTGCCTCAAAACACTCAATCAGGAGCCGAATTTATGGAGCAGGATCATATATTATGCCTCGAAGCAGCCGAAGAAATTACTTCTGCCATGAAATTTATTAACAGACGTCCGGAGAGTAACCCTAATGATACACCGAGCCTCAAAAGTCAAATGAAGCTCCCACTGAGCTCAAATCATGAGTTTAAATCAATTAATGCAGTGAAACACCTGTATGGTTTCTTCATTGAGCCTCCAAGGGCCAAGAAGACATTAACTCTGCATTAATTGTATTTGAGATCTTTATTCAGATCTCACCTCCTCATCCTTCTATAAATACTTCAATAGAAGATGAGTGAGGGGTTGGTTGCTAATGTAATTGCTGAAGCAGTGTTATGTAATTGAGCTGGAGATTTCTGTTTGTAAATAGTGATTCACTGGCTCTTGGAGCTCTGCTTGTAATAGATAAGTTAGGTCGTGAAGAGAGATGAACTGAGACATTGAATTTGAAGATTGTAACTGGTTTGGAGCATCAATACAAGCTGATATATGGGATCCTGGTCTATGTTGACGGTGATGTTATTCTTATTGTAACTTGTGATTTTGTTTTTGTTTTCATTATGTTCCATTTTCTGCTGTAAAGAACAGTTTAAACAGGGTTAGGACCTACTGTATATCAGTAACCTTCTCTGGCTGAGAAACATTTATTTCAATGTTTTCTTTCAACTGTGTTATTTGGAAATGATTCAATTCAGTTTAAGCATAGGAATGTTGGCGTTCCCTCGTCTTATTGTCTTAGCTGAATATTATTTTTGAATGTTACTTTTAGTATATGTTGTGTGAGGATGAATTGAGGAAATTATGGTGAGCCCTAGTCCCAGTCTTGTTTGCTCAACTATTTGATTGTTTCCCTTAGGATGTGTTAAAAGCTGACTAGTTTCAAAGTATTATCAGATCTTAGGCCATTCTGTGTTATCTTTGTGATTGTCTTGAAAGTAACTAAGTAAAGAGGAGCTAGGAGAGGATTTGTGGTGCGCCCGGCCCGCTAGCTTCTAATCCAAAGGTTGCCTTCAAGTTTCCCTTTGTTTTTATATGTTCTCTATTAGAATTATATCAAAGGCTGGATAGTTTCAAAGCACTTACCAGATCCTAGTTTGCTTCTATGTTTTTCTTAAGTGCCTGGTCAAAGGCTGGCTAGTTTCAAAGTACTTACCAGATCCTGGGCTGCTCTTTGTTCTTCATTTGTTTTTTCTCCTTCTTATTGTTTCACTCCATTCCATAAATCAAACCTTAAAGAGATCCTTAGGCATAGATGACTTGCCCCATAGACCACTCTTGAACCTGATTTGCTTCAATTAAATCCTCTTACGACTCCATAGCCCAATGGATTGAAAACTGCCACCATCTTTCATCTTGATCGAAGCTTACTCTTGTTGCTTGCAACTTTTCACTTTTGAACCTATTTGCATATAGATCTTTCCGCCTCAGGCAGTAATCATGTTCAACCATCCAAAAACAAAACAAATCCATGATCATCATAACTAGCCTAATATCATTACCTTAAGCTTTCAAAGACAAATCCATCTTTGTACACATTGGAGAGATCCCTCTCCGGATTCAGGAGGGATAGATTCTAGAATCCCAAAGTTGGTTGAAATGATGTTAACTCTGTGATCGGACTTTTTCCAATCTTGCTTATCACAGAGACCTAACACTGTCAAAAGCCTCTTGTGAGTGAGTTCCAATAGTATTTGTGTTTTGGGTGATTTTCTAGAATTTTTGCATACTTGGACTGGTTTTCACTTGGTCTTTGTAGTGACTCAAATATTGGAAGTTTGAAATACCTCAGATCACATTGGTCTTTTTGTCTTCTTGATGAGTCTAACTTGGTTGTGAAATCCATCCTTTTTTGAGAAATAGATCTAGTTGTCTCTTTGCAAATATTTGAACAAACTTTGTTATAAGTTTTGAATTTCATTTTTACAAAAGGAAACATATCTTGATGTTTTTTGATTTGTTTGTTATTATGGACAAATGAATCCTTAGTTTACTGAACAACTAAGTAAAACATTCTCAAAAAAAAATTAAAGCTTTTATTCAATTAGATTTTCAAAGTTTGTAGATCTCAAAATTAGTTTTTCGTAGTTTTGAGTGCTTTTTAGAATTTGTAGATCTCTTTTGAAGGAAAGTTGTTTTTTGTAGTTTCGAGTCTTGAAAGTGAAAGGGATTTATCATGAGCATTGATTATTTGTCTCGTTTTGAGTTCTTATTGAAAAGACAAAAATATTTTCTTCCATTTATTCTTCATGTTCAAAGAAAGAATTGTCTCTTAAAAAGAATTGCATTCTTGAACTATTTCTTTAGATAGAATTTCATTGAAAGAAAAACGAATTGATTATCATTTTTAGGTGCATTTTTAGTTTTTTTGGAATTCGAGTCTTCACACCATCAAAGTTTCATTTCCATACCTATTGACTTAAAGAACAACCCATAAAAACAATGCTTAATTAAAATTCATCTAGTAATCTTTTTATTTCTAGGGCTCTTATCACCAATATAACTTAGGCTAGTATCTTGGAGTAGGGAGTAATTAACTCTCCAAGATAGTAAAAACAAACAAGTAGATAAATCTTGCGGTAGGAAATAAATCCAATTGTAATTGGTACAATCTGGGAAGCTTCTCTTAAAGGAGTTAATCACGAGATCATGTTCGAACCTTTGAGACAATCAATTCTGTTTCATTGGGAAAGATAGAAGATTTGCGCACATTACAAACGGTAAACCTTAGATTAACCATTGTCGAGGAGCCTGGGGTCACTTGTCGGTAAACCTCGGATTAACCATGTCGAGGAGCCTTCAAGGGGATTGAGCTTTGTTACTCTGCCCTTGTGCGTGGAATCGGATCGTAGACTGTTCCACCAGTTGTATTTGTTACTGTTGGTAACCTTAGTGTCCATAAGCTTAAGATTATTTCCTAAGGTGACGGTGAAGGAAAGATCTCACTGTACCTGGAGCAAACGTCGACTAGACTCACTTGGACTCTCTGGGGGGTTCTCTTCACTCGAGATGGTTTTGTGAAGAAACTTGTGCCAGTCTGTTTCATTAAGCAGGTTGTCGAGGTAACTATTCCAACCGCCCTTTCTGTATTAAATTTCTACTAAGTTGGATTTCATCACCAACTAGTGTTTTTAGTACGGGAAGTTACTGTTTGTGTGTGGTTTGAGCTCTTAGATTTTTTAGGCATGTGATTCAGCTGTTTGTTTCTTTAGATACTTAAGGTGTTTTTATTGAGATTTTCTTTGTTTGCGTGTGATTGATTAATATTTAATTGTGGAAGAATTACCGAGACAGTCTCGGAGAATTCAGGGGAAGCCCCCTGAGTATACACCAAGTCAGCTTGAATGGCTGCGTGCTCTAGTATCATCTAGTAGCAGTAGAATTATATAAACATAAATTGGAAGTTCATCTATAGTTTTTCATCTTGATCATCAAATACCCACGAAAAAACATATTCAAGAGCCGATTTCAGTTTCCGAAGTTACTGGTAGTATTTCTCCTTCCAGTGAACTAGCTGAAGAACCTGAAATTTCCGAGCCTGACACTGAACATTCTGTTTTGGAAACATCCTCAGGATTTATTACACCAACTTCTAGCGATCCTAGTTCACCTAGGGTAAGAAACATTGTCACTGAAGATCTTCCATCTGGCTTTTTTTCTATTGAAGAACTTGCTAGTCCAGACAAAGAGATATCTCTTCCCGAATCCCCTCAGTCTTGAAATCTTAGGGAGCGTGAATCCATTTTCTACAGCCCTATTCGGAGTGATGCTTGGTATCTATCTTTGAATTTTTTTTTAGAAAACCTGGGTCTTGCTTTTTCTCCACCTTGAATTCCATTTCATCTTACGCCCAGAGGTTACTATCCTTCACCTATCATGGCAGGAGAGTCATCTATGTTTTCCCAAACATCGGAAGAAATTTTACGTGGTGGTCCTTCTGTTCCTTCGGGGTATCAGGATCTTTATATTACTTTCTTAGGAGCAGCTCCTCGACCGATTGAATAAGTATTATCATATGGTCTTAATGGAATTAAAACTGAAACATCAAACACAGAGCAAATCTTTATGATGTCTAGTAATATTCCAAATCTTCAACCTCAAGGTAGTCCGTTACCACCTAGAGGACAACTTCAGGGAAGTCAGTTACCACCTGGGGGGCAACCTCAAGGCAGTCAGTTACCACCTGGGGGGCAACCTCAAGGTAAATTTTTCCCAGGACAAACTGTGGAACAATATTTATTTGGAGAACAACCTCAAGGACAATACATACCTCAAGGTTATCAACCTTCAGGACAATACCTACCCCAACGTCAACCCCAAACTCAGTATGTTCCTCAAGGTCCTTATCAACCCCAGATTCAGTACGCGCCTCAAGGTTATCAACCTCAAGGTCAGTACCCAACTCAAGGTTTCCAACCACCTTCTGGTCAATCATTTGTACAAGGAGTTGGAAATTTACCAATTAATTATCAACCCTACGTTCAACCAGGCTATGGTCCTTACATTTAACCTTCTACGGGACAATACCCCGGAATAAACATGGTGTGGGATCCATCCCAAATTCAACAGACTATGCAACCTAATGTGCAGTTGTCTACTCAACCTAGACAGCCTTTGGTTTCTGGTCCTGTTGTCGACAGTTTTGTCACCCCTAGAGACAGCCTAGAGTTGCCATAGACCAGTGCCTAGGACATCTTAATATAGCAAGGAGCTCATCATATAGCTTAGGTTGTCAATCCAAAAGCTCTCTTACTATCTCTTGTTGAACAAGGAAATTAGATTAAAATGGGACCGATCTCTCTCAGAAGCTGATACAAAGATAAGAATAGCGTAGGGACATCATGCAAAACTCCAATACAAAGGCATCAGACAGTTTAGAGACAGCTTACTGTAAAGAGGGCCAGTTCAAATAATATATCACAGAAATCAAATCTCAGAAAGTGGATGCAGTGAAGAAACATGAAGAAGATATTAGTTGGCATGAGACTAATACCCAGATACACAACAGAATCACATATGGGCTTATCCAACTAAGAATCCATACATGACAATGGCGTTTTAAAAGCACCCTCCTCAAGCAACTAATATAGTAGAAAATATGGATAAGATGAACATGGAACAATATATCATGACTAGGCCTATTTAAAGCGCTTGACTAACCCCAGTATGGGCATCAATTAGGATGAATCCTTACTCAAGATTAGTGAGCCACTCACATTCTAGAGCATGATACAAGAAGACAAATAGCATGAAATGATATATTGTATTAACACATAAGAGAAGATTACATACTGTGAGATACCAAAGACTAGAATCCTCATTACAGTTATAACTCCTCCTCACTGAGACCCTACGGGCTCTGAACCTTCATACAGAAGTGTTACATAATGTATACAAAAGCCTTTTCACTGCACAGTTTGCTGATAGAAATCTAGAACCCCTACAATGTTTTTCTTTCTAGTTTTTATAGAAGAAAGAGAAAACTCTAGAGAATGAGGTAGGTGATATACATTTAATGGTATCATTTAAACAAATTTGAAGGAAAATCCCACCTATGCTATTTGGCGGGGCTGAACTGATGCACGTACTCAGCTACCACTTCATGAAATAAATGCTGAAGATAAAAATCTCCTTATGAACAAGACATAAATAATAAAATATACAAATGCTATGTACTTGGCTGGAGGAGGAAAATATGCTGTGATAAAACCTTGAGGTTGCTTGCAAGAATAAATGAACTGGGAAGGAGATCTCTGCAGAGGCTCGACATAAGGGGAAATATTCATGAACCTTCTGTACTTTCCTGAGAAGAAAATCAGCTGAAATATAGTCTGTAGGGTATGATTTTTAATGTATTGTACCCTCAGCTTGATCTAGAAAATCTCTGGTCCAATACCCCGGTCTTTTAATACTAGATACGAGCTCATAATCTTCAATGGGTTGTTGAAATATTTAATTCTTTGCTGATGTTCTTTGCAGGAACATTTATATCCCCATATGCTAACTGGCATCTTTAAATTGTCCTTGGAGAGTTCGAAAGATTTTAAATCCAGCTCCTACGATGAATGTCTTATCACGGCAGCTTTCAGGACTCTTCTTCATAATGACAGCTCCAATTGAATTGCCTTCTGGGATGCTCTATTGCTGCAACCAAAACTGTGAATTAAAACATCTCTCTGTATGTTGAAACCCTGCAAAATTCACCAACACATTAGAAAAACCAGGTAGAAGTGGGATGGATGAGGAGGTGAAGATGGTGATGAAGTCACAGATATGGACAATCGACAAGAACACGCAGGGTGACGAAAGAAAAACAATGGAGGCTTTGGAACGTAGACTTTCCGCATGAAACAGTTATAAACGTGATGACTGAAAAACGATGAATACAAATAAAAACACACACATATATATATGGTGGGGGAAAATGACACGGACACACGGGAATATGACGCATGGATGTACGAAGGACAAGTGGAGGAATGACGTGGCTGCGGGGTCAACAGACAGGGAAGACTAGATTCCGGGCCGTCGGATTTTGTAAGACAGATCAACGGCTGGAAGGCGAAGAGAGTGGCGTAATGGTGGGCCGCAGGACGCAATAGACACATGTTAACGAGCGGGCAGCTTTGGAGGATATCCACCATTGGATTGAGGTCGACGGATCCAATGGCTCAGATGAATTCCGCTGCTCGGCCATAGGCCAACTTTTAACGCGCGAAAAAGTGGTTTTTCGGGCCCGTACCAAAGACACGCGTCAAGTTTTCAATGGAATCGCTGGCATTTGGTTGAAAACCGCCAACCTGGTGAAGGCGGTGCAGAACAATACAGCTGGTTTTTCGGGCGCGAGGACCACTACGGATGGTTTGATTGCGGGCCGTCGATTGATTTTGATCTGACGGTTGTAGACGCGCCCAAAACATTTATCGTTAAGACCTCCTTCCCTCTGGCATATGGATTTGCGCTCGGGTCATATGTGGATTAAAATGAAAGGGGCTAAGGCTCGATAAATTTTAAAATATGGGTTTTAACTTTGCACAATGTATTTTTGGGCGAAAAAGGTGGCGACGAGCGTAACATGGAGGTTTTTGGCTATGAAAGATATTTTGAACAGATCCAAAGGGAACTGGTGGTCAAAATTTAAATGGAGGGGGGAACGGTTGCAGACGCGCCCAAAACATTTATCGTTAAGACCTCCTTCCCTCTGGCATATGGATTTGCGCTCGGGTCATATGTGGATTAAAATGAAAGGGGCTAAGGCTCGATAAATTTTAAAATATGGGTTTTAACTTTGCACAATGTATTTTTGGGCGAAAAAGGTGGCGACGAGCGTAACATGGAGGTTTTTGGCTATGAAAGATATTTTGAACAGATCCAAAGGGAACTGGTGGTCAAAATTTAAATGGAGGGGGGAATATGCACAACAGGTCCAACCCAACAACCTGTCCAGCCTACTGTTCAAATCCCTACACCTAGTTTTGTTCAGCAGTTTGGGCCTAGTACACCTTAGACTCCACCTAAAACTGTTGCAACTACTGCAACATCTGTTCAACCTATAACACCTGTTTCTGGAGTATCTGTAGCTCTGATTTATTCTATCCCTGCATCCATGAAAATCCCTCAAGTCTCTATACCCCAGTCAGGACCTACAGTTCAGAATTCGGTCCAGATACCTATAGGACAAGATGGTACAAGTACAATTGTCAAAATTCAACCGCAATTCACGTATCAACCGTACCAGGGACAATATCAATTCAGTCTTGTTTATCAAAACCCAGTTTATCAGTATCAACCGTACCCTAGCTATACTTATCAACAACCTCAACAACCACAGTTTGGTTCGGTTAATCCTAGTTTCCCGGGGGGTTAAACAATTCCTAATGCAAATCTGATTCCCAGCTATCCTAGGTATCCTCCTCCCGGAACTGCTCTTGTTACTCAAAGTTTTCGCGACCCTAACCGTCAGTTACCATTTATTGAAAATTTGGATTTACCTGATTTGACACGCCTTACGAATGATCCAATTTTCTATCATCCGTATTGGCCGCCAATGCCACATAAGTTGCCCAATGATATACCAAAAATTGAGGGTAAGTCAGGAGAGGATCCGTCAAATCACGTTATGAATTATCACCACTGGTGTGCGTCTAATTCGATAATTGATGATTCAATTCGCTTACGTATTTTTCAATGAACTCTTATTGGTCTTGTCGCCAAATGGTACATTGAGTTACCATGAGGCTCTTTTAATAATTTCAATCAGTTAGAAACTGCCTTCTTAACTCATTTTCAGTTGCCTGTTAGATACGAAAATGGCACGAAACTATTGACTTCGCTAAAGCAATCCACGTCCACATGTATTTTTGATCATGTTCACGAATGGCGACGTAGAAGGCGTTTGGTGAAAGTTTACATTTTGAATCAAAATTTGGCAGAATGGTTTTTTAAATCATTATTACCCAAAATCACTGAAGATGTAGCTAAGGCCGGAGTTGTTACTGAGGAGCAAGTCATTGCTCAAGCTTAGTACCTTGACCTCGTCTATACGCAGTTAGGTACTTTACATGAAAAAATCTCTGATCTTCCAAAACAAGGTCAAATAACTGCAGCTCATTCAGGGTCTCATGCCGTTGATGGTATGATTGGTACAGTTAATACTAAAAGCAAGAAGAGATCTTCGAAGAATTCTTCTCCTATAATAACTTTACCTGATTCCCCGAAAGGAGAGTCTTCCGCTGAAATTTCTGCCGACATTCATGTCGTAGAGACATCTACGTCCAAATCTAAATATGATGGTAAAAAGAAGGGGAAGAATAAAAACAAAAATAATTCAAAAGATAAAAATGATAAAAATGAATCTAATGACGAAAAACGCAAGCCTCGCTATCCTTGTTTCATTTGCGACCAGGATAATTTTACTAAAGAATTCCCACATCGAGCAGAGGTTTCGAAATTCGTTAAAGGTTCTCAACAACTGCTGTCTTGAAGGATCCTTTTCCCACTCAAGATAGTAATATGATTGGTTCCACCTCGAATGCCTCAGAAGAACCTATTATGATGATGTCTCATGTCAGGATTGCGACGTGATCGCAAGATTATGGTAGTAAAAGTCCTGTTGGTGGTAAAGAAGTATAATCTTCTAATTCAAACACATCAACTACACCTCCTCCTGTTTCTGATCCACTACAGATCGAGAAACCCAATCCAGACTTAGTAATCAAACCGCCTGCTAAAGGTGTACTTCGTAAATCAGCTTTCAATCCACATGCGAGAGCTGCTCAGAATTACAACATTGTTGAGGACTTAGCTATTTCCCCTTTAGCAATGTCGGCTTTGGAAGTGCTGCAATCGTGCCCAACACAATGTAAATTACTTTTGTCTGCTATAGGAGCTGTCGATATTCAGGATTCGAACCTGATAATCTTTGATTTATAAAATAGTACACCCCGCCTACCTCATCAAATGGCTTTCCAAATTCTAGTATTAATAAAAAATAGACTGATCTTTCGGACTGTGATTGATGAAGGGGCTTCTACGTGTATTATGTCGATCCAGTGTTGGAAATCGCTTGGTTCTCCTACACTCAATCAGTCTCCGAAAATTCTAAAGGATTTTGATGGCCGAGGGTTCCATCCTTTCGGTATTTTGCAGGATTTACCTATAGGGGTCGAAGGCAAAACCATAAATCTAGATGTGGAAGTGGTTGATGCCCCTCTAGATTACAACCTTCTCCTGGGTCGTAGTTGGTCTTATGCTATGAATTCTGTTCTTTCATCGGTCTTTCAGCTTATCAAGTTTCCACATCAAGGAAAGATCATTACAATAGACCAGTTAACTTATTTCTCCTCCGATCCAGCCTCTACGGAAACAATCCAGCATGTCAATAAAAAGGCTATCCCTTACAAGGATGTTGGTGTAGGTTTGATTAAAGATTATAGTTTACTAGGAACTTTTTCCTTTCCTCCTCCTAACGTATCGCCTTCTATTGCAAATATTCATATGATTTCATCGAATACCATTACGTTTGATGATCCTTGGATCGTACCTTCCGACTCCGAGTTGGATTCATTTGATGGCGTGATGCCTTTGAGTCCCTTTGAAATTGCATATCAGGCTGTACAGAAACTTTCTGATCCTTCTTCAACCGAAACTGATCCAATGAATGCGATCTATGAGGAATCACTTTCTATATCTAGCTCAGCCGCAACGACATTTCTTGATCCTATTCATATTGATGAGCAGATTCGTGAAATTTTTTCTATTGACGATTTACCATGGGAATATCTTCATCATCAATCTTCGTTTTTACCTGAGCTGGATCTTCTTGAAAATGATTTCGCTTCTATTTTTACTGCTGAATATGTCAAAGAACCACATAATCCATTGCAAAATCCCGATTCTGAGTTAAATTTGGAAAATATCTCTCGAACGATTCCAATTGACATTTTAGTTAAGCCAGGAATAATTGAAAACATTCATATAGGTGCTTACTGTACGGACGATGAAATACAAACTTATAAAGCCCTATTTCAAGAATTATGTGACGTGTTTGCCTGGTCATATGAGGAAATGCCAGGAATCGATCCGTCAATTTTTGTACTTGAAATCAAGACTTACCCGGATGCCAAACCTGTTTTTCAACATTTACGTCAAATACATCCGAGAAAATTTGTTGCTATCAAAGCCGAAGTTGAGAAATTACTTCGTGCAGGTTTCATTTATCCAATTCCTTTAACCGATTGGGTATCAAATATTGTTTCTATTAACAAAAAACAAGGAACGATACGAGTATGTATCGATTATAGGGATATTAATCGAGCTTGTCCTAAAGAAAATTATCCAACCCCCTATATTGATCAAATAATTGATGATTTTGCCGGCAGTGAAATGTTTTCCTTTATGGATGGTTTTTTCGGTTATAATCAAATAAACATACTCCTTGCTGATCAGCCTAAAACAACTTTCATTTGTCCGTGGGGAACATTTTCTTATTTCAAACTACACTTTGGATTGAAGAACGCTGGGGAAACTTTTCAAAGGGCTATGTCTTACACATTTCATGACATTAAGGACATTGTGCAGCCTTATCTCGATGATTTACATGCTCATTCATCGCGTAGGGCCGACCATCTCACTCATTTACGAGCTATATTTATGAGATGTAGGCATTATCAAATTTGGCTGAATCCACACCAATGTGTTTTTTGTGTAGAATCGGGTCGCTTACTAGGATTTATTGTTTCAAAAGAAGGCACTCGCATTGATCTATCAAAGGTCGAAGCTATTGTCAATCTACCTCCTCCTTCGACTCTGCGCCAACTCCAAAGTTTGCAGGGGAAAGCAAAATTTTTACATCGGTTCATTCCTAACTACACCGAGTTAACAAAGGGTTTTACCAGGTTGTTAAAATAGAACGTTCCATTATTTTGGGATGAGATCGCTAATCGATATTTTGATGCACTCAAACATGTGTTGACCCATGCACCGTTACTGCATCCTCCCAATTACAACCAGGACTATTTTTTGTACCTCGCCGCCTCTCATTCCACTATTGGGATGGTTTTAGTTCAGGAAGATGAATTCAACAATGAACATGTGATTTACTATCTTAGTCGAAATCTGCATCTGACTGAGATTAAATACACACATGTGGAGAAATTGGCCTTGGTAGCTATTCAAGCTGTCCAAAGATTTCGACACTACATATTATTACGCAAAACCACAGTAATTTCGGACTGTAACCCTATGATGTACATCTTGACCAAAAAATTACTAGGGGGCAAAGATTCCAAATGGATAGTTATCCTGTAGGAATTTGACTTGGAATTTGAAAAATCCAAGGCAAAGAAATCTTTGGTTTTTGCCGAACTAATGTGTGATTTTCCATCTACTGATACTGAAATTGTGGCGGAATAGCCCATTGTGGACAAATCTTTGTTTCTTATCAGTACTCTTGATCCTTGGTATGGGGATATTATTGTTTATCTCCAAACCCAATCTTTTTGGCCTGAAATCTCATGATCTCAGCGACGAAAAATACGTTTCCAATCCCAACAATACAATATTATTGGTGATACACTCTATCGTCGTGGAGCAGATTCTGTTTTTCGACGGTGTCTTCCTCATGAAGAAGCTAAGAAGGTTTTAAATGACTGCCATTCTAGAGCATGTGGTGGTCATATGTCTAGGTATGCCATAGCCCAAAAGATATTGCGCGCTGGTTATTTTTGGCCGTCGTTATTCAAATATTGTATCTATGCAGTCCATAAATGCCACAATTTTTAGATCTTTGATCGTAAAATGCGTGCACCACCCGCTCCTCTTCACCCTCTAATTTTTGTCGGTCCTTTCGCAAAGTGTGGTATTGAATTTATTACATGTAACCCTCACTCGGCTGGGGGGCATGCCTATATTATCCTAGCGGTAGATTATTTTACTAAGTGGGCCGAGGCGATGCCTAATTTTTGGCAGAAGACAAGACTGCTGCAACTTTCATGTTCAATCATATAATTGCTAGATTCGGTGTTCCTCAAGCCATTATTACAGATCATGGAAGTCATTTTCGAAATATCATGATGACTGAATTGACAGATCAACTTGGCCTGTGCCACGATAGTTCTACTCCATATTACCCGTAGGCTAATGGTCTGGTTGAAGCTATCAATAAATTTATAGTCACTATGATCAAACAAATTATTGGTATTCATAAGTCGAATTGGAATTCCATGTTATTTTCAGCACTTTGGGCATATCGGACCTCAGTAAAAACATCAACTGGTTTCACTCCCTTTCAACTGGTTTACGGTTTGGAAGCTGTGTTGCCTATTGAATGCGAAATTCCGTCATTG
Organism: Pinus albicaulis; assembly: GCA_034641835.2. NCBI lineage: Eukaryota > Viridiplantae > Streptophyta > Pinopsida > Pinales > Pinaceae > Pinus > Pinus albicaulis. The sequence goes on along the minus strand of CM076577.1, from coordinate 1,332,465,519 downwards.
AAATTAGCCATATAATTACTCCCAGCTACGTCTGAAGAGGAGAAACGTTTTTTTTACTTGGCTTAGCTAGATGAGAATCGACGAAATGCTGCATTAGCAAACGAAGCTCATGTCAAACGAATAAAGGCTCAGTACGATAGAAATGTTACACCTCCTAATTTTTCAGAAGGAGACCTAGTTTTAGTATACGATCAAGCCAATGATAAGCTAGGGGATGGAAAATTTGTGCTTATGTGGCATGGTCCTTTCATTGTTAAGTGAAAGCTGGCAAAAGGGGCCTATGAGCTGATAGATTTCGACGGTGTCGCTTTAGATAAACCCAGAAATGGGCTTTATCTGAAGAGATATTATGCTTAATTTTGGTGTGGAGATTTTTTATTAGATTATTTTATTTACTCCTGGTGTGTCTTAGATTAGAAAATCGTGCCTAATTTAAGAGTGTGTTCTTATCACTATTCCTGCTTATCTGATTTTTACTCTTGATGTTGCAGATGTCGACGTCTCTTCAAACCTACATTGGTTTTGTTGATGGTGCTTGTCGTAGTATATGGAACATTTCTTCCACAGCTTGGGTTATCTATTCACCCTCTGATGAGTTAGTATCCATGCATGGGGTAAGCCTCGGTCAAACAACGAATAACATTACAGAGTATAGTGCAATGATTGAGTTATTATCTGAATCCATATCATTTGGAATTCGGAGTTTGATTGTTAGGTTGGATTCTAAACTTGTTGTATTACAACTTAACAGGGTTTATGCCATTAGAAATCTAGTGTTATTAGGTTATTTTTAAGAGTTCGTCTCTTGGAACGTGAATTTTATTACATTGAATATCAACATATCCTAATACATTTAAATACTTTAGCAGATGCAGTTGCTTATAGTATGATAAATAGACATTTGCAATAATCAAAACAGTAAATTAAACAACATTCAATAAACATGTACATAGATAGCCGATAATAATGATATATCATAGCATAAAATTTTGTTTCAAAATATACATCGTCTTCGATCATAGGTTGAAAAACACCTTATGATCGGCAAAAATGATAATACAAAAGATCAAAAATGATATGAGTCTACAAAACAATAATCCTATCCCTGATGATGATCACGATAAGAGACCACTGCTCGGGCCACCCTACATAGGAACCTCCTAAAAGGTCCTAGGACACCAATCACATATCTTTGTAATCTGAGCAGAATATCATCTATGTCAGTCTCTGGAGTGTCTAGAGTCAAGCGCTCTAGGTGATTCTCCAAATCAGACAGGATCTATGCTGATTGGCCCTCTGGGGCTGGTGCTGTGGCAGCTGGATGCCTCCTCTCATAAGGCTAGAGATGGGCTGGTTGCCCTGGGCCCACGTCTGCATTTAAACTTTTGATTATTAGTTTTGGGACGATAAAAATACAAAAAAAAAATTATAACTTAGAAATTGTTGAAAAATGATTTTTTACCTGATTCATCCCACTGTTCCCCTACTGGGAGAGCCATCTCTTGGTCACCGCGGAAATCCATCCCGGCGGATGGAAAGTCCTCTATAACAAAAAGTTGGCATTCTAACCAATGAAAATATGTAGAAGGAAATCGAAAAACGTCGATGCCCTCAGCAGCGTGACGGGCCATCAAAGCAACCCAATGAACCATCCTAGGTTCTTGAGGTCTACCAGCATCAACAGGAATGTTCTGCGGAGCTAACATGGGGATCCTCTCTAGAAAAAAGGTGACTACAATGGATCCATATCCAAAGTTTTTTAGCCTTCCATTATTTTCTTTGGTTAGTTGGCCTTTTACATTGGCCAACATAGCTTCGCACCTGTTGAAAATGGTGCCTCAAAAACAGTCTACAACAATGCGCATCTGGGAACCGGTAGCCACATGCAACGCTGCGCTCCCACACAGTCTAGTGACAGTAAATGCAATAACTTTAATCTCGGGACAATGATAGTTTTTATGTCAATCCGTTTGTCTCGGGGGTCTGTCTGATCGTTACAGAACTCTAGTCGAAGACTAGTGACAGACTGGCCACTTGGCCTAGTCCCAAACAGAGAAATTTGTTCGCCCCTCTTGGACAAACCAGTCAAAAAATAGATATCCTCCAGCTCAATTTCGAGCCGGTGGCTGCCAATAATAAAACACTGGTCCTGTACATTCCATCTGTTCACCAGCCACGTCAGGAGGTCTACCTATGCCCTCATGCCTTGAATGGCCCAAAATTTGTATAAACCGCATGCTCTCAATGCTTGCATTGTAGGAAAATGAAGCATTGCTGCGTCAACTACGTATTCATGCTCGCGTTCTCTCCAAATCAGCATCTTGTATATCCTACAATGCATAAAAATACATACTAGAACAATTTGGTTTGAAAATTTTTGGGCGGAATTGGAGAAATTTAAGTTTTAAATTTAATTGCGCGGGGTCCGCACTCTGTTTTCATACACAGTGCGTAGGTACACATGGGTTATGTGGAACAGGTGCAGACCCAATACTTTTTTCTATGTAGAAAAAAGTCGGGGTTCACAGGGCCCGCGTGTTGCACCTGCGGACCCCCACAGGCGACTTTTTTTCAACCTATTTTTCCCTTAAAAATGAAATCTAAAGCCTAAAAACAAAATGTAAACAGATGAAATGTAAGATAAGGAGGTCGTGGATAACCTGGAGCTGACGGTTCTCGATTTCGCTGGACGGATTTTCCAGAATCTTCGCAGGAACATTTTTACCCAAAAGCTCTCACTTTTCACTCTGAACTCAAATGGTAAAAATGAAGTTAGGAAAGTCCTTTTTATAAGTTTTTTCGAATAAATGAATTTTTTAATTTGTTTATTTTTCACTTTAAAAAGGTCATTTTTTAAAACATTTTTATTTATCTTAAACAGGTATGTGTAATGTTTCGAATTTTTGTGCGGAAATTGGTTTTTTCGGGAAAATTGATCGTTTTTCAACAAAGAGCATACTTTTATCACTTTTTCGGACTCTTTCAAAAATTTACGAAAAAGTGAAAACTTGGAGTCCTCTTTTAAGCTCTTTTCAGACTCTCAAAAATTGAAAAGATTGATAAGCACTTGATTATTCGAACTCGTTAAAATAAATGAATGATCGTCCTTTCAGTATAAGTTTACCCCTTTTACGGACTGAAATGGACTATTTACGAAAAAGGTATACGTTGACTAATTATGGTCAATAGAGTTCTCTCCCACATTATTTTATCCTTTTTCGGGCTCGAGAGACTAAATTTACGAAAAAGTACCCCCATGGAGTCTTCTTAAGTTTTTTCTTCTGACTCCCTAAAATTGAAAAAACTCTGAGTTTCTCCTATATTGGACTCGTTAAAATTTAACAGTAAAGGACCTTTTCAATTTCAAAACAAGAATGAACCACTCCTTCTTAGGGTTCGAATATTAAACTAAGTTGGACTCATCCGAAGGATGAGCTTATAAACAAGCAAATGTTATCCTCCTCAAGCTTGTCAAAAATAAAGAGGTACTTGCCAGAAATGGTGGGGGAAAAGAGAGAAAAATGAACCTGTTTGTTGTATTTTGATTATTCGAAAAGTCGTTAAAAACTCTTGAACATGAAACTTTTGTTCACCTGAGTTGGGAAATTTTTTGCCTAATAGTTAATCAAACCATTTTGAAAGTCTTCTGTCGATTTCTGGGTATTAGCTTTGGGTCAATTGTCACCAAACCATCTGCAGTGTCGTTATGTGTTCAAGAGGACAGTTCAAACAAACCATTCATCTGAAAAATATCTGTCATCTATTTTGACCATCCCAGAGTCAGTCCTTTCCAATATATTTCTTCAAAACTTGATTTATGATTTTGTGTTGTGGGCTTGCCTACAACGGATCACTTCCTATTGACGACAACTCATTATCTAGGAAGTTGATCTAGAAATCGTTAGTACCTTGAAATCTGCATGCCTTAATGGCAGGTTTCTCGCCTTCGACGACAGGTTGCATCATTGACCTTCGATCGAATGATTCCGTGACATGTTCGACTTCAGCCATTCATTCACATCTCATGGATTGTACTGAGTACTTTGAGGGCCATTGAAATTTCTGGTGGTTACTCTCACACTTGTTAACAGTTTACATCATTGGCTGGTAATAAAGTGGTTTCTACCATGTTTGACTTCGACACATTCATTCACATGGATAGAATTGTACTAGTTTGAGAAGCGGAAATCAAGACCCTAGATCTAGTTTCTACCATCCAGGCTGCGAGGAATTTTGTTATCATTTATATAGTGGACTATTCATAAATAGATGGCTGCATCCATACTGTGTCTACACATGTCTATATTGTTGATGTATTGAAAATCATTCCTGTATCAGAACATTTTAAATCATTTTCTAGTCAGCGATGATATGTTTACATATATATATTTTGAATTGAATGTTTTTACAAGTTTTGACTGGGGTGTCCACAGGATGATCCTTGAAATGATAAAGTACTGCACTCTTCATATATTACAGACTTCAGCTTCATCTATACCAGACTTTGCACTTTAGGGGGCAATCTGTTGCACTGAAAATTGTCATCTTGAAATTCTACTATTTTTATGAGCTCATTATCACTCATACTTCCTCCTTTGCAAGTCTAACACATCAGTTCCTCATGTCAAGCCTTGAAAATAAGAGAAACATTCTTAAAAATCTCCTTAATTCTGGTATCGCACTTTCTCTTCATCTTGCCTATGGTCCCACACCTAATGTTCATGACTCCTGCATACCTGAACACACTTTTTCTGTGTTATGGGTGTAGACCCCTGTAAAAGATTAAAAAGGCGCAAGTAAACTCAAAAAGCTCACTTTCAGTAAATTCTAGAATCCTCTGGAAGGAATCTTGCGGTGGCAGAACCGCTCTTTTGAGGTTCATGTATCCCTTACCTTAAGGAGCTAACCCCTTGATGTGAGGAGCTTATCCCTTTGAAGGAGGATTCTATCCCTTCATATTTGGAACTGAAACCTCCTCTTTTGCACTATAAAAAGAGGCATTGGGTAGCTTCAAGGAGAGTTCAAGCTTTAGAATTATTTGAGGTTAAGTGTTTTTGGGATTCAGACTCATTTAACTGAGATTTTGTGAGGAGAGATCACATACCTCTATCTGTCTCGATTGGAAGAGTGCAAGGCTTGTCAGAGTAGAGGAGATTCCTACTTCGGACCCCGGGAAGGCCTGTTCAGCATCACAGCTAAGGTTGTAAGGTTTTCCTTCTTTCATAGTTAATAAAAATGAATTCATTTTTCTCAATAAGCTGTTAATTAATTGTTTATTTCATGGATTCCTTGATCACCATGATAGACATGATTTATAATATTTACTATATAGGTGCTATTTAATGTTTGCTTGTTTGTGACTGCAGGTCTATAAAGATAAATCTTTCAAGTGATCGAGGGGCAACTACTTCGAACAAGCATTGGATCTACGGTAAGACCTTAGTACCTTTATAGTATTATTTTGTAAATCACATATGTCAAGAGAAATATAGTTTTATTTGGCTGTTTGTTGCTAAATTACCTTTTGGTACTAGGGAGATCGATCTTGTCCGCAAGATTGATTTATCCGGTCAACACCCCTCACCAGTTCCCACTTGTGGTATCATAGAATATATTTGTGCTCACATTCCCTATTAGTTACTCAACATTTTTAATCATCAAAGAAATATTTACATATGCATCATTTTTAATCCCTAGTTTGGTTTGTCACAATGATGACATTTATGCCAATATGGGAAATGCAATACCATTAACATACTTAATTAAAAATAATTGCAATTTTAACCTAGGGATCGAGAGAGATATACTACAATTGTGGTCACGTACATTCATTATCTGCTTTAGGTACCTTCCTAGATACATCATATCGGGTTGTCTAATTTTCATTTGTCTCCCACTCCTTCCTCCACCTCATATATTTTCAACCTACACAATTTCATATCTCCACTTCTTAAGTTCAACTTACACATACTTCATCTCTTTCATTATTCTATTTTACACCAAAAATAAAACTTATTGTCCTTGGGTTGAAGGGTAGACTTAGTTCCATTTCCCATCTTCCTTGTCCTACCTTTTCCCCATCCTTTATCTCCTTGTTCTTATCACCCTCACTTCCTACTCCACACATCATTCCATCCAATTTATTTGTTGGGGCAAAGGGTGGTAATTTAACATTTCATTTTCATCTTTGAGTTACATATTCCTCGTATTCCATCGCCATTCCTTTGCACTATTAAATACATCCAAATTTTACCTTGGAAAATAATCAATGGCTAAGTTCCAAAAGCATCTGGGGATAAGGTGGTAATGAGGGGTAACCAACATCATGCTAATTGACGTTGGGTCAATAGAATGAAATTTGGTCTATGAGATAGAATGACATAGTAAATGAGTGAAAATAAGGTGACGATGAGGGGTAACCAACATCATGCTAATTGATGTTGGGTTAATAGAATGATATGTGGTCTATGAGATAGAATGACATAATGAGTGAGTGATAAAAATGTACCTGCATATACATAATGAAGTAGCTCAATGGATATCGTAAAACATAACAATTCAATGGAAATAAGATCATTTATAAACTATAAAGGGATCATCTATATAACACACGTCGTTTAAATACTTACATGAAAATACATGGTTAACATTTACAAGGGAAAATATTAGACAATTATTAAGTCCCAAACTTGAAGAGCTCATAACCTAATTTACATGTGGAAAAATTGGATAAATGAAGAATATTTATGGGCCCATAACCCTCTCTCGAAGGGGTATGATGCTTGAAATTAACATAATCAAATGAAAATCAGTTTTTTTCTTAACTTAAATTGTACATGAAATTCATAACTTCACCTCTTTATATTGCAAGTGAAAAGTCAAAATTTGTGACTAACTCTTCCTTGTTTACTTTAAAGTCTACTAGTATCATTCATTAGTTGACCTTTCTCATGACCATTACAACAAAATCTTGCATTTTCTATGATCAAGTCTAAAATCTCAGGTATGCAACCCATTGCACCTAAGAGGGGACCATTATCAACTCACCATCCCTCTTCTTGTTTATGGCCAAATCTCCTCCTACTTAATGGGGGTTCTCCTTGGTATATCTTAGGGATCAAATAGCCTAGACAAGCGAATTCAAAACCCACTAAGGCTTATGCTTGCACTTCCACCAACCAACAAATAGAAAAATTAGGGTTTAGGGTGGATACAATTGTTTTGGTTTCAAATAGGTTCCATATTTTTCAAATCAGGAGTGTCATTTCATAGTTTGACACTTATAGAGTTACCCTACACATCTTTGGGTAACATCTGGCTCCAACCACCCAAAAATCTTATGAAATATGACTTTGGATTTCATTGCAAAATTTTTCTATGTTCCTTGGATAGTTATCACACCATTGTTTTTTAGGACCATAGTTTTTATTGGTTTCATCTTCAAATTTTGGGTTTCTTTCTTAAGTTGTAACAAAAACAACACCCCTTTATCTTTATTGAAAATAGATCCATCATGATGGTTTGGCGGATCAAGTGAAAAACTCTAGTAGTTTTCTTCCATGCCTAGCACATATTTTTTTTTCCAAGGGAGGACAAAAGGCCTTCTTCAAATATTTGTTCCTTCCCCTTCTTTGTAACATCATTCCCATCATTAAAATTTTTAACAAAACCATATGTTGTATTCTAGATCAAGGGTACCATGTCTACAATGGGGTTAGATGAACCTTCTTTTGTATCATATCGATGATCGTCCTTGAGAAACATGAAGAGTAGGCCCCTTTCCATATTAATTGCATATGAATTTCACATGAAAATGTAAATTTGAATATAAAAGCAATTTGTAATGTTCATAATGGAGTCACCAAGGTGATCAACTATTAAATGCCTTCACAATGGTGCTTGTCTTACCTAACAAGCATCAAGTCATCCCACCATACCTCTTATTGCTTATGGCCAACTCTCCTCTAGTTCAACGGGGGTTCTCCCTTGTATATATTAGAGATTAAATGACCTATGCAAGCCAAGTAAAAACTCCCCTAAGGCTTATACTTGTACTTCCACTCATCAATAGATAGAACAATTAGGGTTTTGGGTGCTTAGGATTGTTAGGGCTTCAAATAGGCCCCATATTTCTTAAATCAAAAGTTCCCCTACATAATTTGACTCCTCTAAATTCACCCTACACTTTCATGTAACAACCACCACCCCCCTTCTTAGTACACCCGAGGAGGTTGGGTGGGTGTTGCGAGCATAAACCACCATTTTCCCTTTAATTATTGCATGATTTAGCATCCTAAGAAAATAACACTTTGAATTATTATGATTTTTAATATTGACCACAAATACAATATGCAATACCTTCATTGACACCCATTATGAGATACAAAGACTCCTAGTATGATACCCACTTATCACCCAATTAGACCATTGAAGAAAAGTTTCTATCCATCATCTTGGTTTTGCATGTAATGATCCAAGGCACCTTGTTCAACAATGAAAAAGGGCCATTGTTCCATGCCACGCATCCATGAACACCTTCCATTATTTCCTTGGAACAACTTGATCACAATGTTGTGGCAAACCAATAAACAAAGAAATTGCATCCACTTTAGATTGTGACAATTGATAATATACCATGTCCTCTTAAACATTATAAACTACAATTTAGATATAAGAAGTAATGAAATAAAACAGACTTGTGAGAGGAAAAGAAAATTATTGAACAAAATATTGTTGAAATACAAAAGCTATGAGTGGGATGATTTGGTCAACATCTGATCAGGTGCTCAGTGTGAAATATCAAAAAGAAAATTCCTCGAAATCAAATGGAAATTGAACGACAACAAAGAGCTCGTTGCTAGGAATCCAACGCAATTCGTTTCGTAAAAAATGGAGTCTTGATGAAGAAGATAGAGTCTGCTATTCATTTTCATAAATAATTAAAAAAATTGCAGAACAAGACAGGTTGGTGACAGGAAGCCCAGTCAGCAAATTTAAGTATATTCACGAAATATTCTTCAGTTTCGCCCAATGACACTCTGACAAGTGTCACTGTAGGATTCACCAGTTTGGTTTGAAGGTGAATATTTTATATATTTTCTCCAAAAGGTTGAATTTGATTTTTTATATATGGATGGATAGGCTAACCAGAGGTTGACATGTGGTGCAATCAGGGGCCGCCACGTGCCCCCTCTGGTGGACCCTATCCAAAGCCTACATTTAAATTTCAGAAGGTTTTAACATGGTCAAAATTGCATTTTGATATGCTATGGTCGAATTTTATTAGGGGCGCATTATTCCAAATTTTGAACCATATATTATCAAACTCTGCATTGAACTATATTGAAGGTTGGAATTATTTACATATTCCAAATTCAAAGTTTATATATATATATATATATATATATATATATATATATATATATATATATATATATTGGCGCATTAAATCATACCCAAAGTTCAAAACCTTGGGTTATACAAAATCTGGTGGCAAAATTTTTATGTATAGTTTGGGTGGAGCTTAGGGCTCGACCCCATGACCTCCCCCACAAAAACACTCTGCCTTACCACCATAACATCACGTTAGTTCTTAATATCAATGGTGCGTGGTATATATTTCAATTCAAATGCTTTGAATGGCGGGGGTAAGAATGGGCCCAACCCCCTCACCACAAGACCTAAGGCAGAAGACCATGGCGGAGCACCAAGGTTAAATGCGCGGATTAAATGTTAAACTAGGTTATTTAACCCATAACAGTGATTATTGCGCCTAATCCATATGTGTAACGTGGTTTAATTAAAAACGTGCTTAGCGCAATTAATCCCATTTAACTTTAATTAAACTTAGAGTTAAGTTAGTGATATTTTTGGTGGACCTCCAAATTAGGCACCACCTCCATAATTAGCAGGGCTAACTAGAGTCTTCTCTAGTTTTGGAGGTAGTTTACTAGGAAAATTTGTTTTGGCCATATATTTGGAAAAAATCGACCAAATTGAGAAAAAGAAGAGTCATTTCTGGATGTTTTGGACATTCTAGACACATTGAAGCAGGTTTTAGGAGTTGTAGGTGAATATAAACCAGAATTTTTACACATTTGAGCTAATACAGAGGCCCAAGCCATTGAAGCTGGACCAAGGAGATGTAGTGTAGGAGGGGTGAACTCGTTCATCAAAACACTGTGTTAATGGATCAATTGTGATGGTTTGTTGTACTTGTTATTATTGTTGTTCAACATTTGTTTTTCATGCTTATGCTCTTGAATTTGATTTAAAAACTCAGCTCATTTACCTGTTTGACACTCACAAACACCAAGGAAACATATGGACATAAAGCATAAGATAAAAAAATTAATTATAAATTTGAAGAAGAAATTAACACAAAAAAACCAACATTCAAATTCAGCTCAAGTCGGTATCATAGCTTGGTTTAAAGGTTGCTTAGGTTATTTGCTTGAGTTTTGTGCAAGTAGGGTTTTAATGGTTGCAAATTTGTGATGCTTACAAGATCAAAACTACAGAGAGGTGAAGGGAAATTGTTGGTTTAAAGTCTTAAGATTAGGACTAGAAGAAGGAGAGCCACAAGTGCACCATCTCCACCCAAAGTTCCACTCATAGCTGCACTTGCAGCACCTCAAGTTTTATCTCAAGAAGCTGAGATTAAAGAGGTACAAGCACCAGAAGCTGAGCTTGAATCCATAGCCATCATGTTAGGTGTTGGAGAAACTAAAGGTCATTCAGAAGAGGATGATGTCAAGAAATACTTCAATGACATAAAGAGGATGGTTAAAATTATGTTTGATGCATTTACTGTTGGGATGGCAAGAGAAGGTTCTAAGCCTCCACATGGAGAAGGAGCGTCATATGATAAGAAGGATGAAGAGAAGGATTCAAAGGGTAGTGGAGGAAATCCTCCTCCACCTCCACCATCTTCATCATCCCCATCTTATCCATCAACATCATCTTCCACTTCCACCGCCAAAACCACACATACTCACTCAAAGACCACAAAAGGAAAAACACCCTTACTCGAACTTGATGTCAAATTTGAGCTTCCAATGTATAATGGTGAGTTAAATGGAGAAAGGTTGGAAAATTGGATACGTCAATTGGAGGTGTATTGTAGGATTCATAACCTTCATGAAGACGACATAAATATTCAATTGGCTTCTTTGAGGATGGAAGCATCTGCATTTTTATGGTGGGAAGCAAGGAATCAAGAAGAGATTAAAACTACGGTAAGATCTCTATGTCTTGGTCAAGTTTTATTGCTACCATTAAAAGGAAATTCTATCTCTTAGCTTACATGAAAAAGGCCATTATGGACTGGAAAAATTTTAGACAATTGAAAGGGAAAAGTGTGCAAGATTATACTCATGAATTTAGGAGAACAACTCTTATTTTGGGTATTAATTTATATTCTCAAGAAAAATTTTAAAATTACATTGGGCATTTGCAAAATTATCTTAGGCACACTATTCTCATGTTCAATCCCACAAACATATATGAGGTTTGTGTTCAAGCCACACACTTATAGGTAAGAGGGAAATTGAATATAGTTGAGAAAACTGATAGTGAGGGTAAAGGAAAGGGAAAGTTTTAAAGAAGAGGAAAGAGAAATAGCTCTGTCAAAAGAGAGAAATAAAAACTCACATGTAAACATTGTTTGAAGAATGGCCATGATGAATACCATTGTTGGCAACTTCATCTAGAGTTGAAGCCAAACAAACTGAAAACCAAAGGGAAGGGGAAAATTGTTGCTCTAGTTGAACATGAATTAGGGTCAGATTCAAGAGATGAGACAAAGATTACAACCATGGGTTTGAAATGTACACACATAGCAAGCACTAGTTCTTCAAATTGTTCCAATCTCACTCAAGATGAAAATACAAGAATTGAAATTTTCCATATTAGAATCGTCTCTAAACATACCAAGATAGATACACTTTTTGATAGTGGGTCACAAGCTAAGTTGATTTCCGAAGATTTGGTTAAGCAGCTAGACCTTGAAACTATTAGACATCCAAGACCTTATCCTTTAGGGTGGATATGCAAGAATGAAAACTTGTAGGTTACAAGGAAGTGCATACTAAGATTCTCCATCAATTCAAACTTTCTTGATGAAGTTGAACTTGATGTGGTGCCTCTTGAGATATCAGATATTGTTTTGGGAAGTCCTTATTTTTATGATATGAAAGTAGTATTTCATCGCCATGAGAATACGTATTTTTTGTTTAAAGATGGATTTGAGTACATAATTAGAGCGCATAAGAAGAAGACATGTTTGTCTCTTATATATGCAGGATAAATGGAGAGGATAGTAAATGCAAGTCAGAATTTGACATTGTTGATGATTAAACCGTTAGAGATGTTTTGAATCGAACCTTTTAAAAAGATGCATCGAATGAACAAGTTGATTTCATTAAAGCTGCTTATGCTTGTAATGAGATGTTTCAGGGTTCTGACAGGTTTCCTTTGAAAGGAGTTGAATAAGATGTAAAACATTCGTAGTAGTCAACATCAATGTTAAGCAGTGTTGGAAACAAGATGCCGGTGCAAGAGAGTGCAAAGGTCAAAGAGAAAATGAAAAATCATATTAAAAAAGAAGGCATGGGTTCCACAAATGCTTGTTTTTGGTTTCCAAAGGGTACATGGCAATGGTGACGATACTTGGTCTAGAGTCGACACAAGTACAAAGCAAGATCAGTTAAGAATCACCATGATGATAGTGTGCAAGGTGAGACAGTTTTTAAGTTTCCTTTGATTAATGACCGAGGTAGGAACAAGATGGTTTATGCAAGAACAACTTTCTGCTCTACAAATTCAGGAAAATTGTAGCATGATGGTGTCAACGACAGCAGAAGAAGATCGCAAGAGTCAAGGAAAAAGTTAAGTTTTTGTGAAAATCTCAATTTGATGAAAATGGGAAAATTTCAGTGGATAGAGACTCGAAGGGTGAGGGAACAATACCCTCATCTACATGATCAATAATCAAAGATATTTTTGGATCCAAAAGGCTTCTAGTGGGGAGGAATGATCAGGTGCTTAGTGTAAAATATAAAAAATGAAAGTGCTCTAAATTGAATGGAAACTGAACAAAATCGAAGAGCTCATCCCCAGGAATCTGACGCAATTCGTTTCATCGAAAACGAAGTCTGGATGAAGAAGATAGAGCCTGCTGTTCGTTTTCCTAAACAACTAAAAAATTTGCAGAACAAGACATGTTGGTGACATGGCAGCCTAGTCAACAAATTTAAGTATATTCAGGGAATATTCTTCAATTTTTCCCAATGACATTGTGAGAAGTGTCACTGGAGGATTCACCAGTTTGGTTTGAGGGTGAATTTTTTTTATATTTTCTCCTAAGGTTGAATTTGATTTTTTTTATATGGATGGACATGCCAACCAGAGGCTGACACTTGGTGTAGCCAGGGGCCACCACGTGCCCCCTCTGCTGGACCCTATCCAAAGCCCATATTTCAATTTCGGATGGTTTTAACATGGTCGAAATTGCATTTTTATATGCTATGGTCGAATTTTGTTATGGGCACATTATTCCAAAGTCCGAACCATATATTATCAAAGTCCACATCGAACTATATTGAAGGTTGGAATTATTTAAATATTCCAAAGTCAAATTATATATATATATATATTGGTGCATTAAATCATACCCAAAGGTCGGAACCTTGGGTTATAAAACATCCGGTGGAAATTTTTTTATGTATAGATTGGGCGGAGGTCGGGGCTCAACCCCACGACCTCCCCCACAACAATGATTCACCTTACCACCATAACACCATGTTAGTTCCTAATAAAAATGGTGTGTGGTATATATTTCAATTCGAATGCTTTGAATGGCGGGGGCCACAGGACCTAAGGCGGAAGACCGTGGCGAAGCACCAAGGTTAAATGCATAGATTAAATGTTAAAATGGGTTATTTAACCCATAATTGTGATTATTGCGCCTAATCCATATGTGTAATGCGGTTTAATTAAAATGCGCTTAGTGAAGTTAATCTCGTTTAACTTTAATTAAACTCAAAGTTAAGTGAGCAAGATTTTCGGCGGACCTCCAAATTAGGCACCACCTCCATAATTAGCGGGGCTAACTAGAGTCTTCTCCAGTTTTGGAGGCAGTTTACTAGCAAGATTTGTTTTTTCCATAGCTTTGGCAAAATTCGACCAAATTGAGGGCAACAAGAGTCATTTTTAGATGAGTTGGACATTATGGACACATTGAAGCAGGTTTCAGGAGTTGTAGGTGAATTTAAACATCATTTTTTTTCACATTTGAGATAATACAGAGGCCCAAGCCATGGAGGCTGGACCAAGGAGATGTGACCCAGAAGGGGTGAACTCCTTCATCAAAACAATGTGTTAATGGATCAATTGAGATGGTTTGTTGTACTTGTTATTGCTACTTTTCAACATTTGTTTTTCATGCTTTATGCTCTTGAATTTGATTTTAAAACTTAGCTCATTTACTTGTTTGACACTCATAAATACCAAGGAAACCTATGTACATAAAGCATAAGATCAAAAAATTAATTATAAATCTGAAGATAAAATTAGCACAGTAAAACTAACATTCAAATTCAGATCAACATCAATCCTAACCCTCTCCACTCCAATATAAGAGTGAGTTCAAAGGTGTACAAATGGAACCTTTTCGATAAAGGCTTTTGATATTGACGTAAAACATTCTCCTGACGTATGGTGAGACTATAACTCTAAATAAATTCCACTATAAAAAATAATTCAATTTATCCAAAAATTTAACTTAATCACTGCTAAACCACCAAGCAAAATCTAGGCGATAATATCTGTGTTGCGATTGTGCAACATCTGATTCACACGAATATTGGTTGCCCATAATGTGACATTCGCTGAGGCTTTTTAATATGGTTTAAAGCCCTATCATATGACCATAACACTAGCAATTTCCCCTAAAGGTGCAAATATAAACCGAAGGAATAGACGATTTGGGAAGATCCTCTAACCAAGAACAAAGCCTATTGATAAATGGATGCTCACTATGCTTGCTCACAACCCATACTAAACCATAGAACAATTAAACAGAGAAAACAAATCCATATATGTTTACAAAATTAGATAAAAAGGGGAAAAGTCACAACCACAACTATAACAATGCCATGATAAAAGAGCATAATAGATGATTTGGCTTGCCTGAACATGTTAGCTCGAGGATGAGTCCACCTATATAGGTGGAAGAGGGTCACTATCTTCATCAGAGGAGGTGAAGGAACTTGGAGTAATTCTTATAATAATATATAGGTAAGATTAGTTTGTTGAATTTTGTTGAGATTTTTCTCAACTAGAAATTTCTTAGTTTGGAAATTGTTGGATCTCATAAACACTATAAATATGGCATGTAAATTGGTTTTGAGTGATATGAATATACAATTAGTTGTGTGAGTACTTTGTGCACATGTCTTCTCTTCTAATTTATTTCCTAGTATAGAGCCATGAATCCAATGAGGAAGGGACCAAAAATGGAAGATATTTGAGTTTTCATTCTTTGTACATAGATTAGGATAGATGGGTGTACATGAGGTTTTTGGATCTACAAATATGTTCGTTCTTTTATTTTAGGTGGTGTGGAATCCTTGATTGTGGAAGTCTTGACCTGGTGAAGGGTGTCTAATATTTCCTTCTGCACAGGGTTGGCGTTGGTTGCGTCCTCCAAACATTTTCATCTCATTGCATACTACTTGAGACCGATCATAGTGCTACCTTTCCTGTAAAGCGATTTGAGATTGTCGGAATCAATCTAATGCGCAATGTGGGAAAATTGTAGCGTTAGCTCACATTCCTTCACCCGAAGCACTGTCTTTGCCCAGTTAGAATATGCGGGGAGGAGACGAGGACCATGAGAATTTTATCTGACACTGGGCAACATAATTCAGTAAATTTGGATTCAAGAGGTCGTGGTATGACTTGTACTTCTTCGCTTGACTCCTCATCTAATTTGATCAGATTTGTCCCAACAATTGTATTTCGCATCGTATTCAACATAGTTTTTGCACAATGGCGATGAGGACATAACCCTTCTGGACATCCCATTCTTCCACAGAGAAAATGTTTCAAAATAAAATGTTGTTGAGCTTGGTCGTGATGATAAGATAAATATAGTAGATGACATTGAGTCTCGCATATCCAAAGAATTTATGAGGGCAATGCCTCTTTGCATTTGAAATTTTAGAGCTTTCAACGCTTTCGATGAAGTAGCCGTGGGCAAAAGGGTAGATGATAGTCACATATGAGCACTTTCAAAAGGAACATCTTTAGTGTAAAAATATCATTAAAAAGAGTTGGTACTCACGTTAATTCTAATTATAGCCTCTAGGTATGTCAATGAAAATTTTGAACCAATAACATTTTAAAAAAAAATTGCTTTAATAATACACTTTATTTCCAATTTAAATTATTTCCCCTTTATTATACATATACATTATTATATATATATAATACAAATTTCTTTTGCTAAAATAAATATTATCAATTACTCCATGAATCCAAAAACACAATATTTTGCTGAAATTTTAAATTATCATTTTTCAGAAAATCCTATCTCACTATTTTTAGTTTTTACAAATAATACTCGTAACCAATTTAAAAAAAAAACATATTAAGTGTAATTAACAAAAATACAAACCATAAAGTAGAATGCTATGAAAATGTAATTAACAAAAATACAAACCATAACGTAGAATGCTTGCTAATGGTAATAAAACTAAGGCCAACAAAATAAACCCCAATTTATCATTAAATAAAATTGTGAAATCCCGTACAAAGCAAAACCAAGCCTAACATTCTTTAATAATACAAGGTATGAAAAACTTATTCCACATGCTTCCTCTTTTTTTTCAGAAGAAAAAAACGCTAATTTATATTAAATATATAAAACAGTACATATTCCATATAATCTCAGCTGAGAATGATTCTCAGCGAGAAGACCATCATAAAAAGCCCAATTGAAACTGCTCATGAAGTGGAGCAGTGAAGGAATTGAGGGCAGCCATATAAAATGGGACAGATCAATCCCAATACTTATAAAATCTTATATGGAAAACAAAAAAGGAGATTATAAATGATGTGATTTATCCAAATTTTCTCCAGAAGTTGATTCATGGACTTAGAAATATACAGCATGAATAAGATCTGATATATATTCGGCCCATATGAGATGACTAAAAGTAAAATTAAACAGTGACAGGAGAAGGAATCCTTGAAGATAGTGGTTGAGCCGACTTGTAATTGTAACAGCTGTGTGGAAAATCAGATCCTTCTGTTGAGTTATATAACGCGCTCGCTTGATATATGTATCTTGCTCGCTTGAAAGAAAACAAACGCTCGCCCGAAATGAGAAAAAACCTGGTTCGCCTGACATAATATTCCACATGCTTCCTCACAAATACAAGCAAATTAAAATACAACGTATATACGTATACGTATATGTGTCTCACCCCGTATGTATACGAGAAAATGAATATGAAATTTAAATTTATGTGAGAAAAAACAGGAAAAAGATTGCATGCGTACGCAGCGAGCTGGCATTAAATTATTAACATGATGACATTCTATCTCTTGTAAGAAGAAAACGAGAAGCCATTCCACCATAATTCCTTCTTCGTGAAGCCGGAAACAGTTATTATTTTTGGGATAGGGTTTGAAGCCATTGATGGATGATCGACACTTGGCAACTTTAAGCTCTGGCCATGGCAGCCTCCCGTGCCAATGAGCTTTCAACTCTCGAAAAATAAAATTTTGCAGCTTAAATAATCTCTTTCCGCCGAAAAGGACCGAAGAAGCTGTCAGGAAGATTCGACAGCAAGCGAGCCGGATCTATTTTATGTGCTTTATGTTTCTATGCTTTTAATCCCTGGTGCACAGGGATGAGAAGAATGGTATTTTTTGTTTCGTAATTATGTTATAGTTATATATATATATAGTGTTTATTTTCCATGTTCGATAATATTTTGTTGTATGGATTGTTAGGTGGATTTGCATTCTGTTTAGTTTGGAACTTTGTTTATTTTTGTCGACAGATTGAGTCTCTCTAACATGATGATTTCAATCTGAGATACTGTTGAACCTTTGGTTAAATTGAGAGGGAGGGTGAATCAATTTAATGCAGTGATGGTCTTGTAAAACTTTCTTTTACACTTATTTACATCTTCATTTCGTGATCAACTTAATATACAATGGAACAACAATCTTAATAAGTGAGCAACATGTATTAAGCAGATTAAACACAAAATATCAACATATAATCATCATGCACATAAACAACAGATATAAGTGGAAATCCATAAGGGAGAAAACCACATCTTATTATTGTTGTGATGCAAAGGCAAGCTCCAACTCCCTCTCACCACTGATTTTCTGTAGACTCCAACCTACAGGAGGCTACTAACTCAATTCTGCGAGCTACAACTTGCAAGGAAGCTCCAACTCCCATCTATTTTCTGCAGGCTACAACCTACAAGAGGCTCCTACCTTAGTCAGCTACAACTGGACATCTATCAAGCTGAAACTTGATATGGAAGCACCAACTTCCTCACTGTACAATAAAATCATATGCTAATTTACCTGGATATCAGCTTTGTTTTTCTCCTTCTTTACTGTTGTCCTTCCAGCCTTCAAATTTGCTTTATATCATCTCTGGATCTTCACAACTCCTCTCTCTGATCCTTCTTCTTCTTATGTTCTCTCATCTCTTTCTCCATTTTTTTCACTCCTTATGCATATGCTGGTATTTATAGAGATCACCTCATAACTGTTTGCATTCCACAGGGAATTCGAAATGAACATGTATGACTCTTTGCCTTTCACCTTCTTGTTTTCTCGCTCAGCATATTCAGGATGTTACAACAATATATACAATCATTACAGTATTAAATTGGAGTTTTTCTTTGCCTGCGGAGACTTGCCTTTGCATCACATACAATGAAAATAATTAATTTATTTACATTTACAGTTACAACAAATATATTTCACCCAACCCTTTCATCTCTTTGCTTGTTGTGCATTTGTCTTTTCTGCTGCTGTCACAATGATTTTGGTTCCTGCTATTATATTCAACACAGTTCTGCATAACTGTCATTTTGGCTTAACTCGACCCAGCTGTTGTGTTTCCAACAGTGCCACCATATCCTCCTTTTTCCCGACTTTGTCTCTTTTTCTCGTGTCCTCAGCTGTCTAACCTTCACCGCTCTTCTAAATACTCTCCGATTCTACCCTTTTCTCCTCGTGCTCGGTCCTTCCGGGCCTTTCTACCCGCGTTCAACCTTTTCTTCATAAACTGTTGTTGCCGCATCAACTAATATTCTGCACGAGTGTCGGGTCTTATTACTTACCCGAATCTTTTCTTGCATTCAAGCTTTCCTTTTAGTTTTATGTTATAATCCTTCTTTGCTCTTCGATGCGATTTATCAACGGGAAAACCATACTCCCAGACTTGAAATGCTTTAGGTTTCGGCTTTGGTCTTCATCGTGTCCAGTCTCTTTATCGCACTTCGGCAATTACAGCTATCCCATGTGCCTTCATCCATCTGATCTCCCGATATGCGATATGCGATATTCCTCCTGCTCCGATTGTGATATGTGATGAACTTTGCATCGCATCACATCTTCGCATCGCATCGCATCTTCTCATTGCATCGCATCTCATTGCTACTTCGCAGTATGCGATGAACTACGCATCGCTGATGTGCGATATAGCGTTGTGCCCCCACGTGTCCCTTCGCATCGCCACATTGCATCACGACTTTGCATCCATCTAGTGGCTATCACATTCGCTTTTGAAGTCCGATATGCGATCGGGTCCCACTTGATTCCGATATAATCTCTGCCGTTGATCCTGTTCGCAATCTGACGGTCTTCATCATATTGAAAATCTCAAAGTTTATTACCCGACTTAACATAAGTCATAAATACAATATAACTTGCCCTTCCATAATATGGTTTAAACACAAGATATCAACATTACAATATATATCCGGGCCCACAGATTTCCTGACGGTCAATCTTACTTTTCAAAAAAAACTATGGTTATAAACCATGATAAACCCAATCTTCCTTAACCTTATATGCAGAACTTATTCCTCTTCATAAATCTTTATTTGCATTTACAAACCATATAAAGTATCCTCTCTATATAATTTGAATTATACTTTGGTTAAAAATAATTACCAACGTATATATGTTGGGTCCCAAAACTTTCGTTAACCTCTGCACAACTTCTGATGCGAACACCGTCAGATCTTTGCCTCCTTTGATCGGACGGCTATCGCATAATCTTAATCCTGGCAACTTATCCTTCCAAACTAACACGAAATAGGTGGTATTGCTTTGCGACGTGTCACTTCCGGAGGTCTATCGTGTTCATTTCAGCTTTTACCACTTACCACTTTGGATGCACGCGAATACCACCGCCGGTTCGTGAAACCACTCACACTGTTTACGAAAACTTGTTTCAATCGTATCCACTCGTTTCTTCATACATTCCGCATTTCACCTTTCAATGTCATTCATTGATCCTTCAGATCCAACGGTTGTTGTGCTCTCATTTCATTCCGCTCCATTGTTCCATAAGTTATGCCGATAACCAGAGATTTCTGCTTCTGCCACTATTTCATTGAATGTTACACTATAACGCAGCTCCGAACACCCTGTAACCTTATTAATCTACACAGTGTGATTTGGATATCAAATTGCAGGGTTTCGTTTTAACAATTTCAAGGGCATCGACCCATTCAGAGATCGGTGCTCAATCTCGACATAAAATTTCTATCAGAATTTAATTTCAATTGAATGTTTACTTCTTAAACACACAGTCTCATAACTTCCCTTTGAATTTTTCTGATTCATCTGCATACATATATATTGTGCCAAACCCTGATTCTCACTCGAGTTAAAACTAAATCAAGCATTCAATCAATGAATTTGGAACCTGTTCTCTGTATTAACAGTAAATATTTACATTGGAGTTATTTTCCGGCCTTTCTGTCTAATTTTCTCGTAGGCTTACAAAACAAAACCCTAACTGTTCAAAAGAACTACTTCCTCTCTCAACCCTCCTCTTGTAGCCTCTGCCACTTTACTTTCTTTCTCTGCAACAATTCCATCTGAATCTGATCTTCTCCCTTGTCTTGGTGTTGCTCCTTTGTGCTCATTTGCCATCAGTGACAATATTTCCAACAATCTCCCCCTTTGGCATTGATGGCAATACTCCAATGCTTCCTCTGCTTGCTTTTCAGAAGACCCTTTCTTATTTTTCTTGCTTTTCCTCCCCCTTTGACATCAATGGTAAAGGGTTGCACTTTTCCCAGTGTGGTTTCTATATTTTCATGATACTCTGATCTTGAGGACCTGTTCCATGCACTGCTCCATTGCTCTAGCTCTTTTGTGACAATTTTATTGACTGCTCTCCCCCTAGAATGATGCTTTCTTGACTGATACAGACTATCGATTGACTTTTGTTCTGATCCCATTCTTTGTATGTAGTCTTTACTTATATATATATATATATATATATATGAATTTCTAATCATATCAGAGAGTAACATCTGCAGACACTACCCCTAGTTTGTCTCTTAGATATTCGAATGATTCTTTAGCAAGAGGTTTTGTGAATATGTCTGTTGTTTTTTCCTTAGTTGGTACATATTCCAACTTCACTAACTTTTGTGCTACTTGTTCTCTGAGGAAGTGGTACTTTATTGAGATGTGCTTTGTTTTTGAATGAAGTACAGGATTTTTTGATATACTTATTGCACTTGTATTGTCACATTTGATAGAAATGGGTTCATCAATGCTTACCTTCATGTCTTGGAGAGTTTGTTTCATCCAAGTTACTTGTGTGCAACATGCTGCTTCTATTATGTATTCTGCTTCTGTTGTAGATAGAGAGATAGAAGTTTTCTTCTTGCTTAGCTATGCCACCAGACTTTTTCCCAAATAAAATGCACCTCCACTTGTGATTTTTCTGTCATCCACACAGCTGGCCCAATCTGCATCTGTGTATGCTGTCAATGTGAAGCTTTTTCCTTTTGGATACCATAGGCCATAATGTGAAGCTCCTTGTAGATATCTAAATATTCTCTTGATTGCAAGTAAATGATTTTGTTTTGGTGTTGCTTGATATCTTGCCACAAGTCCTACTGCCAACATAATGTTTGGTCTAGAAGCAGTTAGGTATAGCAAAATTCCTATCATGGATCTGTAAAGTTTTTGATCTACATCTGTTGATCCATCATTAGCACTTAGTTTGCATCCAGTGATCATGGGAGTTGACACAGGTTTGCAGTCTTCCATTTGAAACCTTTTCAACATTTCTCTTAAGTATTTTTCATGCGAAATGAATATTCCTGTGTTCTTTTGTTGAATTTGAAGTCCTAAATAGAAGGTGAGCTCTCCAATCATTGACATCTCAAACTCTGATTTCATTTCTTCATCAAATCCTTTTGCTAACTCATCTTTGTTGCTACCAAATATGATGTCATCTACATACACTACTACAATTAAGAGTTCATTTTCATTAGCCTTTATGTACAAATTGATGTCTACTCCTCCTTTCTTAAAACCTTGTTTTTGCAAGTATTTGTCCAACCTTGAATACCATGCACGAGGAGCTTGTTTTACCCATATAAGGCTTTCTTTAATCTGCACACATAGTCATGTTTATCTGTTAAGGAGAATCCTTCGGGTTGTTCCATGTAGACTTCTTCCTCTAAATCTCCATTCAGGAAGGCAAACTTCACATCCATTTGATATACCTTGAAATCATGATAGCATGCGAAGGCCAAAAACATTTTGATTTCTTCCATTTTGGATACAGGGGCAAAGGTTTCATCATAATCAAGTCCTTCAATTTGAGAGTATCCCTTGCATACAAGTCTGGCTTTATTTATGATTACCTGACCTTGTTCATTCATCTTATTCTTGAATATCCATTTTGTGCCAATGACATTTTTCCTAGTGGGTCTTGGAATTAATTCCCAGGTAATGTTCTTCTCAATTTGGTCTAGTTCTTCATTCATCGCATTTACCCAGTTTTTGTCTTTGCTGGCTTCTTCGAACTTCTTGGGCTCTATTTGAGATAGCATGGCTAGGTATACTTCTTCTGTCTGTTCAACAAGCTATCTTCTTGTTTGGACTCCCACACTCTTGTCCCCAATGATTTGATCTTCTGGATGGTTCTTTTGAGTGTGTCTTGAGGGACCTTTTGAGTTTAATTCAGTATCTTCTGTTGTATTGCTATGTTCATCATTATCTTGGTTCTCAGCTTCATGATCATCTGGAGGATTGGTGCAGCGTGTGCTTCTTGTTTTGTTTGGTAGATCTTCGTCAAATCTTACATCAATGCTTTCCACAATTTGTGTAGTCTTTTGTTGTAGCACTTGTAACCCTTACTCTTGGATGCATATCCTAGAAATATGCCTTCATCAGCTCTTGCATCAAACTTCCCTAGTTTTTCATCATTATTTTTTATGAAACACTTGCTTTCAAAGACTCTAAATTTCTTGATTGATGTTGGTTTACCATGCCATAATTCGTAAGGAGTCTTGTCACAATTTGGTCTTAGATGAGCTTTGTTGAAAATGTGAACAACTATGTGTACTGCTTCTGCCCAGTAGGTTTGGGGAATGTTACTTTCTTGCATCATAGCTCTGGCAATCTATTGTACTGACCTGTTTTTCCTCTCTGCCACTCCATTCTGTTGAGGTGTACCTGAAATTGTAAACTGTTGTTTTATCCCATGCTCATTACACAGGTCTGCAAAATCATAGTCTGTGAATTCACCTCCTCTCTCTGATCCGATGCACTTTAGCTTGCATCTTGTTTGATTTTATGTCAATTCCTTGAATATCTTGAATTTCTCAAGTGCTTCAGATTTATATTTGAGAAATGCCACCCACGTCAATCTGGAAAAATCATCTATTATCAGCATGAAATAAGCTTCTCCGCTTGGTGCTTTAGTTCTTGAAGGTCCACATAGGTCCATGTGTACAAGCTGAAGAGGCTGATTTGTAGATAGTATCTCTTTGGTCTTGAAAGATATGTGGGTTTTCTTGCCCAGTTGGCAGGATTTACATATGGTATTTGAAGGCTTCTTTATTGCTAGCATATCTCTGACTGCATTCTTCTTGCTCAGACTGATGATGTGGTCAAAGTTTAGATGTCCCAATCTTCTATGCCATAACCATGATTCATCAAGTTTGCTTATGTGGCATGCTTCATTCTCTTCTTTCACTATATAGACATTACTTTCTGTTCGAACACCTTTGATCAAGGTCTTTCCTGTGGTGCTTGATCTTACTTCACAGTCTTGGGCTCTAAAAAGGACCTCATAGCCTTTATCACACATTTTACTGACGCTTAGTAGATTGGCTTTCAGCCCATCCACAAATAGTACATCTTGAGCTTTTCCTCTTCCATTATTCAGACTGACTGAGCCTTTTCCTTTGATTTTCCCTACTTTATCATTACCGAATGTTACATTCCCAGATTTCTTTTCATCAAAGGTTACAAAATTGCTTCGATCTCCAGTCATATGCTTTGAACATCCACTGTCCAAATACCATTGGCTTTTCTGATCTTGAGCTATTAGAGCCAGGTCACACTTATTCAACTTCTTTTTCCACTACATGTATCCTTCTGTTTGGTACCTTTTCTGAGAAGATGGACCACATTCTCTGAGAGGACATTTGTGACACTTGTGCCTGATTTGATGGCAGTCAAAGAATTTGATTATGTTTCTGAATGGATTATGTACACGAGTGAATTCTCCATTGTTCATCAATCTCCTTGAGTTTTCATAAATAAGTTTTTGTCCATTCGCTCTGCACTCCATGGCTTTATGGCCGTACCCCTTGCAATAAAAACAATACCCATGGAAACGATTAGTGTACCTGGTGAAGGGTTGTTCTCTCCATTTGTTTGCTTGAGGTAGTCTTTCATTTTCTGCATCCTTTGCTGGTTGGAATCGATTCTCTTTGTCTGATAGTATGCAACAATATGTCCCAGTTTGTGGCAGGCAAAACAAGGGACATTTCTCATAGGAGGAAAGAATCTCCTTTGACGGCTTCCGAATTTTCCATATTCAGGAGTGTAAGAGATTTTTCTAGTTGACTGTTTATTGATTTCGTTCTTTGTTATTTGAGATTCCTTCTTGTTTCTGTTTACTGCATTTCAGGTCAGGTTCTTGCTGGCTTCTACTTCTGTAGGAATCTTTTGATTTGCTTCATTATCTTGTACAACTTTTACAAAAATGATATTCTGGTTATCTTTTACCTTGGATTTGCTGGTTTCTCCTTCGTAACCTATCCCAGTTTTTATGAGAGGAGATCTTTGAGCATTTAGTATTTTATTCAGCTATTCAGAGCTTCTCATTTGAGGAGTGTTCATTAACAATTTCCTTTGGGTGTTTTCTAATTTCCTTCTCAAGCATACTACTTCTTCTTCCAATTTCTCTTGTTTTTGAATTTTATCCTCTATTTGCTTTAGTAGAGTGTCTTCCACCTTCCTAGCTTCTTCAAGTTTTACTTTCAACTGACTGAGGTCTTCTGAAGTTGGTTCTTCTTTTACATATTTGAGGAGAATATATTTCTGTATTTTGCACTTCAGTTTAAGTCTGTCAATTTCCTCCAGGGCACTTTTTAGCTCCCCCTCAAGATCTACCTCACCATCTTCCTCATCTTCTAGAAGGAATCTTTCATACTCTTCCTTGGCCATCAACACAAATTCAGAGGTTCCTTATTCATTTGAGGATTCATCTGAGTTTTCAGATGCACTGCTATCTTGCTGAGCATAAAGGGATTTTATGTTGAATCTCTTCCCTTTATGCCAGTTATTTGTTTTGGTTTTCTCTGTCTCTTGAGTCTGATCCACAGTAGCCCAAACTTCTATTCCTAGAGACATTATGTATGTCTTCATTCTTATTTTCCAGAAGACATAGTTTGTGCCAGTAAACAGAGGGGCTTTATTTGTTGAGCATCCTTCTAGACTAGTCATCTTAGGGACCAAGGATCTCCTTCCAGTTGTTAAATTGATACAAAAGGAACTTGCTCTGATACCAATTGTTGAACCCTTGGTTAAACTGAGAGGGGGGGGGGAGGGGGGGGGGGATGAATCAGTTTAATGCATTCATGGTCTTGTAAAACTTTCTTTTACACTTATTTACATCTTCATTTCGTGATCAACTTAATATACAATGGAACAACAATCTTAATAAGTGAGCAGCAGGTATTAAGCAGATTAAACACAGAATATCAACATATAATCATCATGCATATAGACAACAAATATAAGTGGAAACCCATGAGGGAGAAAACCACATATTATTATTGTTGTGATGCAAAGGAAAGCTCCAACTCCCTCTCACTACTGATTTTCTGTAGGCTCCAATCTACAGGAGGCTACTACCTCAATTTTGCAAGCTACAACTTGCAAGGAAGCTCCAACTCCCATCTATTTTCTGCAGGCTACAACCTATTGGAGGCTCCTACCTCAGTTAGCTACAACTGGACATCTGTCAAGCTACAACTTGATATGGAAGCACCAACTTCCTCACTGTACAATAAAATCATATGCTGATTTACTTGGATATCAGATTTGTTTTTCTCCTTCTTTACTGATTTCCTTCCAGCCTTCAAATTTTCTTTATATGATCTCTGGATCTTCACAACTCCTCTCTCTTCTCCTTCTTCTTCTTACATTCTCTCACCTCTTTCTCCATTTTTCTCACTCCTTATGCATATGCTAGTATTTATAGATATCACCTCATAACTGTTTGCATTCCACAGGGAATTCGAAATGAACAGGTATGACTCTTTGCTTTCCACCTTCCTATTTTCTCGCTCAGCATATTCAGGATGTTACAAAAATATATACAATCATTACAGTATCAAATTAGAGTTTTTCTTTGCCTGCAAAGACTTGCCTTTGCATCACATACAATGAAATTAATTAATTCATTTACATTTATAGTTACAAAAAATATATTTCACCCAACCCTTTCATCTCTTTGCGTCTTATGCATTTGTATTTTCTGCTACTGTGAGAGTCATTTTGGTTCCTACTATTACATTCAACACAGTTCTGCATAACTGTCATTTTGGCCTAACTTGACCCAACTATTGTGTTTCCAACAATGCCACCATATCCTCAATTTTCCCGACTCTGTCTCTTTTTCTCATGCTAGAGCGTTCAACCTTCACCGCTCTTCTAAATACTCGATTCTGCCCTTTTCTCTGTGTCGGGTCCTTTCCCGAGCCTTTCTACCCGCGTTCAACCTTTTCTTCATAAACTATCGTTGCCACATCAACCACTATTTTGCACGAGTGTCGGGTCTTATTACTTGCCCGAATCTTTTCTTGCACTCAAGCTTTCCTTTTTGTTTTACGTTATAATCCTCCTTTGCTCTCCGATGTGATTTATCAACGGGAAAACCCATACTCCCGAACTTGAAATGCTTTAGGTTTCGGCTTTGGTCTTCATCGCGTCCGCTCTCTTTATCGCACTTTGGTGATTCCAGTTATCCCATGTGCCTTCGTCCATCTGATCTCCCAATATGCGATATGCGATATTCCTCCTGCCCCGATTGCAATATGTGATGAACTTCGCATCGCTACTTCACATCGCATCGCGTCTTCGCATTGCATCGCATCGCATCTCATTGCTACTTCATGGTATGCGATGAAATTCGCATCGCCGATGTGCGATATAGCGTTGTGCCGCCACGTGTCCCTTCGCATCGCCACATCGCATCACAACTTTGCATCCATCCAGCGGCTATCGCATTCGCTTGCGATGTCTGATATATGATCGGGTCCCACTTGATTCCAATATAATCTCTGCCATCGATCTTGTTCGCAATCCGACAGTCTTCATCATATTGCAAATCTCAAAGTTTATTACCCGACTTAACATAAGTCATAAATACAATATAACTTGCCCTTCCATACTTTGGTTTAAACACAAGATATCAACATTACAATATATATCCGAGCCCATAGATTTCCTGACGGTTAATCTTACTTTTCAAAAAAAACCATGGTTATAAACCATGATAAACCCAATCTTTCTTAACCTTATATGCGGAACTTATTCCTCTTCATAAATCTTTATTTGCGTTTACAAACCATATAAAGTATCCTCTCTATATAATTTGAATTATACTTTGGTTAAAAATAATTGCCTACATATATATGTTGGGTCCCACAACTTTCGTTAACCTCTGCACAACTTCTGATGCGAACACTGTCAAATCTTTGCCTCCTTTGATCGGACGGCTATCGCATAATCTTAAGCCCGACAACTTATCCTTCCAAACTAACGTGAAATAGGTGGTATTGCTTTGCGATGTGTCGCTTCTAGAGGTCTATCACGTTCCTTTCAGCTTTTACCACTTACCACTTTGGATGCACGCGAATACCACCGCCGGTTCATGAAACCACTCACATTGTTTACGAACACCTGTTTCAATCGTATCTATTCGTTTCTTCATACATTCCACATTTCGCCTTTCGATTTCGTTCGTTGATCCTTCAGATCCAACGGTTGTTGTGCTCTCATTTCATTCCGCTCCACTGTTCCATAAGTTATGCCGATAACTAGAGATTTCTGCTTCTGCCACTATTTCATTGAATGTTACATTATAACGCAGCTTCGAACAACCTCTAACCTTATTACTCTACACAGTGTGATTTGGATATCAAATTGCAGGGTTTCGTTTAACAATTTCAAGGGCATCGACCCATTCAGAGATCGGTGCTCAATCTCGACATACACTTTCTATCAGAATTTAATTTCAATTGAATGTTTACTTCTTAAACACACATTCTCATAACTTCCCTTTCAATTTGTCTGATTCATCTGCATACATATATATTGCGCCAAACCCTGATTCTCACTCGAGTTAAAACTGAATCAAGCATTCAATCAATGAATTTGGAACCTGTTCTCTATATTAACGGTAAATATTTACATTAGAGTTCTTTTCTGGCCTTTCTGTCTAATTTTCTCGTAGGCTTACAAAACAAAACCCTAACTGTTCAAAAGAACTACTTTCTGTTTCAACCCTCCTCTTGTATCCTCTGCCACTTTACTTTCTTTCTCTGCAACAATTCCATCTGCATCTGATCTTCTCCCTTGTCTTGGTGCTACTCCTTTGTGCTCATTTGCCATCAATGACAATATTTCCAACAGATACTTCAAAAATGTTTTGATATTATGTACTGTTTATATTAATAGACAACGATTTTTTTCTTCTAAAAAAAGAAAGCAAGTTTTATTTAAAGAGAAAAAAAATTTCGTGAATGGCTGCGATGGCTCCAATCCCTGATAGTAGGTGAGAATCCATGGCAATCTCAAAAAAAGTCTCTGTTTTTAGGGCTGAATAATGGTGGATTGGCAGGCTTTCGTGTCCAGGCATCTTCTTTGGGAGTTGTCTTTAGTGCGACTTTTTGGAGTTTCAGGTGCTAGAATCTGGTGAAAAATTTTGAGGTAAAATCTTGGTTTCTGTTATTTAAACTAGTTATTTGACTTTATATATGAATTCAACACCTTCAAAAATCCTTAGGGCACTTAGATTATGCAAGGATAGCAATCAAATTTCTCTTTTCAATAAATTCATGCCCAAGTTTAGAAAAATTACCCCGAAAAAAAACCACCATAAAAACTTTCAAAAAATCACACTAAAAACTACTGGTCCTCTTTGTGTGCAATATTTTAAAATCATGTACCACTCTCAATGGCTACGAGTGCATTTATATTCCGATGTTATGGGTGTAAACTGGTCCTCTTTGTGTGCAGTATTTTAAAGTCATGTACCACTCTCAATGGTACGAGTGCATTTATATTCTGATGTTATGGGTGTAAAATTGCAGAGTGACAGATGTCAAATGGATATGAAAAGAAACACTTTCCGTGTAACTAGAGGAGAAAATAACATAATTAGAACATGAAAAAGGAAAAAGAGATGTCGATTCTCCAAGTTTAATTTTAGTTTTGTAATAGTCTAGATGATATGAAAATCACAGTGGTGGTTGAGTTGACTTTTGTAAAAGGATAATGAATACATATATTTTAGTATTGGTTGAGTTGAGTTTTGTATAAGGAGAATGAATAGTTTTCTATTTTTGAGTTAATATATGAAATGAGATATAGGATTTAGGATGGAGATGGTGGCAGTGCCCTACAATGAAAATTGAGAAAAGAAATAAGATTCATATGGAGATGGTGCCAAACTATGCAAAGAAAATGAAAATTAGTAATAAATATAACATGAGTGTTCATATACACAACGAGATGCGGGAAGAGCATACAACTCTTAGAGATTCATGTACAGGACGGAGATGTTGTGAAGCTATGCAATGAGAATTGCAAATAAAAATGATGAGTACGAGTCTGTTCATATACAGCATGGAGATGCGGGTTGAGGAAAACCTGCGAAAAAATTGCAAGGTCCAACACCAATAAAATCGAAATGGTGGAGATGCGGGGTATCGATCCCCGTACCTCTCGCATGCTAAGCGAGCGCTCTACCATCTGAGCTACATCCCCGTTAGAAAATATGTCCATACCAACGATCCCCAGTATCCAAGAGGAGAGATGATGTAAAACCTACCAAAGAGAAAACCGATGGATGTAAAGGGTCGGTGGGCAGAAATTGTGGACGTAAGTGACTGTGTTAGTCTTGTATGAAACAACATGAACGCCTTTGTCGGGGATCGAACCCGGGTCACCCGCGTGACAGGCGGGAATACTATACATATTCCACACCACAATTAGAAATCCATCCGCATTTCAACGTCCCATTCGTTGTAGTATACATATTCAACTCCACGATTAGAAATCTATCCTCATTTGAAGGAACCAGTCGTTGTAGTATAGTGGTAAGTATTCCCGCCTGTCACGCGGGTGACCCGGGTTCGATCCCCGGCAACGGCGTTCTTCTTTTTAATTACAGATCAACCCTGTTTCACAACGAAATTATCTATTCCAAATGCCACGGGTTCGAATCTCATTCTTGACGGATACCATAACATATCACTCAGACACACCAAAAAAACAAACTTTTTACGGCGGCGGAAACCCGTGTCAATTGAATTGCAATATATATACACACTTACACCCAAAAACAAAAATATTACGGCGGCGGAAACCCATGTCAATTGAATTCCAATATATATATACACATTCACACAAAAAATTCTTCTTACGGCGGCGGAAACCCGTGTCAATTGAATTGCAATATATATACACACTTGCCCTTACCCCTTTCTTCCGTAACGCCCGCCACCACCACCACCACCCTCAGGTCAGTTATTTATTCCAAATGCCACGGGTTCGAATCGCGTTCTTTACCGATGCTGTTTCTTTAGAACATATCACTTTAGAAACTTTTCTTTTTTTCTTTAGTCCATGTCACTCCAGAAACTTTTGTTTTGTAAAAATTGATGTGTGAAAATCATATTAGATATTAAATTGATGTGTGAAAATCTTCCTTTTGCAAAATAATTATATTTTTTCTTTAGAACATATCACTCCAGAAACTTTTCTTTTGTGAAAATTGATGTGGGAAAATCATATTAGATATTAAATTGATGTGTGAAAATTTAACTTATGTAAAATATATATTTTTTTAACATATCGCTCCAGAAACTTTCTTTTTATTTATTTTTTTGAAAATTGATGTGTGAAAATTTTCATTATTCAAAATAACTAATTATTATATAAAAATGTAATATATATATATATATATAATAAAATTGTATATGGCATATTCAGATTGCAATTACAAACTTATTAGAACTAGATTTTCCACTTAGATACAACTCAACTAGAGCCACAGACATCTAGATCAAAAACCAGACACAGCTTACAGAACATTGAAACACCAAGTCACACCAAGCCCAGGGACAGTTACTAGCATAAAGCTCTACCACCAATAGGATTATTACAGTATCAAAACATAAGACCACTTGCAGAGAAAAATAAAAACCCTAGCGCGACATCATATTCCCTATCGCCTCTAGTTACTACCGTCGGAACCACCACCACCACCATAGCGAGATCCGCCACCGCCATAGTGATGCAGGAGCATTAGCTCAGGGAAATATCTTCTATTTTTATTTAAACTAGGGGTCTCATGTTTTTGAGAAATTATTAATTTCATGTAAATATTAATATTGTTTTTGAGTGATTAAATTATATTTTAATTAATTATATGAGAGGATTTGTAATGTTTCCAAATAACTGGAAAACATGAGAGAAATTAGCCTTGAGATATTTTAGAATTGATTATGAGCCTAAGTTAGAATTAGTTTCAAGGTTTTAGGGATAAAAATCTAGACTTTAGGGGTGTTGAGATATTTGGGGATTTTGTTGAGTGATTTAAGGGATGTGAACCAAAATTGGTTCAATTAAATTTGTATAAATTGATATGCCTCAAAGGCAAAGAAATCAGGTGAGATTAGAGTGTAGAATAGAGGAAGAGTTTGTAAGCCTACGGGCTTTTGTAAAAGGGCCATAGATTTGAAAATCTGGCCATGAACCAAGAAGGTTTTTTGTAATTGAATTTATTTGGTTATATTGATGAGGAATAGTTTTGAAAATTTTGTGTGACATATATATATATATATATATATATATATATATATTCTTGGTCGAATTGGTAGGAAGACGTTGAGTTCTTATTTCATTCATATGATAAGCTTTGTAGACAAAACTCTGTGCAGAAGTTGGAAGAATCGATATTATCAATATCGGCATTTCAATTGTTAATTGTAATGGTAAATCTGTGTGTTGAATGAATTGATTGTTTTTATGTCAATCTGAGGGTTTGATTGGCATCGTTGAATGAAATGAAATTCTGCATATTTCAAAAGCATTGACTTTAAGCCATGTCGACTTTCTGTTGTGGAGGTTTGCAGATAGCGCACCATTTGAAATGAATGTCATATAGCGATTGCCAAGAGTTAAATGGCAATCCGAAAGCCATCAATTATGAATCGGAAGTATTGAGAACGTTGAAGAACTGTAGTATTGGCAGCTTTGGCATGGAGTTATAACCACAGAACAACGTTGAAGATCGAATGGTATACAATCGAATGGAATTCGATTGGGCAGGGTTTGAAATTATATAGTCTGTTTAATGAAATCTGTTTATAAATACCAGATCAAACTGTGGATTGATTCCCATGTGTTATTGAAGAGGGATAGAATTTTTAGCACTGAAGAATTCGTGTTGAGTGAATGAAAATTGCAGGTTAAGCACATCAATGATGGAGTCGACTTCTTGAAGTTTAACATATATGGATAAATTGACCTGGTGAGGATTGAAGTCACTGAAGAAATACAACCATGCGGATGCCTGGAATCACACATACACATTGTATATACAACACTTGAGAGCTGACATTGGTATTGGCGGTGATTAGTTCAGTCGATTGAAGAAGATTAACTGGGTTCTAACAAGTGTTTTTCAGTGGGGTTTCAGAGATCGATTGGAAATGCGTGAATGCTTTTCGATCTATAGCATTGACTTCAAAAGGGAACGCAGAATGAAGAAACTGTGCGTGGGAATTTTGTTAAATCAGTTTGATTGCAATTAAAATCGTGGAAGCAATCCAGTCATGAAAACGATGGGAGTGTATAAGGCGCAGAGTTGGATATGAAGTCTGCATTCGATTTTATTGTAGTTGACACGAATTAAATTGCAGAGATTGTTGATGCGGTTGGATAGTGAATGCAGAGGAAGAGCGTGGAATAAAATGAAACGCAGCTATGGTGTGAATGCTGGAGATGGTAAGTTATTTGTGGGTTCAATTTTAATGTCTGGTTTGATTTATTGATAATTGCCAAATTGAATGTCTGCATAAAATGTTAATTGGTCCGGTCAACCTAAGGCGTTGATTATATTTAAATCAAAGTCAATTTGATTAGAAAGCAATTGGTATGTTGAACAAATCGTGAAGGTGGGGATGCATAAAATCGATGTGCAGTGGTGTGAATTTGCCAGGTGGAGCTTTTAAAGCATAGACACATTCTTTTTATTGAATTTTGATTTTAAAAATCCAGCCATATGTGAATGTTGGGAATGAGAGGTATTGGATTTAATTATGGATTGGGTGATGGTTAAATCTTATGTTTTGATAAGCTTCTGCATGAAGTTTTTTCTAAATTGGGATTGTATTAAAGTTGGGGTTCAATTGCAAGAATTGAATTGAAGTATGGTTTCCATGAACCATTAAAAAGTTGTAAATGGAGAAGAGCTTCCGCTTATGAGAATTGGTTGTATAATCTTAGTATAAGGATTGTTAAGATGAAGCTTCCGCAAATGATGAATGTGGAAATGGACCGGTTTGGAGTCTTATTTGAGGCAGTTTATTGAAGATGCATTTTTATATGCATAGTATGGGGAAGATTCTGTTTTGCAGGGTAACCTGCATCACATAGTGAAAATTTTCTTTATGTAAAATATATAATCACTAGCAATTGCTCCTAAAGGTGCAAAGATACACCGAAGGTAGTTCATCTCGTCAAGATTTGGAAAGATTTGTCTTTCATTGTTGTGCTTGAAGTAGCAATTTTGTCTTGTGGTTATGCATACAACATCAATGAATTATCACCAAAATTTCCATAATGTTAAATTTCGTATTTAGAAGGTTCAAATAATTTATTAATGCTATATTGTAGTTGTAATAGGCTATGAAAGCTATATTGTAGTTGTAATAGGCTATCAAAGTTATGTAGACATAAAACGAAGAGCTTGGTATGGATGTTTATGGCAGAAAACAACTATTTGAAAAATTGTTAACATTCTACCAGAAACTCAACTCAACTTTTTAGGCTCTCTTGGTATTTCAATGTCAATTTCTAGTTTTCTAGTGTCTCATATTGTATGTCTCTAGTGACAATAGCATGCTTGAGTTGCTACATAATGGAATTATTCTACATTTGTGTTAAAAGACTCTTTAAATAAATAAAATTAGATTTATTATTAATGCATTAAAAAAATAAAATTGAACTTCCAATTTAATTCATTTTTTTGTCAGTACACAGGACTCAATTTTAACAGCTATATGATATTCAATTCCTTGGATGCATTATGCCTTGGTAAACCAGATATTCAAATGTCATTGTTGTTGTTGTTGTTGTGTGTACACAACGCTTTAAATAAATAAAATTGGACAAAAATTTATATTAGAAGAGAAATTAAGCTTACTATTTAAAAAAAAAACCAATCTGCTTAGCAAATGTATTGTTGATCTTGGTACTTTGGAAAGCTCTGAATCATATGCCAAGATGTCTTGCTAAAGACCACCAGAAATCAGTATTTGACCACTAATGACATGATTAATCCAATTTTTCAAACCCTTTATTTCATGGGTTGAAGACTACCGTTGATCGTTACTTATCATATCAGTTAAACTTTTTCCAATATTCTCAAGAACCTGTTCTTCAACAACCTATACACCATCATGTGTATTAGTACCCAGATAATCTATCAAAGTGAATATTAGAGATGATCATAAACAAAATTATCAACTAGCCTAATATTTCGATTCTCCTGAGTGAACAGTGCACTACATAATACCAATAAATAAATAAACAGCAAAGCGCCCACATTCCAAAGTTCTATTTACAAATAATTGACAGAACCATCTTTCAGAGAAAATTAAGGAAACATCAAACCAGTGAAAAGAACATTCTATCAGAACACAAGAGAAAATATAAAGAGAAAGCCCTCGAAATCTCGCATCCCATTCCCAAGGGCCATCAAATCAATCCTGCAGGCTTTATAAAACATAAAACTATTATCATAAAAACAAATTGTGACTTGGGGGCCTTCCAGCGCAATCATTCAGGTTTTGTGCCCCGCTTCAACTGCTTCTTTATACTTCTAGGGAACTGAACATTGTAGAATTTTACTATGACTTTATACTTCAAAATTTCAAATTCAAGATTTTCTTTCTTGATTCTCTAAGTTTTTTAGCTTTTTAAATTATTAAATAAAACAATCAAATGAAAAAATTTCTATACTCAAAATTAATTTCAATTTTGTGCGTTGCAATTTCCATTTCATTTACTAGTTTCCATTTAGTTTCAAACTGGCTTGCAATTATTTTCCATTTATATTAACAATCAATTAAAAAAATTCTATACTCAAAATTAATTTCCATTTCGTGTGCTGCAAGATCCAACGGTGGACAATATGACAGTTGTTTACTTGAATCAACGGCAGAAAATAAAAAGGTCGACTATGGTGAGGGTGGAATGATTCAAAAGTAAACACCTTTGGTGTAATTATATGAAAATATAATATATTTTTATTTTAAAATTTAAATTTATAACTTTCTATTAATTTTTAAAAATATTTTTAGGACTTGGGGATTTAATTGTGTTCCATTTGGGATTGGATTGAATTCAGCGGGTCAGCTTAAGAGTGGGAAAAGAGTTCATATGGATTAATTGGGAAGACAATTGTTACTTCCATGGGAAGATTTAGATCGTATCATTGATGTCGACAATAGGCCAACGCGTTAGCATTTTGGCGACCCTATCTACATGTTGTCTGTTAGCTCATCATGAAGAGGCTAAAGCTGTATCGGAAGGCATAGACGAGATCAATAAGGGAATTTAATTAAAGCCAAATAGTATGGAGAATTAAAAGGTTGAATGGCTGTATGGAAAATTAAATGGTTAAATGACTTTTATCTATGAATTTTGTGTAGTTATGTAATATATATTTTAGTGTGTAAAATTTTATAATAGAGAATTATGAATGCATAGATTAATATAATTTAAATTAGCGGTTCTTGATATTTTTGGGTATCAAGAAAACTTATGTATCAAGAAAACATTTTTATGAGGTTTTTTGTGTTTAGGGCTTCAAAAGAATCAATTACATGTTATTTTTATGAGATCCATGTGTGTGAGACAGGGCAAGTTGTATGGTCAAATTCTGAACACATTCAGTAACCAAACAACTCTTCTAGATAATTGTCAGAGAGAGCTATGTTATCTGAAAGATGGGAGCTTGTCGATAAGATGGTTCATTACCCCCACTTGACCATGGAAATTTTTAACTTGTAAATAGGCGAGTAATTACAATACTATTTCTGACTAATACCACATGCCTAGAAAATGAGAACTCATGTTCATATGATATTTGTTGAAAGATAATGGAGAACGATTAATTAGTGAGAGTTGGTTCATGAAACCTTAGAATAGGAATTAGTTTCTATTTCTTCGGGTATGATTCTAACTTCCCTATATCAATTTATGCTATAAATTGATTGAGTTGTATTGAGAATGTAGAGCGTTTTGCAGAGCTAGACTCTCCTGGTTCAGACACTCTTTTGTAGAGTTGACCAGTTAGTTTTTTATTTATTAATTCAACATCACATTTGATCATGGTATCAGAGCTTCAGGGTCGAATCATAGTCGGAGTGTTGTGATCCCTGTGAGTATCCAGGTGGGGCAGAGGAGAAGCCCCTGATGACCGAGTGATTTTTTTTCTTCAGTATTGAGCGGATCAACGCGGGTTTTTTAAGAACAATCGTTGATGTCGCGGTTCCCGCAGTAACAGTCGCACCGATAGTCGCGGATTTGAGAAGAACAGAGGCACCAAGTAGTGTCATACTTACTGTGTTTTATTTATGACGCAATCGTCGCAGAAATTGGGTCAGTAAGTGCGCCGAGGAGATATGAAATAGATCTGAGCTAGTGGGCACCACTGATGAAGGAAGAAATCCGGTGAAAGGTCGCCGATGAAGAGATCCAGTGAAAGTTCGACGATGAAGGAAGAGATCTGAAGCAGATCTTGTTGGTGCAGAGGAGTCGAGAGCCTGTCGCACAACGTGCAAAACTACCTGTTGGATTGATCACAGATCAGGTAGATCTGTATCGTGATATTGCTTCCTGCAAGGATCTGGGGTAGATCCATCATTTATTTTTTTTTCCAGTCAATTACTTGAAGTTTTTTTCTTTTTGAATCGTCAAGATGAATAAAAAAATAATTGAAGCATACTTGAACGAGAGAAACAAGCTTGATGGTTCCAATTACTCTAATTGGAAGTTTAAGATGCAGACAATGCTAGAAGAACATATTGCCTAGATGATTGCAAATGGGCATGAGCCAAAGCCAATAGCGGGAGCCCCAACGAATCAATATTGGGAGAAGGGAGAGGGCAGAGCAAAGACATTGCTGAAGATGTTAGTGAAAGACTGCATCATACCGCATATCAAAGAATGCAAATCAACAAGCGAGATTTGGAAAGTATTGAAGGATTGGTATGAGATCAGGAATACAATTTGTCTTCTGTTTTTGAAGAGCAAGATTCTATCCATAAAGATGGAGGAGAGTGAAACAATTGCTTCTTTCATATCGCGGATTAAAGATCTAAAGAACAAATTGGTAGATATCAATGATATTGTTGCAGATGCAGATTTGGTCATGATTACCATGAATGGTATGACTGATGATTACCAAATGTTCATCACTGGAATAAGTGCAAGAGAGAAAATCCCAAAGTTTGAAGAATTGACAGGAATATTAATGAAAGAAGAAGAAAGAAGATTGACTCTAAAACCCCAGAGTGCAGATATTGCGTTAATGGAAAAGAAGGAATTCTTCAAAGCAAAAGGAAATCCATCACAGCAAAACGGAGGAAATCCACAGAAGAGACAAAATCAAGCTCAAGGTGTGTATCCGAATAAAAACGACTCTGTAGTAAAATGTTTTTATTGTGTAAAAATCGGTCATATGGTTGAGGAGTGCAGGAAAAATAAATTTCATGAAGAACAACAGAGACATAAAAGACATGCAGGTCATTTCGCAGATGATGACCATGTTCAGGACTTCAGATTTTTAGTGGCAGAATTTGATGAAAACGTCGAAGCAGACATCTGGTATGTGGATTCGGGAGCATCCACACATA
Source organism: Pinus albicaulis (assembly GCA_034641835.2). NCBI lineage: Eukaryota > Viridiplantae > Streptophyta > Pinopsida > Pinales > Pinaceae > Pinus > Pinus albicaulis. Next base: position 1,332,426,544 of record CM076577.1, on the reverse strand, counting down.
TGACAGGGAATAGACAATGGTTCGAATATTTTAAAGAAATCAACAATGAAGCACAAATATACCTTGGTGATGATAGAAGTTATCAGATCAAAGGGTACAAGAACATTCCTGTTATTTTGCCTGATGGTAATATCAGAGATATCCATAATGTAATGTATGTACCCAGAGTTACAAATAATCTGATTTCTGTATCCATGATTACAAATCAGAATCTCAAGGTAGAATTCTTTAAATCTAATTGTTGTATTAAATATTTGTTGGATGGCATGAAGACTATTGCTTCAGGAATTCGAACATGAGGTCTGTACAAATTGAATGTGAGGACAACACCAGATCGAGCATTGACAACATCAAGTTTGACTACATAAGAGCTATGGCACCAGAGACTTGGTCACATCAACTTCAAAGATTTGTTGTTTCTTCAGAAAAAAGGAAATGGTAAGAGGTCTTCCTACATTAAAAAAAGTGCATAATGACTATGATGCTTGTGTGTTAGGAAAGATGCATAGAGAAGAATTACCTATTCGAGTAGAAAAGAAAAAGAGAGATATACTTGAATTAGTGCACACTGACCTATGTGGACCCATGAAAACAAAATCATTAGGATGTTAGGTCCCTATATTACTAGTATATTCCCTTATTGTTGTTAGTGTAACCCCCTTATTGTTATTATTGTACCCTTGTAACCCCCATATTGTTATTATTGTGCCCTTAAATTATTATTGTTAGGTCGGCTAAGATTACATTTATTCTACTCAGGATGTATATTCTGCTCCAAGGGGTTCTAGCAATATATAGAAAGGAGGTTTTGTAATTTGAATCATCCAAGAATTTTTCATTCATGTAATGTATTGGAGGTTTCCCCCTCGAAGTGGCTTATTTCTAAGGCATTGATATCTCTTTTCTTCTATTTTTGGAGCTAGTTTCACAACATAGGAGGTGCACTGTATTTTCTTAATCATTATGAGTAAGAAAAGTCACACATTTGAATACTTTAAGCAATTCAGATATATGATAGAAAAGCAAACATGGAAGCACATAAAAATACTCCGCTCCGATCAAGGGGGAGAATATAGGAAGGATGAACTAACCAAGTATTTTAAAGACCATGGAACATTACAAAAATTCACAGTACCCCATACTCCTCAGTAGAACGGAGTAGCGGAAAGAAAGAACAGAACATTAGTGGAGTGTGTCAGGAGCATGTTGAAAGATAAGGATCTTTCGAATGGTTTTTGGGCTGAAACATTGAATACTGCAGTTTATTTGAAAAATAAGAGTCCTATAAGAAGTCTCGAGTTTAAAACTCCTTTTGAAGCATTGTATGGATTCAAGCATGCCGTAAAACATTTGAGAGTATTTGGGTCTAAAGCATTTTCCCATATTACAAAGGAAGACAGAAGAAAACTAGATTCAAAAGCCATCAGATGTATCTTTGTAGGGTATTTTTCACAATTTAACGCTTATAGATTGTTTAATCCCTCTACTCGCAAGATTTTTGTTAGTAGAGATGTCATGTTCCATGAGTAGTTTTATGATGAATCTGATAAAAGAAATGAGGAATGGGATATTCTGGTTTTGGTTGAAGGAAGTGAAGAAACAGGTAACAACCATGACAAGCAACAAAAGGCAAAAGCAAAAAGTTTAGATGCAACAATCAAGCCGAGTCCTTCAAATGAAATTCAGAACATGTTGGAAGCCACACCAACGCTCAGAAGATCAGGTAGGCAGATTCATTTGCCTGCTAGATATAGGGAAATTCCTTTATAACTAGTATGATGAATATTGTAGAACCTTCTAGTTATAGAGAAGCAAATCAATGTAGTGAATGGAAAGAAGCTATGGAACAAGAATATGAATCTATTCTAAAAAACAACACTTGGGAGCTGGTTGAACTACCTTAAGGGAAACAAACCATAGGTTGTAAATGGTTGTATAAACCCAAGATTAATGCAGATGGAACCATAAATAAATTAAAAGCTAGATTGGTAGCAAAGGGGTATTCACAAAAAGAAGGTATTGACTATGAGGAAACCTTCACCCCCATAGCTAAACTAAACACTATCAAAATAATGATTGCTTTAGCTAGTAGAAAACAATGGATGATTCACCAAATAGATGTAAAATATGCATTTTTAAATGGAGAGTTGAAAGAGGAGGTTTAATTAGAGCAACCTAAGGGGTTTTTCTAGTAAGGGAAAGAACATTTAGTCTGCAGATTAAAGAAAGTTGTATATGGACTGAAACAAACACCCAAGTCATGGTATGAAAAGATAGATTCATTCTTTCTGCAACACAGTTACAACAGAAGTAAAAACGACCCTAATCTGTATACTGTGAAAGATGAAAAGGGGCGTATAGTGTTAATTTCTTTGTATGTAGATGATCTAATTATTACAGGGATGCTATTGATCTGATCAAAGAAATCAAGCAACAAATGTCACAAATGTTCAAAATGAAAGACCTTGGTGAACTAAGATATTGTTTGGGTCTTGAGATCTAGAGAGATTCAGGACAAACTTTTCTGTCTCAGGGTAAGTATGTCAAAGGTCTACTGGAAATATTCAGGATGGATTAGTGCAAGGTTGCAGCAGTACCATTACAACAGAACATTAAACTTTAGTGTAAGGATGGCTCTAAAGAGTCAGATGTGATAGTTTATCAACAACTGGTTGGGAGTCTAATCTACTTAACCACTACTGGACTAGATTTGGCTTATGTAGTTAGTGTGCTAAGTCAATACATATCCAAGCCACTTGAGAGTCATTGGAATGCAGCGAAAGGTGTTTTAAGGTATCTACAAGGAGCTATAGATTATGGTATTATTTATACTGATTCTTCTGAAGTTAGATTGACAAGGTTTATAGATTCCGACTAGGCTGGAAATGTAGACGACTGAAGATCCATAACAAGCTATGCATTCAGCATTGGATCCGAGGTGATTACATGGAGAAGTAAGAAACATAATATAGTTTCCTTGTCTTCAGCGGAAGCAAAGTATCAAGCTATGTGCACAGCAACATGTGAGGCAGTTTGGTTGCAGAGACTTCTCCAGGATGTTGGGGAAGAATAGAAAGATGCAACAATTACCAGATGCGATAACTAGAGCTCAATCAAACTTGTTAATAATCCGGTGTTTCACAAGAACACTAAACACATTGATACGCAATTCCACTTTATCAGGGAGAAGGTTCAATCAAAAGAAATCCATATTGTATATTGTAAAACATGTGATAATGTTGCTGGCATTTTCATTAAGCCTCTTGGAAAAATTAAGTTTGAAACATTTAGAGAGATGTTAGGGATATTTGTGAACCCCTTCTCCATTAAGGGGGAGTGTTGAAAGATAATGGAGAATCCTTTATTAGTGAGATTTGATTCACGAAACCTTAGGATGTGAATTAGTTTATATTTCTTATGGTATGGTTCTTACTTCCCTATATCCATGTATGTTATATATTGATTGAGTTGTATTGAGAATGTAGAGCGTTCAGACTCTCTTGGGTCAGACTCTCTTTCATAAAGCTGACAAGTGATTTTTTCATTTATTAATTCAACATCACATTTTATCAATATTTTTAAATTAATCGATTTAATCAAAATGACATATTTTAATTAATTAATTAATTACATTAAAATGATAGAAAAAACATTCACCTCTCACTACTACTAGAAATATCTAGAATATTTTATGGAAGTAAAATCTCTACCATCTGATTCATAATTCTTGATAATTAAATTAAAATTTAGAAATTCTATTCCAAAATAAACACACCCTAAACAAATACGGTAACATTTGAGGATATAAATATGGATATAAGTAATTACATAGTGTCTTTTAAATTTAGGTGAAAAGTATCTCATTGTTTCTACACATTATGCATTTTCTTTGTTTAAAATTTACTTTTGAATGCTTCGTCCCTCAAAAACCCAAAAAACACTCAAATAACACATATTACAAAATTCAAACTTACCATTCCAGTAAATCTCCACTAAATTTCAAACAAAATGAAACAAAACATATTAAAAAATATAAAAAAAACAACTAATATCAACATTTTATTTTCATTGCTTTATAACCTATGTTAATTCAAAGGATAAAACAATATATATATATATATATATATATATATATATATATATATATATAACTTAATAAATATGACACCAAAATTTCACTTTTGTATAACTAAGTATGTGATTATATTTATTCGAATTCGAAGCTTGTTTGCATAGCAAAATTGGGCAAATAGAAATTGGGTGTGTAAGGAGAGCACAAAGAGAAAGGAGTTGTCTACGGAGGCAGAGGAATTGTCTAGATGGCCAAAACTGACTGGAATCCAAGCAAAAAAAAATTAAAAAATCTTTGAATCATGTTTTTGATGATGGAAATAGATTCGGCACCATCACAAACTTCTAGGGTACCCAAAATATTGAAGTTTGGTAGCATTAACCTGGATTTACAAAAATCCCTACCAAATTTTCTTAAAATTTTACAGAAATTTCCATGATTTTCAGAGAAAAAAATAGTCTAGTTAGACTACGGCAAAGAGAAACGGTGATTGGCACTGGTTTCAATGAAAATGATGTGGCAATAATAATTCTCTTCTGTTGGGGTTCCCATGTTTTGGCCAGATTGGCAAGACCAAAAGATGAGACAACATCAGAACCACTTCAGACCCCAGGATCTAGCCCTCCTGGGTCCAGAGAGGGATCTCTCTATATAAGCAAAGGTTTTATGTCTTTGAAGCTCAAAATTAAGATGTTAGGCTAGTTATAAGGCTCAGAGTTTGTTTGTTTGATTATTTGTTTGGTTGTTGGGAATCACGAAAGAAGGGTTCAATATAAGACAAGGATGAGCAAAGAGGAATTTAGGCAAAGGAGAGATACTCCAGGGAACATTCAAGACCATTGGGCAATGGAGTCAGGAAAGGGTTTACTTGCTATTCAATGTGCAGGCTTTCAGTTGGGCTAGTCATCTAAAGCATTGGATCTTAAAGATGATTGTGTGATATGAAATGGTAAGAGAGAAGGTGAAAGCAAGGGAACCTCCGAGGTGAACTTTAGAAATCAGATCCAGGGACAGGGCATGCCATTGGACACCTGTGATCTAAAATCCAAAGGCTAACTCTTCATACAAGAAACATTAAAGGTTTAGAACACAAAGTTAAAGACTTGAGATCAGAGAGAGACTTTGAACTCTCAATGCTTCAGCCTCCAGCTTGAGGGATCTTAGAAAGGTTCAATTAATTGAAAAGGATCCTAGTGAGATAGAGATAGAGTTCTAGACCTCCCAGTGTTCCCAATTCATTCAATTAAATCCTATCAAGAACATCTAAGAACGGATTCATTAATTCATACATCAGCTAGCAGGCAATGACATCCACTACACTGGTTAAATTAATAGAAATCAACCCTTAGATAACACATTTAGTAGAAAAAATTGAAGGCAAGGAGAGCAGAAACATAGGGTACCTAACAAGGGTAAATCCTATGCCAGATTTCTGATGCGAGCCAGTAGAAATGAAATGAAATGAACTACAAGTTAAAAACAGACACAGAGATAGAAAAACATCACCGCTGCTTTAGATCAGGATCCAAAGAAATGTGTCTGTCATATTAAAGAGCAACAACAGTCAAGTACAACATTACCAATAGCTGGATATTCAGTCTGAAACATCTTCCTCAGCCTATCTTACAACTTTACACAGAGACTATGTCTCAAAAGAAACAACTTGTAATTCTCTGATAACTAATCAACAACCCTTACAATGAGATCCTTCATGAAATTTATAGCTCAAGTGGAGCAGAGAAGGTAGATGGAAAACTAAATGCAGCATTAAAACTCAAAAAAGGAAGAGAGCCAAGGCCTCATTTTGTTTTAAATTCTGAGCATTTATCTCTGGTACTCTTGGATGAAAGAGTGATCTTCGTCAGGCTGCAAATTTACTCTAGGTATGTCTTTGATGTACTTGATGTAGCACTCTGGTTAATTAAAAAAGGTAGAATAATGATGCTAGGGTCCGCCATACCGTGTAGCAAATGTTTTTGATAGCGTAGGACTCTTGTCAGGGCTGGGATTTTCCTCAAGAACACGGTATAGAATGGAGATAGTATGGGCACTTTGTCCTTTATGAAAGAACGTTCTGTTGATGTCAAAACCCTACTAATATGGTTTTCTGTGCATTGGTCCTTCTGAGCGATCCAAGGGGTCTTCGATTCTGGTACCTTGCCTTTGAATAATTGGATTAAGGCTTAATATTTTCAATGATGTGCATAAGAACTCCCTAACTCTGTACTGATACTCTTTGCCTCTTCAATTGTCTCTGTCAGTGAAAATCCAAGCTTTGGTGGTGCTGGAAGGGTTTTTGTACAGTCAAACTCTGCAGCTTTGATGGAAATCACGCTCCAGTACCTTCCCAGGTTCTTCTCTGTGCTATTGGGCTCTGAACCTTGTTTCACTGAGCTCTGTGTTACTGTAACAATGACTATGAATCATGGCGGCGCTTACCGCCTACATCTTGCAAAACCCGCAACTATGTTATGAAATCCAATGCATGGGAGGGTGGATGAAGTGGAGAGTCATGAAGATGGCGGTGCAGCGGTGGTAAAAATGGCGGTTTCGGATGAAACAACAGTGGAGAAATGCATAACCTAATGTAAAACATTCAACCTTTAACGTAAACTGCGGAATTTTGGAATTAGGCGGAATGCAAAGAAATGAATGAAATGCAATGGAACTGACCGCGTGTGGTGGGACCCGGCGTGGGTGGAGGGTGATTAGTTTTGGACCGTTAGATCTCGAGAGGAGATCAACGGTGGAGGTTGAAACATGGAGTTAATAAAGGCTTCGACGAAGACAAGCGGTGGAGGAAGCGATGCAATATGAGCCGTTGATCTTGGACCAACGGACGGGCGTGATCAAATCAGAGGATCGCAATTGGGGGAAGCAGGGGTGACACATTACAAAAGTTCCGATTGCGATTGAAGTTGGGGTGTGATTGGGCACCAGCAGTCCGATCCGGGCCCAGATCGACGGCGGATATTGAATTGGCGGGGAGAAAAGGAATGGAGCGATGGGATCTGGGCCGTTGGATCCGAAAGGATGGACAGTTAGGATTTGTATCGGCGGATCACAATCGGGGAAACATTTAAGAAGTTCCAATTGCGACGGAGTGATTAAGTGCTAGCCATTGGATTAAATTATGGATCAACGGTGGAGATGTAGTCGGGGATCGCAATCGCAATGGGCAGAAAGTGGCATCGATTGACAATTTCGATTGCGATCGGAGTGGGGAAAGCAGGAAAGCGAAGGCCATCAGATCTAAAGGGGAAATCGACGGTGGGAATTATGGCGCGGGGCTACAGACCAAACCCAATCGCATCGGGATTTTCTTCATATAACACAAAAATGCACCAATCGAAAGTTTTGCGATTGCGATTAGCGCACAGACCATTAGCGCTTGGTCTTAGTGCTAGGGGTATATGGGGAAGTGGTTTGCGGGGCTTGGCAGAAAAGGGGATGGGCCTTAATATAAGGTGGGAAGTGGGTTTTTGCCCGTTTTTAATCAAAATTAGCACCAACCGGGAAAACGATAGAGGGATAAAGGGGTTATTTGGTCGAACAAGGGGTATGTGTAGGATTTAAAGGGGATTTTGGGAGGATTTAGAAGGTAAAAAAGGGGGAAATTTAACAAAGCGGAAGGAGGTTAAAATGGGACATTTTGCATGGGAACAAAGGGCAAGTGTAGGCCTTTCAGAGCACAATTTTTTGCAACTAGTGAGACTTTTTGGATGGATACAACAGCTAGGATCTTTAAAAAGGCAGTGGACACACAGAGGCTTCAAGGATGAGATATTTTCATGGGAAATGTATCTCTTGAAAGCTCATAAAAATTTTAGCCACTTGTTTGCTTGAAAAAAATTTCATATGTGGCTAACAGTGGCTCCACATGGGGATGGCTTCTTCTTGAAGGAGTCAAGAATTTAGAGAATGATCTCTGGTGTAGGCCAGATGCCTGCTGCTTGAGCCATCTTTCTTCTTTGATTTTCAGCTGCCACAATTGTGAAGACATCAATTAGCAGAAACATTACCCAACAATCTACCTACCCATCCTACAATCCTAACATTTTTTCTTCTAGGGTGCATTTGAACTAGTAGACCCTTTACATCATTTTTATTTTTTACAAACAAGAAAATAAACCTATTCTATTTCTACCCTTATTACTCCATGAGACCAGTTTGAACTGTTGGCCTCACATGTTTCTCTACTTAATCTAATATTTGCTGGGATTAGACTATCCAGTAGATTTCTTCTCTATATTCTACAACAAAAATTTAAAAAATAGCCAAACTAGGATTAGACAGTTTAGTTTGCTATGGATCCAAGGCATAAAGACAGTTGCACATGGACAGAAACTTGTAGAAAATTTCAAAAAAAAATTTGAAGGCTTGAAATCTGAAGTTTTGAAACATCCTTCCTTTTTTTGTAACTCAAGTTTTGAGCTTGTTAGAGTCACTTCCTTTTCTTTATTTCATCTCTGATTTTGGGCTTGTTAGAGCTGATTCTTCTTTCTTCTTTACTGGTCCAGGTTTTGGGCATGTTTGAACCAGCTATCTTTACTTCCTTTGGCTCAGGTTTTGATCATATTAGAGCCAATCTTTTGCACTCCAGAGGTTCATGTTTTGAGCAAGTCTGAACCTCTCCTTTCTCTTTTTTGAAACATTTTCTCTTTTTCTTGAAAACAAACACAACAATGGTATTTACAGTGGAAATGGAAACTGGAAATTAGAAATCAGCAGTAGTAGTGTTTGAGCATCCTGCCATTGACAGGACCCCCAAACAGCTCTATACCATCTAATTCTTGTATAAAGAAGGAATTTGGACCCATAGTGGCCTGGATGATGTAGGGACCTTGCCACAAACTGTCAAACTTGTCGTGCTTTCCTTTGTCCTCTCTCCTTGAGTCCCACTTCAGAAATTTATCTCCAATTTTGAAGTCAGAATCCTTAGTTCTTTTGTCAAATAACTTCTTTATATTTTCCTGAACCTTTAGAGCTCTGTTATAGACCTCTTCCCTCATTTTTTGGAGATGAATTGTTTGGTTTATTCTCCTTACCATGCTGTCCTCTTCCGTGTGGTTTTCTTGGACAAGTTTGATCACTAGCACTCCAAGGCTGGTAGGGAAGACTGCTTCCATTCCATAGACAAGCTGATATGGTGACATGCCAATGGATTTCTTTGCTGTAATCCTGTCAGCCCACAGGGCATGCACTAACTTGTTATGCCATGACTTTTTGTTCTCTTCCAGCAGCTTTTTGATGATGATCACCAGGCTCTTGTTTGATGATTCAGCTAATCCATTACCTTGAGGGTAATAGGCGGTTGAATGACCGAGTGCTATTTGATACCTGTGACAAAAATCAACCATTTTCTTGGATCCAAAAGCAACAGCATTATCAATGATTATTTTCCTTGGGCAGCCAAACTGAGAGAGGATATGACCCTCTAGGAACCTAATTTTGACTGAATCTGTGGCATTCCTAGTAGGTATGGCCTCTATCCACTTAGTGGAGTAGTCCGTGGCTGTTAGGATCCATTTGTGTTGTGCAGAAGAAGCAGGATGAATTTCTCCTATGAAATCTAGGCCCCATTGCATAAAGGGACCTTCAACAGTGATGGGTTGTAGAGGTAAGGGAAGGAGTTTTCTTTTGCCTTCAAAAATCTGGCATTTGTGGCAGAAAATTATCATTTTATGGATATCATTGAAGAGTGTAGGCCAATAGTAGCCAGCTCTGAGTATTTTGTTTGTAGTGGCTTTCCAGTTCAGGTGGCCTCCACATTCTCCTGCATGGAATTCTTGTTTAATCCTTTCTGCTTCAGACTCAGGCAAACATTTAAGCAATAGGCCATTTGCATTTTTCCAGTATAATCCTTCATTCATTATGCAATAGCTTCTGGCTTTTAGCTTTAAGAATCTGGCCTTGGTCTTTGATAGTTCAGGAGGGGCATTGAGTTGTGTAAGCACATACAGAATGTCAGAATACCAAGGAGAGCTCTGAAACTTCTCCTCAACAGTAGGATCAGGCAATCCCTGCTGCTCATCCAAGGCATCTACCATGTTAATGTCAAGGGCTTGTAGATTTGATTCAGCCATTAGTTGAGCTAAGCCCCGACCTTTAATCAGTTTAGTGGGTTTTATCTCAAGGTCATATTCTAAGATTATAGCAATCCATTTGCCCCTTTTCCCATCGGGGTCTTGGGACAAGATGTCTTTAACCACTATGTTGGGTACATAGGCTATGGTGTGGGAATGCAGTATATGCACCCTAAAATCTTTCAAGGCCTTTACCAAGGCATAGGCCTGTTTTTCCATAATGTTGTATTTCAAGGGTGCATCCCTTAGTGCTTTACTGAAGAAAGAAATGGGCTGCTCCATTCCCTCTAGATTTTTCTATAGCAGAACCGCAGCTACTGTATGCTCGAAGGCAAATGAAAAAATTAGGAAATCTATTGAGAAATCTGGGCTGATTAGGACAGGAGCCTGGGTGAGTGCAAGTTTAACTGATTCAAAATATTTCTTGGCCTCAACAATCCATTTAACTCCTACACCCTTTTTCAACATGTTAGTCATATTCCTAAGGTGTTCAGCTAAGTTGGGAATAAACCTCCTAAGGAAATTGATTTTCCCGATGAAGGACTGTAACTCCTTGATGTTTCCTGGGTGTGTGATTTGTAGTATTCCCTCAACTCTCTGTGGGTCTATCCTAATCCCCTTCTCAGATATGATGTGGCCAAGAAGTTTTCCTTCTTGTAGCCCAAATATAGTCTTTTTAGGATTCAATGACAAACCGAACCTTCTACATTTTTCAAAAACTCTTCTCAGGTGTTCTAGGTGTTCTTCCTCAGTCTTGGAATAGACTGTTATGTCATCCAAATAGATGACAATGAAGTGTCCTATTTCATCTGAAAAATCTATGTCCATTTCTCTTTGGAAGGTTGCACCAGCGTTCATCAGTCCAAAAGGCATCTTTACATACATAAAAGTGCCCCATGGAGTGGTAAAAGTGGTGTTGAGTTGGTCTTCTGGGAGTACTAAAACTTGGTTGTAACCTGAAAAACCATCTTAGGGAGATCCTTTTTGAGCCTACTACCCTCTGAAGGATGTGTTCCATTTTTGGCAAAGGGTAATTGTCTTTGAGTGAGGCTCTCTTAAGATTCCTGAAATCAATACATAGCCTGATCTCCCCTATTTTCTTTCTCACAGCCACTAGGTTTGATACCCAATCAGAGAACCTCACAGGCACAATTATGCCTGCCTCATACATCTTCTTAATCTCTTTTTCCACTGCAAGCAATTTTTTTGGGTTTATTCTACGAAGTTTTTGTCTGAAGGGTTTCTGATTCTCTTTCAAAGGTATTTTGTGCTGTATGATGTTTGTGTCATAGGCCTTTAAGTCCTCATAGCTCCAAGCAAACACATCAATGAATTCTTTGAACAAGTTAATGTATTTCTTTTTCATGTTTGTAGGCAGGGACTTAGCCAATTTAATCATCTTGGGCTTATCTTCAGTGCCTATGTTGCATTCCTCCACCTCAGAATCTGACTATTCTATAGTGGGTTTTTTTGCTACATCATCAAAGTCAAAAAGTTCCTCTAAAGGTGCCAGACCTCAAGGTATGTTCTTATCTTTGGCCTGCAGCACCTCTACTTCTTCATTATCTGCGTTTTCACATTTTTCGTTTGGGTTTCCAATCTGTTCGTCCAAAGTGTTTATTTCTATGTTACATGGTGGTTCTTGCTCATCTGAGGACTCTTCACTTAGGAAGATACTGTCGGATTTAGAATCTGAATCAGAAAATTCAAACTCGTCTTTGCCTACCAGGAAATCTTCAATCTGTTTATCGCCCTCAAAGACCTGCCAATATTTTTCATTATCTGGCACTGCATATCTGAATTTGGTCTGAATGATGATCTGTTGGTCGCTGGGAGGGTTGTGATATGAACTAGCCACGCAGGCTAATCCATTTGCAATTATGTTTTGACTCCTAGGGACAAACACCAGTTCGTATTCTACAAAGGTTTTCAGTATGTCCATAGCATCGTTCCTATATGCTCTCAGTCTAGGATGTTTCGTTGTGTATTCACCATTCACCTATTTAATGATCAGCTCAGAGTCTCCATGCACAGTTATCCTACGGGCTCCTAATTTTTTCAACAAAGTTAAGCCTAGGATCAAAGCCTCATATTCTGCGATATTGTTTGTACATTTGAAGTGCAGGTTACATGCATGGCTTTCTGCGTAGTCACTCTCTGTGTTATGCACCCACACTCCTGCTCCTGCAGTTCTCTTGGTGCATGACCCATCGAAATTCATTTCCCATAAAGGTTCATTCTCGAGATTACCATTGTTTCGTTCTTGATGTGGTGTATGAGCTTGCGGAGAGTGACTAATCAGTTGACTGCATTCTATTTCTGGTTTACTCTGAGTTTTTGTTTCAGTGCACTGTTCAAAGTTTTCTACGTCTTTCTCCTTCGAGTCTAGAGTAGCCATTATGTTAAAGTCCATAGGCTCTGTTTCATTGTGTGTATCTCTGTTTTTGAATCCTAACCCCTCCGCAGATTCATCATTGCAAAGGATGAAGGAGTCAAGATCTGTGTGTACAGAGTATAAAGGTGAATTTTCAGGTTTTTCGGGGCTACTGACCAATAATTTCATTTGTGCCTCCTTGTACAGTCTTCTAAGTTGGCTAAAAATAGGAATTGTGGCATAAGCCCCATCCATCTGTGTTGTTCCTTGAAGCTTGGCTCCCCATGATCTCGATAATAACATGCCATACTTGGGTGGCACATCCGCCACCACAACATCCATGACCATACATTTTGCAGGGATCCGGATTAGGTTTACACACAACTCTTTGATTAGGCCCAGGCATTTTACTCTGCTAGAGTCAAATGAATATAAGTCTTTGTAGGGTCGAGTTATCTCTAGGCCTAACCTTTCCATCACTACCTTAGGCATCAGGTTGTGTGATGCCACAGAATCATGCATTGCATTGTGAAGGATCTTGTCATGGATATTAAGACTGATATAAAAAGGTGGCACTACCCCTTCCTAAAACTTTCCTTCTATCTTTGGACCAAACAGAAGGGCTGGTTGATCATCACTTAGATTTACAGTGTCACTATTCTCACCTAAATTTAATGCTTTCAAAATTTGGCCTTTATATACATCCTGAGTGGCCAACTCAGAGAGTGGGACAGAGATTTTATTTTTTGCAATCTCACTCTCCAAATTGAAAGTGGACTGACTCTTAGGAATGCTCAAATCTGATTTATTAGCTACCACCTTGGTGACAGATTCAGTGGGTTGATTTTCACTATGTACAGTGTTTGTGACAGTCTTATCAAGAGCACTAACTGCAGTGCTAGTGCTGCTAGTTGGTTGACTTTGTTTATCAGTCTTTTGGTTGTCTTTTTCTTTGTTTTTTCCAGAACTCTCAGCTGCTGATTTATTATTTTCAGCAGTTGCTTTAGAAGTTTTCTCAGGCCTTTTTTTGATGGTAACCTCAGAAGCCTTTGGTTTCGAAGTGTCTAGGCTCTTTTTACTTCTAAGTTCATATTGCTCTCTGACCTGCATGATGGAATTTTCAAATTCTAACTTGTAATCCTCAGATTCTAACCTTTCCTCGTCCCAATATGAGGGTAAGGTTTGATCTTCTTCTGTGGAACAGTTGTGGATTTAGTTTTCCACTTCAAACATGTTTATTGTGTTTCCCTCAGACTCTTCTATGATTCACTCATCTTCATCAAGAAATTTCTCTTGGAATGGGGGAATACCTTGTTGATCTGATTCTCTTTGTCTGTTGGGAGTGGCATTGTTTCTTCTAAAGTTTTGGTTCTGGTTATGGTTTTGATTTTTGTTTTGGTTACTAACTGTGACAACCATTTTTTCCATCATTTTTTTTAGCCTTTCCACATTTTTAGATAGACGGCCATAATTTGGATCAGATGTGGAAGCTACATTGTCATCTCTATATGTCACCCTTTTCTCAGCTCTCAATCTTTCTTTCTTCTCAATCATATTTGCCTCTACACTCATTGCTCCCTTTTGCATGTCTTCCAATGTGTTGTAATCCCTCTCCCTAAGCTGGTAGGCCATGTCAGCATCCAAGCCTTCAGGGTATTTCACTAGAACCATACCTTGGGGAGGTTTCATGTGTGGAGGGAGAGCGTTATAGACACTGTTAAACATTGTAGAGTAGTCATGGACACTCTCTCCTATGTTTCTCTTAAGATTCTTGTATTCTGCTAGGATTTGGAGAGGGTTAGCCTTAACTTCCCATTTGTTTATGAAGGTCTGATATAAAGCAGAAAGATCTTGGATACTATTAGGAGGTAGGCCTTTGAACCATTTCTTCACATCACCTCCTAAGCTCCGAGCAAAGATTCTCATTTTGACTGTATCATCATCTATCTCCATGTAGTCAAAAGAATCTTCCATCCTATCTACATGGTGTTGGGCTGTGGTAGACTCTTTTGCAGTGAAGAGTGGGATCTTTGACTGATAATCGTTGGGTAAGGGTACTAGAGGCTGGGGTAAAACCAGAGGTGCATACCAAGCTGCCATAATGATGTTCTGATGAGGTGAAGGGTTGGCTTGAGTGGCTGGTATATGGATGACAGGGATACTAGGACCAGCAGAAGCTTGTTGGGCAGATTTAGGGTGGCAGAGCCCTAAGTTTTGAATGGAGTGAATATCAGGAGGTGTAGATGGAGGGGTCTGTCTATCCCCAAGGTGTTTACCACTTTGAGGTGGTGAACCAGGGAGTTCAAGGTCTGGCTGGTCTAGGACATTGAATTACCTAGTTCTTGGTAAACTGTTTTGAGCACCTAGGTCAGAAAATGGGTATGATAGAGCTATAAAGTCTTCTGGTGTAGAGTTAGCTCTATGGATGTGGCTGGAAATAGTTGATTGTTTAGGTGTAGGAGAACTCTTGAGGATGCTCTCAGGGTTATCAACTATTTTAGGGGGGTTTGGGTTAGGATAAGTTGTTGTGTGAAGGGTTCTGAAAGCCAAAACGTTGTTTTCCAACCAAGCAGCTTAACCCTACTTGTTCCTTCTAATGTGGCTGATTTTGTTATAAAGGCTGGTCTCCCAGTGGAGTCTTATGTGAACCAAGATAATCAGCAGGCCTACTGATCACCAGTGGAGTCTTTGATCTTTAAGGAGCTATGGAGTCGCCAGGTGGAAGGTTTAGGATGCTTCTGGAGGGTAGCCTGTCCACCACAGTGCTTATGAGATGTCCCTTTTCAAGGACATCTTCCAAACACAGCAAACTCTAACCAGAGATTGACTGGGAGGGATTTTACCAAATATGTCACCTCTGAAAGAGTGTGAGATCTGGAGGCTACCTGGCCCTTTCCAGACTCTGTCTAAGAGTGTGGGATAGAACACAACAAATGGAGGTTGATTAGAGAATAGGAGTGTTTAACTGCCAACCTAACCAGAGATTCTAGGTTTCTGAGGTTCTTATGATGTAGTAAGGTGAAAAATAGTCAGAATGTCCCTAGCGGAGTCGCCATTATGTTGGGGTTCCCATGTTTTGGCTAGATTGGCAAGACCAAAAGATGAGACAACATTAGAACCACTTCAGACCTCAGGATCTAGCCCTCCTGGGTCCAGAGAGGGATCTCTCCATATAAGCAAAGGTTTTATGTCTTTGAAGCTCAAAATTAAGATGTTAGGCTAGTTATAAGGCTCAGATTTTGTTTGTTTGATTTTTTGTTTGGTTGTTGGGAATAAGGAAAGAAGGGTTCAATATAAGACAAGGATGAGCAAAGAGAAATTTAGGCAAAGGAGAGATACTCTAGGGAACATTCAAGACCATTTGGAAATGGAGTCAGGAAAGGGTTTACTTGTTATTCAATGTTTAGGATTTCAGTTGGGCTAGTCATCTAAAGCATTGGATCTTAAAGATGATTGTGTGATATGAAATGGTAAGAGAGAAGGTGAAAGCAAGGGAACCTCCGAGGTGACCTTTAGAAATCAGATCCAGGGACAGGGCATGCCATTGGACACCTATGATCTAAAATCCAAAGGCTAACTCTTCAGACAAGAAACATTAAAGGTTTAGAACACAAAGTTAAAGACCTGAGATCAAAGAGAGACTTTGAACTCTCAATGTTTCGGCCTCCAGCTTGAGGGATCTTAGAAAGGTTCAACTAATTGAAAAGGATCCTAGTGAGATAGAGATAGAGTTCTAGACCTCCCAGTGTTCCCAATTCATTCAATTAAATCCTAACAAGAACATTTAAGAACGGATTCATTAATTCATACATCAGCTAGCAAGCAATGACATCCACTACACTGGTTAAATTAATAGAAATCAACCCTTAGATAACACATTTAGTAGAAAACATTGAAGGCAAGGAGAGCAAAAACATAGGGTACCTAACAAGGGTAAATCCTATGCCAGTTTTATGATGAGAGCCAGTAGAAATGAAATGAAATGAACTGCAAGTTAAAAACAGACACAGAGATAGAAAAACATAACCGCTGCTTTAGATCAGGATCCAAATAAATGTGCCTGTCATATTAAAGAGCAACACCAGTCAAGTACAACATTACCAATAGCTGGATATTCAGTCTGAAAACATCTTCCTCAGCCTATCTTGCAACTTTACACAGAGACTATGTCTCAAAAGAAATGACTTGTAATTCTCTGATAACTAATCAACAACCCTTACAATGATATCCTTCATGAAATTTATAGCTCAAGTGGAGCAGAGAAGGTAGATGGAAAACTAAATGCAACATTAAAACTCAGAAAAGGAAGAGAGTCGAGGCCTCGTTCCGTTTTAAATTCTGAGCATTTATCTCTGGTACTCTTGGATGAAAGAGTGATCTTCGTCAGGCTGCAAATTTACTCTAGGTATGTCTTTGATGTACTCGCTGTAGCACTCTTGTGAATTAAAAAAGGTAGAATAATGATGCTAGGGTCCGCCATACCGCATAACAAATGTTTCTGATAGCATAGCACTGTTGTCAGGGCTGGGATTTTCCTCAGGAACACAGTATAGAATGGAGATAGTATGGGCACTTTGTCCTTTATGAAAGAATGTTCTACTGATGTCAAAACCCTACTAATATGGTTTTTTGTGCATTGGTCCTTTTGAGCGATCCACGAGGTCTTCGATTCTGGTACCTTGCCTTTGAATAATTGGATTAAGGCTTAATATTTTCAATGATGTGCATAAGAACTCCCTAACTCTATATTGATACTATTTTCCACTTCAACTGTCTCTGTCAGTGAAAATCTGAGCTTTGGTGGTGCTGGAAAGGTTTTTGTACAGTCAAACTCTGCAGCTTTGATGGAAATCACGCTCCAGTACCTTCCCAGGTTCTTCTTTGTGCTATCGGGCTTTGAACCTTGTTTCATTGAGCTCTGTGTTACTGTAACAACGACTATGAATCATGGCGGCGCTTACCGCCTGCATCCTGCAAAACCCGCAACTGTGTTAAGAAATCCAATGCATGGGGGGGTGGACGGAGTGGAGAGTCATGAAGATGGCGGTGCAGCGGTGGTAAAAATGGTGGTTTCAGATGAAACAACGATAGAGAATGCATAACCTAATGTAAAACATTCAACCTTTAATGTAAACTGTGGAAGTTTGGAATTAGGAGGAATGCAAAGAAATGAATGAAATGCAATGGAACTGATTGCGCGTGGTGGGACCCGGCGTGGGTGGAGGGTGATTAGTTTTGGACCGTTAGATCTTAGGAGGAGATCAACGGCGGAGGTCGAAAGATGGAGTTAATAAAGGCTTCAACGAAGACAAGCGGTGGAGGAAGCGATGTAATATGAGCCGTTGCTCTTGGACCAACGGACGGGCGTGATCAAATCGGAGGATCGCAATCGGGGGAAGCAGGGGTGACACATTACAAAAGTTCCGATTGCGATTGAAGCTGGGGTGCGATTGGGCACCAGCTATCCGATCCGGGCCCAGATCGACGGCGGATATTGAATCGACAAGGAGAAAAGGAATGGAGCGATGGGATCTGGGCCGTTGGATCCGAAAGGATGGACGGTTAGGATTCGTGTTGGCGGATCGCAATCGAGGAAACATTTAAGAATTTCCGATTGCGATGGAGCGATTAAGTGCCAGCCGTTGGATTAAATTATGGATCAACGACGGAGATGTAGTTGGGGGATCGCAATCGCAACGGGCGGAAAGTGGCATCAATTGACAATTGCGATTGCGATCGAAGTGGGGAAAGAGAGAAAGCGAGGGCCGTCGGATCTAAAGGGGAAATTGACAGTGGGAATTACGGCGCGGGGCTATAGACCAAACCCAATCGCATTGGTATTTTCTTCATATAACATAAAAATGCACCCATCAAAAGTTTTGCGATTGTGATTAGCGCCCAGACCATTAGCGCTTGGTCTTAGCACTAGGGGCATATGGGGAAGTGGTTTGCGGGGCTTGGCGGAAAATGGGCTGGATCTTAATATAAGGTGGGAAGTGGGTTTTTGCCCGTTTTTAATTAAAATTAGGACCAACCGGGAAAACGATAGAGGGATAAAGGGGTTATTTGGCCGAACAAGGTGTATGTGTAGGATTTAAAGGTGATTTTGTGAGGATTTAGAAGGTAAAAAAGGGGGAACTTTAACAAAGGGGAAGGAGGTTAAAATGGGACATTTTGCATGGGAACAAAGGGCAAGTGTAGGCCTTTCGAAGCACAATTTTTTGCAACCAGTGAGACTTTTTGGATGGATACAGCAGCTAGGATCTTTAAAAAGGCAGTGGACACACAGAGGCTTCAAGGATGAGAGATTTTCATGGGAAATGTATCTCTTGAAGGCTCATAAACAATTTAGCCACCTGTTTGCTTGACAAAAATTTCATAGGTGGCTAACATCTTCAAACTGCCACGTGCGCACAAGATAATATATAGCTACCCGGGTCAAAACAACATTCTCTGTGGGAATTTTCCATTGGCGTCCTTTTCGTCATTTCCAGTGATTCCTCTTGTTCTAGAGCTGAAGCTTGTACTAACCTCCTCCTCTCGGAGCTTTGTACTTTGGAAGTCCAAGGATAAATACTCTGCATCATCATCATTCGACTCCCGGTTCACATAGCTTTCCTCGCCACTAATTTCCACACTGAACACTGTACAGGTTATACTTGACGATGATTCAGAGATGAATTCTATTCTTTTGTTTAGGAAAGCAAGCTCTTCATCGTCGCCATCGACAATAGTAGATCGAGAAATGGTCCAAATTTTTGGCACCCTCCCCCCTTTTTTGGAAAAACGTGGATCTTCGGCCTCCTGCACAACTGGTGCCTTCTCCAGTTGTCTCACGTACTCCAGTGGAACAGTTTGGATTCCACTCTCTGCCAATTTTTGCGCTCTGGTAATTGCCCAACTCCCCATAGCGACCATTGCCCCTCAGTGCTGACCCGTAACCACCGGCCATCACAGAAGCGATGCAAAGGAGCTCCATTTCTCCCTTCCCAATTACAAAGGGCTGTTGATATTTGGAGTGAAGGGCAGGAGGAAGATGATGCATAGAAGCCCAGGTTCTCCAATGGATACTTCCACAGGTTGTTTTCCAGTATGTCTATTGCATACATAAAATATGTATAGTCTTGGGTTCCCGTTGTGGTTTCTCTCTGGTTAACATGTATAGAACATGGATAATGAGTTAAAAGATTTTCTTTCGAGTTTTTTTTTTCCAGACTGAATAACATAGAGTTCAAGGGGAGGGAGGAGCTACAGGAACTTTCAAAGTTTTTCACTTGGAATAACCGTTTTAGTATACATAGGCCACGTGAGAGCGTCAAGGTTTTCTTCTGTAAAAGGTGGTGGAATGTCTGTAGGTGTTTCACTTGTTGTTGATCACCATAATCACGGCATGAAGGTGTATAGGATCCTGTTACTCATCTGTTTTCATATCTTGTGGTGACAAACGTTACTATATTTTTCTTAGTTTTTGTTGGGTTTTGCAATCATCATTCTGGAAGATTGGTTGTTGTTTTCGGCTTTTCCGATACCGATCGTTGGTGGATGACATCGGGAAACATTGCCAGTTTCTTAGTTTTAAATTTCTTTTCTGATGTTCTGACATTGACGTCGATCCGGTGATTTTTGGCGGCCGATTGTACCTCCTATAATGGAGTGGTGGGTTTATTCGTTCCTAATTTTGGTTTTTTAGGAAGAAGACTGTTATCTTACTATTCCTCTTCTGAAGTCCATATCTGTGCTTCCAAGTTTTTTAAGCCAGGATTTTGTTGGGTGTACAGGGGCGGCTCCTGTCCTCCGATAGGACAGAAGTGTAGTGATGGGTTTGTGGTGGTCAACATCACTTTAATTGGACTAGCCATTTGTGACAAGGTGGGAGTTACTTCTGACTGATCCGAGATCTTATCCTTTATACCTTCACTGGTTTGAGACAAGATGGGCCTTTAATCTTGGATCGCGAGATCATTGGTCATAGTCCGCTAGTGTCCAGATGGACATCCTATCTTCCCATTAGTCATCCGATGTGGTGCTTTGAGATTGGGGTGGCAGTCTTAGGAGGGGTGTATCCCTTTTTCTCTCTCGGGGGTAATCGACCGTAAGGGGACTTGACACATGGGGATATGGTTTAATGGAGGTTTTCGGATTAAATGTTGAGGAGTTGGTTAGCTCATAGTACTTCTTGGACAGTTGGATGATTTATTAGGCGGGTTTTTCACTATGGTTCTTTTGAATTCTGGCATTTGTGCTACGGCCCAGATCGATTATCGGGCTGCCCTCCTATGCCAGCTAGTGTCTTTTAGTGCTCTTCTTTCTAGACATTTATCCTTCATGGAATTGACAATGTGCTCTGGTTGCTGAGGTGGTGGTGTTTCTGTTGGGTGGACGTCATCCCTATATGTCAATCCTAAATGGACTTTTCCACCTTTATACATGATCATGACGAGATTTTCCATGATGAGGCTTTCATGCATGCTGTCCAGGTGGCCGAGGACGACTGTGAGGCACGTGGAACATCGATTCTTGACCTTGGTGGAGACTCGGGTTCTGTTGATACTTTGTTAATTCCGGAGGAAGGGTCTGGGGGGAAATCCTCACAGACAACACCATAGTTTTCTCATCCACAGAAGAAAGGGGTGGCAAAATCGTTTAAGTCGTCGGGGGAATGTCGTCGCCTTAGTTTTGGGACGAACATTCTGTGGGATAGGGTGGTGTTATTATCCAAATGGGCGGTGGTGGGGAGATGGAAATTTGAGAAATATTTCCAAACGGATATGATGGAGTGGCTTGGGAAGCGATGGGAGGATTTATTGGGTTAGTGTCTTGAAGTGAGTAGGTTAGAGGCAAGGTGGTTTAGTTTCTTACTGCAAAAGGATGAAGATGTTGCAGTGGTCCTTAGCAGAATGTGGGTACTCGGTAGGTGTTTCTTGACTCTCCACAGGTGGGATGCCAGTTTCCACCCGAAAACAAATGCCCCTGTGAATCATCTTGTTTGGGTAAGACTTCATGGTTTTCCACTTCTATTTTGGAATTTTAAGGCCCTTAAGGCCATCGAAGATTGCATAGGGTCGTGTCGTTTTGCTGACCCAAAATGTCATGAGGCGTATGACAAACGTATGGCTTGGGTCTTGGTGGAAATTCGGTTCGTTGGTGGTTTGCTATCATATATCAAATTACAGTGGGATGGATCGATTCATTGCTAGAATTTAGACTATTGGAACCTTCCTTATAGATGCTCCCTATGCCATGAGACAGGTCATCTCATGCGGAAATTTTCATCCTGGAAGTCTGTGGCTCGACGGCCGGTGGTGAAAAGAAATCTAAGGATGAAGTAGCAGGTGGTGGACACTAAAGTTTCGGGCACCGTTCATATTCCAGGTAAGACACATATTCCTATTCCTTCTGATTCTGACAAGGATGGTTTTCAATTGAAAAAACGTCAGGTTTTATTTTCTGATGTTCAAACTCTGAAAGCACCTGTCGGGGAGTCCATTGGTTCGGGGTTGGGAATTTCTAGGGCTCTATGCCATATCCTTGATGACCCTTGGTGCAAGGAGAAAGTAGTCACCATTTCGAGTCCTTTGTCTCACCCAGGTCTTGGCACACAACCTATATCATCTGTGCTTAGTTTGTCTTCTAGCGGGGACCCTAATCATTTGTGTCAGTGCCCGTCCATGATGTTATCGGTCCCGAAAGAGGGTGGTCGGGTTTCTCCCCATGTATCCTCTGAGACGGGCCTGACAGTTCTGGGAATATTAGAAGGGTATTAGTGGAACGACGGAAAATAATTATTCCTGGGATGGCGGGGAATAATGGCCAAAGTCCTCCATTTTTGTTTGCCCCGGGGCTCTCTGATGAGCGATGTCATTTTAAAGAGGGGGTGCCTGTGACCCTGACAGTAGATGTTTTAACCCCCATAAATTTTTTCGGCAGCGACATAGAATTTTTGTTGGCTAATCCGGAGGCAGGTTTAGTTCCGCTCTCAGTTGTTTCGGGTTTATCACCACCTCGTCTCATCATCAGTCCAACTTCCCATCAAAATGTCACCATCCGAAGGGGAAAAGGGAAGCAGAATAGGAAGACTAAACTGTTGATTGAGTCGGGCCTTTGTGATGACCCATCTGTTGAAAATTATCGAGAAGTCCCTGTGGCGCAGGCTATTAGGTGGGTCCTTAGAGCGCTTTCACCCACTGATGGTCCCCCTTAATGAAGATGGTCTCTTTGAATATCTGGGGTTTGGGCGGTCACGCCAAATTTTTGTCTTTAAAAATATTCTTCACTTTAATAAGCCTTCTATTATTCTTCTTCAAGAAATAATGACTGACGCTGATCGATCAAATGCCTTTCTTCGGCCCCTATTTCCAGATTGGTTATTAGTGTCGACCGATGCAAATGGGCTTTCTGGGGGTTGTGCAGTTCTTTGGGACCCTCGATGGTTCACTCTCTTAGCTTTCGGATTCCCGGGTGGTATTGTGCTCATTGGATTCTGTCGAGGTTTTAGTTCGAGGATTCATATCCTTAACTTATATGCCCCTTACTCTGACAAGATGAATTTCTGGACGCATTTGGATGCCTATGGTTTTTTTATGATGAGAAACATCATTTTGGCCAGTGATTTTAATTTTTCTTTTAATCAAAATTAAATCTGGGGCGATAAGGGCAGGATGGATCCACGGGATCTGGACATTAGAGAGATCTTGCATAATTTTGACCTCATTGACATCCCTCTAGGTTCTAAAAGCCCTACTTGGATAAATGGGCGGAAAGGTAAGGAGTTCATTGGAAAATGTATTGATCAGTTTGTGGTAAGTATGGGCTTAAGATCCGCTATAAAGCACCTAGAAGCTGATGTTGATGACCTCACAATATTTGATCACAGGCCGATTATTATGGACTGGGACTTTGAGGAGAAACAATAAGGGTACCCATTCAAGTTTAACAGGCTGTGGATCGAGGACGATGACTTCAATGATATGATTAAGAGCTTTTTGTTACAACATAAGAGACGATTGGGTTCCTCTGCAATGGTTCACCTAACCAATATTCTGAAGGGTCTAAAGAAGGAGGTTCGGGGGTGGGAGCAGAGGAAAAAAAGGGAACACAGGTTGAGGATTCGTCATATCATTATGGAAAGGTCGAGAATATACACAGAGGTTGCAAATGGTATTCAAAGTATAAATCTATGTGAGGATCTAAAAAATTTGGAAGCCGAATATCGGGTTTATTTGTTAAAAGAGGAGGCTGAATGGCGGTTAAAGAGCAGGGCCGTCTGGCTTAAAGCTGGTGACAAAAACACTAAATTTTTTCACCAGTATGCTTTGGGTAGGAGGAGGGAAAACTCAATTTGGGAAATTGAGGCTAGTGGAAAAACTTTGTGCAAAAATTTTGAGATTAAGGCAGCGGCAGTCGACTATTTTGGCACTCTTTATTCTCAAAGGGATATGGAAGTTACTCTGGAACATCTAGAGTTGATTGCAGAATACCTGGTGATGTTCAATGTCAATGATAATAGGATTTTATTTGATAAGGTTTCACCTGAGGAGGTGAAAGGAGTCCCAAACTCATTTGTCGTTGATAAGAGTTCAGGGCCGGATGGCTGGACCCCAGACTTTTTTCTTCACTTTATTGATGAATTTTTACAAGACTTAACGGAGATGGTTGAGGAGGCCCATGTCTCTGGGAGGGTCAATGGAGCTGTTAACTCCACGTTCATTGCCCTCATTCCCAAAAGGTCTGGTAAGCTATCCTTTGATGATTATTGGCCGATTTCTCTTTGTAACACTCTCTATAAAATTATTTCTAAAGTTATTGCGCAGAGAATGAAGGGCACTTTATCCAAATATATTTCGCTTGAGCAATCGGGGTTTTTGAAGAATAGAAATATTCACGATGCTGTTGGGATGACACAAGAAATTATCCATACCATTGGGTCAACAAATAAAAATGTGGTTGTGATGAAGATCGATCTGAATAAAGTGTATGACAGGGTTGATTGGATATTTTTAAGACTTGTGCTCCACAGGATTGGGCTGGACACTGAAGCTGTTGCATGGATCATGGGTTGTGTCAGCAAAACTTCTATGGAAATCATCATTAACGGTTCGGCTACAGAGTTTTTTCAGCCGAGAAGAGGATTAAGACAAGGGTGCACATTATCCCCGTTGCTCTTTATCCTTGTCATGGATGCTCTGAGTCTTGGGATTAGGAAAGCAGCGGCACAGAATAGGATCCAGGGGATTGAGATCAGTCCTCAGCTAAAACCTACCCATAGTTTATTTGTTGACGACATCCTAATATTTTGTATGCTTGTTTATAATAGCTGGGTGGTACTAAAAGATATTTTTTCTCTTTTTTGTGATGCCACAGGTATGGTGATTAGTAATGCTAAATCATGTATATATTTTGCTAGTGGGAATGTCATGATTCATGATGATCTGTCTATGTTGTTTGGTTTCTCTTATGCTTCTCTGTCAGATGGTATCACCTATCTTGGGTTCCGGATGAAAGCTCTGAGTTATACCTCGGAGGACTTGAGGTGGTTACTTCAAAAATATCATAAGAAACTAAACTGTTGGTCCACAAAATGGTTATCTAAGGGTGGTAGACTGATATTGACTCAGGCTGTCCTCCAATAGATTACTGTTTACTGGGGCCACCTGTACATCATTCCAAACAAGATTGTTGCCAAGATTCGCAGAATTATGGCAAAATTTATTTGGGGAGGGCGGGATAGGAAAAAAGCTATACATCTAACTAGATGGGAGCTGCTTTCATGCCCAAAAGAAAAGGGGGGCTGGGGTCTTTTGGACTTGGGGATTTTTGGACAATCGCTATTGATAAAAACTATCGGGAGAGGCCTTCATCCCGACAGTTTTTGGCAAGATATTATAAAACACAAGTATTTGGAGGGGGCTTCACTGGAAGACATATATGTATTGGGCTGGAAAGTTGGGAGTGTTATATCAGCTATATGGAAGGGATTTGAAAAACTATGGCTTGTGTTAAAACAAAATATGATATGGCAGTTCAGAAGTGGTTCAAAGATCTTGGTGGGGAGTAGAAACATTATGGGATTCGGATGTCATATCTCGATTCCGGACGGAATCATTAATTCTCTAAATAAAAAAGGGGTCTTTTTTTTACAACAGACTATTCATGCTTGGGAGGGTGACATTCCGATCTGGAAAAACAGTGTTGAGATGGGTTTGGATTGTAGATGGGGGGTCACTTGACACATATATTAACCTTTTAAGAAGTCAAGGAATTTGCAGTCTCCATGATGGGGATAGACTTCGGTGGGAGGGTTCTTATTTTGATGAGGGACTGAGAGTTAAAGACATATATTCGACCTTGATCAATCAGACGCCTGAGCTGGAACAAGATTGTTGGTTTGGAGTTTTTTGGAAGACATATGTGCCTGTAAAAATGATCATATTTCTTTGACTTGTGAGGCATGAAAAAAACCTTGCTTGGAGGAATCTACAAAGAAGAGGGTGACAGGGTCCAGACTTGTGTTTTCTTTGTGGTTCTCAAGAGGAAGATAACTCCCAACTGTTTTATTCTTGCCCTTTTGCTTGTGAATCCCTTCAATTATTGTGTGATCGTTTACATGTTCAGTATCCATCATATAGAAGCACGGAGGAGTGCTTGCGCTAGTGGCTGCAAAGAGGTAAGAACTGGTGGTCACTCCCAATTCTGTTCCATTGGCATATTTGGTGCTGCCGGAACAAGAAAATTTTTGAGGGATGCTACAACTTCCCGGAAGATGTTGTTCATAAAATTTACAGGGATTGGAACAATATGAAGAATGTGGGGACGCCTACTAAAGATCTTTGCAAAAGATTACACCCATATGAATCTCATTTTCCTATTTGGTTATTTTGATGGGGTTGCTCAGCGATCAAACTGTGGATGTGAAGCATGGATCCTTTTATCTTCGGGTTGTCATTATAAGTTTTTTTGGAATGGGGGAAATGGAACCAATATGAAGGTAGAAGTTTTGGCTTTGTGGGATCTTATGTGGTGGGCTTCACATCTTTGTCTGGACAAGATTTGGATTGTGGGGGACTCAAAATTGATCATATGAATCACAAAGCTAATATAAACCCAAGAATACTTTCACACTGGCTTCATAGAATTGACAGGTTAAGAAGTGTTTTTACTACAATCTCCTTCCATCACGTCTATAGGGAAAAGAATGTTATAGCAGACGGACTTTCGAAACAGGGTTTGACTGTTAACTTTGGGAAGGTGTATTATCAACGACACAATGATGACGGTCTTGAGGCAGATGGAATTGTCCCTATCATCTAAGAAGTTTGGAAACATTTCTTTGTTTCTGCCATATGTAATTTTTGGATGATCTCGATATAACTGTTTTTATTGGTACTATTGATAGTTTTCATATATTTTGTTTTGTAAACAGAACATAGTCTGTTATGTTTGTTGTTCTTAGATAACCTCATTTTTTAGCAGATGGCATGGTAGATGGCCAATTCCTCTTTGGGCTAAACGATATGACATTGTAAATGACAAAGCTTTTTATTGATATGTTTCTGGTACTGAATATAAACCGGAGTATTTTTTTTACTGAAAAAAAAGTTCAGAGGTTTTAATAGTGGATTCGGGCTTCTTGGACTTCTTGATTTTTTTGGTGTGAACAGGTGAGGTGTCCGCCGCTTCATCGAGTGATATGTCAGCTGGACAAGGGGTATCGCAGGTTGTTATGTTCGGGTCAAGCAGAGGCTCAACAGTGTCGTAAATAACCGACCGCTGTTCCGACATCGCTACTACTATTTCTTTCTTGTTAGGGTTTCAAACCCTGCTAATTGTGCATTCGGCTGCCGATTTTAGAAAAAATTCCAATCAGTTGGATCTGGTCGAGCATAAATACCATAACCATCACCTATTTCATAACCGGCACAAGTGCATTTAATGGTAAATAACAAGAACTTTTTTTACAGGATTTCGGCTAAACACTATCGTCTGGACTAATCTGGACTATTCTGTTTGGTATGTAGACAACTCCCAAAAAAATAGGAGCATTATTTTGTTGGGTCTTTAGACAACTTTTAAAAAATGGAGAAATAGAACGAACTTTCCATCTCGATATAAAAGACTGACAACAGCTAATCAAAGCCTTCAATCATGCTAATTATTGTGAAAAACCGTGGAAACATTGAAAATGTGCATATGTGCATCGTCCAAGGGTTTTATTAGGGGTTGTCTATAAATTCAAGAAACAAAATAGTAGAGATAACAGTTTTTTTTTGTTGGAATCAGATTAAAAAAAATAAAAAAATTAGATAGTTTGAGTGTTTGAATGATTTTATTTATGGTGAAAATAGATTCAACACAATTAAAAACACTTGGTTAATCAATATTCAAAAATACTTTAATAATCAAAATTCTAAAATTTAATAACTATAACCCAAATTTTAAAAAAATTATACCAAATTTTTTCAAAATCTTACTAAAATTTCTGGTTTCGGGATTATTCTGTGAATTTTTTTATACTAAGCTGTTTCATTCTCCGCAATTCTCAATCACACTCAGTGTTCCATTCTACGTTTCGGAACCATTGCAGAACTTAAATAAATCTCCCCGAATAAAGTCTTTTCAGATTCGGCATGCGCCGGTCGTTCTTTGAAATTTGCGTTTGTTTTTCGTAATCATTTCACATTTGAATTGCGAACTCCAATACCCAAAATATATTATTACAGGCCCCCTGCAACCTAGTTACGAGGCATTTAAGCAATTTTTTTATTCATTGAAATGTAAAAAGTTGTTCGAAGCAAAATTTTTGTGTTACTCTGCCAACCAATTCTGAATGAGGTGTCAAATGTCATAGTTTTCATCGTACCAGCTGAAATTCACCTATCAGAGTATTTTCGGTTGATTTTAAAGATTTTAACCGGCACATTCACGCATGCGAGTATAGTTTAACCGGCACATTCACGCATCGTAGTATAGTTTTTATAGTTTTTTTAAGAGTATCTTTTAACACTGTTTTTGTTTTGAGTTGTTTTTATGTGATTTTTTTGAAAGTTTTTTAGGTGGATTTTTTTGGTCTAATTTCTTTTAAATCTAGCGGAAATTTATTGAAAACAAAAGTTTGATGGGTAACCTTGCACAATGAAAGTGCCCTAGAGGTTTTTTAGGACGCTGAATCCATATATATAGTAAAAAAAATAGTTTAAATAACAGAAATCAAAATTTCACCTCTATTTTTTTTACATGATTCCCCACCCTAAACTCCAAAAATAGCACTAAAGGCAACTCCTTTTTGTTTTGGCTGGTTAACCAAGATCATGGGAAACCTCCATAAGAGTGAAAGCAATGAGCTAGCCTGCATGTGCATGTGTATGTGTGATGACTAGAGTCCATTTTGTTGTTAATTTGACCATTAAGTTATGACGAGTTTTCTCATTGTTTAAAAAATACAAGAGAAAATTGTATAGCAATAAACAAATTTGAATGGTTTGTGTTTACTTTTTGTACTTTAAAGGAGTGATTTTGCGAAACTATCAAATATCTCTTACATAATATTTGCCTTCTGTTTTCAAAAGAAAACAATAAAATAAGGTCTCTAGAGAGTCCATCAAACCTATAAAAGGGGACAGAAGCTAGGCATTGGGAATCATCGTGTTTATCTATCTTATTGTGTTTTTCTTGAGAACTTGGGGTAGTTAGTTTCAGTTTGATCCAAGTGACGAAAACTCCGTAAGTGTTATTTTGTCTGGTGGATCCATCCACTGTCCTTGATTGTGCTTCAGTGCATTTGTCTTCTCTTTGATAAGCATTCGAGGAGCTTTGAAATTTATTATATGGATGTGTACTTTCTCATTTAGTCAATAATATAAATAAGGATTGCTGGATTGCCTTTCTTTTAGATAACTTGTATTTTGTGTTTGATTTGTAAGTATTTCAATTAAAACACTGAAATATTCTAGATTCCTTGATTATTTAACTTTTTGAAATCTTACAATGGTATCCATCCTACCATCATGAAGGTTTTATGCATAGAACTTCTGTGAGATATATTCTCACCCTAACCAGCATTTCCATTTTTTATGGTATTTAATATCACCCTAATAGGTTTATTTTGGAAAATTTCATACAATAACATTCATTTTCTGGGGCCTTCTCATTACCCCATTAATTGTTTTCTTTGGAGGTTTGAGGGCATCAATTTCTTAGTTGAACTGCAAGAAGTATCTAGTTGAAGACCGCCACATTACCACATTTTTTCAAGGAGGACCAAAAGACTGATAGTAAGGGACCATATGGTTGATCGCAGAAGGTGATACCGACCACAAATAGCTTTGATCTAAGGTCTACATACAGGGGCAAAAAAATAAAGGCCGAGATCTAAATTATAAGGCCATAGATCTATCATCAATCATAGGAGATAGGCCTAACAACAAATATCCCTCGCAGAGGCCTCGAGAGTTTTTATCTTGCCGTGAACATCAACAAAGGCAAAGAGGCTGCTCTCCAGGTAGTTGTTGTTCACTGTTAATCCTTGTGAGGCCATTCCTTCGGTGCATTTCAAGCCAATCTTAGGGCCAACAGGCTACACGATCCATGCGCACCTGCTAGATCTCGTGGCCAACAACCATACGCTCGAGAGTGGGTTGATGTGCCTACAACAACAATTGTCAACGCTTCAGGGATTGTAAGAGCCGAAAAAAACTAAAGCCTCAGCTCCGCAGCTTGGGAAAAGGGTCGAACAATGTCATAACTGTCACGTGGAGGTCAGAGGGTCACACTTCAAAGCACCAAGGACCATATAGGCCGTGGATCCAACTGAGATCACTAAAATCAATCCGATGCTTTGTGGGTTAATTGCAAAAAAGGGATCGATAACTGAGATATCCTGAGGAAAAGGCTTCATTTAAGAGGATAGAGGGAGTTGGATACTAGATCTGGTCTGGAACATTCGGGTTCATAGGATAAATGAGTGGAGAAAGCATTGAACGAACCCGACCTCAAGTCAAGCTAAAATCCGTTCAATGTGTGCCAAAGCAATACCAACTTCGACCTCCATTGAATTGGTGGGAATGAACACTAGTCGACATTGAGATTGCAGGTGTTGTCAACTCGATCAGGGATCATTAGAGTCGAGAGTTGATGTGCTCGGGGTGCTAGGCCGATCAATCAGCTGTAGAGGACAGATCTGTCCAAGCCACATTATGGACAAGGAGTTTTCTAATGAGACGGACAAATTGCCCCGACGCCCAAAATTGGTCGGAATCTGGGCCAAATTTTTTTAAGAAATCTTACCATAAGAGTGTTTGAATCATGATTTTGATGGTGGAAATGGATTCAACACCATCAAAAACCTCTAGGGCACCCAAAATATTAAATTTTTATAGTTATAACTTGGATTTACAAAAATCCTTGCCAGATTTTCTTAAAATCTTACCTGAATTTCCATTATTTTCAGGGCGAAAAAGCAGTCTAGTTAGACTACGACTTATGGACAAAGGGCGATAACCCTTGCATACACGTCATAGTGAAAAGGGAATATTTATTGCATCCATTCAAGAGGTCGAATTTATTAGTCTACAACAATATAAAATACTCCACAGGCTGCATAAATTATTGGTCCGCATTTAAGCTTTCGCATCAACTTGGTGCATTAAGGGCTGAATTCTCTGAGAGTCGTGAGGACAAAATTAAATTAAGGATTAATTATCAACACTAGGGCAAAGTCAAAATTTCCTTATCTTTGGCAGCCTTATTGAGTTGTCCTGCACAAAAATTACGAATTCAATCTACTCATACTTTCAGCCGAGGAGAGAGAAAGAAGGTTAATCCACAATGCCATCATTTTACTCTTGGAAGCACCTCAAGAATCGAAATGGTAACACATTAGCTGCTTTTCTGGGCTGCAATTATTCTGCGGGTCAAAAATGGAAACAAATTACAGATTAGAAGCCAAAGCAAAACAACAGGCCTTTCTCTCGAAAGGTCCATGCTACCCTTCAACAGTTAAAGGACATCCAGAAGGAAGATGTAAAAAGCAAACGTCTCTTTGAACTTGGATCCAAATTGCATGCTACCCTTCAACAGTTAAAGGACATCCAGAAGGAAGATGTAAAAAGAAAACGTCTCTTTGAAATTGGATCCAAATTGCAGTTCAAAAAATTTGAATATGTACTCTTACGATTGGACACATTAGAAATAGATTTGTCCCTAATAGAACAATCAGATTGGAAAAGGCCAAGTTGGGCCTTGAAGCCAGCAATGTTTACCTAAATACAACCCATGTTCTTGGAGAATTATTGTGAAAAGGTTAGACTCACAGTTGCCTCTTGTCTCAGCGTGATCATAGCTTTAACATCACCACTACCACCTTTCAAAAATGATATCATGAGAGAGATATTGTAGCTAATAGTATAAACCCTTCAAGGGTTGACCCCCATCATGCTACCTACCTTTCAAAAGCAGCAAAAAATTCTAGAACCGATGGAAAATTTCAACTTTGGCACATTCATGTTGAATATGCACTGTGGCGAATTATCTTCCAGTTGCTCCAAAACTCTTACACCAGCATTACATCAACTCATTCAGACCATGTCAAAGCATGCATGCAAAGGATTGTGTCCTTATTCTTAAAAGGAGATGTTGACATATGCAATATACTAAGATCCAAATTGATGACCATTTGGAGGAAGGAACCAAAGGTATCATTAGCTGCCTATGACCTAGTTGAGAGCTTGGTCGGGAAAAACATAAAATTGCTCAAAAGGGTGCTGACTATGAAGGAGTTGAGAAGGATTGATGAAGAAAGCAAGAAAAAAACCTGCAGCAAGAACGAACTAAGGAGGATAGGATTATTCTTTATCTATAAGGGACCTTCAGCCCTTAACCATTCATGTCCAGGTTGTAAAATTTCCAAGTTCTAAACCTGGAATCCCTACTGCCACAAGCTGAACTACTTCTACTAGAAAATATGATTTAACGAGTTATTATAAGATTACTTCTTAAAATATCAAAGATGTTACTGAAGCACCCTTCACCCATTAAAATACATTTGTGAAAATAGAAACGGAGCAAGAAAGAATAATGCAAACACATCACACCGTTATTTTTGGACAAACGTCCCCAGAAAAACCCAATGCGGGAAAACCGACGTAGCTAAATATAGAGTTTTATTATTAAGCAACAATCATTCTAGATACAACTTTGAATGTCTCATAGATGATTCAACTGCACAAAATTACTGACAGAGAAAGAAATCAGTGAGTAAACCTCACTTTGCAAGTCCTGGTTGATCTGGTAGATGAAATGAAGAAACCCGAGCTCCCTTTTTGCTGCTTTTGTGCAGTAGTTGTGTAGGCCTGCATGGGGTCAGCTATGGAACTGCGTCACCCCTTATGTGTAACATTTCAGCCCTTGTGGAAAAATGATCCAGCCCTTCCTGGCTCAGATCTAGATTTCCCCAATTGAAATTTGACTTTTTGCTGAAGAACTGTGCTGCCTCTGTGTGGGGCCTACGTGGCCCCATGTCACCCCTTCTGGGTGCTACATCACTCACTCTGAGGTCTACACAACCTCCTCCTTGTCTTTCTCTACCTTCTCTATTGTTTATCCTTGGCCCGGAGAAGATCCTCTTGCCAAAACTGTCTCTGCCTCTCAACTGCAATCAAGGATCACTTAGATCTGATTTTCGTTCGAGCACTGCTCCGTCAGAAAAAATTGATCTTTAGATTCTCTTAGTGTATCTTACAAATGACCCTCAAGCCTTCCTTTATAGTCTTCTCATTGACAAATCAACGACCGAGATTATATCTCCAATCAATGGCTAAGATTAAATTAGACTTGATCTGATTTTTCTGGAAGTTTCATCCACAGTTTACATGAATACTGATTAATTATTTTAATTTCCTAAGTTAGACTTAGGGTCCTAATTAAAAATAAATTTTTTTCTTATCAAACTGTTTCTGGAAGGAATTTCCCAAAATGATTTATGGGTTATTTGTAATGCATGTGTCTAAGCCTCTCCACAAAATTTGGGGCTTAGAGCACATCTGATGCTACCAAAAATTAACACAAGTGATAGGAAGGAGGCGACAAAGAAAAAGCAAGAGGAGATTATTTCAGACCATGGGGATTCTTTTGTAGTTGGGTCTATTAATCTTCAGGATGGTGAGAAATACGTGATATTATTCAGGGAGACTTACAGGATTATAAGCATTTAGAAGTGCATGAGGAAATTCTACCTAATGGTATTGATGAGGTAGACTCTTATACCATTGAGTCCATAGGTCTCAAGGGGGATGCCCATAAAGAATATGAATAGTCAAGTATAGATAGTGGTCCACGAGTGCATCTATGTTCGGCAATTAGAGAACCACATATTCTCTTCACAGATGGAGGAGGCCACAAAAAATTGAGTGAGGAGCCAACAATAGTGAACTGGCATGATCAGCATGATCATGAGAGGCAACATGAAAAATATAGTATGCAGGATGATCCATTCCTAGAGATTCAGTCAAAGGTTCAAGTGTTGTGAAACCAACTCCAAAAAGAGAAGAAAAGAGATATCAACACCTTAGAAATAAGCCACTTCGAGGGGGGAACCTCCAATACATTACATGAATGAACAATTCTTGGATGATTCAAATTACAAAACCTCCTTTCTATATATAGGAGTCTATGGGGCCACAATGTAATCCTAGTGGGCACAATGTAATCCTAGCCAACCTAACAATAATAATTTAAGGGCACAATAATAACAATATGGGGGTTACAAGGGTACAATAATAACAATAAGGGGGTTACACTAACAACAATAAGGGACTATACTAGTAATATAGGGACCTAACATGCCGCTCTCCTTCAAAAAAGTGTTGTCCTCAACGCTTGAGTAGCTCTGGGTGCTTCTGTATAAAATTCTCATCCTCCCATGTAGAATCTTCAGTGGGAAAGTTCTTCCACTTGATGAGATACTCTGAAATTGATCGATTTCGTAGTTGTCGAGTTCTTGTTTCCGTGACCGCTTCAGGTTCCAATATGATTTTTCCTTCCTCATCAAGTTCTGGCAATATTGTTTGAATTGGAAGATTTTCACCTTTAACCTTCTTTAAGCATGAAACATGGAAAACTGGATGTACTCGCGAAGAAGCAGGAAGCTCCAATTTGTATGCCATAGTACCAATCTTTTGCAACACCTTGTAAGGACCATAGTACTTTTGTGATAATTTATTATCCTTCTTAGCTTGCTTGAGGGACATTTGTTTGTATGGTTGTAGCCGTAAAAATACCCAATCTCCTACATCAAAACTTCTCTCTCTACGATGTTGATCTGCCTGTTGTTTCATTCGATTTTGTGCCAAATTCAGGTTATCCTTTAAGAGTTGGAGAACTTCTTGCTGATGCTCGATGTGATCTTCCACTGCTTAAACCTTCGAATTTTCCCTTAAAGATGATGTGATGGATGGTGGATGATATCCATAAAGTGCCATAAATGGGGTCATTTTTGCTGCGGTATGGAAGGAAGTGTTATACCACCATTCAGCAAGAGGTAACCACTTGACCCATTGTGTTTGTTTATCAGATACAAAACAACGAAGATATCCTTCCAAACATTTATTTACGATCTCAGTTTGACCATCAGATTGAGGATGATAAGATGAGCTATGAGTAATTGAGTACCCAAACAAGAAAATAACTCCGTCCAAAAATTTCCAGTAAAAATGGGATCTCTGTCGCTCACAATAACCCTTGGGCTTCCATGTAGCTTTTGAATTCTATCCATAAATGTAGTAGCAGCTGTACTTGCTTTAAATGGATGAGATAATGCACAAAAGTGTGCATACTTGGTAAGTCTATCAACTACCACCATGATGACACTCTTTCCTTCGGACTTAGGTAAACCTGTGATAAAAATCCATTGAAATCTCCTCCCAACGTTGACTTGGAATGGATAAAGGTTGTAGAAATCCCGAGGTCTTAATTGTTTCCACTTTATTTTGCTGGCAAACCAAACATTCCGCCACAAAATTTTGAATATCAGATTTAAGGCCATCCCAAAAAAATTCTTTCTTCACCCTGTGGTAAGTTTTTAAAATCCTGAGTGTCCTCCTAAAGGAGAAGTGTGCAATTCCAGAAGAATATTTTGTTTTAGTTGGGAATTATTACAAAGATATAAGCGATCTTTGTACCATAAGGAATCATTTTTCCAACTAAATGTATCAGATGTACTAGGATCTTGCTGCAACTTTGAATGAGTGTCCATACATGTTTTTCCTTCTTCCATTCATCTCTTGCTTCGGTTATCCAATCTGGTTGGATAATAGAAATGGCACAAAGCAATGCTTCCACCTCTTCATTCTTTCTTGAGAGTGCATCTGCAACAAAATTTAGCTTCCCTTTTTTTTAATATTATTTCAAAGTCATAACTCAACATCTTTGTGACCCATTTTTGTTGCTCTTTTGAAGATAGTCTTTGTTCCAAAAAGTGTTTAAGACTATCATGATTAGTTTTTACCTTGAAGTGTCTTCCCATTAGGTAAGTTCTCCATTTCTTTAGTGCATGTAGTATTGCTAACGTTTCCTTCTCATAAATAGGTTTCTGTAAATACTTTCCTTTGATTGGACGAATTTCAAAAACAATGGGTCTTCCTTCTTGCATTAAAACAACACCAATTCCATTTCCTGAGGCATCACATTCCACAATAAAGGTTTTTGTGAAGTTTGGCATAGCTAAGACTGGTGCTAGGCACATTGCCTCTTTAAGATGTTCAAAGGCCTTAGTTGCTTTAGGAGCCCATGAAAATGCATCTTTCTTCAATAATGTTGTTAGAGGTGCTACTATTCTCCCATAATTCTTAACAAACTTTTGATAATACCCTGTTAACTTGAGAAATACTCGCAACTGCTTTATGGTTGTGGGGACTTTCCATTCCTTAATGGCTTTAATTTTTTTAGGGTCTACCTTAACACCCTCATGAGATACAATATGACCCAGATATTCCACCTCTTGTACTCCAAAGAAACATTTGGATGTTTTTGCATATAATTGTTTCTCCTACAATAGTTTGAGCACCTTGTCAACATGTTGAACATGATCCTTCCAAAACTTGTTGTAGATTAGTATATCATCAAAAAATACTAGCACAAACTTTCTAAGGAAGGGTTTGAAAATGGAATTCATCAACCCTTGAAATGTAGAAGGTGCATTGGTAAGGCCAAAAGGCATGACCAAAAATTCATAATGACCCTCATGAGTTAAAAATGTTGTTTTTGGAATATCTTCAGTCTTCATTCTAATTTGATGATATCCTGAACGAAGATCCAACTTGGTAAAATAAATTGCTCCATGTAATTCATCCAATAATTCATCAATCACAGGAATGGGAAATTTATCTTTAATGGTAAGCTTATTGAGCTCCCTATAATCCAGACACATGCACCATGATCCATCCTTCTTGTGTACCAATACTACAGGATCAGAGAAAGAACTTTGACTAGGTTGAATTATACCAACCTCTAACATTTTTGCAATCATACGTTCAATTTCGCTCTTTTGGACATAAGGATATCTATAAGGCCTGATGTTTGGAGGAACACTTCCTGGAATCAAATGAATAGCATGATCATGATCACGAAATAGGTGGGAGTCCTTTGGGAGTTTCAAACACCTTGGAATGATTGTCCAAGACTTGTTGGAGATCTGCAGAAATAGATGATTTTGATGTTGGAACTTCTAGTGAGCATAATTGTGCAATTAAGCCTCGTTGTTCTTTCTTTAGAAGCTTTGTCATGACATTAGAGCTTATTATCCTTCCTGGCTTCCCTTCAATACCCCGTAATTCGACTTCCTTTCCTTCTGAAAAAAAATTCCAGAAAAGTTCTTGAAAATTAAAAGCTACCGTCCCCAAAGATTGTAACCATTGTACTCCTAGTACAACATCAGCACCTCCCATAGGAATGGAAAGCATTGGACTAGTCAACACATATTCCCCCATGGTTAGCTTGATATTATAGCATTTTCCAGAGAAATTTATAGTTCCTCCATTTGCAACCATCACTTAACATTCTGGTGCTGGGTATAGGAAACAATTTAATTCCTTGGCTACCTTACAATGAATAAAATTATGGGTGCTACCTGAATCAATCAACACTATTACCTTTTTCTTCTTGATTTGTCCTTCTATCTTGAGAGTTGAGGAGTGGTAATTCCTGCCAGTGCATTACACGATATGGTCGGATTCATTTCTTTCTCTTCTAGGGTTGGTTCCTGGTGTATATCCTCTTCTTGTTCATTTTCTTCTTCCTCTTCACAATCTATGTAAAATAATTTCTTCTCAGGACACTTATGACCTTTAGTGTATTTGCTATCACAACTGTAGCAAAGCCCTTTTGCTCTTTTTTCTTCCAATTGTTGTGGTGTCAACCTTGTAGGTTGTGGAAATCTAGGCGTAGCAACACTTCCTTCTTTATAGAAGTGAGTGGTAGGCTTCCTTGTCGCCATAATTTTACATTCAATTTTCTTGCCAACCTGAATGCCTTCTCCAATGAATCAGGTTCCAAAACGCGAACTTCATGTTGGATGTTATCCTTTAAAGTACCTATGAAGAGATCAATCCTGTGTTCCTCTGGAATATCAGTTACCCTTATATTCAATTTTTGGAAGTCCTCAATGTGCTCCCCCATTAAAACCTTTTGTTTGAGATTTATCAATTGGCTAAAGAAGGTGTTTCTCTTTGTATCCTCATAATGTGCTATCATTTCCTCCGTAAAAATTGACCAAGTGACAATTTTTTTACGGGAGTAAAGCCATCGATACCATAAAAATGTATTTTGTTCTAAATGTAAAGTTGCAATGCATACCTTTTGTGTGTTTTGCACGTTATGGAGATCAAAATATTGCTCCATCTGTAGTATCCATGTTACAGGATCCTTTCCATCAAACTTCCTCATATCCATTTTTGGAATATGGTGGTTCTTCCCGCCAACATTAGAATTTATGAAATCACGATTAACATTTATTTTGTTCTCATCATGAGTTTCCTCTACTATCTTTTCACCATTAGGAAACATTTCTTGTATCAACTTTGTCAAACCTTCCATGTCTTCTTTTAGATCATTCTTCATGTTTTCCATCTTTCATCGATCTTAGCTTCCATGTCATCCATCTTAGATTCCATGCCATCTAGCATTCTTCAAACCTCCGATCTTTAGCTTCCACGCCTTTCTTCAAACCATCCATCTTAGTTTCCATGCCTTTCTTCAAAACTTCCATTTCATTTTTTGTTGTTCTTTGCGAGTGCGAAATTTGTTGCACTTGCTCTTGTAATTTTGATATGTCATGTTGCCATTCTTCGTCTTCATGAGTCATAGTAGAGCCTTCTAAAGGCTTAATGGGTGTTGAATTCTTTTTAAGGGCCATTTTAGAATCCAATACTGATATCTATTCTACAATATGCCCTTGGAATCAATTCAACTTGATTCTTCAAACAAGACTTATGCAATTCGGAAAAAAATACACACCTTTTACTTGCTTTTGAGGAGCTCGATATTGAAATTGAATTATCTCTATAATTTCAGATCCTAAATATCTGAAATTTAGCCCTGTAGTAGCCCTCTAAAGCTTCTTTCAAATTCCACAGGTCTGATATGATTTGGGTTCTTCAAGGAAAAGTTATGTCCAATCTCCCACAATGACCCAATTTTGGACTAGTTCAGTAGAGTGAACTTGTACGACTTTCCACGTGTCACTGTTTCCTCCTTTGGCTCTAAAATTGATAGAACAAAAACTATAGTCCATGCACTTGCTGCCACTTTTTATAGCATTCCAATCCGATGCTCAGAGAGAGAGCTATGAAGATTTTCCCATGATCACCTCTTTGAGATGAAATTTAGAAGCCTCAAAATGCCCTAACTTCCACAGATCATATCTCCGAAAATATTGATATCTGAAATTTTGCGACGATGTTCCTTAGGATTGCGCCTTCGCACTCGAAAAATTTCAGCTTCTAAACCTTCGTAGAAAAAATTTTATTATGAAAATACCACGATGACCTGTTTAGGTTAAATTCAGAAGCCTGCAAAATGACCTAACTTGCATAGATCATATCTCTGAAAATGTTGTGAACCAAGCTCTGAAATTTGCGACGGTGTTCCTCAGGATTTTAGCTTCGCACTCCAAAAAATTCAGATTCTGAACCTTCATAGAAACAAAGTTATAGCTAAAATGCCACGATGACCTGTTTGGAGCAGCGAAACCCTAGAATCTCAAAGATCTGACACCAAATGTTGTGAAACCAACTCCAAAAAGAGAAGAAAAGAAATATCAATGCCTTATAAATAAGTCACTTTGAGGGGGCAACCTCCAATACATTACATGAATGAAAAATTCTTGGATGATTCAAATTACAAAACCTCCTTTCTATATATAGGAGTCTATGGGGCCACAATGTAATCCTAGTGGGCCACAATGTAATCCTAGCCGACCTAACAATAATAATTTAAGGGCACAATAATAACAATATGGGGGTTACAAGGGTACAATAATAATAATAAGGGGGTTACACTAACAACAATAAGGGACTATACTAGTAATAGGGACCTAACAGAGTTTTCCAAATGCATCATGTTGGGTGACTGATGGAGTAACATTAATTGAGCATTGAGCAACATCAACATAGTAGATTTGCAAGTATTCATCCTTCCCAAGGCATGGATTGGAGAGAGATTATGAGTTGGTACTCTATTGATGGGTTGATTCCTAGGAGGATACTCACAACCAAGGGAATATTTCAGTTTGGACGCTTTGGCACATGCAATGATGGAGGGCTGAGATGGTACCATAACCCACAGGTCCTATGACTTAGGTGGCATTGGGATCCAGGAGAATCCATTGGGGCCAGGATTGGCAGGAGAATTGTTTGGGATCCAGAAGAATCTATCAAGGGAAGGAGTGGTTGGAGTATTGTTTGGGATCCAGGTATCAAAGGATCCATTCAGGACCATTTAGCATGGAGGTATGGAATAACACACTAGGTTGTATGGGATCTTGGTATCGATGCTTCTATTGTGGATATCAATGAATTTCTTGATGTCAAGAAATCTTTGGGTGGGAGGATTTGGAATATTCCCTTTCCTAATCTAGTCAAAATGGACTAAATCTATCCATGGTATTTTCCCATGGTATCAACTCATGGTATTTGCCTTCGGTTTTCGAGGGAATATAATAAAATAAGGTCTCTAGAGAGTCCATCAAGCCTATAAAAGGGGATAGAAGCTAGGCATTGGGAATCATCCATGTTTATCTATCTTATTGTGTTTTTATTGAGAACTTGGCATGGCCAATTCTAGTTTGATCCCAGGGGTGTTATTTTGTCTAGTGGATCCATCCAGGGTCCACGATTGTGCTTTAGTGATTCAGTGCATTTGTCTTCTCTTTGATAAACATCCATGCATGCCATTGGAGGGGATTTGAAATTTATTCTATGGACATGTACTTTCTCCTTTAGTTAATAATATAAATAAGGGTTGTGCTTCTTTTAGATATCTTGTGTTCTATGTTTGGTTTATCATTATTTCAATTAGAACACTGAAATATTCTAGATTCCTTGATTATTTAACCATTTGGGATCTTACAGTAATGCACTATGCATTCTCCTATACAGTGAAGATTCCATTCTCATGAGGTTTCATGGTGTTCTTGACATTTAAGAAGCTTTGCTCAAGAATTGGTGGAATTTTCATCAAATATTCTTAGGATTCCAAAGAATTCGTTCAATTTTGCATAAATTCGTGCGAGATTTGTTACTATTTTTGTGAAGTTTAAAGGATCTCATATGTTATTCCAAGAGATCTTGAACTGACATATTTGAGCATTATTTTGAATTTTTCCTATTTCAAAGGCAAGAGGAGGTATTTTATAGACTTTATCAGATATTTTTTCTCTATGCTATAGCAAAGCTTAGGTCACGGGAGTCAAAAGTGGCTTCGGTTTTGGAGGAAACCTAACACCTACACATTTTGAAGATAAAACTTCATTAGTGAATTAGAAAATAATCAACAACCATCGAAAGGGCGGCGGGGATATTTTAACTAGTCAACAGTTTCGTAACATGAAGTGTTAGGAGAAGCACGAGATTGCGTTGTTGTTCTCTCCACGAAGTAAACTTGATGAGGAGTCGCCTTCAACTGTAGTAGTAAAAAATGGTAGTCATGTAACCACAATCAATGGACAAGATTCCTCTGCTAAGAATGATAACGGGGGAAGTTCAAGGAGAGGGAGGGGAAAAGGAAATGGAAGCAGCAAAGTTCGAGGAAAAATTAAGGGTAAGCACAACTTCTCTGATAGTAGGGAAGCATCTTATGATGACGTTTGTATTTTTGTTTGTCTTTAACCTCTTTTGAAACCTACTCAGTCTATCAAATTCTGTTGGACATCTAACAAAAAACTATTAGGGTTATGGTGTGTTACATAATCTGTTACTAAAGTCCAAGAAACCTTGGAAATTGAATCTGATTATTTCAACATTGTATTTATATGTACAATATGCTTAATAAGAATTGAATTTATTTTCAAATTGTGATTCCAATAGTGGTATCAAAGCATAGGTTTATCTACCCAGTTGATTATCTTGAGCTACTAGTTTTGTCGCTTTCTTGGGTGCTCCTTTCTTATTTGTTCGTCCATTGCATTGAGAGTTGGTGTACGGTGGTTGGTGCAGTTGTGAAAGGCATGTTGTTGCATATTGCCGTCAGAGCTACATGCTTCTTTCTCCTCCTTTCTTTTGCTTTCCCTATTCGTTTTTAATTTCGATTGCACATGCAACTCGTGGTGAAATTATAATATCCTCCAAAAGTTAAAATTCACTATAGAAGGCCATTCATGCTTCGTAGGCTCCCAAGAAATTGGTTGATTTGTAGTGCTGAAGGCGACCTATTGACCGACGCATTGTGGCAGAATAGTGGTGAATGAGGGATTGCAAGCCATATATTTTTTTACTATTAGTAAATCCTCGGAATGTGGTGGATTCTGAAGACCAACTTCCCACTGGTTTTTTAATTTCTCTGTCTTGGTTTTTAGAACTTGCATTACTGTCAAGTGTCCGCACGTGGACCTCTAGGAAACACTTCTTTTGTTTTTTGATCATCATCAGTGGGGCGGCCCGGTAACTCCTTCAACAATGTCTTTGTTTTTTGAGATCGCATATGCATAGCAGAAAACAAATTATTTGCAACATTTTCCTGCAGATAACATAATATTGTAAAACGGCTAAAATTAATAGTGTTTTTGAGCTACTGAAAAAATCTCATATTTTCTACTACTGAAATTAATATCAACAAAGTGTTGAGATTTTGGGTAGCATCAGATGTGCTCTAGCTCCGAAACTTTGTGTAGGGGCTAGAGCTCATGAGATCTCCAAGACCCAGAAATCGTTTGGAGAAATTCCACTCGGTGTGAAAGTTATTCAAATAATTAATTTTTTTAATGGGGACCCTAAGTCTAACTTAGGGAAATTCAAAAATTAAAGTGAAGTAATTTAAACATGTGGGTGAGAATGTTCTAAGTAACATGGATCAAGTCTTTTTTAATCTTAGTCGTTAATTAGATATTAGATCATGGTAGTTGATTTTTCAACGAGCAAAGTATTAAAGGAAGGCTTGGGGTCAGTTGGAGAACACACACATTGCAGTAGCACTTGAGCTAAGTCGAAATTCTAGGGTGTGGTTTGTTGAGGATTTTCAAGTGAGGTTGCAGTGTTGTTGAGAGGAAAATCGGCGAGGGATTACACTGATCTAAGGCCAAGAATACATAATCAGAGAGGAAGATCCATACCAGGCAGTGCAGAGGCTAGTAGGAGGGACGTAGCCCAGTTAGGCTGATGCAGAGGCAACACAGGGGCTGACACAGGGCCTTCAGGGTGACACAGAGGCAACACTGATCCAAGAAGGGTGACGCAGGGGAAGCCTGTGCTAGGCATAGGCCACACTGGGTAGGAGAGGTTGACGTAGAGGCTGAAGGGACAACGTTGGGGTTATAGTGGGCCAAAAAGGGCTCGTATTCAGTAATTCCCTTGAGGGTTTGAATCAACCATATTTTCTATCTCCGAGTGATAAGGTACATCTTTCGTGAAATTATTTGTCGAGAAAACCACTATTGGTACCCTTGATGTATTCAGATTCTGCTTAATAATAAAAGCCCTCTAAGAGCTGATGCACCGGTTTTCCCGCATTAGGTTTTTCCAGGGACATTTGTCTGAAAAATCATGTGTGTCATTTGTCATATGTGTGGTATGTTTAAGTAAATGATATGTATGTATGTGTAGGTTGCAGTTTTGTTTACTTTGATGTTTTTCTGAATACTTCAGTTAAATAACTTGTTAATTAAATAAAACAAGTAGGAGAAGTAAATCAATATACTGCAGTAGGGCTTTTGTATCCATAAATTTTCACATGGTATCAGAGTGATTGTAGATCAAGCTAAATCCATCAACATAGGGTGGAAGATATTCTTGCTGCAGGAGGGAAGCTGAAGCTTCACAGAATCAGCAAGAGGCAACACAGCACCAAAGGGACAACACATGCCTTGCAGGGGTGACGCAGAGCGAGTCTGCTCATGTAGAGCTGATGCAAAGGCCTACATAGGCCCAAAGGGATGATGCAGATCTTGTCAAGCTCATGTTGGGCTGACGCAGGACCTAGAGGGTGATGCAATCCAAGAGGGAGTAACGCTGTGCCGATTTCCATAGCTGGAAGTGCAATTACCAATCTTCAAAGTTGCTGTTGGGGCATCGATTCTATCGGTGTAGAATAATGCCTAGAAAAGTTGACAAAGTAAGGGGAAACAATCTCTTAGTAGATTTTCTTGCCAAGAAATTTGAGATTTGATCAAGAGGAGTGATCATAAAGGGCTGATTCGAAAAAATTAGCGAAGGATTTTCGAAAGGGAAATAATTTTTCAGAGGGAACAAATTCTCTAGAGGGTTTCTATCACCAAGAAACCCATATTTGATCTTTTGTTGAGTGTAGTAGCAACAGAAGGGA
Organism: Pinus albicaulis; assembly: GCA_034641835.2. Lineage (NCBI taxonomy): Eukaryota > Viridiplantae > Streptophyta > Pinopsida > Pinales > Pinaceae > Pinus > Pinus albicaulis. The sequence goes on along the minus strand of CM076577.1, from coordinate 1,332,381,996 downwards.
GAAGAGCACTTGCTTCGACTTGTTTGAGCAGAGATGGCCCCGTATGGACTGAGAGATCATGATAGGTTAGGCGGTGTGTCTAACTTCACTATTTGGAAAGCCAAAATCCTTACAGTCCTTGAGGAGTATGGCATCAGAGACCATGTCGAGAACGTCCTAGCTATGTCGACCGATGATGATGCTCTGAAGAAGTTCAATGAAAATGAGGTGTGGGATAAAATATTGATCATGGATGGAGTGAAAGATCACATGGTTCCACATATTTCCGAGAAGAAGATGACAAATGAGGTTTGGACAACACTAACCACGTTGTATCAAGGTAGCTCCATTGAGAGGAATATTCTTATGGAGAATTAGAGGCATATGTTCCAGATGCACAAGGGAGATGAGATTGATCCTTTCCTCTATAGATTGCAGACTATCCAAGACCAGCTGATGGCCATGGGGGAAACTCCTGACGATGTACTCATGGTGAGGACTACCCTGAATGTAGTCACCGATGAGTGGGAGACCTTTGTCCAAATTATCTTGGGCAGAACACAACTCCCAAACTGGCAGGACATGTGGGAAATCCTTCGTCAGGAGGATATCAGGAGGTTAACCAAGAGGGAATTCAACAACGGAGGAGTCAAAATTAAGGAAGAGGAGGAGGAAGATGCAACCCTAGAATCTAAGGGACATAGGCAGTAAGGGAAAAATAAGAAGGACCTATCCAATGAGGTGCTTCAGATGTGGCGAATTGGGCACTTTTCCAATACTTGTCCTAAGAAGAAGGGCAAGGAAGATTCAAATTCCAAGGCAGCAACCGCGAAAGGAGATGATGGTAGCGATGATGATGTGGCCATGAGTGGTCATGTACCTCGAGAGAAGAGGTAGTGTGACATAGATTTGTAGATTGAGCTACAGATGATGGTTGACAAGATCCTTGAGGTGCCCAAACTATTGGATCACATACGAGCTATGAGAGCCTTAAGATAGTAGCAGGATGACTGGAGCGGTGGATGCGGAGGATCATGGAAAGGAAAAAGGCAGTTCTTGAATGCTGCAAAATGGAGCAACACAGAGGAGAGGAAGCAACAACGTAGAAGCAACATCATAGAGGCTGATGGGATTTCAACAGCGCAAAGGCAGTGCTTACTCAGTGTAACGACAACAAACAACACATAGCTTTAGAGAGACAGTGCAGAGCAGCAATAGTAGGTGCTTTAGTGATGAGATGCAACCAGACTAACTTGTTTGTCAGTTTTTGGGTGATGTTCTTCATTTGCTTACTTCTCAACAACCATTAGGGGAATTTTGAGGTAAAAAATGGGCCTTCTAAGGAAAATGTACAATCAAAATTCACTTTATGAGAACCAATCACATTTTAGGGGATGACATCTTCCCCCATGGTTGACGTGGCATTGCTTGAGTTAAATGTACTTACTTATCACATTCTCAATGGTGGATAAAAACTCATGGCTAACCATGGTAGTATTCTAAGTAATTTTAAAGTCAGAAAGTAAAGTACTCATAATAAACGTCATTTCACACTTTTTGAATAAAATTTTATTATTGTCATTTCATATTTTTTGAAAGAAACAATGCATATTCCTGATCAGATTTGGATCAAGGACCTAAGTGATAGCTCAAATTTCAAAGTGTTTGAAAGTGTGTCGAACCTAAGCTACTAGATAGATCTTGTCTCCCTGATTCGGCGCCCTGAATGGTTCGAAAAACCAACACCGTATGAAGAACTTATCGCGATTTGAAAATTCCAGTAAACTGCAAATTTTGGCATTTGACAAGGGTTGACTGGTCAAAGGTATAGTTAGCAAAAGGAATATTCCAGGGGTGACACGTGGCCATATTCCCTGAGGCCGCCACGTGTCCCCAAGGTGGAGTGGTAAAAATTTTCGGACTCCGCTGGGTTTGACCACAGAACCTCCTGCCTCCTAGGCCCACGTCTTAACTGTATCCACTACGGTGTGTCTTAACCATACTAGTGGACATGTTATATTTAAATTTTGACGGTTTTCATATGTGGGGGAGTGGAGGGGCCAACCCCTCCCCCATAGGACCTCCCCCCTGATTCAAGGGCTTAACACCATCAACAAACGGTTTTCGGACCTGGTCACATTACAGTGTTTATTACGACGGTTAACGTTGACAGTATATGCTTGTAAACTCCGTTGGTTTCGTTATGTTGTCACATGGAAACAAACGTTAACACTTTTTGCGCGGTCAACACCTAAAGACCGGGGTTCAACCCTTATCCAACCACAGTTATTGTCGTGGTTTTCGCCAAACAGTTAAGTTAGCCACGGGTTTGGGTTTGGCATGTGGCTAGCCCAACCGCCACCATTAAATGCTGCGATTTTTTAGGGGGAGGTTTAGAGCCAATGCGCTATTTTGAGCGAGAATCACTATTTTAACTGTAGCTAAATTGAAGTCCTCCACAATTAGTGGAGTTTTCTTAGGGGGTTACTGGGCAAAATTGATTATGCTCTATCTTGAGCATTACTCGACCATTCTGGGAGTGTGAATAGTCAATTTCAAATTTTTTGGAAATTATAGAGCCATTGGTGAAGGTTGCAGAGCCATCAGAGGACTTATGAGCATGATTTTGCTTCATAGAAGTTCTAGGGGCCACTAGGGCCACCAGGAGCCAACAACAGAATGAGGCCTAGCCCTGGCAGCTGTAGGCCTTACTTAGGAAACCAATAATCATTTTTGGATGTTTCAGACATTAAGGAACCTTTGGTGAGGTTTCCAGAGCCATTAGAGGACTTCTGAAGGCAGAAATGCTTCATAGAAGTTCCAAGGGCCATTAGGGCCACCAGGGGCTAGCAGGAGAATGAGGCATAGTCAGGGCAGTCAGTGACCATTCTCAACAACCCAATAGTCAATTTTGACTATCTTGAGCATTTTGGATCTAATGGTGAGGTTTATAGAGCCAGTATAGGACTTCTGAAGGCTGAGATGCTACATATAAGTTCCAAGGGCCACTAGGGCCAACAGGGGCTAGCAGGAGAATGAGGCCTATCGAGGGCAGCTAGTAACCATTCTAAGGAAACCAATAGTCTATTCTAAATATTTTGAACCTTATGAATCCAATGGAAGGATTTTCAAAAGATCTTTGAAATTTTTGAATGCCGAGATGCTTCAGGGAAGTTTTCAGTGAGCCGAGAGCCACAGGGTGCCACCAGGTGTTGGAGGCGTAACCAGAGCAGCCAGAGGCCTTTTTTAGAAAGTGAATAGTCTATTCTGACTATTTTGGAAATTATGAATCCAGTGGAAGGATTTGCAGAGCCATTTGGAGACATATAGAGCCAAATAAGCCACATGGAAGTTTCAGGCAGCCTAGGGCCAACAAGAGTTAGAGGCTTAGATTGCGGAGCCAGAGCTCATTTTGAGCAAATGAACATCCTATTTTGGATGTATGATATATGCTAGAGATAGTATAAAAGGTTTTAGGGATAGAAAAAGATTTCTTAAGGAGTTAATTCCATAGAGAAGCTCAGGGAAGCTTAAGGGTACCGACAAAAAAGGTCAAGTCCAAGGGAGCCTAGGTCCATCTTCAGAGAGATAACAACCATTCCAGGGGTATGATGGTATTCTAAACCAAATGGTACAGTCCAAATAACCATTGGAGTTGAGTAGTAACTTGTAAAAGAAATTATCCATCATAATCCCAAAGAGCCAAGTCAATTTGACAAGGGCTCAAGGAGACGTAGCCCATGACATTCAGATGAACTCCTTTATTAAATTTGTCGTTATGTTTTGATGCTTATTTTCTGCACTTTATGGTTGTTGTACATGCTTAATATCAACAAAAACAAATCTTAATTCATCACACTTAAAGCATTAAAACAATTTTAAAATTCATACACATGTTTCAAGTATTCAATTCTGTGCAGTCAAGTATAAACAAGGTCTTAATTTCTTTAACTGAGTGGAAAGTGCTTGCATAACATAACAAGTTAGCCATCCATTTCAAATCAATCCCTATACAATCTTCATGTCTTTACACACTTTTCATATATCATATTCATTTTTATATTGTATGTTATTTCTTCTTATGTTATAAATCAAATCAATTCAATATGTAATATAAAATTAATACATAAAATAATATATTACATTTATTTTATTATATTATTTGATTTTTATATAGTATATTAATTACATGTTATTATATAATTTAATTTTATAATTTAAATAATAAAAAATTTAATTAATGGTATGTTGTACAACTAAGGATTGATGAATTTACATTTATAATTTATTTTAAGTTATTTAAGTACAAATGACAAATGCTTTAGTTGTTCAATGATAATGATTTTTTTCTTGAAAAACTCATTCTTATTTATAGTCACATCAATACAATTTTTTATATTAATTTTATTTTGGAACAACTTTTCAATTGAATTTAACCATGGTTACATGGATTTTGGTGCAAAAAGTGAATTGTAAATTCATAAATATTATTTTATTGGTTTAAATATTATTTTTTTATTTCCTTAGGAGGCCCATTATAGACCTCAAAATTCCCCTAATATGAGTTGTAGTGCAACAGTTATATAGGCAACATGATGTAACAATTTGAAAGGGAGTTGCAGTACAGATGTGGCAGTGACTGTGGCAGAGTCATGGACAACAGTACAGAAAGCGGCATCGCAGTTGATGGAGGGTTGCAGGCCAAGCATCAGCAATGCAGGGGACCAATGCCAGAGATCAGAGTAACCCTTATGGAGTGAAGTGTTGCTATAACACATTCCTCGGTAAGAGGGATTGTTGCGATTTTAGGTAGCATCAGATGTGCTCTAGCTACGAAACTTTGTGAGGGGAATAGAACACATGAGATCTCCAAGACCTAGAAATAATTTGGAAAAATTCCACCCGGTGTGAAAGTTATTCAAATAATTAAAATTTTTAATGCGGACCCTAAGTCTAACTTAGGGAGATTAAAAAATTAAAGTGAAATAATTTAAACATGTGGGTGAGAATGTTCTAAGTAACATGGATGGAGTCTTTTCTAATCTTAAATGTTGATTAGAGATTAGATCATGACCATTGATTTGTCAATGAGAAAAGTATTAAAGGAAGGCTTGGGGTGAGTTAGAGAACACACACATTTCAGTAACACTTTAGCTAAGTCGAAATTCTGGGGTGCGGTTTACTGAGAATTTTCGAGTGAGCTTGTAGTACTGGTGAGGGGAAAATCGGTGAGGGATTACATTAATTTGAGGTCGAGAATACATAGAGGCAGGTCCGTACCAGGAAGCACAAAGGCCAGTAGGAGGGACACATCCCAGCCAGGCTGACATAGAGGCAATGCAAGGGCTGACGCAGAGGCAGCGCTGAGCCCATAAGGGTGAAGTAGGGGCAACCTGTGCTGTGTAGTGGCCACACTAGGAAGGAGAGGTTGACGTAGAGGCTGGAGGGACAACACTGGGGTTCCAATGGGCTAGAAAGGGCTCGTATTGAGTAATTCTCTTGAGGATTTGAATCATCCATATTTTTTGTCTCTAAGTGATAAGATATATCTGCTGTGAAATTATTTTCCGGGAAAACCACTCTTGGTGCTCTTGATGTATTCAGATTCTGCTTAATAATAAAAACCCTCTAAGAGCTGCTGCTCCGGTTTTCCCGGATTAGGTTTTTTTGGGGAAGTTTTTCTGAAAAATCATATGTGTCCTTTGTTATATGTGTGTTATGTTTTAGTAAATGATATGTATGCATGTGTAGGCTGCAATTGTATTTACTTTAATTTTTTTCTAAATACTTCAGTTAAAAACTTGTTAATTAAATAAAAAAAAGTAGGAGAAGTAAATCAATATACTGGTTCGTGCTCAAAAGAAATCCCTTTTTGAACCTGACTCCCATCAATAGTTGAAGATTGATCAGAATAATGGAAGCATTTCAGGAGTGGATTTGCATGCAGATGTGAAGGTTCAACCTGCACTTCCCAAGACCTTCATCAAACCTTGGGAAGAAGTTGTGAACAAATAGAATAGAACTGGTCTTGGATATGACAAGGATATGTCCTTTCATATTCCAAGCCCATCCATTTTTGCAGCATTGGATTCCTTCACGATGATCCTCTTCACTTGCTCCTGTTTTACAACAAACGCAAATTGTCGAACACCAACATTGTGATCGAGTAGGCCATATGAAAGATCAATGTTTTTATCATCACCCTTGTGAGCATTGTGGTAAGCACATTCATCATTCAGACATATATCCTAGAAACAAAAATCTTGTAAAAACAAAGATTCACCTTGGATGGATAGTTCTTGGCTATGGTCTTCAAAAACTAAGAAGACATACCAATGATACCACAGAAATGTTTTTCAAGTATTGACTAGTCTTGCAGCAAAGACTTCTTCATATTCTCACCTTGTATCTGATAGGAGGGATTTATGGTGAGTTATTAACTTCGAAGATTCATTCATCATTCAAATATTTATCAAGCGAGTTTGAGTCACAACCTAAACCCGAGACAAATGCAGATCCTAGAGCCAACTGCTAGAGCCTAGTGCCAGAGTCGACCATATTCAGATTCAAAGTTGTAGCTAGAGACATATTCATGCTCCAAGAACATGTATTTTGGTTGGTGGCTTGCCTTAAACCACCACTTGCAGAAGACTTTGGTTTCTACTAAAGTTTTTGGTCATCTTCAAATCATTATTAGGGAACACTTCCATTAGAAGAAGAATTTAACTTCTAGCAAGAATTGGAATTGTTCCAAGAACTGCTTCAAACTTTAGTTCCAGAGTTGGTGTGCAACCTTACACCACCACCGGTTGAGACATCAAGTTCTCCCACCTTTTGGTTTGTGGTTTTTTCTTAAACCACCATTTCATAGAGCACATTCAACTATTGGGTGTTATGCATTTTTACATTTTAGCTCTCTTCTTAGGCTCTCATATACACCCGTTCGGATTAAGAGAGGAATGTTGGACACCTAATCCGTTAGATTTATGATGTATTCTATAATTAGTTATTAAAATCCAAAAAACCTTCGAAGCTGAACCCAATTTTTTCAACATTATATTTATATGTACAATATTAATAATATGAATTAAATTCATTTTTCAATTATGATTCCAACTGATTCTTCTCTCATAATCATAATTGAAAATTGAGTTTAATGAAGAGATTATATCACATATTCTGCATATTTTTAAACCTATTATTACTTTAACATCCTTTGAAGTTACCTGGTTTATCATGTTTTATCGATAATGTTCATGATCCTATATTTATGTTGGTTTTTACCATCATTTGAGGCCTATCTGGTCCGTAGAAACTCTTCATGTAGAGTCAAAATCGAAAATTCAATTTGGTCGGACATTTAATTAAGGATTCTGCTGATGTTTATATTTATCCTCGTTTTTATTGCTTTGAGGCCCTAATTGGGCTATAGGATTCTTCACTTATATAAAATAAAAATTTTGGTCTAGTACCTCTTCTGTTAGAGTCCAAATCAAAACTGAATCCAGGGGTACTAGGTAACGTTGGATGTTGAATTTAAGTCAATATTGGTCTAGGACCTCTTCTTTTAGAGTCCAAATCAAAACTGAATTCAGGGGTACAAGGTAACATTGGATGTTGAATTTAAGTCACTATTGGTCTAGGACCTCTTCTTTTAGAGTCCAAATCAAAACTGAATTCATGGGTACTAGGTAACGTTGGATGTTGAATTTAAGTCAGTGTTGGTCTAGGACCTCTTCTTTTAGAGTCCAAATCAAAACTGAATTCAGGGGTACAAGGTAACATTGGATGTTGAATTTAAGTCACTATTGGTCTAGGACCTCTTCTTTTAGAGTCCAAATCAAAACTGAATTCAGGGGTACTAGGTAACGTTGGATGTTGAATTTAAGTTAGTATTCATCACAAAGTGAAGAAACTGATAGACTTGATATTGAAGAAGCTGATTCTATGGATGGCAGGGATCGTGGAGCAAGAGGTCAAAAAGAAGTAGAGGAAAAGGGAAGCGAAAATTAAATGATGGGATGCCCCAAGAAACAAAGTTTTATGACGTCGAATCTCAGGAAGTTTAGAGCGTAATAACATTGGTAACAATAGTTTGAGCTAAACCTTTAAGGTAATTTTAGAGTCCAAATCAAAACTGAATTCAGAGATACTAGGTAACGTTGGATGTTGAATTTAAGTCAGTATTGGTCTAGGACCTCTTCTTTTAGAATCCAAATCAAAACTGAATTCAGGTGTACTAGGTAACATTGGATGTTGAATTTAAGTCAGTATTCATCACAAAGTGAAGAAATTGATTGACTTGATATTGAAGAAGTTGATTCTATGGATGACGGGGATCATGGAGCCAGAGTTCCAAAATAGAGGAAAAGGGAAGCGAAAATTAAATGATGGGATGCCCCAAGAAACAAAGTTTTATGACGTCGAATTTGAGGAAGTTCAGAGTTCCGAGGATGATGAAGTCAAAGTACATTTGGAACAAAATCATGCAGAAGAAGAAGGAATTACTCCGATTGTGTAGCCTGTAGATGTGGAAGCATCTTCTCACCAAATCGACTTAACAGAAAATATTGAGGTCCCATCTGCCACTCAGATTAATCGTGTTGGAGATGATGTTCAGCAAGATGTAAATCCAGGCACTAATGTCATTGAAAAAAATGTAATTGAAGAGAATGGTGCTCCTCGGAATCATACTAGAATTAATAGAATTACATTGAGAGACTCCTTTACTAAGGGAGTTGTCCAGTGAGCTTGTGAAATAGTTTGGATGTCAGAAAATTGCCGGAATTCGGTCAATTAAAATTAACAAAATCAGTTGCTTGGAGTGTTTGGAATCTATTTTTGATGCTGGAAATGGATTCAGCACTATCAAAAACCATTAGGGCACTCAAAATACTAGAGTTTAACAACTGTAAACAAGATTCTGAGTAAATCTTTACCAGATTTTCTGAAAATCATTGCTGAATTCTGAGTGAAAACACAACCTTTTTAGACTACGCGTTCACTAAGTGCTCATGACTCCTTTACTAAGTGCTCATTATTATCTGAAGCTGGCAGTAATACTGTGGCCGACAGGTTGGCTCCAATGATTAAGGAATTGCGTCTGGAGTCATGCCAGCAACTAGAAGCCCACAAGATTCTGCTATCTGCTATTCTGCTATTCTGAATTAAAGAAGATGTAGAAGTTGGAAGTGCTATCTGTGGCAGGGATACAGGCGTTACTGATGAGTTTGTTAGTGGACTGCTGTCTTATCTATACAGGTTGTAACTTGCTAGAAATTTCTCTAGCAGACTCTGGGTAAGTGGTTCAATTTCCTTTGTGTTTTGAAGATATCTTGGATAGTGGAATATATTTTTGAACTCATCTCATGTATACATTAATTTAATGCCGAATATATTTTTGAACTCATCTCATGTGGAATATATTTGGGGTGCCAAATATATTTGGGGTGCCTGCTGATCATTATATTTGGGGTGCCTGCTGATCATTAGATACGTGTGATGCCGAAAATTGATTGATGGTGCTCTAGAAGCAATAAGTGTATGTTTCAATTGTGGATAATCCCGTTTTTAACTGACATAGCACTTTGGCTATTTTGAAAATGGATGCAGATGGCTTAAAAGCTTAAAATGTTATTAATAAAAAGATTATTTTTTATGAAAATAGTTATAGATAAATGATTTATTTAAAATAATAAAACCTCTCTATACTTAAAAAAATATTCATCACACTTAAACATTTCTAAAATTTCTATTGAAAGTTGTTTGTTAGATATTTTTTTTTCCTGTTCTGGTATTTAGCTTGGATGTATCCGAGACACGCTTGGGGTATTGGATATCATGAATTTAACGGTACCATTTAAATTTTTTTTTTCAGCTTTGTGACATTGTTTTTTTTTAATTCTCTTTATTATTCCCTTGGTCCCAGCTCCGAGATGACAACAAAGAATGAAATCTATGTGCTTAATATTTTTATTTTAAATCTATGTGCTTAATATTTTTATGTTTTGTTTCCTTCTATCAATGTTGACAAACTATAAAGAGACTTTTAGGTTTTCAGCAGCTACATCTAATTTTTTTGGTGATTAATTCAGTGTAGTATATAGAAAATTGACACTTTCTGGGTATTGTCTGTAATGCAGTAATGGTTTGTTTTTTAATTTTTAATTTTTAGGGATAACTTTGGAGGGAATACCAAGGATCTTTTTACAAATATGGATAGCATCTTTGATTAGATTTGTTGGCATAGACTAATGTGTCTTACTCAGGATGATTCACGATGATTTGAATTGAGGACTTGCTTGCATGGAACTAGCCAAATGCTTAATAGCATTGGCAACAATAGTTTGAGCTAACCCCTAATGTTTATTTTATTTTATTTTTAACTTTGCAGGGAAACCTTGGGCACTTCCTGTCATTTTGTTGATGGTGTCATGTAAACTTGTCTACTCTGATAACAGTGCATAACCTGGTAGGGACTTAAAGTGAGACATGTAATAGAGGTAGCCACGTAAGATTGATGATTGACCCAGATACCTCCTGCATGAAGCTCAGAGCACTCAACTAGTCGACCTAACCCACCAAGCTAATATTGCTTTGTGTTATATGATATTTGGAATGTTTTAGTACATTTAAGTTACAACATCATATTGTTAGTTTAATTTCTTTTCAGTGCAAGGTGGTTAATTTCTGCTGCTTCACATAGTGTAAGGTGGTTAATTTTTGGTGCTTCACATAGCTAGTATTAGTTTAGTTGATGTATTTGGATATTAGATGATAGTTAACTACCACAAATGTTTTAACTCTTAAACTATGACGTGGTCATTTTGACTATTTTTTATATGTTGCCTTGTATTACAAGGATGTGTTTTAACTCTTTAACTATGATGTGGTCATTTCGACTATTTTTGATATGTTGCCTTGTATTACAACGATGAAGCTGTTGTCGCATTCATTGGCGCTCCAGGGAATTGTTTATCTGATGTTTCCCTCAACAATGTAAAAGAGGTGATATGCTAGTATTTCAGTTCACCATAGAGTAAGATTGTTGTTTCAGTTTAAATCTTCTTGGGATTATTCATTGTATCAGTCTATGGATTAGATGTTTTGTATCTTGTTGTTTTGATAGGTAGTTGTGAAGATTTATTTATTTTCCTACAACAAAGGTGTGAGGTTGTGAGATTAGTGTTCAAGTTTTAGTTGTAAAAATTTCAAATGGTAGTAAATGTGCGTGTGTGCATCTGTTGAAATAAAGAAATATAAGATACAATATAAGTGTGTATATGTTAATAAAGAAATACAAGATACAATATAAGTTACAAGATTGATTATGATAGCATAATAATAAATAACAAATAAAAACACAAGATAATTTTTTTATTTTGTAAGTTTGGCAGGACTACATCTTCATCATGTCCAATATATCACTCTGATTGGGGCTGGGAATTGAACAATAACTTCACATCAAGGAATGCCTTAACAGAACACTCTACTGTTCAACATGAGTTTTCCTTTCATAGGTGCATTGATCCTAGAGATTAGAAACAATTAGGGTTTCCCTTCAGTTTCCAGTGTGTCTTGGCCTCTAAGGTGTCTTTCTAGTCTGATATGATATGGTACCACTATGTTTAGCTTGATTGCCTTGCTTGAGTGATGAATTTGTCTCTTTGACCCTGTTTGTGTTTGAGTGAAGTTTGATCACCCTCTAGGGTTTCTATGTCAGTTGTCATTCACTTAGCACTTGTGTGTGTCATCAAGAGATTGGTTGGATCTGTCTCAGAGCTCTGTTGCAATCATTTGAAACACTATTTCATATTACTCTTGGATTGTATTTTCAAAGTTCTTTTCATTTTCACTGAATCATTATTGCACTTTGAAAGCACCTTTGATTGACTTGCGTACATAGATTGTTTGATTTGCAAGATTGAGAGTGTATGCTTTTTTTGATTTCCCATTTCGAAAGAGAAAAAGTGAAAGTCATTTTCATTTAGAAATGTTGAATTCGTTTTTCCTTCCTTCGTTTTGCAAAGAAAAAGTTAAAGCAATTTTCATTCAAGTACTTTTGTAATGATTTGTTTTCCATTCGAAAAAGAGAAAGTGAAAGGAAATTTTCATTTCAATTCTTTGTTCGCTTGGTTAGTTTTGCTTTGATTGGTTCATTAAGTGCATTAGTTTGCATTTGAGCATCCAAAGTGCAAGAAAAAGAAAAATATGTTTAGTGCATCTCAGTGAAGAAATAAGTGATTTCGTTTTTAGTAATATTGCATTTGGGATAGTGAAAGTGAATTCAGTTTAGATTTTCATTTCATTGATTTTTTGCTAGCTGGGGAGCATCATTGCTTGTTGCAATGCTTGTTTTCACTTTCTCCCTCCTTAGTTTAGAGTTCATCGAAGTGAAATGAATTCTTTTTTTAATTTAGCTGCATTGTAGGGATTCAAGTGGTATCATTATGGAGACCAAAATTGAAATGTAATCAAAGGTCAACTTAAAAATTTACTCGATTAACCTTAAGGAGCATTTGGAATTAACACAAACATCTAGAGGTCTAGGCTAGAGATGTGTTATGACATTGTTAAGAATAGTAGTTGTCGCTAATAGCTTGTGTTGCTTCCTGGTGTACCGAGAAACAAATTCAGACCCAACACTAAAAACTATACCTAATTTACTCTTTCAGATTGATGGAATTCACGCCCAATTTGCATCTATGAAGCCACACAACTTCACTCCCACTGTACCATAGTTCAAACTGGGTGGTTCCTTTGAGATACTGTAAAACATGCTTATTTTCCTTCCAAAATAATTTGGTTGGCCTAACCATAACTTTGCTTAGTTGGCTGACTACATAGAACATATCCAGTCATGTGTTCACAAGATACATGGGTGAACACACTGGTTGCAGATAAATGGTAGCATCTACTTCTTCACCTGAAGTGGCATCATCCTTCCTCCAGTTGGTCGCTAGAGGTGTCTCCATGGGTTTACAACTCTCCATGCAGAATATTTTCATTATCTCATTTTCATACTTGTCTTGAGAGAGAAGCAGTTCCCCATCACCTTACCATACTTCTAACCCAAGGAACTAGTGCATGAGACCCATGTCCTTCATTTAAAATTCCCTTGCAAGGTTCTCCTTATAATATCTGATTAGTTTCTCATCACTAGTTAAAATCAAATCATCAACATATTAGACAATAATAAGCAATTTACCTTCTACCAAGATGTGATAGAGGTTTTCATTTGTTTCACTTTTGGTGAAGCCCTAACCAGTGAGATAGATATCGATCCTGGTGTACCAAGCACAAGGTGCTTGTTTGAAACCATACAACGCTCACTTGAGTTTGCACACATTAGATTCCTGAATAAATGTCTCAAAAACTTCTAGTTGCTAGATGTACACCTCCTCCTCAATAACCCCATTGATAAATGTTGTTTTTACATCCATCTAGTGGATCTTCCACCCCATATGTGTAGCCAGAGCAAGAATTGATTTAATAGATTAGTGCCTTGCTACAGGAGCAAAGGCCTCCTCACATTCAATTCCCTCAACTTGAGAGTACCCCTTGGCCACAAATCTCGCCTTATACTGAATCTCTATGCTTTCATCTGCTGCCTACTTCACCTTGAAGATCCATCTCAAACCCACTATTGATTTATCTGCTGATCTTGGAACCACTTCCCAAACATTATTATTTATAATGGATTTGTATTCCTCCACCATTGCATCAACCCATACAGGTTTCTCTACTAGTTCCTCTAAAGAGGATGACTCAATCTCTATAAGCTCAGTCATTAGAGCCATATAGCCAGTGTTCCTCTCAGGAGACCTCCTTTCCCTTCACAAATTTGAAATAGCTCCCACATTCTCCTGCACATCCTGCATAAGTCTATCAACATCCCTAGTTATTTTTCTACCTTCTCTGGATGGTTCTGCTTGAGTGAATGTCTCCACTATATGCTCCTCAATTTGTGGTTGATCCACAACTTCCTGAGGATCCTCCTTTGGATCTAAAAGCTCCTCTTCTGCTTGGATCTAAATATCCCTCTCAAGATAGCACCACGTCACTTTCTCCTCATCAAAATTTACATCCCTCCACACAACTATCATTTTGAGGGATGGAAAGTACACATGGTAGTTGTGGGGAGTTTCTATGTAACCCATAAATACCCCAAATTTTGCGGTTGAATAAGTATTATTCCTTGATTATTTAAAGACATGGCAGTAAACAAAGGCTCCAAAAATCATGAATACACATCTGACTTTCTCCCTGAGAAAGCCTCCTGTAGTCTGATCATGCCAAGAATACGATGAGGACTCTGGTTTTGCAAATAGACTGTTATGCTACTTGCTTCATCCGACAAATGCAGAGGTAGGCCTTGGTCATGCAACATCACCCTCGTTGCTTCCGCAATGCTATAGTTATTTCTCTCATCCACCCCATTTTACCGTGGGTTGTGGGGTGCTGTCAAATCTCGTCGAATGCCTTCTTTCACACAATTTTTTTTAAATTCATTTGACACATACTCACCTCCTATATCACTTCTCAGAGTCTTCACCTTCTTGTTATTTTCTTTCTCAATCGGTTCCTTGAATTCTACAAACTTGGAGAATGTTTCATCTTTCTTCTACATGAAGAAGATCCAACACTTTTGTGAGAATTCATCAATAAAAATGAAAAAATATTTGTATTTGGCAGTGGAGGCTATCGAGAAAGGTTCACAAACATTAGATTGGTTCCTTTCTAGGATTGCCTGTGCTTTGTTGTCCTGATCACATAATGTGGATTTTATGTACTTCCCCAATGTACATCATTTGCATACATCCTACTGCTTAAGTGCTCCTTTAGGGAGGCTAATGGTCATTTTTGTATAATATTCGAGGTGCCGTGATGAAAATGGCCAAGTCTTTTGTGCCAAATTTCACCGACATTGCAGCCCACACTTTATCCACCTTAGTGCTTAATGCAACACAATCTTCCATGCCTAGCTTATACAAGTTCTTCACATGAACCTCAAACTGCTTCACCTGTCTTGTGGCTATGTTTCTCTTTCCTTTGCTGAAGATCACATCATAGCCATGGTATTCCAAAAATGCAACATATATGAGATTTTTCTTTAGGCCTAGAACAAACATGACGTCCTTGAGCCTGAGAGGGGAGCCTGACTCCCTCTGAGAGGTGACTATACCAATACAAGTAGCGCTATACATTTCGTCATCCCCTAGTTTGATGTGCATCTAGAGATATTTCTCCTCTAGGTCACTAGAGAAATATTTACACCTTGTCATGTGGAATGATGCCCCTGAGTCCAAGTACCACATGCTCCCCATCACTGTGCTGGACATGCATGCGATAAGGGTAAAGTCAAGCTCAAACCGTGAAGCCTAGGATTCAATTACTGCTCCTCCTAAGATATTATTGCTTGCATTTCTGTGTGGAAACTTCGTGGCATAGTGCACATATTCATGGAAATGGAAGCATTTAATTTTTGACAAATATTTCTTCTTTCCCCTTGGCTAGATTCTAGTTTGGTTTGAGATTTCTTCCCTTTTCCCTTCTTTCCCTTTCCAACCAATGCAAAGTTTTCTTTATCCTCGCCCTTGGATGAGGTCCCATCTCTAGTATTCCACTTTATTTCCTCTTGTACCAAAACAGACCATAAGTGTTCCCAATTCGGTAGTTTCTCCCTCCCATTCACCGAATCTTGATAGCTATGCCAGCTCTTGGGAAGGCCTAGAAGGGATAGGCATACCAATTCATCCTCTAAAAAAGTAACACCAACTCCTGCAAACTCATCATGAACTTGTGTAATCTAGGTGGCTCCAGAGACACACATAGGACAAAGAGGGCTTCTGGAAGCTCAAAAATCAAATTGTTCAGATTTCTCTCAAACTAGGTTCAATTTGAAGGTCTTGTTGTCCCGATCACAACGGTGCGAACGGTTCGTCAAACCGAGCTCGTATGTGAAAGTTAAAACTGGTAAAATTTTTGGGTTGACTTGGATGACTTGGCAGGTTAAGGGAGACACAATTTGGAAGAAACCCGACCACCAGATTCCAACCAGCTCCGGCTAGATTTTGGGAAAAATTGTGGAATGGATAAAATGCCCACTAACGCCTAAAATCAGATATTTTAAAAATATATAATTAAAAAAAAAAAAACAAATTAAATATAAAACAAAGGTGGTGGGGCCACCAATCCCGCCACCCGACCAATATTAAAATACAAAAAAATGTTATTAGGGAGAGGCGAGCCATGAACCTCGCCAGACCCCCACGTCACCCCGGTTAATGTTATAAATAATATATGCGGTGGGGTGGTCGGCGGTCAATCCTGCCACCCCAACCGTAACCTATACCATATATATATATCCAAAGTTGGCAGGAGTTGAACCCGCGGTCAGCCCGCCCACGCGACAGCCTCTCCACTCCACACACAAACACAACCACACTCCATTATAATATACATGTTATGCCATAACAAATGCCGTATGGAATTTGTTGGGTGAGTCGCTCAAGGTGGACCCGACCCACACCAAAATATAAAACGCGCCCATTTTTTAACAATATCGCACCAATTTTCGCATGGGCGGGATTTGATCCCACTACCCCATGCCTAATATTCCATAATATTAACCAACAACCCAATGGGATGGCTTTGTAAACGCAGTCCAAAAAATAATATTTAAACCCTTCATTCACCAGTGCACCTAGGCCAAGGAAGTAGAGGTTGGAGCACACAGTTCGAGGCAAGAGCAAGCACGGATTTCGAGAGAGATTCTTCTTTGATCCCAAGGAGGTAAAATTTTCAGAATGTATTTACTTTATATGCATTTTAACTAGAAATTTGTAGGGAGTGCGATGGTGTGCCTAGATTTTACTTTTAAGCAGCGGTTTTTTAGATTCCCCATTGAGGAGAATCTTAAGGAATCTTGAGGGAATCTTTCAGATTCCTTGGAGGCCGAAATTTTCCGGTGTCAGAATGAGGTCAATTTTATACTCATTCTTTTCGAAATTTCGCAAGGATCTCAATGGTGAGACCAGATTCCTGTTTTGAGTTGCAGATTTCTAAATTCCCTGTGGAGCAACATCTTTGAGGAATCTAGGGGGAATCTAAAAGATTCCCTAAGGCCCAGATTTTCACTTTGTCAGAATTCAGAAAATTGACAGTCGATCCTACACCTCTCAGTGACACGAGTTCAAAAGTGCTGTCAGATTTTCCATTTGAGCCTTATGTTTTTCGGCCACTTTTCAAAGTGAAGTTGCAGGTGTCAGCTTTCAATGTGTGAGCAGTCGTTCTCAGGATATCCGACACCATGAGATTGATAATACAACTAGATCACAACATTTTATCATCCTTTTCTTTAGATAGCTCCAAGATGTGAGGTATATGCAGTGTGATCATGTACTTCTTTGTCTCTTTGCTATGAGATGCATTGTGTTGTATGGATCCCTGTTGATGTTTGATGTGAGATCTTGTTTTGTTCTTGATGTGAGATGTAATTTCTATCATGGATTTGTAATATGTTGAGATCACTTTGTTGCCATGTTGGCAGGATACTCATTGTCACATGTATGTTTGTTTGAGATCCCTTTTTTGCCATGCTGGCGGGATACTCATATTCATTATGTGTGAGTTATTGTCATACTGATAGGAGTATTTTTTTGTGAATGAAAGTTCCTATAGTGGAACATCTCGTGGAGAGGTCTAGCCATTCTTACGTGAGGGAATTTTCCTTGTATGACAAAGAAAAAAAATACATGTACATCATCACTATTATAGCACTTAATGCAGTAGCCTACACCATCTTGACACCGAGGCCTGGAGACGTAGTCTCTCCTTGACAAACTCCGTTATCAATGTTGTATGTTGCTAATACTTGTTATGTTCCTCTTCTTTACAACATGCATATGTTCATTTATGTTCATTAACGATTTTATTAAATGAAAGTCTAACACATCAGCCAAAGCAAAAGGTCTTGGCTTAAAGGGTAGAGAAATTTTCCCCGGATCAAGTGGTATCAGAGTGATCTTCTTGCTGATTTGGATTGCAGGTGTGAAACATTGAACGTTCGCTAAGTTGAGAAATGGAGGATGTAAAAGACATGTACGTGACCATGCTCAGGGTGTCCAAGAAAGAGGACATGTTGTATGAAGCTTATGAGAAACAAGTATAAGAAAACGCTGAATTGAAAACACTTCTACAAGAGGAGAAAGACGACAAACATCGATTGCAACTTTAGTTGCAATCCACGACAGAGGAATTGGAAGAATTGAAGCGCAACAATGAAATTTTTAAAGGAGATCATGATACATTTAAGGCACTCCTACAAGAAGAGAAGGAGCAGAAAAAATGATTGCAACTTCAGCTACAAGCCACGATAGAGGTCTTGGAGAAAGTGAAGCGCAACGAAGGCTCAAAGAAGCCCTCTTCACATGTTTCAAAATTGATGGTTGAGGTAAACAATGTTGATTTCTCTTCAGTTTCATCTTCACATGATATCATTTCTGTTGGAAGTGTGGATATACCATTACTAGAATCAAGATGAGATTCCTTACCAACATGGGGTACCAAGGAGCAGTACTTGGCATTCATGGCCAAGGCATAACTCAACGTTTGGAGGTTGTGCAAATACCTCGCTACACAAGTTTGGGATACACTGAGGGAGGATGTTCAAAGGACATCAAATGCAAACAGAAATTGTTGAACTCGTCAGGAGAAAGGATTCGGATGGGAACACTTCACCATAATCCCATGTAATTGCATGTTGCAGTGAAAGAGTTGAGGTAAGCTCTCATCACCATGATCGCATTAGAGAACACCAGGCAAGGTATAACAAGTCTCACTATTCAAGAGTTCATTTTGATTATAAATATGTTGCTAATCATGAACGTAAACCATGGCATAAGAAAACTTGTCATTTTTGTGGTTTACCTAACCATGATCATAGAAGTTTTTATAAACCCTTCCTTTGGATGCCAAGGTTTCCTTATTATTATTCAAGACTGTCAAAAGCAACCTTCAAGGGGCACTGCAATTTTATTGATGTCATTAACACTACTAATTGATGTAGGTTGATTCCTTCCTTAAGACAAAGATATATTTGCTTTAAACTGGTTCCCAATAAATTCCAAGAAAGGTATTTCTCCTATTAATGAAAAAAGGAAAACATGTAGCTCTTCCTTGTAGACTTCTTTTAGAGATTGTAGTGAGTTCTTTGATGTATTTTTTATATTCATTCGATGTTCAAAAATAAATAATTGTAACGCTCCTTTTCCACTTTTGGTTAGGTCATAATTGTAGACTTCACAAAATATCTTCAACAAGAAGGACTGCTTCTTTTACTTCTCTAGTTAATAGGGTCAGTTCTCTTATAATGCTAATGAAAATTCAAATAATATGTACTAGATACATGAAAGGCTACTACATGTTGACAAATGTATATTTCTTGAGAGATAGACCCTATGATAAGGGATTTATAAAGACCTTACAAACCGGCCTAACAATCTTCATAAAATACTAACATACTTTGATTTCAAGAGATTTCCAAAAAAATATTGTTAGGACTTGGATAAATATATGATTAAAAGTCTATATTTTCTCATCACATGAGTCTTAGATCCCTTTTCTAAGTGTATGTTTCTCTGCGTTATACCTTGAAATTCTTCTTGGATAACTAAATATTGGATCATTTCTTTAGGAATATGTAAGAGATACCTTAAAAACTAATTCGATCATCTTAGAACTCTAAGAAAGTACTAAAGTTTTATATCTTTGAAAAGGTGATTTCAGACCTTTATTTTATGCTTAGATCCTTGCTTTATTTTATAATGGGATTGGCCTTGAATAGACTATATGCCTAGCCTTTTTATACTCATAAACAAAGCTTCTAGGCTCTTCTTTGTGATAGTTCAAATTTCCCAGGTTTGCGGTCAAATTGCAAAGGAATTTTTTTAAAGTCATGCCAATAATTAATTTTTGTCTTCCTTCTAGATGCTTCAGCCTTCAATTGTAGATGTGAAACCCTTTTATTTTAATCACAAAATTGATCTTTACCTAACTTGTTTTACTGACCTTAGCTTTGATACCGTGTTGAGAAATCAATTAGGGCAACATTAGGGTTTCTTATTTATTATATTTCTCCTTGAAAATTCCTTGTGATTAGTTATTATTTCTTCTATTTCTTTATGTTTTCATCATCAAGATAATTGTCAAAATTTCAAAAACAACAATAGAACAACAAATTTAGGCGCTTATCCAGGGAGAAAATCCTAACAAGGGGAAAACACAGTCGAGCTTTTCCACTATAGTTTTAAATCAAGATGAGACACCCAATACCTCTTGACTAAGACAAGAACTCTTCTCCATCCACCAAGTAGGCCTCCTTATGACAACATAAATTTTCTTCAGTTAGAATCTTTGACCTTTACTGCAACACAGTTCCCTTGATCCTATAATTCACATAAGTGGAAATATAACTGAAATTTAGGCTAGGAACAATCTCTCTTTCTATTCAGGTCTCGTCCTTCTTTTCTTCCCTTCAAAACCTCCTTTTCCAACTGTAGTCTTTTTGTACCTCAATTTTCAAATGAAATTCATGAATCAAATCACACTGAAATAGGTCGAGTATGGTTGCTATATATAGTGGTTGGATTTTTTAATTTTAAGGCCAACATGATAAGGTTGAGGCTGACTTTTGAGGAATCCGACTTGGTGGAGGATAGACACAAAAATATTTTTTTCTTTCTTGACCTCAAGGAGCCCAAGAAGGGTCTTTTACAAAAATGACTTTGACTTTGACTCAAGAAAATCCTAGAAGCCTTCAATGGATGCTTGACTTATTAACCATTGATCCAAGCATGAAACCCATGCTTTAATAAGTCATTTTTTTTATAATAAAACTTATTTTTCTTTCTTTTGATAAATACATTACAATATGACTCAAATACAATTATGAAGACCAGTTACATGCTTTAACACTCACCTCCACTCTTGGAGGAATTTTCTGTAGTGCTATTCTTTGTGTGTTTCCCTTCCATGGTATCTGCATGCGAGAGAATGAGAGAACCTTCTCTCTCTTCTTTGTATGTGCATGCCTTCTCATGTGAAAAAAAAATCTCCAAATAGACTAACTGTTTGTTTTTTCCAGCAAGCTCTTAGTTAACCACTCAAGACAACTCATCCCATGTTTCCTTTAAGTTTTTTTCCTTTTCTTACTTGGTTTTGGAGTTAAAGGACACCTGGGCTTGTCATTTCATCTTTCAGTTAATTTATGGCATAATAAACCCATTTAAAACCACTTATCCAACCATGACTAATATTAAAGCAAACCATTCCTCAAGAAGTCTCCTTCCCCAAGCAGTATGGAATCTTTGTCCCTTTCTCTCAGCCTTTTAAAATAATTATCATTATTCAAAATGGGAAAATATTAACCAGGGGATGTCATAGCGCCCCCCACCCCCCCCTTGGGGGAAACACCATCCTCGGTGTTCAATATCCATATACAAATAAAATATGCTTTCGACCAAGCATTGTTAATATGGAGCTTTATATACACAACTTTGTACAACATTTACATTGTATTTACATTTTCCTTACTCAACAAATAAGAAAATATATGTTTGTCACATCTCTAAGCCATTTTCCATGTGGATTAATTAATCCCAAAGTGGCTTCATTGCACATTGACGTGATCTATTGCTCGATTTCGAAGCGTGAGTTACCTCCGATCCAGGATGCATAGAGGTTACAATTTGAATTCTTCCTTTGGTTCTACCTGTAACACATACTAATATATTACATGATTAACATCATGCACATATATTTTAAGCAATGAAAAATGAAATACATCATGAAATATTATTTTTGGAGGAAAGGCCAACCTATAGGCCACTAACCCTATCCTTTCGATCATTTCAAATGGCCCAAAAAATAGTGGTGCTAACTTACCACATGACCCAAATTTCAAGGAATTTTTCTTGTGTCTAACTCATAGGAAAAAAGGTTCCCTTATTTGGAACTCTTTGTGAACCTATGTTGGTTCACATAGCTCTTCTTCTCATCTTGTGCCGCTTTTAAGTTCCGTTTGATAGTTTTTATTTCCTATTTAATGTCCTTAATAGGCTAGGCCCGATAAGGAAATTTTCACTGGGTCATTCCAATTGATAGGAGTATTGAAAATTCTCTCATAACTTTGCTTCAAATGGAATAATTCTTAGTGACTTTTGGTACCCATTGTTATAAGAAAATTCTACCAGTGGAATATATTATTCCCACTCTAGCTGATGCATTACATACATCCTCAACATGTATTCAAGGATTCTATTTTTCCTCTATGTTTTCGCATCATTTTGAGGATGAAATGTTTTTCTAAATGGCAAATCAAAACCCAATATTGTAAATAGTTCTCTCTATAACTTTGAATTGAACTTGGAATATATATCTAATATAATATTCTTAGGGACGCCATGCAAACACAATCTCCTTAATGAATATTTGAGCTACCTCACTAGCTGAATGTGTAGACGTAACAACCCTAAAGTGAACTACTTTTCTCAATTTATCTACCACTACCATGATTGTTTCATGTTATTTAGAAGTCCTTGGCAGCCCTATAATAAAATCCATAGAAATCACATCCCACTTCCATTATGGATGGGAATGATTTGAAATAATCTAGTTGGGTGCTTTCACTCAACCTTTACCTGCTAGAACTATATGCACTTGGAGATGAAATTTGTAACCTCCCTTTTTAAATGAGGCTAGAAATACATTTTTCTTGATGATTTTTTAGTGTCTTTTGATAACCTAGGTGGACAGAGTACAACTTGGCATGAAATTATTTTAATATGATCTTCTTTAAGTTGTTATTTGGCATATAAATAATGTTTCTAAATTTAATCGGCCTACTTTTATTAATACTATATTTCATACTTTCCATGATCTCAAAACCTTATTTCACTTTCTCTTTCAATTGCTGATATTTTTTTGTCTTTCTTCCCAACATTTCTGATCCTTTACTCAAGATCGGTTTCATAGGAACTCATGGCTGCTATATGATATAGTTGCACTTTCTTTTGAGTGTGTTAGCTACTTTTTTCCTCCTTAACTTTTATATATTTGATTTAAAAATTAAATTTGCTTAGAGTGGCCAACCATCTAGCTTTCCTTGCATTTAACTTTGGTTGTTCAAATAAATATCTCATCCCTCCATGATTAGACATTAGAGTGAACCTCCTTCCTAGGAGGTAATTCCTCCACATCTTCAATGCATGGATGATGGTAGCCACTTCCAAGTCATGAGTCACATAATTTTTCTCATGTTCATTTAATTTTGGATATTTGTAGCATACCACTTTTCCTTGATTTATCAAGACTCCACCAAGTCCTTCCTTGTAGACATCCATGCAAACCATAATCACTTGTCCATTGAAACTCATTTCCCTTCCTTTACAAAGCAGTAATTTGAAAATCGATCTTGGAGAAATTTTTAATAAATCTCTTGTATTAGCCTTCCAGTCCCATGAAAGACCTAACTTCAGCCACATTCTTAGATGGTGCCCACTCCGTGACGACATTAACCTTCTCTATATTAACTGCTACTTCGTCCCTTGAGACAATGTATCCCAAGTAATGAATTTATGACTTAAAGAAGTTGCACTTACTAAGATTTGAATAAATCTTAAGCTATGTTAGTAGTTGTAGTATTGGAACTAGATTCTCTATATGCTCCTACTTGGTCTTTAACTAGAACATAATGTCATCAATGAAAAATATGAAAAAATTATCCAAGCAGGGGTACATCACATTGTTCATAAGGCACATGAAAGTTTCAGATGCGTTGGTAAGCCCAAAGGGCACTACCACAAATTCATAATGTCCATACCTTATTCTAAATATTTTTTTATGGATATCCTCATCCTTGATACGTAGTTGACGATAGGATGATATTTGATCAATCATAGAGAATATTGTTTCTCCTCTCAACTGATCAAATAAATCATTGATTCATGGAAATGGATACATGTTCTTGATGATCACATTATACGATTTACTATAATCAATGCACAACTTGGGTGTGCCATATTTTTCTTCACGAGAAAAATGGATGCTCCCTAGGGAGAGACACTTGGATTTATGTTTCCCCTATCTAACATCTCTTGAGTTGTAGCTTCAGATATATTAATTTTGGAGTGCTCATTCTACATGGATTTTTGGATGCTAGTGTTTCTCCTAGCACTAATTCAATGGAAAAATCTACTTCTATGTGAGGAGGTAAATCGAGAATTCCTTCAAGGAATGCATCTTAAATTTTTTGTAAAACATGTTATGTTCTCAAGGTATTGTTGTAATCAATCTTAGCACGAAAATTATCTTCAACACTGCTAGATATTTGCACAATAAGTAAAAGGAATCCTTTTTTGCAACTTCTCTTGGCTTGCATAGCTAAAAGTAATCTCATCGAAGTGGGTTTGAACCTTCCACACAATAATTTATGCTCTCCAACTCCATCCAAGAATTTGATGTTCTTCTCAAAGCAATCTACATTGGTTCTATGCAAATATAGCCAATCCATGCCCAATAATACATTGTATGCACCCATTAGAAACACATTGAGGTTTGCAACAATTGGCATCCCATTGAATTTGATTGGACAAGCCCTCACCTAATTCTCAACCCTTCTTTTCATCCCTGCAGTTAGTTGAACTAGATAAGACTTGTTAGTGCACATTTCTCAACAAAAGCAAGACTAATGTAACTAAAATTTGAACTAGGGTCAATCAAAAATGAATTTTTTTGTCATAGAGCATACCTTCCATCTCTATAACCGTTACCTAATTATAAACTTGGTGATTATGGGTCACATCATTGAATGTATTTTCCTCTTGTTTGTTGTACATTCTTGAACCAACGTGCTTGTACTATGGGAAATATTTCCTCAATTGATTCCCTCCATAAGTCCAACAATTAAAGGATCCCTTCTCATATTCCTTATTTTCTTCTTCAGTGGAACAACTTATGTCGACAACGTAGGGCCTCTGTTGATTTTATGGGTTAACAAGGGTCACACTTGCTCCCTTAGTTTTTTTTTTTCATTTTTCCTTTAAACTTGACATTTCCCTCAAATTTCTAGTATTATTTGTATTCAGGCCTGCACCTAGATTGCTCATAGCAATGGTTCAATTTATAGATTTTGTCCTCTCATGTCTTAGGTTCATCCAATTCAATTCTATCCTTGAAATATTAAGACAATCCATTGACATACCTCTGAATCTTCACTTTCTCTTCCTCAATGTAGGGAACATACCTTAGAAAATCTAATAATTTGGTGGTGTACTCATCATATTTAATTTGACCTAGTTTGAGCTCGTAAAACTAATTTTTCTTGGTGTTAAAGTATCCTTCTAGGAAAATTCTTCTCAACTTATTCCCTTTACATTTTTCAAGTCTGCGCATCGGATGTCAGACTTTGCCTTTAGGCTAAAAGTAGATATATTTTCTTTCATGTTTTCAAAGTAATTATGGATTCAGAAGAAATTTTTCATTCCTAGCAGCCATGCATCGACATCCTCTAATTTCCTCATTTCACCATCAAAGGTAGGAGGATTATCTTTCTTAAACTCCTATGGTGCACACTCTTTTTCCATCCTTCCCTCATGGTGATGATGATATGACCTTTCATGAGTATCCTCGTCATTTGTTTCTCATGGGTGCTTGAATTATTCATAGGAGTACTTAACATAGTACTTCCTTTCACAATGTCTTCACTTGAAAATATGTGCCTCTTTCTAGATCTTCTCTTGTTTTCCCCATTGGTTCTTTCTTCTTGTACCAAAGGACAATGCATGTCCTTACTTATAATTCCCAACTCATTTTTCCTTTTCCTTTGTAGGTCTAACATACTTTGGAGTATAACTACATTGGCTTCTACTTGCTTCTCTTGCGCTTTGACAAGCCTCTCATTTTCAGCCTTACTACTCCTTATTTGTGCTCTCAAACTCCTCAAAGTATCCATCTAATTAAGAGATTTTTCCCCTTCTCCTTGTCCCACTGATCTTTCCTCTTCATTTTTAATTCCTTCTTCATATACATGCTATGATTGGTTGAAGTTATACTACAACATTTTACTGTTCATCCCTTAGTTCGTTGGTTCTAAACTGTACCACCCTTTATGGTTCTTGTGGTAGCTTGACCTTCATTTATTTGGGACTTAGTGTCTTTTATGTGTTTTTAGACACACACATAACTATTATATTTAAACAAATTACATGCAGGCTAAGCACTTACACCTTGCCTTGCTAATGGAAATCTGTTAGTGTAAAGCTAGATGAAACGTTACATCTCAGTTAGTACATCAATATTGATAAAATCCTATCAATCATTAGTATCGTGTTACATGTATATCTACATCATAATTAATACACAGTAAACGATGCACATAATCCAACCACAAAAACAATCAGGTTTATAATGTGTTATTATGAGGCTTTAAGACCTCACTGGATCACCAAAGGTCCAGTGTCAAAAATTTTCTTGTTAGTTTTGTGATAGAGTCGTTCCAATCTAAGTGTAGAACTTGGAAGCTCTGATACCACCCTGTAACATACCCCTACTATCCCCATCCCCCATCTAAGGATATAAGGAGGCGGTTACTCCGATGACCCAATCTCTGAGGTCAAGTTATGGAAATGGGGTCTAATTTTTTTTCTCTTTTTCGAATCTCTTAAAACAAAAAACAATTGACACTATTGCGTTAATCTCGTTGATACCTTTCCAACCATATAAATTTTTGTTCGATTCTGACCCTTAAGTAAAAATATATGTTCATTCAAAGATTAGTCATTCAGTTAACGCCACTTCACCAACCTGCCACACAACTCTTACATGGTTCCCATGTTGTGCCCACATGACTATCCCAGTCAACCACCTTATCACCACATGGAAATGTTGTTTTAGCTACCGACTTGTTCATATGGGTCATGTAATAACCCCACTATAGAATAGGCATGACCGAACGCTTAACACATATGCACAATATGAGAAGTATTACAGGACTGGGCCCCTCATGGCCACACTACCCCAGAGGTAACCATATCGAAAATAATCCATGTTTCCCCTCGCTAATTATTCCAAGGATGACCCTTTCAAGATTATGTGGAACCTTGGTGGTCCCCCTTTCACCATGTCCTCACTTCATTTGTTGTGGCAATGTGTGTAGAAATTTGAATAATAGATGAGTTATTCACCGAAATTATCCTGATTACACACTATTTGAGCTTCATGCATAATACATAACCTCTTCTACCATTGATCATCAATTTGCGGAATTAAAAACAATCGCATGCGCACATTGAAACATTAATCAATCACACATATCAACACAATATGTAATGGGGAAATATTACAGCTGAAAACCCCCAACTATCTATATATTATAATGATAGAGAACATGTAACAATCATAGTACAAACTCCTCACAAGCTCTCAGCACTATCTCCAATTGTTACACACTAACTAGCTCAGATATGAACAAGTCACAAGTTCAAATCTCCTCAACCTGTTAGCCTGCCTCTACTGTGCAATCCAAGATGAATAATGATGAGATCCAAGTTCGAATCCCATTGGCTTGTACTACGCAATCCTCATTGGCAATCTCAATCAATGTGTGTGCAAATCTCATGCACAGCTATAGTCACAACTGATAGTAGACTCACCCTTTCACCCACCTCTAACACTGGTCTCCACTGAACTGTCCATGCATTGCAGTTAACCGATGTATTCTTTAGTTGATTTATGAGTTAATAATTAGTGAATTAATTAATAATTAATTCACACCACTCATCACTAGTGTATTTTTCAATTAGACTAAATACAACTAGTTCAACTAAGTTAAACCGAACACAACTCCACCAACTGTCTCATCAACTCCACCAAACTCTGCCACATGAGTTCTAACTAAAGTCAACCATGCAATAGCTCAAATAAACCCTAGGAATAGCGTAATTCCTTCTGTCAGCTACATGTGCCACATCCAAGCATCAAACTAAAGTGCTCCAAGAGGATAAGATAATGTTTATAGTCCAAATATTATTAAGAGCTAATAATATTCGACTGATCTATTTTTAGACTGGCAGTCTAAAAATAGACTCCGCCCAGTATGTCTAAAAATAGAGGTCCATATATTTTTTACCAACTTGACCAATCATCCATAAATAGCATCCTGCAACTCATAGACCATGATCCATATGTCTAAAAATAGACATAGTCTAAAAATAGACTTTGCGCCAAAAATAGCCTCCGGGCCCACTTAGTGAAGGCGACTTCATTTCACTAAGCTCCATCATCTTGCTGCATTTTCAACACTCCCTCTCAGCAAGATATGGATTATCTGCAACCCCTATCCTGCCTCTGTGCAATTCGAACTTGCTCCTGGTGAGCGCCTTCGTCAGGATGTCGGCATCCTGATCCTCCGTGGGAACATATGAAAGCATCATGATTCTCCGCTGAACACAATCTCTGATATGATGGTACCTGATGTCGATGTGTTTGGATCTATCATGAAATACTGGATTAGCCGAGAGTTTAATGCAACTTTGGTTATCACAATAAATCACAGTAGGCTCCAAGTGTGACCCGAACAACCCGACCAGGATCTTCCTCATCCATATGGCCTCGCATGCAGCCAAGCTTGCTGCCATATACTCAGCCTCTGCTGAACTGAGTGCCACAGATCTCTGCTTCCTGCTGTACCAAGAAACTGCTGTCGACCCGATACTGAAGATCCCTCCAGATGTGCGCTTTCTGTCCATTGGGCTCCCTGCCCAATCTGCATCCGTGAAGCCACAAAGCTTCACCTCATCCTCCTGTCTGTACCACAAGCCATATCCCGATGTGCCTCTAAGATAACACAATACATGCTTGCCTGCCTTCCAGAAGAGCTTGGTAGGCTTAACCATAGCTTGCGAAATCTGGTTAATAGCATAGCATATTGGGTCGTGTATTGACCAGATACATAAGCGACCCCACCAACTGTCGATAAACAGTGGCATCCACTACCTCCGCTGAAGTAGCATCCTCCTTCCTCCAACCTCCAGGAAGAGGAGTATCAACAGGCTTGCAGCAATGCATGTTGAACTTCTCCAATATCTCCCGGGCATACTTACCCTAAGAAACAAATAGTCCATCACTGCGCTGCCAAATTTCCAATCCCAGGAAATAATAAAGGAGGCCCAAGTCCTTCATCTCAAACTCTCTAGCAAGATCCTCCTTGCATGAAAGTATCAACAGCTCATCACCCGTCAAAATCAGATCATCTACATACAGTACAATGATCAGCAACTTCCCCTCCACCACAATCTGGTACAGGTTAGGATTTGCCTCACTCTTGGAGAATCCAAGTCTGGTGAAATAAATGTCTATCCGTGTGTACCAAGCACGAGGTGCTTGCTTCAGCCCGTACAGTGCTCTCTTGCCCGCACACATGCGACTCGCGTCTGAAGATCAGATATCGAAACCTTCGGCCGCCCATGCAATACCTCTTCCGAATGACCTCGTTGAGTGAACGCAATCACATCCATCTGATGAATGTGCCACCCATCTCGCGCGAGAGAGCAAGGATCGTCCGTATGTGGCGAATACCTGCGACGTCAAAGGTCTTCTCATAATCGATCCCCTCTATCTGTG
The DNA here is from genome assembly GCA_034641835.2 of Pinus albicaulis. NCBI lineage: Eukaryota > Viridiplantae > Streptophyta > Pinopsida > Pinales > Pinaceae > Pinus > Pinus albicaulis. The sequence goes on along the minus strand of CM076577.1, from coordinate 1,332,352,338 downwards.
AGAAGCCTCGGGCAACAAATCTTGCCTTGTACTTCTCCACACTCCCGTCAGCCGCCTGCTTCACTTTTTAGATCCATCTCGAACCCACCACTGATTTCCCCTCCGGTCTTGGGACAATCTCCCATGCACTGTTTCTGACAATCGAATCATACTCTTCCACCATGGAATCTACCCATGCGGGGTCCTCCACAGCTTCCTCGAAAGAGGATGGCTCTATCACGACACATTTGCTCACAAGAGCCATGTATCCAGTGTACCGGTCCGGTGACTGTCTCTGTCTGCGCTGTGTTGTAGGTGCTCCTACAACCTTCTCTGCATCTTGAGCCAGTCGCTCAGCTTCTGTAGTGCGCTTGCGCCCTCTGATGGTTGGCGCTGCATGAGTGGTATCTTCCACTCCATGAAATTCCTCTTGTGGCTGATCCACATCCGGAAGCTCATCCTTAGGAACTAATAGCTCCTCATCTGCATGCAAGTGTGGCTCCCTCTCAAGCGAACACTGCATGGCTTTCTCCTCCTGAAATTTGATATCCCGTCGCACAACAGTCTTGCGACTGTCTGGAAAATACACATGATAGTTGTGGGGCATATCCGTGTACCCCACAAATATCCCAACCTCTCCGGTCGGATCCAGCTTCTTTATAGCGTCCTTCGTCACATGCATGTAGACAGGTGAGCCAAAAATCCTCAAATGGGAAATATCAGGCCTCTTGCCAGAAAACGCCTCCTCCGGTGTACTCATGCCAAGTATTCACTGACATGTTGCCTCGCACATATATTGCAAAGATTCGCGTTCCGCCCACAAGTGGCTGGGTAGGCCCTTCATCACAACATCGCCTCGGTGTGCAAGACTCCACGATCATTCTGCTTTTTCCACTCAGCCACCCCGTTCCGCCGTGGGTTATGTGGGGTGCTAAGTGAGAGCTCTCTTTTTGAATCCCCATGCGCTCGCAAAAGTCCTTGAATTCGCCGTAGATGAATTCACCACTCATTGTTGCTCCTAAGAGCCTTCACCGTCTCCCTCTCGATTCCTTCTCAACCAGCGCCTTGAACTCATAGAACTTTGAGGCGTGCCGCTCTTCTTCTGATGAAGAAGAAGATCCAAAGACTGAGAATAATCATCAACAAATATCACATAGTACCCGTGCTTCTTGTCATTGCCATCGAGAAAGGTCCACACACGTCTGTGTGAATTCTCTCAAGGATCATTGTGGCGCGACTATCCTTCTCGTGAAAGGTTGCTTTCACAAATTTTCCCAAGGTACACCCCTTGCACTGATCTGACTGCGCAAGAGTGCCCTTAGGAAGCCCAGTAGAAATCTGCTGCAGTATCTTCAAAGCTCCATGGTGAAGGTGGCCCAATCTCCGGTGCCACAACTCGCCATCATCCCCGCTCACCACTCCTTCTCGCTTTGCATGACATTGCCATGTAGCCATCTAATTTTAATTGATAAAGGTTCTTGACTCGAACCCATGTCTTCCGAGTTTCTCCAGTTGTCTTACTGCGCAGGAAAGCCTTTCCCTCGCTGAAGACAACATCATACCCGTTGTCTTCTAACATCGCCACAGAGATAAGATTCTTCTTCAATCCTGGGACATGCATCACATCCTTCAATACGAAGGGTTTACCAGACTCCCTCTCAAAGGAAATGGTAACGATACCGGTCGCACCGTATCTACCATCATCGCCCATCTCGATGTGCACTCCAAGATCTTTCTCATCCAGATCTGAAAACAAATCTCGATCTCCTGTCATGTGAAAAGATGCACCACTGTCCAAGAACCAAACTAAACCCATCACACTTGATACCAAGCATGCGATCAGCGAAAAATCCAGCTCAAACTGCGAGGCTAAGGCCTCTCCCCGCCGTGCATCCAAGCAAATTTATTTTTTCTCTTTCTCCGTAACATCTTGTAAAGGTATAATGTCTCGTGTTGGCAGCAGCACTTCACCTTGGACATGTCCTGGCTTGCCTTGCAATAGGAGTGAGAAGGTTTCTGTTTCTTCCTCTTTGCTTTGGCAGCCCAAAGCGCAATTTTTGCAGGACTAGGAGCTGGCGTTTTAATCCCTGTACTCCTCCATATCTCCTCTGCACAAGATCCGAGTGTACCTCAAAGTCAAGCCCCATAAGATCCCGGCAATTTCTCCCACCACTCACAGGTAATCCTGATAGGAGTGCCAACTCTTCGGAAGCCCAAGGAGAGCCAAGCTCACCAAGTCCTCATCATCAACAATCACCCCCACACTTCCCAGCTCATCCCTGCATTGGATGAACTTCGTGAGGTACTTGGGCATACTATCTCCCTTCTCCATCTTTATGTTTCTGAGTTTATCCTTGAGCGCCAACTTCCTCTGGTCACTCTTGCTTTGGAATAAATCTGTCAAGGCTTTCCACATCAAGAATGGAGAAGCCTTACCATGCAGGCTGGACACTATATGATCCTTCACGCCCTCCAACAGAATCCTTCGACACTTTGTTGTCTTCTTTTTCCAAGCCTCAATTACGGCAGCATCGCTAGAAGTAGGCTTTGGGACTTCAGCATCTATGAACTCCTTCAACCCATTGTCATCTAACACCGCCTCCATCCTGTCCTTCCATGCAATATAATTCGAGTTGCCCTCAAGGGAATACTCCAATCGCAATCCGTTGAAAGACATCTCAACTTCGACACCAAGAAAACACTGCTGCAAATTTGAATTCCACCAGCACAAAACTCAACCGCTTTCCCCGATCGTGTGTGTATGAGAACAGCACTTGTAATAGATCAATTTAGGAAATTTATCGATATTTCACTTTACAAAAGAAAGATGAATCCAGTTACCTAGCTCCCTCCTTTTTATTACTCACAAAGAAATAAAATAATCACCGTAATAATATCCATAATCAACTTTTCTCCCATACATGTGTATGTCTGAATATGATTATGAGCATCTTCACCGAGATTATCTTGATTCCGGAATTAAAAACAATCGCATGCACACATTGAAACATTAATCAATCACACATATCAACACAGTATGTAATGGGGAAAGCTTACAGCTGAAAACCCCCAACTATCTGTATATTATAATGATAGAGAACATTTAACAATCATAGTACAAACTCCTCACAAGCTCTCAGCACTATCTCCAATTGTTACACACTAACTAGCTCATATATGAACAAGTCACAAGTTCAAATCTCCTCCACCTGTTAGCCTGCCTCTACTGCGCAATCCAAGATGAATAATGATGAGATCCAAGTTCGAATCCCACTGGCTTGTACTGCGCAATCCTCATTGGCAATCTCAATCAATGTGTGTGCAAATATCATGCACAGCTATAGTCACAACTGATAGTAGACTCACCCTTTCACCCACCTCTAACACTGGTCTCCACTGAACTGTCCATGCATTGCAGTTAACCGATGTATTCTTTAGTTGATTTATGAGTTAATAATTAGTGAATTAATTAATAATTAATTCACACCACTCATCACTAGTGTATTTATCAGTTAGACTAAATACAACTAGTTCAACTAAGTTAAACCGAACACAACTCCACCAACTGTCTCATCAACTCCACCAAACTCTGCCACATGAGTTCTAACTGAAGTCAACCATGCAATAACTCAACTAAACCCTAGGAATAGCGTAATTCCTTCTGTCAGCTGCATGTGCCACATCCGTAGCTCGAACTGAAGTGCTGTAAGAGGATAAGATAATGTTTATAGTCCAAATATTATTAAGAGCTAATAATATTCGACTGATCTATTTTTAGACTGGCAGTCTAAAAATAGACTCCGCCCAGTATGTCTAAAAATAGAGGTCCATATATTTTTACCAACTTGACCAACCATCCACAAATAGCATCCTGCAACTCATAGACCATGATCCATATGTCCAAAAATAAACATAGTCTAAAAATAGACTTTGCGCCAAAAATAGCCTGCGGGCCCACTTAGTGAAGGCGACTTCTTTTCAATAAGCTCCATCATCTTGTTGCATTCTCAACAATGTGTGCTCAGGCCCACTCCTTCTATGACATCTTGAAGTTTAAATCTTAATATTTACTGACATAGTCCCTTGTTATTTCTTCTGAGGACAAAAATTTGGGATGACATCATCGCCCCATTCTGCTGAGGTGATTCCCCTCCCTGCATGGTTCCACCCAACATGCACCACGTGCTACTTGGATCCAAGTGGCACGGTCCCTAAAACCATCAAACTAGGTTAACACACACTTTGTTCTCTAGACGCCACATGGCCTCAAGGCCATGTCATCTGCCACACTAAGCGTGGGTCTCGCCTAGTCATCTGAGGCTAGGTGAAGATCAAGTTCCATATTTAAATTATGCAATGTTTCCTTTGTCATGTTACACAAACCACTTGTTTTCTAGCTCCACTTACCACGTCATATTGAAGGTTACTCTTGGGGATTCTCTCGAAATATCTGGGGAAAATTTTATAAGCTTATCCATGAGTTCTCGCTCATTTATGACCTAGATTCCTCTTTCCTAAGCATTTGCACTGATGCACTCGATCCCATGGATTATGGGATCTCACCTTTTGGGATCCTTAGGGTTCTAAACTCTAGCTCATAGTACTTATAATATGAAGGTTTGAGAACCATTCCTTGCCTACAAGCCTAGTCACAATGGTTCTATGTGCATGGGTCTATTGAGACTTAGAACTCGACACCTAAGCATCAAGGCTAAGCCCTACTGGATCACTATGAACAATAGCTTGAACTTAGTGGTTTTCAAGGGACTCCTTCTTTAGTGCCTACTATATATATAAGTTATTTTCGTTATCCCTCTCGAGCTTGCAAGAACTCGACCGACTCTATCTGTAAGTCATACACACACACACATATACATCCCATGCAATCACTCATTTGATTAACAAAGGTCATTTACCTTTTCATGTATAGGTCATATAGACAAATCCACAAAATCATGATAATTTAGCAGAATACAACATCTCTGAAAGACATTTCTGAGAATTTGTATGTAGGAATTCCACATTCCTTACTATTAAAACATGCCAGCCATTAACACAGTAACTATAGATACTAACAGGTCATTGTAAATAATTATTCATTAACAAATATTTCTCTATTTATTTTTTAGCAATATTAAGTTATTCCAAGCTCAAACTATCCACAATAAATGAACCATTTCATAACAGCTTAACGCATAACATTATCATTCCTCATTTATGCAAGAAACAACACTCCTCATCATTAGAATTGCCTTATTTAAATGCAATACACAGGGACATAATAACAACAACACACACAAAATGTAAGAGTGTACTTATCTCATAAAATAAATGGCTATTGAGAGTGGGACTCTGACTCTCTTCCCAATCCATAGACAAGCTACAACCACTATTACTTTTATTTGTCACCCCAAGCCATATTCTAGTACTTGAGGTGGAGTGCTTTTAAGGGAAAATTCAACCAATATAGATAGTATAAAATAGATTTCACAAGGCCACTCTGCCTTCATCCACCATCCACACGAGCTTCCACTCAGTCTCTTCTGATTATTTAGGAAAAATTAACATCCATGCTAGGATATTGTAGTACAGAGAGTCTTGGCTCACATTTAGGGGAAGAGATTCCACATTAAGGAAGGTTAATCAGTGGATAAGATATTTATGGGTAAATAGACCACTCTCTAGGTGGTTCATTAGTGAGTCAAGCACCAAATATTCAACCCCAAGCCAACTCCTGGTGGTTCATCATCCCTCACAAGAATATGAGTGTCTCTTCCCAATCTAGTAGGTTCATCAATCTACAAGCTTCCAGTGGTTTCATTAGCTTTACAGGAACCAATTATTTCTATAATTATTTCACCCAATAAGCCTCTGAGAGGTTCTTCAGTTGGTTTAATCTTCCAAATTTTTACAATTGTGAATATTGTTCATTTCCTTCTTTGTGCTTTCACCTCCACACTTGGAGGAATTTTCTGTAGCGCTCTTCTCTGTGTGTTTCCTTTCCACAATATTCACGTGCAAGAGAATGAGAGTGCCTTCTTTCTCTATTGCATATGTGTTGGAATTATTGTCTTGGCATTGATGTCAACAAGGTCATGGTCATAGTGATACTTGTCATATGCATGTGTGATGGATGTTGACTTGGTGGTCCTATTGGTTGGCATTGATGCATTGACAATAAGAAGGTTATGTTGGCATTGATGTCAACTTTAGAGGTCATGCACTTATGTAAACCTCATGATGATGTAGTTTGATGGACCATGATGTGTGTCGGTATGTGTTGTCATTGATGGAGATTGATGGTAGCATGATGGTCTTGGAGGATTTGGCATGTGAATTGATGGACATTTCATGATGGTTTGTTGATGAGAACATATGCATATGATAGAGATGGTTCATGGCACACTAGTTGAGTTGTCAACTAGGTCTTCAGAAGTTTGCAGGTGTGTTTAGATGTGTTGCATAATTGTTCAGAGGTCTGGTGGAGAGTGGAGGACTTGTTGAAATAATTTCCAACCTTGTTTGTTGGCCCATCTAGGTCAACTTGGAAGTGACACTTGGGAGGCATATTTCATCTACTTGCAAATGTGTCAAATTCCATGTCAAAGTTTTTAAGGCGAGTACAGATGCTGGAGAAGAGGATGCAACATATAGCAGAGGTCTTAGGCTGAAGGAATGATGGTTTTCCTCAGTTTTAGCCATAATCACATGCACATAAGATGATGGGAGTGGCTAGAAACCTATAGTCGCATGGAGACAGGATCAAGGGAGAGGCTATAGCCCTAGTCAAGTTCAGACAGTGTCAAGGGAGCGACTAAGGGTTTTCCCAAGATTTTCTCCGCATTCCTCACATTATTCGAAAGGAAATTAACTTGGAAATTCCCATAGGTTTCCAAAATTAGTGAAAAAGGTCGCAAATGATTTGACAAGGTCCTCTCATGATGTGAATGCATTTAGTGCACTAGTAGTGACCTTAGTGGATATATTTGGTCCAATTTGTGCATCTTTGTTCCTAGCCCTAAGCTTAATTTCACCCTACATGTTTTATATACTTGATCTTGGATTTGAGGATTCACTACAAGGAAAAGACCCCCTAGCGGATTTTTTTGAGGAACCCCTTATAAAAATACCCCATACATCCATTTCTAGTGGAGGTTACTAGAGGAGGTTGGTGGGTAGAGGGTTTTGCGGATGTTTTCCGCTCGGTGCGCTTATCATCCGAAATCGCACCGGTGCTCTTTACAAGCGAAAGCACCAGTGCGCACAAAAAATTAGCACACCGGACTCGGTGTGCTCCGTACACACCCGCTCGGTGCGTCATATTACTGTAGAGCACTAGTGCTTCACAACTCTTCCTCGCTGGTGCATCATAAAACACCGCGCCAAAAAATAAACCACCCGGTGCGGTATTAGGAAACCGCACCGGTGCATCATAAAACATCACAACAAAACAGAAATCGATCAGTGCGTTGGTAAGAAAAAACACCGATGTGCACAAAAAATTGGCACACCAGACACTGTGCCTCCATACAAACCCACCCAGTGCGTCCTATTACTGTAAAGCACCGGTGCTTCACAACTCTTTCGCGCCGGTGCATAGTAAAACACCGCGCCAAAACAAAAACCTCCCGGTGCGATGTTAATAAGCCGCATCGGTGCGTCATAAAACACCGCGCCAAAACAAAAACCAACCAGTGCGTTTGTAGAAATAGCACTGATGTGATTATAAAACCCGTGCACCGGAACAGGGTTAATTAAAAAACAATTACGGCAAAAAAACCGCATATTTCACTTTTCTCAGTGCTCAATCACTGGTGCACTCTACAAGAGAAAGCACCAGTCACACAAAACATTGGCACACCAGACACCATGCACTCTATCCACACCTGCCCGGTGCATCCTATTACTGTAGAGCACCGGTGCTTCACAACTATTCTGCCCCGGTGCATCATAAAACACCGCGCCAAAACAGAAACCGACCAGTGCGATGTTAAGAAATCACACTGGTGCATCATAAAACACCGCACCTAAACTGAAACAGTCCGGTGCGGTCTTACGAAACCGCACCAGTGCGCCTGTAAAACCCCGCGTACCAAAATAGGGTTAAATAAAAAAGAAAATTATGGCCAAAAAACCGCATTTTTCACTTTTCTCAGTGCTCTAGAGCCCTCAAGCACCAGTGAAATTTATCCTTGTCTAAACTGCCTTGACATCGGTGCTCCCATTGCACCCATTGCACTCAATAATGCTGTGCATTTCCCACCAATATCCAGTTTGCATTTTGCAAAACAATGGGCAAATTTTCTTTTGCAAATTCTATAGCCAATATGCCTCCTCGACGACGAAATGTACCGGTATTTTTCTTGTTTTTCCATAATTAACCTTTTTAGCAGATTATAATTTCAAATAGCCTTAAAATTAACCATTAAAAGTTTTTATTTTTGTCGCGCGGTGCACACGAGCCGTTCGGCTCTCACCGGTAAGCGGTGTTGCCTGTAAAATTTACAGGCCGCATCACAACATGTGCTAACGGTATCCACACCATGTACGGGTCAGTATTGAAAGACGCCCTGCATTATTTTAAAATTTAAAAAAAAGTGTGGTGTGGTCATTTAGCCGGCCACATCATTGACCATGGGAATAGAAACGTGGTGCGTTGACGAAAATATCCGCCCTGGTGTCTGTCAGCGCACCGCATTTGACATTTCGAGAGGATCAACAGTGCGGTCTGGTAAAAGATCACACCGTTGACTATGTAATTTGTTAGGAGGTTAGTGTGCTGACTGTTGAGATTCAACAAGATGATGAGCTTAGTTAAAATTAAGCACCTTCACTAAGTGGGGCCCGCATGCTATTTTTAGGTGTATGTCTATTTTTAGACATGGTGAGCATATTCTATAAGTTGCAGGATGATATTTGTAGATGGTTGATCAAATGTGAAAAATAGATGAAATTATATTTTGAGAATAGTGGGCGAATTATATTTATAGATCGTCAATCTAAAAATAGGTGCATGTTGATTATTATTAACCCTTAATAATAATTCGACAATAAATATCAACTTATTCTCTTGGAGCACTTTATTTCAGTGAACAGATTTGGAAATTCAGTGGGCTGAAGGAATTACACAATTCCTAGGGTTATTGGTAACTCATGCATGGAGGACTCAGTTAGAACTGAAGTGGCAAAGTTATGACAGAGTTGGAAGAGTAGTTACGGGAGTTGTTATTAAGTTTAACTCAGTTAAGTGAGTTAAACTCAGTTGAGCTAGTTGTATCTAGTCTAACTAAAAGATACACTAGTGAGAGTTTAGTGAATTAATTATTTAATTAATTCATAACTAGAGACTCACTTGCAACTGAACAAATATAGCAGTTAATTGCTTGCATGTCAGCTCCAGTGGAGACCGAGTGGAGAGATAGGTGAAAGGGTGAGATGGACTATTTGTTGTGACTATAGTGATGCATTCAATGCATCTGACTCACATTGGAGATACAAATGAGGATTGTGCAGACAAGGTAAGGTTAATTCAATTTCATTCAGAGGCCTTCTTCAGCAGGGATTGCGGAGTGGAGGCAGGCTATCAGGAGGCAAGAAATTGGTGCATAGATATGCAAATTTCTGCATGACTGTGTGTAATGATTGTTGATTTTACTGAGAGCTTGATGTACTAATATTTTTATGAGATTATTACATGATTCCATTGATATACATAATATATGATAGTTGGGGTTTTTAGCTTTAAGATTTATCATTAAACAACTGTGTTTATGTGCGATTGATTTTCTTCATGAGTTTTGCAATTGGCGATTTAATTTCTGCAAGATTAACAGTGGAAGGATTCTATATTTAGCAAGAAGATAAATATTGTTAGATCAGGAGAATCCGGCAATAAATTAGTATTAATAAATTTCTACATGGTATCAGAGCAGTGTTAATCACTGGAGATTGCAATAGTGAAGAGGTGTTGAGTTTTGTGCTGGTGGATAATTTGAATTTGTTGCAGAAATTTCTTGGTGTGACAATTGAGTATTCATTGAAATGTATTTCAACGGGTTGCGATTGGAGTATGCCCTTGATGGTAGCTTGAATTACATAGCCTGGAAGAAAAATATGGAGGAGGTGCTTGAAGATAATGGACTGAAGGAGTTCATCGATAGCGATGTTCCTAAGCCTAATTCTAGCGATGTTGCATTACTTGATGCATGGCAAAGGAAGGTAGAAAAGACAAGAAGAATTATGTTGGAAGGTGTGAAAGACCATATTGTGTCAAGCCTTCACAGGAAAGTCACTCCATTTGCAATGTGGAAGGCTTTGACAGAACTTTTCCAAAGCAGCAATGACCATAGGAAGTTGGCGCTGAAAGATAAGCTCAGAATAATCAAAATGGAGAAGGGCGACAGTATTCCAAAATATATCACGAAGTTTGTCAAATGTAGGGATGAGTTGGGGAGTGTGGGAATTATAGTTGCAGATGATGACTTGGTGAGCTTGGCCCTCCTTGGGCTTCTGAAGAGTTGGCATAGCTACGAAGACTCTGTCAATGGACGAGAGAAACTATCAGATTAGGAGTGACTTTGGTCGGATCTTGTGCAAGAGGAGATAAGGCGGAATACCAGGGATGGCTCTTCATCAAAGAATGATGATGAAGATAATTGTGCTTTGGCTGCCAAAGCAAGGAGAGGGAAGGGGAAGAATTCCCATGCAAAATTTGAGGCTAAAGACAAGAAGCTGGATTTTTCCAACGTGAAGTGTTTTCACTGTCACGAACATGGGCATCTTGCCACTAACTTCCCACAGAAAAAGAAGAAGAAGAAGGTTGTTGGAGCTGCAGTGGGTGAGGCCTTAGCATTGCAATTTGAACTTAATTTCTCCTTGATTGCATGTTTGGTTTCAAGCGCAATGGGATCGGTGTGGTATCTTGATAGTGCTGCTTCCTTCCATATGTAGAGAGACAAGGAGTTGTTTAGTGACTTGGAGGAGAAGGATCTCCAAATGCATATAAAGATGGGCGATGATGGTAGATACAGTGCGACTAGAATTGGAAAAATTACCTTTGAGAGGGAGTCAGGTAAACCATTTTTGTTGAAATATGTTATGCATGTTCCAGGTCTGAAGAAGAACTTGGTCTCAATCGCAATGTTGGAGGATAGAGGTTATGACGTTGTTTTCAACGAGGGAAAATATTTCCTGCAATATAAAAAAATGAGTCAAACCAAGAGTATAGGGATTCGAGTTAAGAATATCTACAAGTTGGAGGTAGATGGCTACGCTACAATGATGGGCAGAGTAGAAGAAGTGGTGAGCCGGGATGAGGGCGAATTATGGAATAGGAGATTGGGCCATCTTCACCATGGCGCCTTGAAGATGTTGCAACAGATTTATACTAGACTTCCCAAGGGTACTCTTGCACAGTTAGATCAGTGCAAGGGATGTACTATGGGTAAGTTTGTGAAGACCACCTTTCATGAGAATGAGAACCGTGCTTTAGGGATCCTAGAAAGAATTCACACAGATGTGTGTGGACCTTTCTCGGTTGCTTCAACAATAAAACATAGGTATTGTGTTATATTTTTTGATGACTATTCTTGTAGATGTTGGATCTTCTTCATGCAGAAGAAGAGTGAAACATTCTCAAAGTTCTGTGAGTTTAAAGCATTGGTGGAGAAGGAGTCAGGGAAGCAAGTGAAGGCTCTACAGAGTGATAATAGTGGTGAATATATCTCTAACGAATTCAAAGACTTCTGTAGAAAAGAAGGAATTCGAAGAGAATGCATAGCGCCTCATAACCCATAGCAGAATGGGGTCGCGAAGAGGAAGAACAGAACGATCGTGGGTGCTACATGAGCTATGCTGTATGACCAGGGCCTACCGATGCACTTGTGGGCAGAAGCATGAAATACTGCGGTTTATGTGCAAAACCGTTGTCTTCATAGAGTACTTGGCATGAGTACACCTGAAGAAGCTTTTACTGGTAAGAAGCTTGATATTTCTCATTTCAAGATTTTTGGCTCATCTGTTTACATTCATGTGACAAAGGACGCCAGGAAGAAGCTGGAGCTGACTGTAGAAGTTTGGATATTTGTGGGGTACATAGAAACACCCCATAATTATCGTGTGTATTTTCCAAATAGACGAATTACTATGGTGCAACGGGATATAAAATTCAATGAGGTGAAAGCCATGAAGTTGTTGCTTGAGAGGAAGCTACACTTGCATGCAGAGGAGGAGCTACTTGCTCCCAAATATGAGCCTCTATATGTAGATTAGCCACAGGATGAGATTCATGGAGTGGAGGAGTTCACTCATGTAGAACCAAACATCAGAACTGGCAGAAAGCATACCATAGAAGCTGAGAGACTGAAGCTTGATGCGGCACAGAATGTAGGAGTCCCTACATCACAATGCAAACATAGACAGTCACCTGATAGATTTAGTGGATACATGGCTCTTATGAGCAAGTGTATCGTGACAGAGCCATCTTCTTTAGAAGAAGCAGTGTAGGGCCCACATGGGTAGATGCCATGGTGGAGGAGTATGACTCCATTGTCAGAAACAATTCTTGGGAGATTGTTCCAAGGCCAGCGGGTAAATCAGTGGTAGGTTCAAGATGGATCTACAAGGTAAAGCAAGCTACTCATGGGAGCGTCGAGAAGTATAAGGCAAGATTTGTTGCCTGTGGCTTCTCACAGATCAAGGGGATTTATTATGAAGAAACCTTTGCACCTGTCACACGGTATTCTTCCATAAGGACCATCCTTGCTCTCTCAGCGCAGATGGGTTGGCACATTCATTAGATGGATGTGAAGACTGTGTTCCTTAATGGGACCATTAAGGAAGAAGTGTACATTGAGCAGCGTGAAGGATTTGAGATCTTCAGCAATGAGTCGCATGTGTGCAGACTCAAAAGAGCACTGTATGGGCTGAAGCAAGCACCACATGCTTGGTACACTCAGATCGACAGTTATTTCACCAGACTGGGCTTCACCAAGAGTGAGGCGGATGCAAACCTGTACCAAATTGTGGTGGAGGGTAAGATTTTAATCATTATTCTTTATGTTGATGAATTAATACTAACGAGTGATGAGAAGTTGATACACTCATGCAAGGCAGATCTTGCAAAGAAGTTTGAGATGAAGGATTTAGGCCTCCTTCATTATTTCCTTGGATTGGAAATATGGTAGCAAGAAGGTGAACTGTGTGTGTCTCAAGAAAAGTATTCTCGGGAGCTACTTGGTAAATTTCACATGGAGGACTGCAAGCCCATGGATACTCCTCTTCCAAGAAACTGGAGGAAAGAGGATGATACATCGGCAGAGGTAGTGGATGCCATTGTTTATCGATAGTTGGTGGGTTCGCTCATGTATTTAGTTAATACAAGACCGGACATATGCTATGCGGTGAACCAAATTTCACAAGCGATGGTTAAGCCTACCAAGCTCTTTTGGAAGGTAGGAAAGCATGTCCTGAGGTATCTCAGGGGCACATATGAGTATGGCTTATGGTAAAGACAAGTGGATGAGGTGAAGTTGCATGGCTTCACGGATACAGATTGGGCAGGAAGCCCAACGGATAAAAAGAGCACATCAGGAGGGGTTTTCAGTATTGGATCTACAACATTTTTCTTGGTACAACAGGAAACAAATATCCATGGCACTCAGTTCAGTGAAAGCATAATACATGGCAGCAAGTCAAGCTGTATGTGAGGCTATTTGGATGAGGAAGATCCTAGTCGGTTTGTTTGGTTCTCATTTAGATCCTACAGTGATAGATTGTGATAATCACGGTTGCATTTAACTCTCGATTAATCCTGTGTTTCATGATAGATCTAAACATATTGATATCCAGTATCATGATATCAGAGATTGTGTGCAGCGGAAGATCATGTTGCTTCAGTACATTCCTACGAAAGATCAGGATGCAGATCTTCTAACGAAGGCACTCAGCGGGAGAAAATTTGAATACCATAGAGGCAGGATCGAGGTGAAGGATAATCCCTATCTTGTTGAGAGGGAGTGTTGAGAATCAACAAAATGATGAGCTTAGTAAAAATTAAGCACCTTCACTAAGTGGGGCCCGCATGCTATTTTTAGGTGTATGTCTATTTTTAGACATGGTGAGCATATTCTATAAGTTGCAGGATGCTATTTGTAGATGGTTGATTAAATGTGAAAAATAGATGAAATTCTATTTTTAAAATAGTGGGCAAAGTCTATTGATAGATCGTCAATCTAAAAATAAGCGCATGTCGATTATTATTAGCCCTTAATAATAATCCGACGATAAATATCAATTTATTCTCTTGGAGCACTTTATTTTAGTGAATAGATTTGGCAAATCAATGGGCTAAAGGAATTATGCAATTCCTAGGGTTATTGGTGACTCATGCATGGAGGACTCAGTTAGAACTGAAGTGGCTGACAAAGTTGGAAGAGTAGTTATGGGAGTTGTTATTTAGTTTAACTCAGTTAAGTGAGTTAAACTCAGTTGAGCTAGTTGTATCTAGTCTAACTAAAAGGTACACTAGTGAGAGTTTAGTGAATTAATTATTTAATTAATTGATAACTAGAGACTCACTTGCAACTGAAAAAATACAGCAATTAACTACTTGCATGTCAGTTCCAGTGGAGACCCAGTGGAGAGATAGGTGAAAGGGTGAGATGGACTATTTGTTATGACTATAGTGATGCATCTGACACACATTGGAGATGCCAATGAGGATTTCGTAGTCAAGGCAAGGTCAATTCGATTTTATTCAAAGGTCTTCTTCAGCAGGGATTGCGCAGTGGAGGCAGGCTGTGAGGTGGCAATAAATTTGTGCATAGATATGAAAATTTATGCATGACAGTGTGTAATGATTTTTTATTGTACTGAGAGCTTGATGTACTAAGCTTTGTATGAAATTATTACATGATTCCATTGATATACATAATATATGATAGTTGGGGTTTTTAGCTTTAAGCTTTCCCATTAAACAACTGTGTTTATGTGCGACTGATTTTCTTCATGAGTTTTTCAATTGGCGATTTAATTTCTGCAAGATTAACAGTGGAAGGATTCTATATTTAGCAAGAAGATAAATATTGTTAGATCAGGAGAATCTGGTAATACATCAGTATTAATAAATTTCTACACTGACAAAAATATACACGTCGGGGCGTATATTTTAGTCGGCATACCTCTCTTCTGACACCATATATAGTCAACGATGCTTTAAAAAGTTTTAGGTGCATCGCATATAGTGCGCTATATTAATAAATCATCTGGGGTACCGCCCCTGGTGCGCTAGAAAAAAACTCTGCATCGGAACCGGTGCATGACTGTTTTTCTGGCGCACAGAGTGGTCTGTTTTTTTTTTCCAAAAAAAATTATATATGTATATTCCTAAATACATGTCTGATTTAATAAAAAAAAATTATTTAATATGTCAATGATTCAGAGAGAAGAGGAGGAACAACAACAACAACAGGCAAAGCAATATGACATGGTTCACCTGTGGGAGGCATGAGAGAGGGAGAGAGATGTGTACCCTCACCCTATTATAGTAGATACCCAGGGGCTCCTAAGGCAAGTAGGCCTCCTCAAGTTCTATAAGGAGGCTACTTCCCTAAAGGCCTATAATATGTTTTTGAGACATCTTATCTGCAGGTGGAATGCCCATCGACAGGCTTTCTAGGTTGGTCCTAACCAGTGGTACACACCCACTAAGGAGGATATATATTTCATTACAGGGCTATCGAGGAGAGGGGTGTATTTTCCCTCGTTCCCAGAGATTCCAGCTGGTTGTGTAGTAGGGAGTCAGTTAGTTTACTCCCAGAGATACATTGGAGTATCAATACTATCTCCTGTAGAGTTTCAGGTCGCTGGAGGTCAGTTATGTATTGGTGCATTTGGTAGGGAGGAGGTGCAGTATCTCTCACTTATCATTTCGACCATTTCACACAACACCAGTTACAGGAAACACATTAGTTGCTCGCTTCTATATTATGTTGATTCTTTAGTACAGGAGCCACGACTTGTCAGGTGGTCAACCATTTTTTTGCGGCAGTTCTGTGCGCCCTTAAATAGATGTCGTGCTCATGCACAAGGAAGGGTCAACTTCCCTTTTGCTTTAGATTTTTTTTGTTTATTTTTTGAGAGGTTTCTAGAGATGAGGCCTACTTTTGTTCGGCAGCCTCGTAGGCTGATGTTGGAGGCATGTATGCACATGTAGGGGTAGATGATGCCCAAGAGGGGAGAGACTATGTTTCCAACCAAGATATCGCATGATGCACTGAACATACTATCCAGTGTTGACGAGTTGCATCCCTTCATTATGGTCCCCTGTCATTATGCTGGATTGGATTGGCGAGGGTGTGTCAACATCTTCTTCACAGATGATGTGCCGCTAGATGATAGAGGTAATATTACTGTTCTATTTTAATTTATTCTAACATGTTCTTTAACTTGATTTTATTAAATTGTGTAATGAAATTGTCTAATTATTGTTGTGTACTTGTATATATTTTGCATACATTGGCTCTTTTGATGGCAAGGAGATGCCGACACCACCACATGATCCAGGTGTGGATCCTGATGACGATGAGGGCATGCTAGATGCTGAGGATCATCAAGAGGTTTGTGCAGAGAGACATGCTCCTATTGGTGGGCCAATACTACCTTTTGCTAGGAGTGGTCGACTAGATACTAGATACAGGATGGATTTGGGCGACCAAGTCATTGCATTGATTGTTGAGGCGGGCATAAGGCCCGCTCATTACAGAGACATACAGGTCGATGATAGCCTATTACAGATGTGGAGAGGCATGTCGCTTGACATGTATAGACTGATGCGACATGTCATAGGAGCTACGATAGATGTTACACAAATGAGGACTGTTGCACGTTATAGGCATGGTCGAGCCGCAACACATGATGGACAGTCCGTGAGCATCGACTCATCATCTCATGGTCGTTCATATTGCGCCACACTAGATGAGCATGAGCCTCCACTAGCATCTAGCAGTAGTCATCATGAAGATGAGGCCGGACCATCGGCCACGTCCAGTCAGTAGCCTACAACATCCATTAGTACTCATGGTCATGAGTAGGTTGGACCATCGACCGTCGAGGCTGCACCATTGACTGAGCAAGCCTCCACTATTACTGATATTGATGTTGTACTACCACCAGTTGATCCATGACATTTATATTGCAGTTGTATATTTTTAACATTATATATATAGATATATATATATATATATATATATATATATATATATATATATATATATATATATATATATATATCTATATATATATATATATATGGTCCATGTATTTTATGTTCATGTTTCCGTTGTACTTAATTTACATGTTGGTGATCATCATGATGTGTATATTGTTAGTTCATGTTAGATATGTTCATTTAATGTGCAGCAGCTTGCAGATAAATGTGTATGTGATAGCATGAGTTATTTGACATGAGATGTATATTTGATTTTTGTGTTCTGATGATGTTAATATATAATGTTAATTGTGTTTTGTTAGATGATCATGATCACGATGATGTTAGCGATTTTGAATGTGTTTTTTAGTCGAATATGATGTTTATACGATGGTTATCATGATCGTGATGTTTATTAATTAATTTAATATCAAATGACCATGATATTTATTAAATATTATGTCGTGATTGTAATTTAAATTTAAATTTAAATTGTATGGAAAATTGTATTTGTATTTGTAATTGTAATTTTAACTATAATTGTGTGTAAAATATTTAATATAAAATTTTAATTGTAATTGTAATCTTAATTGTATGTAAAATTCTAAAATTGTAATTTTAATTGTAATTGTATGTAAAATATTTGTAAAATTGTAATTGTAATTGTAATTGTATGTAAAATATTTGTAAAATTTTAATTGTATTAATGTGAAATGATTTTATTAAAATATTTAAATTTGTAAATTTGTGAATAATTGTAAAATAATAAATCTAGAATAATATGAATTTTTGTAACATAATAAAGTTTAGAAAATAATGTAAATAAATTCATGTACTTTAGAATTATCATTATTTTATTATGATCTTACATACAAAAAGAAAGAACTTTATACAGTCTGGTGTGCTTATCATCATAACACGCACTGGTGCGTCTCAGTACTAAGACGCATCGGTTCTTCACAACTCTTCCGCACCACTGTGTCATAAAATACCATGCCAAAACATAAACTTCGATCTTAAGAAACTGCACCGGTGCGCCTATAAAACCCCGCGCACCGGAACAGAGTTATTTTGTAAAGTGCAGTAATGGAGCAGTGGAGGGTTCGGATCGCGGGCAAGAATTTTTTTGAGGAGATGAGGGTTTGAAAAGATGAGAGTTCAAGTTTCAGTTGAGAAGTTTATAGCAGAGAAAATGAGCGATTCAGACAGAAAGACGGACAAAGACACTTACACGGATGCAGACGGCTACAGAGCTCGACAAAGTATAAAAGAAGAAAAGGAGTACAGGTTTAGATCGATAGAGAGCATTCGGTTAAGGCCGACGATAGGGTTAAGAGGTCCCATGATGGAGAAATGGAGAGCAGAGTTGATGGCAGAGAAAGATCAATCAAGGTAGATGATAAAGCCAAGAGGCACCATGAAGGGAAGGATTCTCATTCCCTTAAGGACAGCAGAGAAAGATAAATTGACATTGTTGATCGAGCTAGTAGGTCCCATGAAGGGAAATATTCTCCAGAATGCATTTAAAAGTAGCTGGGAGTATTGTTTGAGCTTTGGTTGGCTTACATAAACTTTTACCGGCAAAGCTGATGTCGCATAAAATCACATCTTTGACTTTCAATTAAACCTAATCAATGGCATCTCTAACTTGTCTGAGTTGTGGTCTTGTGAATGAAACTAGTAAAAATTTTGCTTGTATTATAAATGGAAATCCAGTGACCATTTCTGTGGGAAGAAAAGCATAGATACCTGCAGCTACCATATTTCCACCTGAAAATTAGTTTCCCATTGGAAAAGCTAATGTAATATCCCATTTTGCAATGTCTTTCCTCTGCTCAACCCTATACACATTTTCTATGGGAAACCATTTCCTCCACATGTAATAACTGCATCATCTAGTCGAAAATCGGTCTTCTTCTGCTAACAAATGCAGAATTAATGAAGGACTCATTGTCATTTCTCCCAAAAAATTCAAGGCAGTTTCTCATAAAATAGGATTGTATAAATTTTGTTAAGATTAAGATAGAAAGCACAAAGGAGAAAAGAGGAAATTGGATGCCAAGATGGAGGAGGAACTTACAAATGAGCAAGAAGATCATGGTCGGTCAGCAAGCAAATCATGGGGCACATTTTCTTGTTGCAGGTTATGGAAAGATTCAAGTTTATTTTTCTGAAAGAAGAAGAGGTGTACTTTTGAAAAGAAATGGCCCAAATATTTTCACAGCAAAATGTACATTTCCAACATTTCTAAAAACTAAAATATCTCCAACTTTAATAAAATGCTCAGAAAAAAACCTTCTCAACCATTTGTGAAAATTTCCCATGTCTTAGCATAACACAGGTTCACATGCCACAATTTCCCACTTGGGCCTTGTAGTATTGCATCTTCACATGCCCCACATTGCATTCTTTCCACATAATCAGTGGGGACCTCCTACAATAAACAAAATGCATTGGAAGAATAGTTATTTCCATCAAGAATTTATGTAATTCCAATTCTCAATTCTAATTCTCAATTTCTATGGTTGGAGTTTACTAAATTTTGGTGTACACATATAAAAGTAATTTCGGTGCCTTAACCGCAAATCGGTGCTACTGTACATATAACCTCATCAGTGCCGGTGTTACAACTGGACACATCGGTGCTGGTGTTACAAATGGATGCACTGGTGCGGTGCCATTAAGTAAAGCACCACTGACGAATAAACGCAAATAAAAAAAGTGCAACTCTATTTTCTTTAAGTGAAAAAAAAGTGGCAAATTGAAAAATGGGCGGAAAAATATTTTCGAAACTCTAATTTCATAAAATAATTCTTTAAATACTAAACACTTTTCATGATTTCACTATTTTTGCTAAAATTTTCAGCGAGAGATTTGCAGGAGACATACGTGGAGCAAGAGAGCACGAGAGCACTATGGAGTAGCGAAATGTTCATACAAAAGTATTTAGACAATCATAAACAAAATCTCTAGTGATTCAAACCCTGTATCATAGAATTTAAAGCCATTGGAATGATTAAATTTGATTTTTTTTTTTACTTTTTTTGCATTTTTTAAACTTTTTCTGCAGTTATATCCATTTTTACCCTAAACCCTTCATTTTTTTTTCCACCCTTTCTTCTCCCTATTTCTGTGATTTCAGAATTAGGGCTTTTCATTTTAGATTGACATCCAACCCACGGGATGACTTGCATAGTTGGATCCCAATCCATTCGGCCCTTGCGTGAATTTTTGGAACAAATGGATTTTTTTATCGGTGCACCCTGCGTAACCTATCACACCGGTGCGTTGTATTATACAGTGCATTGCGCAAGTACTGCGTAGTAAAAAAATTGAAAACAATTTTTTTAAATCAGTGCACCATATCTGAAATAGGGCACCAGTGCTCCATGTTACGAGGATAGCACTGTACGGTCGATTACACTATTTTTGCGATGCGTTTATAATACCCCAACGCACCGTATGGTCTATTATATTTTTTTTGTGGTGCACTTCGAATACCCCCACGCACCGACGTCAGTGCGTACAACATGAAAGGCGCACCGGTTTGTTGAGATTTATTTCTTACCTGAAAATTTGACAATTTATTTATAAATATATTAATTAATGATATGGTATAGGTTTCAGATTGATAAATACATGACTGACAAGAGATCAAGTAACAAAAATACTGATAACACATCAAGAAAAGCAAAAAAGGCAAGTTCTTTGTAAATTATTTATAAAAAATATTATTTTTGAACTATATGTAAGTTTAACTAATATGTATTGTTTACTGTGTATCATGCAGAACCAAAAAATGACGAAGCTCAATAAGATTATTTCTGATCTAGGACCACAAGAGCGTAAAATTTTGATGGAAAAATTGCAAAAGGATGAATTAGCTGAATGAAAAAATACTATCGATCGAATATGAGTTTATTTTTTTAATTATAATCATTAATAATATACTTAAAATTATTAGATAACATGTGTCAAACAGTTTATTAATTCACATCTATTTAATGTTCTATAGGGACCAACAACTCAGAAAAGGAATGTTGTTCTAAGAAAAGAAAAAAAATAGAACATGCAAATGAAAATGAGATTCTCCTTAGTTCATTTGGAGTGGTGTTGGAGGTTAACAAAAGGGGGAAAAACTTTTACAAAAGTTTGAAGGATCTAGTGGAATGAATGTATAGACGTTCTTTCCACTTACAATACAAAAACCAATCCAATAATTCTAAGAACCAAATTTTATCTAAATTACAAGACGAGTTTCCAAAGAATTGGTCAATGAGACATGTCAGACTTTTAATAGCAAAAACGTACAACAACAAAAAAGAAGGAATGAAAAAGTAATATTCCTTTAAGTGTTTGTGTAGAATTATTTATAAATATCACTTTTGTTATATTTACTTTTCATATATGAATATAAAAATTAAATATTTTATTTTCATGTTACATTTTCAGGAAGATTATGAAAATCTCAAAAGATGAACAAGCTGATATTAGAAATATGCCAGTAGGAATGTCCAAAAAGGTGTACAAGGAGATGGTCAAAGAAATGGACAAAATTGCATCGCGGGAGGAGTCATCTCAACAACAACGTGCTTCAAATGTAATATGTAATCGTTGAATTTTTCGATCATTAGGTACAATAAATAAAAAATTTATCATTAAATATTATTTTTCAAGAACCCATTTAGCATTAAATATTAATCATTGAAAATGGAACCCATTCAGCACATAAAACAGGACGACAAGGAGGAAAAGGGTTGATATCTAAGTTTGTGAGTAATTGTTACTTCCTTATAACAACTTAACTAGATTTCATTTTTGTATTTTTTAAGTTGTTTTACTAAAATCATCATTGAATGTCTTCAAACAGGTGCTAACATACAAAAAAGAACCATTAGACGAATTGATTGAAATTGGGTTAAATATGGGTTGTGAGTATATGTTGGCATATCAGAAATTAATTGTGGAGTTTGTAAGCATCTATCGATCTTGTTTTACTTAGCTCTGTCTATAATTAATAGAACAAAAAAATCTTTTATATTAAATATATGATTTGTTATGGGGTATAAAACTTGCAGGAAACAAAGTATGAAACTGCACCAACAAATGAAATTTTGAAAGATGGCATGGTACATGGTTTTGAAAGAATGTGTATAGTTTATGAGTCAATTTTTGCTATGGTACGTCATTTATTTTCGATTTACATTGATGTATATTATTTAATATTGCAATTTTCATTATTCTCACCAATGTATATACACTCATGACAATTTATTTTTATGTTTGTAGATGGAAGGTGAAGAAGAAGAAAACAATCAACACTGTGAACAAAACATTCCTGAAAATAACCCAAGTCATGGAAGTAGCTCTAGCAGTGACAGCAGTTCAAGCGAAGAATGATGATCACTATGTTTGGATATCAAATCAAGGCGTTGTATTTTTTGAAATATGTCTGTGAAATCAAACATTTTGTTTAATGTAATGGACATAGTGTCTCAATTGAAAGACAAAGGGATACCAATAATTGTCCCATTTTGTATGACAAAGATTGGGTTTTGTTGTTATATATATATATATATATATATATATATATATATATATATATATATAATAAAATATGTTTTAATTTATTTTATTGCGTTCTCCATTGTTGCTATTGTGTTCTCCATTGTCGTTCGCAAATGCACTAATAAAATTTTAATTCATATGAATATTGTTATAAGATATATATGTGTCGACTTTTGATGAATAATGAATTTTAAAAAACCACAATAATTATGATATGATGTAACAAATTAATCCAAACATCACATTCAAATGCATTAATAAAAATTTAATTAATATGAATATTGTTATAATATGTGTCCACTTTTGATGAATAATGAATTTAAAACAATCACAATAATTGCACTATCACAGGTCAATGTTTCTAAAAAATACAAAATGAAAATTGGTGCGTGTAAATTACTGTACACTGGTGCGTTTGTATTCTGAATCGCACTGGTGCGTTTCTGCAACCTATGGGCACCGCACAAATACTAAAACCAATTAAAAATATCAGTGTGTTTGTGCGTTTGTGTGTTTATATGCACTGACGTCATTGTACGACCTATAGACACCGCACGAATACCGATACTAATTATAAATCTCGATGCATATGCGTGATACTGCACACCGGGGCGTTTATGTGTCTATAAGCATCGGTGCATTTGTACGACCTATGGGCACCGAATGAATACCGATACCAATTATAAATCTTGGTGCATTTGTGTGATATTGCATACCAGTGTGTTTTCATAATTCTATGCACCGATGCGGTGATATGACCTATGGGCACCGCACAAATCCCAAGTCCAATTAGAACGACCTCATGTGTTGTATCACCAACACTACGCCCAGTGTGGTTTTATACCTTAACGACCCGGTGCATTCTCCTTCGACCACCCCGGGGCACCTTCTACATGTACGCACTGGTACGTTAATTCCAGAGTAGCTCACCAATGAAAAAAAACATCTGTAATAACCTCCAGCCGCCCATTTTTTTTTAGTTGTGTTGAATTTCCATTAAAAGCTCTGCCAAAACCTTCGTAACCATAAACGAATGTTCTAGCAAATGTTTTTTTGACAATTTTTGCCAATTTTATAACACTAAAAACCTCCTTTATAACCTGTACTAGAGGCACTTTTCCTTGTAGTGATTGATTGATGATAGTAGTGAGTGTGTGAGAAGGTATCATACAAGGAGTTTATGCTTCAGATTTATTGGAGAGTCTAGATGCTTTAGTCCATGAGTGTTCATGACTGAATAATGTGTAGATCTAAAGCATGCTGAAAAATAGATCAGAATTGGAGTTGTTGGTGTAGACATTGATTGGAGGGTGTTGTATGTTGTTGGAGTATATGTTGGTGATCCCCTCACATCTGTTTTGCAGGAGATGCTGATGCATTTAGCACATATCCATGTGTCTTATGATATTTTTACTATGCAACACTCTATTTTTGTGAGGGTCTGATTGTATTCAATTTTTTTGTGGCCATGGTTTTACTTGTTTATCTTCTATTTGATGATGATATCTTGCAACTGAGAGAATATTTGTAGAGTTTGATTCTTGTTGAGAAGAGAGCCTTGGATCCAGTTTGAAAATACATGAAAGGAGGTCCTCATAGTGGGAAGTGAGCAGTGAATTCATGAGAGAGGAGCAGTGATAGAGAAGTTTCAACAATGTAACAAGTTTATCATCCAATGGTGGTTGGATAGTTCGATAGAAAATGGGCGAGGCTCATTGGTCATGGTGGTGACCAGCATATCAGAGTCCATAGAGTTGACTGATAGTTCAAGAGTAACCAAGCAAGGATCATTGATCATGGTGGACTTCATTGGATGGTATTCCATATATCCATAGAGAATATAGTCTTCCAGTTGATTGATAGTATCGAGTCTCCTAGCCGATGGGAGTTGGAATTATGTATATGAGGTTTAGTCTCCATGTTGAGGGGATTCAAAAAGATATGTAAAAAACCAATTGCTTGACATAATATAAATTCAGAGTAGAGCAACAAAAACAAGGGTGGTTTTTTTATTGGAAGGGTTTCCACCAAATATATTGTGTCTTATGTGTGATGTTGTGATTGTGTGGATTGTTGTTGATTATGTTTGTCACATGGTTTATGATTTAGCTGCTTATATGTTTATATGCATGGATAATATAATGGGTTGTTTGTGCATGTATGTGTGATTCAGTAAGTGAATTAATAATTGGAAAAAATCATATATAGATCACACTAATGATTCACCCCACCCCCCCCTCTCAATAGTGCTCAAAGGTTTCCAACATTATGCACATTTCTTCTTGTGTGAAAAAAATTGCTCCGAACAAACTAATTGTCTGTCTTTTCCAGCTCCATGCCAGTCAACCACTAAGGATAGCGCAACCCATGTTGCCTTTAAGTTTTTGTCCTTTTCTTGCTTGTTTTTGGATTTAAAGGACACCTGGACCTGTCCTTTCCTCTTTTAGTTAATTTATGTTATAGTCAACCCATTTAAAACCACTTAGATAAATGAGACTAGTATTTAAAACAACCCATTCCTTTAAGCCATCTCCTTCATCAAGCCATATGGACTTTGTGTCCCTTTCTCTTGATATTTTAAAATAATTACCATGATTTACAATGGAAGAATATTAATGGGGGGAATTCCACAATAATTTACCCACATGCACAATTTCAAAGTTTAAATATTTCATGAGGCATATAAATATTCTACTAATCCTAAAATTTATGCAAGCATTGCTTCATTCACATAATAATTTATATAGTTGAAGCATTAGTTTCAAATCCTAGGAATTATGAAACTTCCACATTCTTCATTCTCAAGGCCACCATAATTTATGCAAGTCTTTGCACCAAATAAGTGTTGATCAAATTTAAATGAGCATACTTACCATCAATTAATACCCACTAAAATTTATGCATTTCTTAGCATAGAGATATCTAATAATAATGAAGTAAAAATGCAAAATGACAATGTTACTCCCCACCAATGTTTATGTACTTCCTTGCATAAATTTATGTAGGAGGATTATATAATTAATTTCTCATTTACAAAAATTAAATTATTCCCAATCCGCTTTTGTAAGTTTTTATTAATATGTATTAAATATAATATAACTTTAGATTTGTGGATGAATCTACATATAAGCCATAATCATATGAACAAATTTTCAATATCATAAATCGAACATTACAACTTTCACTCTCCACAAGTAATACTCAATATTTCTACCAAAATTTACCATGCCTTTGTTTATACCATCCGTTGGTATATAGTACATATTTGGTTCATGCATCAGTATATGTTTACTCTATTTATGTACTTCTATGTATTTTATTTAGATTTGTAGCAAGTGAGGGTTGCTCCTCATGCAAACTCAATGATTATATTATACAAGACCTAGATCTTACTCCTATAACCGTGGAAACAAGGGAGGAAAAATATAATAGGCCTGCACACCTACAAATCACGATACATATTTCTATGACAATTTAACACATGTAACACATTCTAAATCTCATGCAAGAGAAAATATGCACTTTTCATCTATAATTTTACCAAAAACAAATCAAAGAGCAAATGAACAATGATCATAGGAACCAAAGGCAACACTTATCTAAAATTTCAAGCTAGCACCTGACTTGGGAAGGGGCCTTTAAACCCCTCCATAGGCACAAATACACTAGTTCTTTCTAAAATTTTCCAACCCCTAGGCATGTTATGATATGACAACGGAATCCTATCAACTTAGAGAAAATTAGGATGGGTGAAGGAAAATCTACTTCACAAGTACAAACACATCATAGAAATATTTTTCTTGTTGAGCCCGAGGTCTCCAGAAATTTCAAATTCCTTTCAATTAGCTAGCATAGCAATATAGAAATCCCTCCATTGCTCCACAATCCCTCAAACATTTCCTTGCCCATTTCTCATCACACTGATGAAACATGCATCAATTCATGAATCCCTCTACATAGCTAAGTTCCATAGCTATTTGATGAGTAAGTGACATGAAAAATTCGTTTTAGAGACACAAGACACACCAAAATTATTCAAATCTACAATTGGTACTTTTCAAGGTGTATTCAAGAACCCAAATATTTATAAACACTCAAAATATTCCAACAAGATTTCTACTTGAAAAAGGCAACCCTTTTCTCACAAAAAATCACCACTCCAAGCACTTGTGTGTTCCTAGTTTTTCTTGGTATGGTTTGAATGAACTTGTAGATGTCCCCTCCACATGGTTTTCCTATTTCCCCACAATATTCATGGGTCAACTCTCAAATTTTGAGATGGGTACTTTCCCATGCTTCCCAATGAAGGTTTAGAGTACTCCACAACCATCATTCAACTTCCATAAATACGGAAAGTAGTTATTTCAACTACCCATTGCTTCATTCAATGGATTATGAGTTGATGGAAAAACAAGGTAATAAATTTTATATTCAAATTTTCTCATAAATAATCGAGTGAATTTTTTCTGGTGATATCATGCATGGTCAATTTTTTCTACCCCCTCACCAGTTCCCACTTGTGGTATCATAGACTATATTGGTGCTCACATTCCCTATCAATTACTCAACATTTTCAATCATCAAAGAAATATTTACATATGCATCGTTTTTAATCCCCTAGTTTGGTTTGTCACAATGATGACGTTTATGCCAATACGGGAAATTCAATACCATTAACATACTTAATTGCAAATAATTTCAATTTTAACCTAGGTATCGAGAGAGATATATTACAATTATAGTCATGTACATTCATTATATGCTTTAGGTACCTTCCTAGATACATTATATCAGGTTGTCTAATTTTCATTTGTCTCCCACTCCTTCCTCCACCTCATATATTTTCAACCCACGCAATTTCATATCTCCACTTCTTAAGTTCCATTTACACATCCTTCATCTCTTTCATTATTCTCTTTTACGTCAAACATAAAACTTATTGTCCTTGGGTTGAAGGGTAGAGTTAGTTCCATTTCCCATCTTCCTTGTCCTACCTTTTCCCCATCCTTTATCTCCTTGTTCTTATCACCCTCACTTCCTACTCCACACATCATTCCATCCAATTTATTTGTTGGGGCAAAGGGTGGTAATTTAACATTTCATTTTCATCTTTGAGTTGCATCTTCCTCATATTCCATCGCCATTCCTTTGCACTATTAAATACATCCAAATTTTACCTTGGAAAACAATCAATGGCTAAGTTCCAAGAGCATATGGGGATAAGGTGGCAATGAGGGGTAACCAACATCATGCTAATTGATGTTGGGTTAATAGAATGATATTTGGGCTATGAGATAGAATGACATGGTAAATGAGTGACAAAATAAGGTGACGATGAGGGGTAACCAACATCATGCTAATTGATGTTGGGTTAATAGAATGATATTTGGTCTATGAGATAGAATGACATAGTGAGTGAGTGATAAAAATGTACCTGCATATATATAATGAAGTAGCTCAATGGATATTGTGACACAACATAACAATGTAATGGAAATAATATCATTTATAAACTATAAATGGATGATATATATAACACACACCGTTTAAATACTTACATGAAAATACATGGTTAACATTTAAAAGGGAACATATTAGACAAATATTAAGTCCCAAACTTGAAGAGCTCATAACCTAATTTACATGTGGAAAAATTGGATAAATGAGGAGTATTTATGGGCCTATAACCCTCTCTTGAAGGGGTACCATGCTTGAAATTAACATAATCAAATGCAAATTAGTTTTTTTCTTAACATAGATTGTACATGAAATTTGTAACTTCACATCTTTATATTGCAAGTGAAATGTTAAAATTTGTGACTAACTCTTCCTTGTTTACTTTAAAGTCTACTAGTATCATTCATTATTTGACCTTTCTCATGACCATTACAACAAAATCATGCATTTTCTACGATCAAGTCTAAAATCTCAAATACGTGACCCATTGCACCTCAGAGTGGGCCATTATCACCTCACTATCACTCTTATTTTTTATGGCCAAATCTCCTCCTACTTAATGGGGGTTCTCCTTGGTAGATATTAGGGATCAAATAGCCTAGAAAAGCCAATTCAAAACCCACTAAGTCTTATACTTGCACTTCCACCAACCAACAAATAGAAAAATTAGGGTTTAGGGTGGATACGATTGTTTTGGTTTCAAATAGGTCCCATGTTTTGGTTTCATAGTTTGACACTTATAGAGTTACCCTACACATTTCTGGGTAACATCTGGCTCCAACTACCCAAAAATATTATGAAATATGACTTTGGATTTCATTGCAAATTTTTTCTATATTCACCAAGCTCTATATCTAGGTTTGTGTTCCTTGGATAGTTATCACATCATTGTTTTTTTGGACCATAGTTGTTATTGGTTTCATCTTCAAATTTTGGGTTGCTTTCTTAAGTTGTAACAAAAACAACGTCACTTTATCTTTATTGAAAATAAATCCATCATGATGGTTTGGCAGATCAAGTGAAAAACTCTAGTAGTTTTCTTCCATGCCTAGCAGATCTTTTTTTTCCAAGGGGGGCCAAAAGGCCTTCTTCAAATATTTGTTCCTTCCCCTTCTTTGTAACATCATTCCCATCATTAAATTTTTTAACAAAACCATACGTTTTATTCTAGATCAAGGGTACCATGTCTACAATGGGGTTAAATGAACCTTCTTTTGTATCATATCGATGATCGTCCTTGAAAAACATGAAGAGTAGGCCCCTTTCCATCTTAATCGCATATGAATTTCACATGAAAATGTAAATTTGAATATAAAATAAATTTGTAATGTTCATAATGGAGTCACCAAGGTGATCAACTATTAAATGCCTTCACAATGGTGCTTTTCATACCTAATAAGCATCAAGTCATCCCACCATACCTCTTCTTGCTTATGGCCAAATCTCCTCTAGTTCAACGAGGGTTCTCCCTTGTATATATTAGAGATTAAATGGCATAGGAAAGCCAAGTCAAAACTCCCCTAAGGCTTATATTTGTACTTCCATTGATCAATAGATAGAAAAATTAGGGTTTTGGGTGCTTAGAATTGTTAGGGCTTCAAATAGGCCCCATATTTCTTAAACCAAAAGTTCCCCTACATAATTTGGCTCCTCTAAATTCACCCTACACTTTCCTATAACAACAACCACCCTCCTTCTTAGTACACCCGAGGAGGGTGGGTGGGTGTTGCGAGCATAAACCAACATTTTCCCCTTAATTATTGCATGATTTAGCATCCTAAGAAAATAACACTTTGAATTATTATGATTTTTAGTATTGACCATAAATACAATATGCAATACCTTCACTGACACCCATTATGAGATACAAAGACTCCTAGTATGATACCCACTTATCACCCAATTAGACCCTTAAAGAAAAGTTTCTATCCATCATTTTGGTTTTGAATGTAATGATCCAAGGCACCTTGTTCAACAATGAAAAAGGGCCATTGTTCCATGCCACACATCCATGAACACCTTCCATTATTTCCTTGGAACAACTTGATCACAATGTTGTGGAAAACCAATAAACAGATAAATTGCATCCAATTTAGATTGTGA
The DNA here is from genome assembly GCA_034641835.2 of Pinus albicaulis. NCBI lineage: Eukaryota > Viridiplantae > Streptophyta > Pinopsida > Pinales > Pinaceae > Pinus > Pinus albicaulis. The sequence continues at coordinate 1,332,322,025 of CM076577.1, read as the reverse complement.
CAAGTGATAGTATCCCATGTCCTCTTAAAAATTATAAACTATGATTTACATATAAGAAGTAATGAAATAAAAAGAACTTGTGAGAGGAAAATAAAATTATTGAACAAACTATTGTTGAAATACAAAAGCTATGAGTGGGATGATTTGCTCAACATCTGATCAGGTGCTTAGTATAAAATCTCAAAAACAAAAGTCCTCGAAATCGAATGGAAACTAAACAACAATGAAGAGCTCATCGCTAGGAATCCAACGCAATTCTTTTCATAAAAAATGGAGTCTTGATGAAGAAGATAGAGCTTGCTGTTCGTTTTCCTAAACAATTAAAAAAATTGCAGAACAAGACAGGTTGGTGACATAGAAGCCCAGTCAACAAATTTAAGTATATTCACGGAATATTCTTTAGTTTCGCCCGATGACACTTTGACAAGTGTCACTGCAAGATTCGCTAGTTTGGTTTGAAGGTGAATTTTTTATATATTTTCTCCAAAAGGCTGAAGTTGATTATTTTTATATGGATGGACAGGCTAACTAGAGGTTGACACGTGGTGCAACCAGGGGCCACCACGTGCCCCGTTTGGTGGACCCTATCCAAAGCTTGCATTTAAATTTCGAAAGGTTTTAACATGGTCAAAATTGCATTTTTATATGCTATGGTTGAATTTTATTAGGGACGCATTATTCCAAAGTCCGAACCATATATTATCAAACTCCGCATCGAACTATATTGAAGGTTGGAATTATTTACATATTCCAAAGTCGAAGTTTATATATATATATATATATATTGGTGCATTAAACCATACCCAAAGTTTAGAACCTTGAGTTATACAACATATCTGGTGACAAAAATTTTATGTATAGATTGGGTGGAGGTCAGGGCTCGACCCCACGACCTCCCCCACAACAACGCTCTGCCTTACCACCATAACACCATGTTAGTTCTTAATATACATGGTGTGCGGTATATATTTCAATTCGAATGCTTTGAATGGCGGGGGTAAGGATGGGGCCAACCCCCTCACCATAGGACCTAAGGCAGAATACCATGGCAGAGCACCAAGGTTAAATGTATGAATTAAATGTTAAACTGGGTTATTTAACCCATAACTGTGATTATTGCACCTAATCCATATGTGTAATGCAGTTTAATTAAAAACATGCTTAGCACAGTTAATCCCATTTAATTTTAATTAAACTCAGAATCAAGTTAGTGGGATTTTCGGTGGACCCGCAAATTAGGCGCCACCTCCATAATTAGCGGGGCTAAATAGAGTTTTCTCCAGTTTTGGAGGAATTTTACTAGGCAAATTTTTTTTGGCCACATCTTTGGAAAAATTCGACCAAATTGAGAACAAGAAGAGTCATTTATGGATTATTTTGACATTCTGGACACATTGAAGTAGGTTTTAGGAGTTGTAGGTGAATATAAACCATATTTTTTACACATTTGAGCTAATACAGAGGCCCAAGCCATGGAATCTGGACCAAGGAGATGTAGCCTAGGAGGAGTGAACTCCTTCATCAAAACACTGTGTTAATGGATCAATTGTGATGATTTGTTGTACTTGTTATTATTGTTGTTCAACATTTGTTTTTCATGCTTTATGCTCTCGAATTTGATTTAAAAACTCAGCTCATTTACCTCTTTGACACTCACAAACACCAAGGAAACCTATGGACATAAAGCATAAGATCAAAAAATTAATTATAAATTTGAAGATCAAATTAGCACAACAAAACAAAGATTAAAATTCATCTCAAGTTGGTATCAGAGCTTGGTTGAAAGGTTTCTTAGGTTATTTTCTTGATAGTTGCTTGATTTTTGTGCAAGTAGGGTTTTAATGGTTGCAAATTTGTCGTGCTTACAAGATTGAACTTGCAGAGAGGTGAAGGGAAAATTTTGGTTGCAAGTCCTGAGATTAGGACCAGAAGAAGGAGAGCCACAAGGGCACCATATCCACCCAAAGTTCCACTTATATCTGCACTTGAAGCACCTCAAGTTTTATCTCAAGAAGCTGAGATTGAAGAGGTACAAGCACCAAAAGCTGAGCTTGAATCCATAGTCATCATGTCAGGTGTTGGAGAAATTGAAGGTCATTCAGAAGAGGATGATGTCAAGAAAGACTTCAATGACATAAAGAGGATGGTTAAAATTATGTTTGATGCATTTACTGCTGGGATGGCAAGATAAGGTTCTAAGCCTCCACATGGAGAAGGAACTTCATATGATAAGAAGGATGAAGAGAAGGATTCAAAGAGTAGTGGAGGAAATCCTCCTCCACCTCCACCATCTTCATCGTCCCCATTTTCTCCATCAGCATCATCTTCCACTTCCACCACCAAAACCACACAAACTCACTCAAAGACCACAAAAGTAAAATCACCCTTACTCAAACTTGACGTAAAATTTGAGCTTCCAATGTATAATGGCGAGATAAATGGAGAAAGGTTGGACAATTGGATATGTCAATTGGAGGTGTATTTCAGGATTCATAACCTTCATGAAGACGACATAAATATTCAATTGGCTTCTTTAAGGATGGAAGGATCTGCACTTTTATGGTGGGAAGCAAGGACTCAAGAAAAGATTAAAACTACGATAAGATCTCTCTGTCTTGTTCAAGTTTTATTGCTACCATTAGAAGGAAATTATATCCATTAGCTTAAATGAAAAAGGCCATTATGGACTGGAAAAATTTTAGACAATTGAAAGGAAAAAGTGTGCAAGATTATACTCATGAATTTAGGAGAACAACTCTTATTTTGGGTATTAATTTATATTCTCACGAAACATTTTAAAATTACATTGGGTGTTTGCATAGTTATCTTAGGCACACTATTCTCATGTTCAATCCCACAAATATAGATGAGGTTTGTGTTCAAGCCACACACTTAGAAGTAGGAGGGAAATTGAATATAGATGAGAAAAGTGATAGTGAGGGTAAAGGAAAGGGAAAGTTTTAAAGAAGAGGAAAGAGAAATAACCCTGTCAAAAGAGAGAAATAAAAACTCACATGTAAACATTGTTTGAAGAATGGCCATGATGAATAACATTGTTGGCAACTTCATCCAAAGTTGAAGCCAAAAAAACTGAAAACCAAAGAGAAGGGGAAAATGTTGCTATAGTTGAACATGAATTAGGGTCAGATTCAGGATATGAGACAAATATTACAGCCACGGGTTTGAAATGTAAACACATAGCAATCACTAGTTCTTCAAATTGTTCCAATCTCACTCAAGATGAAGATACAAGAATTGAACTTTTCCATATTAGAATCGTCTCTAAACATACTAAGATAGTTACACTTTTTGATAGTGGGTCACAAGCTAACTTGATTTCCAAATACTTGGATAAGTAGCTAGACCTTGAAACTGTTAGACATCCAAGACCTTATCCTTTAGGGTGGATATGCAAGAATGAAAACTTGTAGGTTACAAGGAAGTGCGTACTAAGAGTCGCCATCAATTCAAACTTTCTTGATGAAGTTTAACTTGATGTGTTGCTGCTTGAGATATCAGGTATTGTTTTGGGAAGTCCTTATTTTTATGATATGAAAGTAGTATTTCATCGCCATGAGAATAAGTATTGTTTGTTTAAAGATGGATTTGAGTACATAATTAGAGCGCATAAGAAGAAGACAAGTTTGTCTCTTATACACGCAAGAGAAATGGAGAGGATAATGAATGCAAGTCAGAATTTGACATTGTTGATGATCAAACCGTTAGATATGTTTTGAATCAAACCTTTCAAAAAGATGCATCGAATGAACAAGTTGATTTCATTAAAGATTCTTATGCTTGTAATGAGATTTTTCAGGATTCTATTAGGTTTCCTTTAAAAGGAGTTGAATAAGATGTAAAACATTTGTAGTAGTCAACATCAGTGTTGAGCAGTGTTGGAAACAAGATGCCGGTGCAAGAGAGTGCAAAGGTCAAAGAGAAAACGACAAAGCATCCTAACAAAGAATGCATGGGTTCCACAAATGCTTGTTTTTGGTTTCCAAAGGGTACATGGCAATGGAAAAGATACTTGGTCTAGAGTCGACGCAAGTACAAAGCATGATCAATTAAGAATCACCATGATGAAAGTGTACAAGGTGAGACAGTTTTTAAGTTTCCATCGATTAATGACCGAGGTAGGAACAAGATGGTTTATGCAAGAACAACTTGCTGCTCTGCAAATTCAGGAAAATTGTAGCATGACAGTGTCAACAACAGCAAGAGAAGGTCACAAGAGTCAAGGAAAAAGTTAAGTTTTTGTGAAAATATCAATTTGATGAAAATGGGAAAATTTCAGTGGATAGAGACTGGAAGGGTGAGGGAACAATACCCTCATCCACATGATCAATAATCAAAGAGCTTTTGGGATCCAAAAGGCTTCTAGTGGGGAGGAATGATCAGGTGCTTAGTGTAAAATATCAAAAATTAAAGTGCTCTAAATTGAATGGAAACTGAACAACATCGAAGATCTCGTCCCCACGAATCCGACACAATTCATTTCATTGAAAACAAAGTTCAAATGAAGAAGATAGAGCCTGTTGCCCGTTTTCCTAAACAACTAAAAAATTTGTAGAACAAGACATGTTGGTGACATGGAAGCCCAGTCAACAAATTTAAGTATATTCAGGGAATATTCTTCAATTTTGCCCAATTACATTGTGAAAAGTGTCACTGCAGGATTTGCCAGTTTGGTTTGAAGGTGAATTTTTTATATATTTGCTCCTAAGGTTGAATTTGATTTTTTTTATATGGATGGACATGCCAACCAGAGGCTGACACTTGGTGCAGCCAGGGGCCACCATGTGCCCCCTCTGGTGGACCCTATCCAAAGCCCGTATTTCAATTTCAGAAGGTTTTAACATGGTCAAAATTGCATTTTTATATGTTATGGTCAAATTTTATTATGGGCGCATTATTCCAAAGTCCACATCGAAATATATTGAAGGTTGGAATTATTTAAATATTCCAAAGTCAAAGTTTATATATGTATTGGAGCATTAAATCATACCCAAAGGTCGGAACCTTGTGTTATAAAACATCCGGTGGAAAAAATTTTATGTACAGTTTGGGCGGAGGTCGGGGCTCGACCCCACGACCTCCCCCACAACAACGCTTCACCTTACCACCATAACACCATGTTAGTTCCTAATATACATGTTGTGTGGTATATATTTCAATTCAAATGCTTTGAATGGCGGGGGTAAGGACGGGGCTAGCCTCGCGGGCCAACCCCCTCACCACACGACCTAAGGCGGAAGACAGTGTGAGAGCACCAAGGTTAAATGCATAGATTAAATGTTAAAATGGATCATTTAACCCATAACTGTGATTATTGCACCTAATTCATATGTGTAATTCGGTTTAATTAAAAAACACACTTAGCGAAATTAATCCCGTTTAACTTTAATTAAACTCAAAGTTAAGTTAGCGGGATTTTCAGCGGACATCCAAATTAGGCACCACCTCCATAATTAGCTTGGCTAACTGGAGTCTTCTCCAGTTTTGGAGGCAGTTTACTAGGAAAAATTGTTTTTTCCATAGCTTTGGAAAAATTTGACCAAATTGAGAGCAACTAGAGTCATTTCTGGATGAGTTGGACATTCTGGACACATTGAAGCAGGTTTCAGGAGTTGTAGATGAATTTAAACATCATTTTTTTTTCACATTTGAGATAATACAGAGGCCCAAGCCATGGAAGCTGGACCAAGGAGATGTAGCCTAGGAGGGGTGAACTTCATCAAAACAATGTGTTAATGGATCAATTGTGATGGTTTGTTGTACTTGTTATTGCTATTTTTTAACATTTATTTTTCATGCTTTATGCTCTTGAATTTGATTCAAAAACTTAGCTCATTTTCCTGTTTGACACTCATAAATACCAAGGAAACCTATGTACATAAAGCATAAGATCAAAAAATTAATTATAAATCTTAAGATAAAATTAGCACAGTAAAAATAACATTCAAATTCAGATCAACATCAATCCTAACCCTCTCCACTCCAATATAAGAGTGAGTTCAAAGGTGTACAAATGGAACCTTTTCGATAAAGGCTTTTAATATTGACATAAAACATTCTCCTGACGTATGGTGAGACTATAACTCTAAATAAATTCCACTATAAAAAATAATTCAATTTATCCAAAAATTTAACCTAATCACTGCTAAACCACCAAGCAAAATCTAGGCGATAATATCTATGTTGCTACTGTGAAAAATCTGATTCACACGGATATTGGTCGCCCATAATGTGACCTTTGCTGAGGCTTTTTAATATGGTTTAAAGCCCTATCACATGACCATAACATTAGCAATTTCCCCTAAAGGTGCAAAGATAAACCGAAGGAATAGATGATTTTGGAAGATCCTCTAACCAAGAACAAAGAACATTGATAAATGGATGCTCAATACGCTTACTCACAACCCCTACTAAACCATAAGAGCGGTTAAACAGAGAAAAAAAATCCATATGTGTCTACAAAATTAGATAAAAAGGGGAAAATTCACAACCACAACTATAACAATGCCATGATAAAAGAGCATAACAAATGATTTGGCTTGCCTGAACATGTTAGCTCAAGGATGAGTCCACCTATATAGGTGGAAAAGGGTCACTATATTCATCAGAGAAGGTGAAGGCACTTGAAGTAATGCTTATAATAGTATATGGGTAAGATTAGTTTTTTGTCTATTGAATCTTGTTGAGATTTTTCTCTACAAGAAATTTCTTAGTTTGGAAATTGTTGGATCTCATAAACACTATAAATATGGCATGTAATTTGGTTTTGAGTGATGTGAATATACAATTAGTTGTGTGAGTACTTTGTGCACATGTCTTCTCTTCCAATTTATTTCTTGGTATCAAAGCCATGAATCCATTGAGGAAGGGACCAAAAAATGGAAGATATCTGAGTTTTGATTCTTTGTACATAGATTAGGATAGATGGGTGTACATGAGGTTTTTGGATCTACAAATATGTTCGTTCTTTTATTTTAGGTGGTGTGGAATCATTGATTGTGGAAGTCTTGACCTGGTGAAGGGTGTCTAATATTTCCTTCTGCACAAGGTTGGCATTGGCTACCTCCTCCAAACATTTGCATCTCATTGCATACTACTTGAGACCAATCATAGTGCTACCTTTCCGGTAGAGAAATTTGAGATTGTTGGAATCAATCTAATGCGCAATGTGGGAAACTTGTAGCGTTAGCTCACATTCCTTCACCCAAAGCACTGTCTCCACCCAGTTAGAATATGCGGGGAGGAGACGAGGACCATGAGAATTTTATCTGACGCTGGGCAACATAATTCAGTAAATCTGGATTCAAGAGGTCGTGGTATGACTTGTACTTCTTCGCTCGACTCCTCATCTAATTTGATCAGATTCGTCCCAACAATTGTATTTCGCATCGTATTCAACATAGTTTTTGCACAATGGCGATTTGGACATAACCCTTATGGACATCCCATTCCTCCACAGAGAAAATGCTTCAAAATAAAATGTTGTTGAGCTTGGCTGTGATGATAAGATAAATATAGTAGATGACGTTGAGTCTCGCAGATCCAAAGAATCTTGGCCGTTGTCATGATATACGCTATGAGGGCAAGGCCTCTTTTCATTTGAAATTTTAGAGCTTTCAACGCTTTCGATGAAGTAGTCGTGGGTATTCAAATTTTTGTCCACGGCCTAATGGAACCAGGATTACAACAAGTATCAACGTACCACAGGGATATATGTCATTGGTATACCATCGAGATAGATGTCGCCCAATAGGCAAAAGGGTAGATGATAGTCATATATGAGCACTTCCAAAATGAACACCTTCAGTGTAAAAATATCACTAAAAAGAGTTGTTATTCACATGATATAGGGTTAATTCTAATTATTATCACTATAGCCTCTAGGTATGTCAATGGAAATTTTGAACCAATAACATTTAAAAAAAAATTGCTTTAATAATACACTTATTTCCAATTTAAATTATATCAAACAAACTATTAAATTTGTATTCCCCTTTATTATACATATATATTATTATATAAATATAATACAAATTTCTTTTGCTAAAATAAATATTATCAATTAGTCCATGAATCCAAAAACACATAATATTTTGCTGAAATTTTAAATTATCTTTTTTCAGAAAATCCTATCTCACTATTCTTAGTTTTTACAAACAATACTAGTAACCAATTTAAAAAAAAACGTGTAATTAACAAAAATACAAACCATAAAGTAGAATTCTATGCAAATGTAATTAACAAAAATACAAACCATAACGTAGAATGCTTGCTAATGCTATAAAACTCTTAAGGCCAACAAAATAAATCCCAATTTATCATTAAATAAAATTGTGAAATCCCGTACAAAGCAAAACCAAGCCTAACATTCTTTAATAATACAAGGTATGAAAAACTTATTCCACATGCTTCCTCACAAATACGAGCAAAGTAAAATACAACGTATATACGTATACGTATATGTGTCTCACCCCATACGTATACGAGAAAATGAATATGAAATTTAAATTTGTGAGAAAAAACAGGAAAAATATTGCATGCGTACGCAGCGAGCTGGCATTAAATTATTAACATGATGACATTCTATCTCTTGTAAGAAGATAATGAGAAGCCATTCCACCACAATTCCTTCTTCGTGAAGCCGGAAACAGTTATTATTTTTGGGATAGGGTTTGAAGCCATTGATGGATGATCGACACTTGGCAACTTTAAGCTCTGGCCATGGCAGCCTCCCGTGCCAGTGAGCTTTCAACTCTCGGAAAATAAAATTTTGCAGCTTAAATAATCTCTCTCTTTCCGCCGAAAAGGACCGAAGAAGCTGTCAGGCAGATTCGACAGCAAGCGAGCTGGATCTATTTTATGTGCTTTATGTTTCTATGGTTTTAATCCCTGGTTCACAGAGATGAGCAGAATGGTATTTTCTGTTTAGTAATTATGTTATAGTTTTATATATATATAGTGTTGCTTTTCCATGTTCGATAATATTTTGTTGTATGGATTGTTAGGTGGATTTGCATTCTGTTTAGTTTGGAACTTTGTTTATTTCTGTCGACAGATTGAGTCTCTTTAACATGATGATTTCAATCTGAGATATTGTTGAACCCTTGGTTAAATTGAGAGGGAGGGTGAATCAATTTAATGCAGTGATGGTCTTGTAAAACTTTCTTTTATACTTATTTACATCTTCATTTCGTGATCAACTTAATATACAATGGAACAACAATCTTAATAAGTGAGCAGTAGGTATTAAGCAGATTAAACACAGAATATCAACATATAATCATCATGCACATAGACAACAGATATAAGTGAAAACCCATAAGGGAGAAAACCACATCTTATTATTGTTGTGATGCAAAGACAAGCTCCAACTCCCTCTCACCACTGATTTTCTGTAGGCTCCAACCTACAGGAGGCTACTACCTCAATTCTGCGAGCTACAACTTGCAAGGAAGCTCCAACTCCCATCTATTTTCTGCAGGCTACAACCTACAAGAGGCTCCTACCTCAGTCAGTTACAACTGGACATCTATCAAGCTAAAACTTGATATGGAAGCAACAACTTCTTCACTGTACAATAAAATCATATGCTAATTTACCTGGATATCGGCTCTGTTTTTCTCCTTCTAAACTGTTGTCCTTCCAGCCTTCAAATTTGCTTTATATCATCTCTGGATCTTCACAACTCCTCTCTTTGATCCTTCTTCTTCTTACGTTCTCTCACCTCTTTCTCCATTTTTTTCACTCCTTATGCATATGCTGGTATTTATAGAGATCACCTCATAACTGTTTGCATTCCACAGGGAATTCGAAATGAACATGTATGATTGTTTGCCTTTCACCTTCTTGTTTTCTCGCTCAGCATATTCAGGATGTTACAACAATATATACAATCATTACAATATTAAATTGGAGTTTTGCTTTGCCTGCGGAAACTTGCCTTTGCATCACATACAATGAAAATAATTAATTCATTTACATTTACAGTTACAACAAATATATTTCACCCAACCCTTTCATCTCTTTGCTTGTTGTGCATTTGTCCTTTCTGCTGCTGTCACAGTCATTTTGGTTCCTACTATTACATTCAACACAGTTCTGCATAATTGTCATTTTGGCCTAACTCGACCCAGCTGTTGTGTTTCCAACAGTGCCACCATATCCTCCTTTTTCCCGACTCTGTCTCTTTTTCTCGTGCCTGCAACGTTCAACCTTCACTGCTCTTCTAAATACTCGATTCTACCCTTTTATCTATGTCGGGTCCTTTCCTGAGCCTTTCTACCCGCGTTCAACCTTTTCTTCATAAACTGTCGTTGCCGCATCAACCACTATTCTGCACGAGTGTCGGGTCTTATTACTTACCCGAATCTTTTATTGCATTCAAGCTTTCCTTTTTGTTTTATGTTATAATCCTCCTTTGCTCTCCGATGCGATTTATCAACGAGAATATCCATACTCCCGGACTTGAAATGCTTTAGGTTTCGGCTTTGGTCTTCATCGTGTCCGCTCTCTTTATCGCACTTCGGAAATTACAGTTATCCCATGTGCCTTCGTCCATCTGATCTCCCGATATGCGATATGCTATATTCCTCCTGCCCTGATTGCGATATGTGATGAACTTCGCATCGCATCACATCTTCGCATCACATCGCATCTTCTCATTGCATCGCATCTCATTGCTACTTCGCGGTATGTGATGAACTACGCATCGCCAATGTGCGATATAGCGTTGTGCCCCCACGTGTCCCTTTGCATCGCCACATCGCATCGCAACTTTGCATCCATCCAATGGCTATCACATTCGCTTGCGATGTCCGATATGTGATCGGGTCCCACTTGATTCCGATATAATCTCTGCCGTCGATCCTGTCCGCAATCCGACGGTCTTCATCATATTGCAAATCTCAAAGTTTATTACCCGACTTAACATAAGTCATAAATACAATATAACTTGCCCTTCCATAATTTGGTTTAAACACAAGATATCAACATTACAATATATATCCGGGCCCACAGATTTCCTGACGGTCAATCTTACTTTTCAAAAAAAACTATGGTTATAAACCATGATAAACCCAATCTTCCTTTACCTTATATGTAGAACTTATTCCTCTTCATAAATATTTATTTGCATTTACAAACCATATAAAGTATCCTCTCTATATACTTTGAATTATACTTTGGTTAAAAATAATTACCAACATATATATGTTGGGTCCCAAAAATTTTGTTAACCTCTGCACAACTTCTAATGCGAACACTGTTAGATCTTTGCCTCCTTTGATCGGACGACTATCGCATAATCTTAATCCCGGCAACTTATCCTTCCAAACTAATGCGAAATAGGTGGTATTGCTTTGTGACGTGTCACTTCCGGAGGTCTATCGCGTTCATTTCAGCTTTTACCACTTACCACTTTGGATGCACGCGAATACTACCGTCAGTTCGTGAAACCACTCACATTGTTTACGAAAACTTGTTTCAATCGTATCCACTCGTTTCTTCATACATTCTGCATTTCACCTTTCAATTTCATTCATTGATCCTTCAGATCCAACGGTTGCTGTGCTCTCATTTCATTCCACTCCACTGTTCCATAAGTTATGCCGATAACCAGATATTTCTGCCTCTGCCACTATTTCATTGAATGTTACACTATAACGCAGCTCCGAACACCCTGTAACCTTATTACTCTACACAGTGTGAATTGGATATCAAATCATAGGGTTTTTTTATAACAATTTCAAGGGCATCGACCCATTCAAAGATCGGTGCCCAATCTCGACACAAAATTTCTATCAGAATTTAATTTCAATTGAATGTTTACTTCTTAAACACACAGTCTCATAACTTCCCTTTGAATTTGTCCGATTCATCTGCATACATATATATTGTGCCAAACCCTCATTCTCACTCGAGTTAAAACTGAATCAAGCATTCAATCAATGAATTTGGAACCTGTTCTTTGTATTAACAGTAAATATTTACATTGGATTTATTTTCTGGCCTTTCTGTCTAATTTGCTCGTAGGCTTACAAAACAAAACCCTAACTGTTCAAAAGAACTACTTGCTCTCTCAACCCTCCTCTTGTAGCCTCTGCCACTTTACTTTCTTTCTCTACAACAATTCCATCTGAATCTGATCTTCTCCCTTGTCTTGGTGCTGCTCCTTTGTGCTTCTTTGCCATCAATGACAATATTTCCAACAGTCTCCCCCTTTGGCATTGATGGAAATACTCCAATGCTTCCTCTGCTTGCTTTTCAGAAGACCCTTTCTTATTTTGCTTGCTTTTCCTCCCCCTTTGACATCAATGGTAAAGGGTTTCACTTTTCCCACAGGGTTTTGCGACCAGATGTACACTGGGATCTTACATCTGCCTGCACCGCCCATTGCTTTAGCTCTTTTGTGACAATTTTATCAATTTTCTCCCCTAGAACATGCTTTTGACTGACACAGACTTACTGACTCCTCTGCCTATCCCATTCTTTGTATGTAGTCTTTACTTATATATATATATATATATATATATATATATATATATATATGAATTTCTAATCATATCAGAGAGTAACATCTGTAGACACTACCCCTAGTTTGTCTATTAGATATTCGAATGATTCTTTAGCAAGAGGTTTTGTGAATATGTCTCTTGTTTTTTACTTAGTTGGTACATATTCCAACTTCACTAATTTTTGTGCTACTTGTTCTCTGAGGAAGTGGTACTTTATTGAGATGTGCTTTGTTTTTGAATGAAGTACAAGATTTTTTGATATACTTATTGTACTTGTATTGTCACATTTGATAGAAATGGGTTCATCAATGCTTACCTTCATGTCTTGGAGAGTTTGTTTCATCCACATTACTTGTGTGCAACATGTTGCTGCTATTATGTATTCTGCTTTTGTTGTAGATAGAGAGATAGAAGTTTTCTTATTGCTTAGCCATGCCACCAGACTTTTTCCGAAATAAAATGCACCTCCACTTGTGATTTTCCTGTCATCCACACAGCTGGCCCAATCTGCATCTGTGTATGTTGTCAATGTGAATCTTTTTCCTTTTGGATACCATAGGCCATAATGTGAAGCTCCTTGTAGATATCTAAATATTCTCTTGATTGCAAGTAAATGATTTTGTTTTGGTGCTGCTTGATATCTTGCCACAAGTCCTACTGCAAACATAATGTCGGGTCTAGAAGCAGTTAGGTATAGCAAACTTCCTATCATGGATCTGTAAAGTTTTTGATCTACATCTGTTGATCCATCATTAGCACTTAGTTTGTATCCAGTGATCATGGGAGTTGACACAGGTTTGCAGTCTTCCATTTGAAACCTTTTCAACATTTATCTTAAGTATTTTTCTTGCGAAATGAATATTCATGTGTTCTTTTGTTGAATTTGAAGTCCTAAATAGAAGGTGAGCTCTCCAATCATTGACATCTCAAACTCTGATTTCATTTCTTCAGCAAATCCTTTTGCTAACTCATCTTTGTTGCTACCAAATATGATGTCATCTACATACACTACTAGAATTAAGAGTTCATTTTCATTAGCCTTTATGTACAAATTGCTGTCTACTCCTCCTTTCTTAAAACCTTGTTTTTGCATGTATTTGTCCAGCCTTGAATACCATGCACGAGGAGCTTGTTTTACCCATATAAGGCTTTCTTTAATCTGCACACATAATCATGTTTATCTGTTAAGGAGAATCCTTCAGGTTGTTCCATGTAGACTTCTTCCTCTAAATCTCCATTCAGGAAGGCAGACTTCACATCCATTTGATATACCTTGAAATCATGATAGCATGCAAAGGCCAAAAACATTTTGATTTCTTCCATTCTGACTACAAGGGCAAAGGTTTCATCATAATCAAGTCCTTCAATTTGAGAGTATCCCTTGCATACAAGTCTGGCTTTATTTCTGATTACCTGACCTTGTTCATTCATCTTATTCTTGAATATCCATTTTGTGCCAATGACATTTTTCCCAGTGGGTCTTGGAATTAATTCCCAGGTATTGTTCTTCTCAATTTGGTCTAGTTCTTCATTCATAGCATTTACCCAGTTTTTGTCTTTGTTGGCTTCTTCGAACTTCTTTGGCTCTATTTGAGATAGCATGGCTAGGTATACTTCTTCTGTCTGTTCAGCAAGTTGTCTTCTTGTCTGGACTCCCACACTCTTGTCCCCAATGATTTGATCTTCTGGATGGTTCTTTTGAGTGTGTCTTGAGGGACCTTTTGAGTTTAATTCAGTATCTTCTGTTGTCTTTCTATGTTCATCATTATCTTGGTTCTCAGCTTCATGATCATCTGGAGGATTGGTGCAGCATGTGCTTCTTGTCCTGTTTGGTAGATCTTCGTTAAATATTACATCAATGCTTTCCACAATTTGTGCAGTATTTTGTTGTAGCACCTGTAACCCTTACTCTTGGATGCATATCCTAGAAATATGCCTTCATCAACTCTTGCATCAAACTTCCCTAGTTTTTCATCATTAATTTTTATGAAACACTTGCTTTCAAAGACTCTAAAGTGCTTGATTGATGTTGGTTTACCATGCCATAATTCGTAAGGAGTCTTGTCACAATTTGGTCTTAGATGAGCTTTGTTGAGAACGTGAACAACTGTGTGTACTGCTTCTGCCCAGTAGGTTTGGGGAATGTTACTTTCTTGCATCATAGCTCTGGCAATCTGTTGTACTGACCTGTTTTTCCTCTCTGCCACTCCATTCATTGCATAGGTCTGCAAAATCATAGTCTATGAATTCACCTCCTCTGTCTGATCTGATGCACTTTAGCTTGCATCCTGTTTGATTTTATGCCAATTCCTTGAATATCTTGAATTTCTCAAGTGCTTCAGATTTATATTTGAGAAATGCCACCCCCGTCAATCTGGAAAAATCATCTATTATCAGCATGAAATAAGCTTCTCCGCTTGGTGCTTTAGTTCTTGAAGGTCCACATAGGTCCATGTGTACAAGATGAAGAGGTTGATTTGTAGATAGTATCTCTTTGGTCTTGAAAGATATGCGGGTCTGCTTGCCCAGTTGGCGGGATTTACATATGGTATTTGAAGGCTTCTTTATTGCTAGCATATCTCTGACTGCATTCTTCTTGCTCAGACTGATGATGTGGTCAAAGTTTAGATGTCCCAATATTCTATGCCATAACCATGATTCATCAAGTTTGCTTATGTGACATGCTTCATTCTCTTCTTTCACTATATATACATTACTTTCTGTTCGAACACCTTTGATCAAGGTCTTTCCTGTGGTGCTCGATCTTACTTCACAGTCTTGGGCTCTAAAAAGGACCTCATAGCATTTATCACACATTTTACTGACGCTTAGCAGATTGGCTTTCAGCCCATCCACAAATAGTACATCTTGAGCTTTTCCTCTTCCATTATTCAGATTGACTGAGCCTTTTCCTTTGATTTTCCCTACTTTATCATTACCGAATGTTACATTCCCAGATTTCTTTTCATCAAAGGTTACAAAATTGCTTCGATCTCCAGTCATATGCTTTGAACATCCACTGTCCAAATACCATTGGCTTTTCTGACCTTGAGCTATTAGAGCCAGGTCACACTTATTCAACTTCTTTTTCCACTGCATGCATCCTTCTGTTTGGTACCTTTTCTGAGAAGATGGACCACATTCTCTGAGAGGACATTTGTGACACTTGTGCCTGATTTGATGGCAGTCAAAGAATTTGATTATGTTTCTAAATGGATTATGTACATGAGTGAATTCTCCATTGTTCATCAATCTCCTTGAGTTTTCATAAATAAATTTTTGTCTATTCGCTCTGCACTCCATGGCTTTATGGCCATACCCCTTGCAATAAAAACAATACCCATGGAAACGATTAGTGTACCTGGTGAAGGGTTGTTCTCTCCATTTGTTTGCTTGAGGTAGTCTTTTATTTTCTGCATCCTTTGCTGGTTGGAATCGATTCTCTTTGTCTGACAGTATGCAACAATATGTCCCAGTTTGTGGCAGGCAAAACAAGTGACATTTCTCATAGGAGGAAAGAATCTCCTTTGACAGCTTCCGAATTTTCCATATTTAGGAGTGTAAGAGATTTTTCCAGCTGACTGTTTATTGATTTCATTCTTTGTTATTTGAGATTCCTTCTTGTTTCTATTTACTACATTGTAGGTCACGTTCTTGCTGACTTCTACTTCTGTAGGAATCTTTTGAGTTGCTTCATTATCCTGTACAACTTTTACAAAAATGATATTCTGGTTATCTTTTACCTTGGATTGGCTGGTTTCTCCTTCGTAACCTATCCCAGTTTTTATGAGAGGAGATCTTTGAGCATTTAGTATTTTATTCAACTATTCAGAGCTTCTCATTTGAGGAGTGTTCATTAACAATTTCCTTTGGGTGTTTTCTAATTTCTTTCTCAAGCATACTACTTCTTCTTCCAATTTCTCTTGCTTCTGAATTTTATCCTCTATTTGCTTTAGTAGAGTGTCTTCCACCTTCTTAGCTTCTTCAAGTTTTACTTTCAACTGAATGAGGTCTTCTGAAGTTGGTTCTTCTTTTACATATTTGAGGAGAATATCTTTCTGTTTTCTGCACTTCAGTTTAAGTCTGTCAATTTCCTCCAGGGCACTTCTTAGCTCCCCCTCAAGTTCTACCTCACCATCTTCCTCATCTTCTAGAAGGAATCTTTCAGACTCTTCCTTGGCCATCAACACAAATTCAGAGGTTCCTTCTTCATTTGAGGATTCATCTGAGTTTTCAGATGCACTGCTATCTTGCTGAGCATAAAGGGATTTTATGTTGAATCGCTTTCCTTTCTGCCAGTTATTTTCTTTGGTTTTCTCTGTCTCTCGAGTCTGATTATTTGTTTTCTTGTAAGGACACTTTGATGCATAGTGCCCAACTCTTCCATAGTTAAAGCATTTAAATGGAAGCTTACCTTTATACTTACCTGAGCCTCTATCCAATCCTCTGACAAATTTGGCTTCTTCTTCATCAGAACAGGAGCATGTATCTTCCTTTTCTTCTTTGCTCTTCTTAGCCTTAAACGCTACCTCCCTCACACTTGACTTTCTTTGTGGAAGTCTCATCTCATAGGTTGTTAAGTTTCCAAGTAATTGGTTCATGGTCAATGTTTCCCAATCAACTATTTCTTCTATGGAAAAAACCTTGGGATTAAAACTGGATGGTAAAGATCTCAATATCTTTTGAACAATTACACATTCTCTAGTGGTTTCTCCTAGAGCTTTCATGTTATTCACAATTTATGCAACCCTTAAGAATAAGTTGGCAACATCTTCTTCTTAATTCATTTTTATATTTTCAAATTGAGCTCGATAGACTTGTAGTTTGGCCATCTTCACCTTTTTATCTCCCTCATGGATACTTTCTAATGTATCCCATATTTATTTGGCAGTCTTGTTGTGCATTAATTTGATAAATTCTGCCTCACACAGACCACTTAAGAGAGCATTCATGGCTTTGGCATTAGCTATAAAATCTTGTTTGGCTTCTTTCTCTGTGTCAGACTCCTTTGGGGCATATCCCAAATCCACAACAGCCCAAACTTCTATTCCTAGAGATATTATGTATGTCCTCATTCTTATTTTCAAGAAGGCATAGTTTGTGCCATTAAGCAGAGGGGCTTTATTTGTTGAGCATCCTTCTAGACTAGTCGTCTTGGGGACCAAAGATCTCCTTTCAGTTGTTAAATTGATACAAAAGGAATTTGCTCTGATACCAATTGTTGAACCCTTGGTTAAACTGAGAGAGGGGGGGGATGAATCAGTTTAATGCAGTCATGGTCTTGTAAAACTTTCTTTTACACTTATTTACATCTTCATTTCATGATCAATTTAATATACAATGGAACAACAATCTTAATAAGTGAGCAGCAGGTATTAAGCAGATTAAACACAGAATATCAACATATAATCATCATGCATATAGACAACAGATATAAGTGGAAACCTATGAGGGAGAAAACCACATCTTATTATTGTTGTGATGCAAAGGCAAGCTCCAACTCCCTCTCACCACTGATTTTCTGTAGGCTCCAATCTACAGGAGGCTACTACCTCAATTCTGCAAGCTACAACTTGCAAGGAAGCTCCAACTCCCATCTATTTTCTGCAGGCTACAACCTATTGGAAGCTCCTACCTCAGTCAGCTACAACTGGACATCTATCAAGCTACAACTTGATATGGAAGCACCAACTTCCTCACTGTACAATAAAATCATATGCTGATTTACTTGGATATCAGATCTGTTTTTCTCCTTCTTTACTGTTGTCCTTCTAGCCTTCAAATTTTCTTTATATGATCTCTGGATCTTCACAACTCCTCTCTCTGCTCCTTCTTCTTCTTACATTCTCTCACCTCTTTCTCCATTTTTTTCACTCCTTATGCACATGCTAGTATTTATAGAGATCACCTCATAACTGTTTGCATTCCACAGGGAATTCGAAATGAACATGTATGACTCTTTGCCTTCCACCTTCTTATTTTCTCGCTCAGCATATTCAGGATGTTACAACAATATATACAATCATTACAGTATCAAATTGGAGTTTTTCTTTTCCTGCGAAGACTTGCCTTTGCATCACATACAATGAAATTAATTAATTCATTTACATTTATAGTTACAACAAATATATTTCACCCAACCCTTTCATCTCTTTGCTTCTTGTGCATTTGTATTTTCTGCTGCCGTCAGAGTCATTTTGGTTCCTACTATTACATTCAACACAGTTTTGCATAACTGTCATTTTGGCCTAACTTGACCCAGCTGTTGTGTTTCCAACAGTGCCACCATATCCTCCTTTTTCCCGACTCTGTCTCATTTTCTCGTGCCGGAGCGTTCAACCTTCACCGCTCTTCTAAATACTCGATTCTGCCCTTTTCTCTATGTCGGGTCCTTTCCCGAGCCTTTCTACCCGCGTTCAACCTTTTCTTCATAAACTATCGTTGCCGCATCAACCACTATTTTGCACGAGTGTCGGGTCTTATCACTTGCCTGAATCTTTTCTTGCACTCAAGTTTTCCTTTTTGTTTTACATTATAATCCTCCTTTTCTCTCCGATGTGATTTATCAATGGGAAAACCCATACTCCCAGACTTGAAATGCTTTAGGTTTCGGCTTTGGTCTTCATCGCTTCCGCTCTCTTTATCGCACTTCAGTGATTCCAGTTATCCCATGTGCCTTCGTCCATCTGATCTCCCAATATGAGATATGAGATATTCCTCTTGCCCTGATTGCGATATGTGATGAACTTTGCATCGCTACTTCGCATCGCATCGCGTCTTCGCATTACATCGCATCTTCTCATCGCATCGCATCTTCTCATCGCATCGCATCTCATTGCAACTTCGTGGTATGCAATGAACTTCGCATCGCCGATGTGCAATATAGCACTGTGCCGCCACGTGTCCCATCGCATCACCACATCGGATCGCAACTTTGCATCCATCCAACGGCTATCGCATTCGCTTGCGATGTCTGATATGCGATCGGGTCCCACTTGATTTCGATATAATCTCTGCCATCGATCCTGTTCGAAATCCGATGGTCTTCATCATATTGCAAATCTCAAAGTTTATTACCCGACTTAACATAAGTCATAAATACAATATAACTTGCCATTCCATACTTTGGTTTAAACACAAGATATCAAAATTAAAATATATATCCGAGCCCACAGATTTCTTGACGGTCAATCTTACTTTTCAAAAAAAACCATGGTTATAAACCATGATAAACCCAATCTTCCTTAACCTTATATGCGGAGCTTATTCCTCTTCATAAATCTTTATTTGCATTTACAAACCATATAAAGTATCCTCTCTATATAATTTGAATTATACTTTGGTTAAAAATAATTACCAACGTATATATGTTGGGTCCCACAACTTTCGTTAACCTCTGCACAACTTCTGATGCGAACACTGTCAAATCTTTGCCTCCTTTGATCGAACGGCTATCGCATAATCCTAAGCCCGACAACTTATCCTTCCAAACTAACGTGAAATAGGTGGTATTGCTTTGCGATGTGTCACTTCTGGAGGTCTATCGCGTTCATTTCAGCTTTTACCACTTACCACTTTGGATGCACACGAATACCACTGCCGGTTCGTGAAACCACTCACATTGTTTACGAACACCTGTTTCAATTGTATCCACTCATTTCTTCATACATTGCGCATTTCGCCTTTCGATTTCGTTCGTTGATCCTTCAGATCCAACGGTTGTTGTGCTCTCATTTCATTCCACTCCACTGTTCCATAAGTTATGCCGATAACCAGAGATTTCTGCTTCTGCCACTATTTCATTGAATGTTACACTATAACACAGCTTCGAACACCCTCTAACTTTATTACTCTACACAGTGTGATTTGGATATCAAATTGTAGGGTTTCGTTTAACAATTTCAAGGGCATCGACCCATTCAGAGATCGGTGCTCAATCTCGACATACACTTTCTATCAGAATTTAATTTCAATTGAATGTTTACTTCTTAAACACACAGTCTCATAACTTCCCTTTGAATTTGTCCGATTCATCTGCATACATATATATTGTGCCAAACCCTGATTCTCACTTGAGTTAAACTGAATCAAGCATTCAATGAATGAATTTGGAACCTGTTCTCTGTATTAACAGTAAATATTTACATTGGAGTTATTTTCTGGCCTTTCTGTCTAATTTTCTCGTAGGCTTACAAAACAAAACCCTAACTGTTCAAAAGAACTACTTCCTGTCTCAACCCTCCTCTTGTAGCCTCTGCCACTTTACTTTCTTTCTTTGCAACAATTCCATCTGCATCTGATCTTCTCCCTTGTCTTGGTGCTACTCCTTTGTGCTCATTTGCCATCAATGAAAATATTTCCAACAGATACTTCAAAAATGTTTTGATATTATGTATTGTTTATATTAATAGACAGTGATTTTTTTCTTCTCAAAAAAGAAAGCAAGTTTTATTTAAAGAGAAAAAAAATTCCGTGAATGGCTCTGATGGCTCCAATCCCTGATAGTAGGTGAGAATCCATGGCAATCTCAAAAAAAGCTCTGTTTTTAGGGCTGAATAATGGTGGATTGGCAGGGTTTCATGTCCAGGCATCTTCTTTGGGAGTTGTCTTTAGTGCGACTTTTTGGAGTTTCAGGTGCTAGAATCTGGTGAAAAAATTTGAGGTAAAATCTTGGTTTTTGTTATTTAAACTAGTTTTTTGACTTTATATATGAATTCAACACCTTCAAAAATCCTTAGGGCACTTAGATTGTGCAAGGATAGCAATCAAATTTCTCTTTTCTATAAATTCCTACCCAATTTTAGAAAAATTACACCGAAAAAAAACCACCGTAAAAACTTTCAAAAAATCGCACTAAAAACTACTGGTCCTCTTTGTGTGCAGTGTTTTAAAGTCATGTACCACTCTCAATGGCTACGAGTTCATTTATATTCCGATGTTATGGGTGTAAAATTGCAGAGTGACAGATGTCAAATGGATATGAAAAGAAACACTTTGTGTGTAACTAGAGGAGAAAAGAACATAATTAGAACATGAAAAAGGAAAAAGAGGTGTCGATTCTCCAAGTTTAATTTTAGTTTTGTAATAGTCTAGATGATATGAAAATCACAGTAGTGGTTGAGTTGAGTTTTGTATAAGGATAATGAATACATATAGGTTAGTAGTGGTTGAGTTTTTTTTTTTTTTTTTTTTTTTGTAAGTTAGGTAGTGCCTTTCTATTTTCTATTTATAAATGCAGGACAGGCTACATTAAAATATTTATACTTGGCCTCAACCTGCCCGTAAGAAACCAGGTCTGTTGGCCGTCTAAGTGCTTTGTACGCTTGCCAAAATTGAAATTGTCTCTTTATCCTATACAACGCATTCACTAGCTGTCCTACTACGTCACCATGTTCAAGCAGATAACATAAAATAAGTTCAGGCATATAACATAACATAAGTTGCCATACTTCCAAAAAGACAAGATCCTATGAAAACTATGAAAACTATCCTTCAGAAGATGAAATTGGGGCTGGATCCTTGGCATGCGATCCAGGCATGTCCACCTGTTGCATCTGTTGGAGCAGCTTCTCCATACGTTCCATCCTATCGTCCATTCTTTGAATGCGATCAGTTACTTGATATTGGGTAATTTTGATGTGCTGCAGGTGGCTTTCAATCTTCTCCAACAAATCTTTAAGGAAGGATTCTGTCTTTGGTTGCACTTTAAACTCTGGAGGATGTGCACTTTGGATTGCTTTAGCAAGAAGGCATTTCACTAACCAGTATGTATGAATGGTTTGGTTGAATAAACTGAGGCGGCCTCGAGTGTTACCAGGTTCGTGAATGAAATCTAGAATGTCAGCTTCAGCCTCAGTGTCTTCCATGTCTGTCTGTAGGTCTCTTTCCCAGCCATGAATTTGCATTCGGGTTGGAGAGGAATTGCCCAGAATGTAGTTTACTACGAGATTTTCCAAATGCTCCTGATTTGTTTTCCTTCCTCGTTTCTTTGGCTCCGGTTCCTGCTGCACCTGCTTCCCCTTGGCTGTTTCTGAGCGCAGACCATGTTTCCCCATGGTGCCTTGGTCCCTATTCAGGAGAACATACATAAAAATAATAACCAGAGTAATAACTAGAGTACAGTTGGCCCCTCTGTTTTCATTAATTCCAGTTTTAAAGTGCAGTTGCAAGCAATTCGTAGAGCAAATCCGCCATAAAACGTTGCATACAGAGCATGAACAGTAGAGAAATATACAAACCCAGACAATGGAGCGCAGAACCTTAAGGATGATGGTAAACCTAAGTGCAGGCATAGGGGTTGTATGAAAACATGAATGGGCGCAACAGACCAGAAGGCTGGAGAGAAAGGAGAATGCAGAGGGCGCGGACTTACAACCCATGAAAACCCAATAAAACCCAGGATGTTGCAGATCCTTTTTGAATTGAAGAACTATAGAAGTTTGAAGGCCCAACAACCACCAAGTAATGTCGTTTGCATGTCTGTTAAAAGGAAAGAAATGAACAGGAGAGTCCCGAAGACCAGGGTAAAACAAACCCTAAATAGCTTGAGGCCGCTTCGCCCAGCTAATGTGGATGCTGAAACCCAAACAGAGGCCCCAAAGACACAGAAGGGGCAGACCTATACAAACAATATAACGCTTCTGAAAGAGAGATTTTAAGAATCTGTGACCGGAATTAGATAACACAATACTGAAACAGAGACAAGAAAATGAGGGAGGGTCCCGAAAACAGGGACGCACTGGGGTTTTTGGAGGAGTAAGAACCGTTAACACCCTCACAAGAATCCGAACAATCCAACAGTAACCCGGCCAGATTTTACTATGAATTATAAGCTCCATGGAAATGAGGATGGAGGTTAATACATACCAGACTGCGGTTGTGCAATTGACAGGGTGGTCGCGCCTCCTATTCGCCTTCCAAGCTCTTGCATGCAGCAAGCTTTGCATGAGCGTTTTGGACGAAGGAGGGCGAAAACATACCTTAATCAAACCTTCCGATCCGGGCGCTGACAGACTATTATGACAGGATTTCTGCATCATTAAACCCGCACAAGTGATCACCTTCACTATTGATGGAGCTTGGCGGTGGATCATCATGGTTATTAACTATCGGGAGGGTGGCGTGCCGTCAACCTGCCACGAACTGTCCTGCTTGCCAACTGTTCACCCCGATCGGGGGGTTGGAGGTCTTTGTTGACAATCAGTTGTAGTGAGTGTAGCTCCACATCCCAGATTGCTTGGTTCGGACGAGCGTCAATGGAACGCTCTATATTTTGACATCCCCAGTTAGCCAAGAAATCTGCTGCGACATTTCCTTTTCTTTTGATGTGGCTGGGGATTAGATACTGAACCTGCCTCAGCAATTGACTTACCTCTTCAATAAGAGCTGTTGTCCTCCAGCTTTGGGTGATTTTCTCCCAAGGGGTGCCTTGTTGTAGCTTCTGAATAACTCCAGTTACCATGGTTGAATCTCCTTCGACAATAATTCTGTGATAGTTTTCTCTGATAGATATAAGGATGCCCTGCTTTACCGCCATAAGCTCTGCTTCATTGTTTGTGGCATGGCCCAAATCAACTGCATAGAATCGGCAAACTGTTCCTTGGGAATTGTGGAAGATCCCACCTGCTCCAGCTTGACCTGGGTTACCTTTAGATGCTCCATCATAATTGAGTTTAATAAAACCTGGTTGTGGAGGTGACCAGTGTTCCTCAATAGTATGTTCAGGGGGTTTATATTTCCATAATCCTTTATAAAGCATCTGAGGTTTTAGATTGAGTTGTTGTAAAATACAGGCTTCTATTCCCACCGCTTGCCAATCCTCATCTGACCAGCTTTCTACAAGGATTGTTTCACGGATGTTTTCAATAGTACGATGCCAGATGTGCTGCAGAGGTTGGGCTGTATCTTGGAAGATACGCTGGTTCCTTTCTTTCCAGATGTTCCAAAGGAGGAAGCCTAATGAAAGTTTCCATGCTCTATTAATGACTTGACAGTGATATCGTCCTTTCCTCCAGTTGTTGATCGTGTCAACAATGCTAGCATTATTTTTTTCCGTTTGGCGAAACAGAAGCTCCAAGTCTCTCCAGATCGGTTGTACCAACGGACAAGTATTGAGTAGATGTTTAGTAGTTTCATTATCTGCATGGCAGAGCGCACAATAAGACGGTCCTATCATACCCCTTTTCTGAAGGTTCTCCCAAGTGAGGATCCTACGATGGCTTAAGAGCCACAGGAAATATTCTACTTTAGGCCAGTGTTTTAGTGCCCAAATCTTTTTCCACAGCGGCTGAGCAATTTGGTGAAGTTGTTGGGAGTGGATGTAGTATCCCTCTTTAATTGTAAACTGTCCTTTTGTTGTGTATCCCCATCTCAATATATCTGGCCCTGCAACTCGTCTGAGTTTCCTTGTTTTCAGTTCTTTGGTGAAATTGTCCCATTGTTGTGTAGGTGGGGCTGCCTCCCATCCACTTTTATCTTTCCACTTCCTCCAGACATCATTATTATTTGGACACCAGTAATGCTGTACTAAACGATGAGTTGGTGTGTTTGTGTATAAGAAGATTTCCCCCAAATCTAAGCGAGTGAACAGTTTTTCTCTCTGTTGCCATGAATCCTCCCAGAAAAGGGCTGTACTTCCTTCTCTTATCTCCCAAAAGCTGTGCAGTCTGATTAAATGCCTATTTGTAGTAGCCAAATTCCAAATTAAAGAGCCTTTTGGGACTATGTCTATCTTCAATCTGCCAGAGACTGTGCGTGGCATAGCATATTTTGTTTGCCAGATGTTCTTCCATAGATCCGACCCTCCCATTAGCCATCGCCACCATAACTTAGCTCCAAGTACATTATTCAAAATGAAAGGATCTCTAAGGCTTAGCCCTCCCGCTGTCTTTAGTTGAAGTAGTTTATCCCACGATACCAGGGCCCATTTCCTTTTGTCTTGAGCTCCCTGCCAAAGAAATCTGTTAAACATGGATACCAATGCAGAGCAAATACCTTTCGGGCATGCTCTGCCTGAAAGTTGGTATATTGGTAACGCTTGAAGGATCGATTTCAGCATAATTAGGCGCCCAGGTGCATTCAGGGCTCTAAATGCCCAATTCTGGATTCTTTTCTCCACTCTTGTAAGAATGTCTTGCCAATCTGCTTGTCTAATAGGGCCTGAATCTAGATACATTCCCAAATATTTCATAGGAAGAGATCCCTTACGGAATCGTAAGGTTCTTGTTAAGAAGTTTTGGATTTCAACATTACAATTAAAGAAATAAACATTCGATTTGTCATTATTGATTTCAGTACCTGAGGCATCCTTGAAGATTTCCAGGATGCTGAGGATCACTTTGCATTCTTTCAACGTTGCCATGCAGAAGAGCAGGATATCATCTACGAATTGCTGATGGGTTAGAGGCAGCTGAGGTCCCCACAGTTTTAGCCCCTGAATCTTCCTTTCAGCTAAATGTGCTTTAATTATTCTTCCCAAACCTTCTGCTGCAATTATAAACAAGAATGGAGATAGGGGGTCTCCTTGCCTTAGGCCTCTGGTTATGTTGAAAGGAGCAGAGGGACTTCCGTTCAGCAGAATTGAAAAATGTGGCGTAGCTATAAAAGACTTGACCCATTGAAGCCATCTATCATCAAATCCAAAAGCACGCATCACTTTGATAAGATACTGCCAACTGATTCTATCATATGCCTTAGACAAATCCAGTTTTATTAACAATCCTTTCTGTTTGTCTTTTGTGAGAGAATGTATGGCTTCCTGAGCGACCACTATTCCGTCCATAATTTGCCTACCTTTCACAAAGCCTGTCTGTTCTGGAGAAATTATAGTAGGAAGCAGAGGTTTTAAGCGATTGACCATGACTGTGGAGAGAATTTTATAAATTACATTACACAGTGCTATCGGTCTAAAACCCACTGGAGTGTCTGCATCTTTGCTCTTAGGAATGAGCGTAATAAAAGTAGCATTCAAGGCTGGGTAAACATTCTTGTACCTTCGGGATTCTTCAACCACCTCGTGAATATCAGGCCCCATAAAAGGCCAGGCTGCTTTGAAGAATTCACTTGTAAAGCCGTCTGGTCCAGGAGCTTTGTTCTTGGGAAGATGCAGGACCACCTCTTCAACCTCCTGAAGAGTGACTTCTCGTAGCAAGGCCAAATTATGCTCTCTTGTAATCAGCTGGGGAATGTGCTGAGTTATTTTTTGTATATCAATAAGCCTGTTCGGGATAGGCTCCGTGAGGAGGTCTTTAAAGTGATTCGTTAGTTCCTGCTCCATTTCTTCATGCTTAAATAGACGTTCCCCATTTTTTGCTTTAAGTGAGAATATTCTATTGTGTTGGCGGTGTTGCAGCATAGCTTTATGAAAAAATTTAGTGTTACGGTCCCCTTCTTTTAGCCAGTTGATCCGGGATTTTTGTTTCCATAGAATCTCTTCTTGTTTCCTTCTCTCTTCCTGCTCACTGACGATCCGTCCTTCCTCTAGAGCCAAGTCCTCTGTTCTGCCATGCAGGATGATTGATTGTTGAATTTCTTTCATTTTCTCGTTAAGGCAGATTTGGTTTTGATGTATATTCCCAAATTCTTCACTGTTCCAGCGTTTTATTTCTGATTTTAATTGTTTCAATCTTAGCTGAAAGGAATGCATTTTGTTGTGTCCGCTGACTGTAATTGAATGCCACCAGTTTTTGACTTTTTCCATAAAGGCAGGATCTCTTAACCAAAACAACTCAAAACGGAAAGGGCGGTTCGAGCGTTTTGCTTTGACGTCTATCTCCAGTCTAATCGGCCAGTGATCAGAACCTATAGTTGGGAGAATAGTAGCTTCATAGTAGATATCCATTGTCACTAGATCTTCTGAAGCTACAAATCGGTCTAGTCTGGAAGCAACCTGATGTCGCTCTCCCCTGCGATTATTCCAGGTATACTGCCCATTAACTGTGGGTATGTCAACTAAACATAAATCATGAAGTAGTTCCCGGAAGAGAGCCATTTCTGGGTCTTCCTTCCTTATCCCTCCTTTCTTTTCCGAAAGATTCAATATCATATTGAAATCCCCCCCTAGTAACCAATACCTCTCATGATGCATTGTACTCAAAGTTCTAATACTTTGAAGAAAATCTGATCTCTCTCCTGGAATCGGAGGTCCATACACTGCTGAAATTAAAATTCTGGTCTCAGAGCCTATCTGCCGAAAGATAGCTGATAAAATTCGGGGGCATCCTATCCATCCTTCCGCACTGACCTCTGCTTCATTCCATAAGACAGCAATGCCTCCAGAGGTGCCCGTCGAGTCGATTGCCATGACTTCATACTGTAATTTCAGGGATTGCATTATTAACTGCAGTTTTTGTCCCGAAACTTTAGTTTCTTGTAATAACATAACCTGAGGTTTCTCTGCTTGCAATTTCTCTTTCAGATGTCTCTGTTTGCCCTTGCTGTTAAGACCTCTGATATTCCAGGAGAGTACTTTCATTATAAATTCTTGGGTAGTTGTTGGAATACCGTTGTTAACGGTATTATCTTGCCCGTGTTGATCAGCATTTCTCCAACTAACTGTATTGATTCTTGCAATGTTGGTCTTCCTCTCTTTTTTGCTGGCTTTGGAGGGGGAGGCGCCTTTTTCCCTGGTGGTTGTGCTTGGGATTCCTTCTTAGCCTGTTCTGAAAGGTAATGTTCAAAAGTTTCCTTATACAAATTTTTTTCCTCCACTGGTATGAAGCGATCATCAAGATTTCGCCATTCAAACAAAAGGCGCTTCAGCAGCTTCTCTTCTGCAGTTAGGTCCTCTTTAGATTGTTCGACCTCCATCGGGGTGAGTTCTTGCACCGGGGTTTCTTCAGATGCTTCCGCTTCCGATCCTGCTTTTCGCTTCGAAGATTGATTTTTCTGTATGGTCGTCTTTTGATCAGCCCGCTGTTCCTCCATTGTAATTTCTTGGACTACCGGATCTCCTTCTTCCTGTAAGACCGCATATTTGTTCTCCGTTGATACCGAGCCAGGGGGGTTTTGCTTGGATGATTGCCCTGGTCGAGGATTTGGTGGACGCGTTTGGCGTTTTTTATTGGAGATCATTACAAACCCTTCATCATCTCGGCCAGTTAATTGCTCAGGGTTATTAACATTGGAAGGTTGTTGCAGAGGGCCATTTAAAGGGCAAGATTTGTACAAATGGCCATATTCATGGCAACGTCTACAACGAAATGGGATATGTTCATAATCGAGAAGCTGTTGCCAGACTTTACCTGCGTATTCTAACTCGATCATTTCTGGTAAGGGTTCAGATATATTCATATAAACACAAATTCTTGCAAATGATGTATATCGGCCACGTGCTGTGGCCTCAACGATTTTTACAAAAGAACCTAAAGAATTTCCTATTCCTTCCAAAATTTCAGGGTCCCAAAAATCCATGGAAAGCCCAAAGAGCCGCACCCAGACAGGGGCAGCTAGAAATTGCTCCTGTTCAGGGTTATAACATTCCTCCCATTGTCTGAGGAAAATCCCTGCATTGCTATAAAAATAGGGCCCTCCTTCAAAAATGTGTTCTTTATCCTGTAAATTTGAAAAAATAACTGTAAAAAAACCTTTTGCCCCTAGTTTCAGATCAATGTGACGTTTGGGCTGCCATTTTGATTGAATCCATTTCATTAAATCCTTTTCAGAGGGCCAAATACCAATGAACTTACAGATTAGAGCATGGTTCTTCATATATCCACGATACTCGTCCAATTTCTTCTCCAGGATGACAAATCTTGGTTTTTTAACCGCTCTTGGTAAACAGTTTCCTTTCATCTTCGCTTGCCATGCTGCTCCCAGTACTGGGGCTATCTGTGGTTGTGTCGAATCTGCATGAGATGTGTCGCCACTCACTATGTTACGGTAGGAGGGGGGCGTCCCTCCTCCCGATGAGGCCGCCATGCTGAGGCCAGTCGGCAGTGACTGCCTGTATACGCTCTTACCGATTCAGTGGAAGCTTTTTCGGCTTCAAACCCTACTACTCTGCATTCGCCTCTTCAAACCCTACTACTCTGCATTCGCCTCTTTCTAGTAGTGGTTGAGTTGAGTTTTGTAAAAGGAGAATGAATAGTTTTCTATTTCTGAGTTAATATATGAAATGAGAAATAGGATTTAGGATGGAGATGGTGGCAGTGCCGTACAATGAAAATTGAGAAAAGAAATAAGATTCATATGGAGATGGTGCCAAACTATGCAAAGAAAATGAAAATTAGTGATAAATATAACATGAGTGTTCATATACCCAACGAGATGCGGGAAGAGCATACAACTCTTAGAGATTCATGTACAGGACGGAGATGTTGTGAAGCTATGCAATGAGAATTGCAAATAAAAATGATGAGTACAAGTCTGTTCATATACAGCATGGAGATGCGGGTTGAGGAAAACCTGCGAAAAAATTGCAAGGTCCAACACCAATAAAATCGAAATACTGGAGATGCGGGGTATCGATCCCCGTACCTCTCGCATGCTAAGCGAGCGCTCTACCATCTGAGCTACATCCCCGTATGAAAATGTTTTCACACCGACGATCCCCAGTGTCCAAGAGGAGAGATGATGTAAAACCTACCAAAGAGAAAACCGATGGATGTAAAGGGTCGGCGGGCAGAAATTGTGGACGTAAGTGACTGTGTTAGTCTTGTATAAAACAACATGAACGCCGTTGTCGGGGATCGAACCCGGGTCACCCGCGTGACAGGCGAGAATACTATATATATTCCACACCACAATTAGGAATATAGATATAGTGGTATACATATTCGACTCCACGATTAGAAATCTATCCTCATAAAACCGAACCAGTCGTTGTAGTATAGTGGTAAGTATTCCCGCCTGTCACGCGGGTGACCCGGGTTCGATCCCCGGCAACGGCGTTCTTCTTTTTTATTACAGATCAACCCTGTTTCACAACGAAATTAATCTTCATATATCTATTCCAAATGCCACGGGTTCGAATCTCATTCTTGACGGATACCATTTTGTTTAGAACATATCACTCATACACACAAAAAAAAAAAACCTTTTTACGGCGGCGGAAACCCGTGTCAATTGAATTGCAATATATATCTACACACACAAAAAAAAATTACGGCGGCGGAAACCCATGTCAATTGAATTGCAATATATATACACACACTTACACAAAAAAAACTTTTTACGGCGGCGGAAACCCGTGTCAATTGAATTGCTGTATATATACACACTTGCCCTTACCGCTTTCTTACCTAACGGCCGCCACCACCACCCTCAGGACAGTTATTTATTCCAAATGCCACGGGTTCGAATCGCATTCTTTACCGATACTGTTTCTTTAGAACATATCACTTCAGAAAATTTTCTTTTTTTCTTTAGTACATATCACTCCAGAAGCTTTTCTTTTGTAAAAATTGACGTGTGAAAATCATATTAGATATTAAATTGATGTGTGAAAATCTTCCTTTTGCAAAATAATTATATTTTTTCTTTAGAACATATAACTCCAGAAACTTTTCTTTTTGTAAAAATTGATGTGTGAAAATCATATTAGATATTAAATTGATGTGTGAAAATTTAACTTACGTAAAATTTTTTTTTTTTAAGATATCATTCCATAAATTTTTTTTTTTAATTTTTTTTTTGAAAATTGATGTGTGAAAATTTTCTTTATTCAAAATAACTAATTATTATATATATATATATATATATAAAATAAAATCGTATATGGCATATTCAAATTGCAATTACAAATTTATTAGAACTAGATTTTCCGCTTAGATACAACTCAACTAGAGCCACAGACATCCAGATCAAAAACCGGACAGAGTTTACTAAACATCGAAACACCAAGTCACACCAAACCCAGGGACAGTTACTAGCATAAAACACTACCATCAATAGGATTATTACAGTATCAAAACATAAGACCACTTGCAGAGAAAAATAAAAACCCTAGCGCGGCATCATATTCCTATCGCCTCCAGCTACTACCGTCGGAACCACCACCACCACCATAGCGAGATCCGCCACCGCCATAGTGAAAATTTTCTTTATACAAAATATATAATCACTAGCAATTGCTCCTAAAGGTGCAAAGATACACCGAAGGTAGTTCATCTCTTCAAGATTTGGAAAGATTTGTCTTTCATTGTTGTGTTTGAAGTAGCAATTTTGTCTTGTGGTTATGCATACAACATCAATGAATTATCACCAAAATTTCCATAATGTTAAATTTCGTATTTAGAAGGTTCAAATAATTTATTAATGCTATATTGTAGTTGTAATAGGCTATGAAAGTTATATTGTAGTTGTAATAGGCTATCAAAGTTATGCAGACATAAAACGAAGAGCTTGGTATGGATGTTTATGGTGGAAAACAACTATTTGAAAAATTGTTAACATTCTACCAGAAACTCAACTCAACTTTTTAGGCTCTCTTGGTATTTCAATGTCAATTTCTAATTTTCTAGTGTCTCATATTGTATTTCTCTAGTGACAATAGCATGCTTGAGTTGCTACATAATGGAATTATTCTGCATTTGTGTTAGAAGACTCTTTAAATAAATAAACTTATATTTATTATTAATGCATTAAAAAAATAAAATTGGACTTCCAATTTTATTTATTTTTTTGTCAGTACACAAGACTCAATTTTAACAGCGATATGATATTCAAGTCCTTGGATGCATTATTCCTTGGTAAACCAGATATTCAAATATCATTGCTGTTGTTGTTGTTGTGTGTACACAACGCTTTAAATAAATAAAATTGGACAAAAATTTATATTAGAAGAGAAATTAAGCTTACTATTTAAAAAAAAAACCCATTTGCTTAGCAAATGTATTGTTGATCTTCGTACTTTGGAAAGCTCTGAATCATATGCCAAGATGTCTTGCTACAGACCACTAGAAATCAATATTTGACCACTAATGACATGATTAATCCAAATTTTCAAACCCTTTATTTCATGGGTTGAAGACTACCGTTGATCATTACTTATCATATCAATTAAACTTTTTCCAATATTCTCAAGAACCTGTTCTTCAACAACCTATACACCATCATGTGTATTAGCACCCAGATAATCTATCAAAGTGAATATTAGAGATGATCATAAACAAAATTATCAACTAGCCTAATATTTCGATTCTCCTGAGTGAACATTTCACTACATAATACCAATAAATAAATAAACAGCAAAGCACCCACATTCCAAAGTTCTATTTACAAATACTTGACAGAACCATCTTTCAGAGAAAATTAAAGAAACATAAAACTAGTGAAAAGAACATTCTATCAGAACACAAGAGAAAATATAAAGCGAAAGCCCTCGAAATCTCGCATCCCATTCCTAAGGGCCATCAAATCAATCTTGCAGGCTTTATAAAACATAAAACTATTATCATAAAAACAAATTGCGACTTGGGGGTCTTCCAGCGCAATCATTCAGGTTTTGCGCCCTACTTCAACTACTTCTTTATACTTCTGGGGAACTGAACATTGTAGACTTTTACTATGACTTTATACTTCAAAATTTCAAATTCAAGATTTTCTTTCTTGATTCTCTAAGTTTTTTAGTTTTTTAAATTATTAAATAAAACAATCAAATAAAAAAATTTCTATACTCAAAATTAATTTCCATTTCGTGCGTTGCAATTTCCATTTCACGTACTAGTTTCCATTTAGTTTAAAACTGGCTTGCAATTAGTTTCCATTTCTATTAACAATCAAATTAAAAAATTTCTATACTCAAAATTAATTTCTATTTCGTGTGCTACAAGATCCAACGGTGGACAATATGACAGTTGTTTACTTGAATCAATGGTAGAAAATAAAAAGGTCAACTATGGTGAGGGTGGAATGATTCAAAAGTAAACACCTTTGGTGTAATTATATGAAAATATAATATATTTTTATTTTAAAATTTAAATTTATAACTTTCTGTTAATTTTTAAATATATTTTTAGGACTTGGGGATTTAATTGTGTTCCATTTGGGATTGGATTGAATTCAGCGGGTCAGCTTAAGAGTTGGAAAAGAGTTCATATGGATTAATTGGGAAGACAATTGTTACTTCCATGGGAAGATTTAGATCGTATCATTGATGTTGACAATAGGCCAGCGCATTAGCATTTTGGAGACTCTATCTACATGTTGTCTGTTAGCTCATCATGAAGAGGCTAACGATGTATCAAAAGGCATAGACGAGGTCAATAAGGGAATTTAATTAACGCCAAATAGTATGGAGAATTAAAAGGTTGAATGATTGTATGGAAAATTAAATGGTTAAATGACTTCTATTTGTGAATTTTGTGTAGTTATGTAATATATATTTTAGTGTGTAAAATTTTATAATAGAGAATTATGAATGCATAGATTAATATAATTTAAATTAGCGGTTCTTGATATTTTTGGGTATCAAGAAAACATATGTATCGAGAAAATTTTTTTATGAGGTTTTTTGTGTTTAGGGCTTCAAGAGAATCAATTACATGTTATTTTTATGAGATCCATGTGTGTGAGATAGGGCAAGTTGTATGGTCAAATTCTGAACACATTCAGTAACCAAACAACTCTTCTAGATAATTGTCAGAGAGAGCTATGTTATCTGAAAGATGGGAGCTTGTCGATATTATGGTTCATTACCCCCACTTTACCATGGAGATTTTTAACTTGTAAATAGGCGAGCAATTACAATACTATTTCTGACTAATACCACATGCCTAGAAAATGAGAACTCATGTTCATATGATATTTGTTGAAAGATAATGGAGAACCCTTAATTAGTGAGAGTTGGTTCACGAAACCTTAGGATAGGAATTAGTTTCTATTTCTTCGGGTATGGTTCTAACTTCCCTATATCCATTTATGCTATAAATTGATTGAGTTGTATTGAGAATGTAGAGCGTTTTGCAGAGCTAGACTCTCCTGGATCAGACACTCTTTTGTAGAGCTGACCAGTTAGTTTTTTATCTATTAATTCAACATCACATTTTATCATGGTATCAGAGCTTCAGGGTCGAATCATAGCCGGAGTGTTGTGATCCCTGTGAGTATCCAGGTGGCAGAGGAGAAGCCCCTGATGACTGAGTGAATTTTTTTTCTTCAATATTGAGCGGATCAACGCGGGTTTTTTAGGAACAATCGCCGATGTCGTGGTTCCCGCAGTAACAGTCGCGCCGATAGTCGCGGATTTGAGAAGAACAGAGGCGCCGAGTAGTGTCATACTTACTGTGTTTTATTTATGACACAATCGTCACAGAAATTGGGTCGGTAAGTGCGTCGAGGAGATATGAAACAGATCTGAGCCAGTGGGCACCACTGATGAAGGAAGAAATCCGGTGGAAGGTCGCCAATGAAGAGATCCAGTGAAAGTTTGTCGATGAAGGAAGAGATCTGAAGAAGATCTTACTGGTGCAGAGGAGTCGAGAGCCTGTCGCACTACATGCAAAAATACCTGTTGGATTAATCACAGATCAGGTAGATCTATATCGTAATATTGCTTCCTACAAGGATCTGGGGTGGATCCATCATTTGTTTTTTTTTTCCAGTCAATTACTTGAAGTTTTTTTCTTTTTGAATCGTCAAGATGAATAAAAAAATAATTGAAGCATACCTGAACAAGAGAAACAAGATTGATGGTTCCAATTACTCTAATTGGAAGTTTAAGATGCAGACAGTGCTAGAAGCACATATTTCCTGGACGATTGCAAATGGGGATGAGCCAAAGCCAACAACGGGAGCCCCAACGACTCAATATTGGGAGAAGGGAGAGGGTAGAGCAAAGACGTTGCTGAAGATGTCAGTGAAAGACTGCATCATACCGCATATGAGAGAATGCAAATCAACAAGCGAGATTTGGAAAGTATTGAAGGATTGGTATGAGATCAGGAATACAATTTGTCTTCTGTTTTTGAAGAGAAAGATTCTATCCATAAAGATGGAGGAGAGTGAAACAATTGCTTCTTTCATATCGTGGATTAAAGATCTAAAGAACAAATTGGTAGATATCAATGAGATTGTTGCAGATGCAGATTTGGTCACGATTACCATGAATGGTATGACTGATGATTACCAAATGTTCATCACTGGAATAAGTGCAAGAGAGAAAATCCAAAAATTTGAAGAACTGACAGGAATATTAATGAAAGAAGAAATAAGATTGACTCTAAAACCCTAGAGTGCAGATATTGCGTTAATGGAAAAGAAGGAATTCTTCAAAGAAAAAGGAAATCCATCACAGCAAAACGGAGGAAATCCAAAGAAGAGACCAAATCAAGCTCAAGGTGTGTATCCAAATAAAAACGACTCTGTAGTAAAATGTTTTTATTGTGGAAAAATCGGTCATATGGTTGAGGAGTGCCAGAAAAACAAATTTCATGAAGAACAATAGAGACATAAAAGACATGCAGGTCATTTCGCAGATGATGACCATGTTCAAGACTTCAGATTTTTCATGGCAGAGTTTGATGAAAACGTCGAAGCAAACATCTGGTATGTGGATTCGGGAGCATCCACACATATGACAAGGAATATACAATGGTTCGAATATTTTAAAGAAACCAACAACGAAGCACAAATATACCTTGGTGATGATAGAATTTATTAGATCAAAGGGTACAAGAACATTCCTGTTATTTTTCCTGATGGTAATATCAGAGATATCCATAATGTAATGTATGTACCCAGAGTTACAAATAATCTGATTTCTGTATCCATGATTACAGATCAGAATCTCAAGGTAGAATTTTTTAAATCTAATTGTTATATTAAATATTTTTTGGATGGCATGAAGACTATTGCTTCAGGAATTCGAACATGAGGTATGTACAAATTGAATGTGAGGACAACACCAGATTGAGCGTTGACAACATCAAGTTTGACTACAGAAGAGCTATGGCACCAAAGACTTGGTCACATCAACTTCAAAGATTTGTTGTTTCTTCAGAAAAAGGAAATGGTAAGAGGTCTTCCTACATTAAAAAAAGTGCATAATGCCTATGATGCTTGTGTGTTAGGAAAGATGCATAGAGAAGAATTCCATGTTTGAGTAGAAAAGAAAAAGAGAGATATACTTGAATTAGTGAACACTGACCTATGTGGACCCATGAAAACAAAATCATTAGGATGTTAGGTCCCTATATTACTAGTATAGTCCCTTATTGTTGTTAGTGTAACCCCCTTATTGTTATTATTGTACCCTTGTAACCCCCATATTGTTATTATTGTGCCCTTAAATTATTATTTTTAGGTCGGCTAGGATTACATTGTGGCCCCACTAGGATTACATTCTGGCCCCATGGACTCCTATATATAGAAAGGAGGTTTTGTAATTTGAATCATCCAAGAATTGTTCATTCATGTAATGTATTGGAGGTTGCCCCCTCGAAGTGGCTTATTTCTAAGGCGTTGATATCTCTTTTCTTCTCTTTTTGGAGCTGGTTTCACAACATAGGAGGTGCATTGTATCTTCTTAATCATTATGAGTAAGAAAAGTCACACATTTGAATACTTTAAGAAATTCAGATATATGATAGAAAAGCAAACATGGAAGCACATAAAAATACTCCGCTCCGATCAAGGGGGAGAATATAGGAAGGATGAACTTACCAAGTATTGTAAAGACCATGGAATATTACAAAAATTCACAGTACCCCATACTCCTCAGTAGAACGGAGTAGCGGAAAGAAAGAACAAAACGTTAGTGGAGTGTGTCAGGAGCATGTTGAAAGATAAGGATCTTTCGAATGGTTTTTGGGCTGAAACATTGAATACTGCAATTTATTTGAAAAATAGGAGTCCTATAAGAAATCTCGAGTTTAAAACTCCTTTTGAAGCATTGTATGGATTCAAGCATGCAGTAAAACATTTGAGAGTATTTGGGTCTAAAGAATTTTCCCACATTACAAAGGAAGACAGAAGAAAACTAGATTCAAAAGCCATTAGATGTACCTTTGTAGGGTATTGTTCACAATTTAAAGCTTATAGATTGTTTAATCCCTCTACTCGCAAGATTTTTGTTAGTAGAGATGTCATGTTCCATGAGCAGGTTTATGATGAATCTGATAAAAGAAATGAGGAATGGGATATTCTGGTTTTGGTTGAAGGAAGTGAAGAAACAGGTAACAACCATGACAAGCAACAAAAGGCAAAAGCAGAAAGTTCAGATGCAACAATCGAGCTGAGTCCTTCAAAGGAAATTCAGAACATGTTGGAAGCCACACCAACGCTCAAAAGATCAGGTAGGCAGATTCATTTGCCTGCTAGATATAGGGAAAATGTCTTTATAACTAGTATGATGAATATTGTTGAACCTTCTAGTTATAGAGAAGCAAATCAATGTAGTGAATGGAAAGAAGCTATGGAACATGAATATGAATCTATTCTAAAAAACAACACTTGGGAGCTGGTTGAACTACCTGAAGGGAAAAAAACCATAGGTTGTAAATGATTGTATAAACCCAAGATTAATGCAGGTGGAACCATAGATAAATTAAAAGCTAGATTGGTAGCAAAGGGGTATTCACAAAAAGAAGGTATTGACTATGAGGAAACCTTCGCCCCCATAGCTAACTAAACACTATCAAAATAATGATTGCTTTAGCTAGTCGAAAAAAATGCATGATTCACTAAATAGATGTAAAATATGCATTTTTAAATGGAGAGTTGAAAGAGGAGGTTTAATTAGAACAACCTAAGGGGTTTGTCTAGTAAGGGAAAGAACATTTAGTCTGCAGATTAAAGAAAGTTGTATATGGAATGAAACAAACACAAAGGTCATGGTATGAAAAGATAGATTCATTCTTTCTGCAACACAGTTACAACAGAAGTAAAAAAGACCCTAATCTGTATACTGTGAAAAATGAAAAGGGGCATATAGTGTTAATTTCTTTGTATGTAGATGATCTAATTATTATAGGGATGCTATTGATATGATCAAAGAAATCAAGCAACAAATGTCACAAATGTTCAAAATGAAAGACCTTGGTGAACTAAGATACTGTTTGGGTCTTGAGATCTAGAGAGATTCGGGACAAAATTTTCTGTCTCAGGGTAAGTATGTCAAAGGTCTACTGGAAATATTCAAGATGGATCAGTGCAAGGTTGCAGCAGTACCATTACAACAGAACATTAAACTTCAGTGTAAGGATGGCTCTAAAGAGTCAGATGCGACACTTTATCAACAACTGGTTGGGAGTCTAATCTACTTAACCACTACTGGACTAGATTTGGCTTATGTAGTTAGTGTGCTAAGTCAATACAAGTCCAAGCCACTTGAGAGTCATTGGAATGCAGCGAAAGGTGTTTTAAGGTATCTACAAGGAGCTTTAGATTATGGTATTATTTATACTGATTCTTCTGAAGTTAGATTGGCAGGGTTTATAGATTCCGACTGGGCTGGAAATGTAGACGACCGAAGATCCATAACAAGCTATGCATTCAACATTGGATCCGGGGTGATTACATGGAGAAGTAAGAAACGTAATATAGTTTCCTTGTCTTCAGCGGAAGCAGAGTATCAAGCTATGTGCACAGCAACATGTGAGGCAGTTTGGTTGCAGAGAATTCTCCAGGATGTTGGGGAAGAATAGAAAGATGCAACAATTATCAGATGCGATAAATAGAGCTCAATCAAACTTGTTAATAATCTGGTGTTTCACAAGAACACTAAACACATTGATACACAATTCTACTTTATCAGGGAGAAAGTTCAATCAAAAGAAATCCATATTTTATATTGTAAAACATGTGATAATGTTGTTGGCATTTTCATTAAGCCTCTTGGAAAAATTAAGTTTGAAATGTTTAGGGAGATGTTAGGCATATTTGTGAACCCCTTCTCCATTAAGGGGGAGTGTTGAAAGATAATGGAGAATCCTTAATTAGTGAGAGTTGATTCACGAAACCTTAGGATATGAATTAGTTTATATTTCTTATGGTATGGTTCTTACTTCTCTATATCCATGTATGCTATATATTTATTGAGTTGTATTGAGAATGTAGAGCGTTCAGACTCTCTTGGGTCAGACTCTCTTTCGTAAAACTAACAAGTGATTTTTTTATTTATTAATTCAACATCACATTTTATCAATATTTTTAAATTAATCAATTTAATCAAAATGACATATTTTAAT
Source organism: Pinus albicaulis (assembly GCA_034641835.2). Taxonomy (NCBI): domain Eukaryota; kingdom Viridiplantae; phylum Streptophyta; class Pinopsida; order Pinales; family Pinaceae; genus Pinus; species Pinus albicaulis. Next base: position 1,332,282,370 of record CM076577.1, on the reverse strand, counting down.
TAATTAATTAATTAAATTAAAATGATAGAAAAAACATTCACCTCTCACTACTACTAGAAATATCTAGAATATTTTATGGAAGTAAAATCCCTACCATCTAATTCATAATTCTTGATAATTAAATTAAAATTTAAAAATTCTATTCCAAAATAAACACACCCTAAACAAATATGGTAACATTTGAGGATATAAATATGGATATAAGTAATTACATAGTGTCTTTTAAATTTAGGTGAAAAGTATCTCATTGTTTCTACACATTATGCATTTTCTTTGTTTAAAATTTACTTTTGAATGCTTCGTCCCTCAAAAACCCAAAAAACACTCAAATAGCACATATTACAAAATTCAAACTTACCATTCCAGTAAATCTCCACTAAATTTCAAACAAAATGAAACAAAACATATTAAAAAATATATAAAAAAAAACAACTAATATCAACATTTTATTTTCATCGCTTTATAACCTATGTTAATTCAAAGGATCAACATTACTTTATTTCATTGCTTTATAACCTGGGTTAATTCAAAGGATAAAACTATATATATATATATATATATATATATATATATATGACACCGAAATTTCACTTTTGTATAACTAAGTATGTGATTATATTTATTCGAATTCGAAGCTTGTTTGCATAGCAAAATTGGGCAAATAGAAATTGGGTGTGTAAGAAGAGCACAAAGAAAAGGGAGTTGTCTACAGAGGCAGAGGAATTGTCTAGATGGCCAAAATTGACCGGAATCTGGGCAAAAAAAAATTAAAAAATCTTTGAATCATGTTTTTGATGGTGGAAATAGATTCGGCACCATCACAAACTTCTAGGGTATCCAAAATATTGAAGTTTGGTAGCATTAACCTGGATTTACAAAAATCCCTACCAAATTTTCTTAAAATTTTATAGAAATTTCCATGATTTTGAGAGAAAAAAATAGTCTGGTTAAACTACCACAAAGAGAAATAGTGATTGGCACCAGTTTCAATGAAAATGATGTGGCAATAATAATTCTCTTCAAACTGCCACATGCGCACAAGATAATATATAGCTACCCGGGTCAAAACAACATTCTTTGTGGGAATTTGCCATTGGCGTCCTTTTCGTCATTGCCAGTGATTCCTCTTGTTCTGGAGCTGAAGCTTGTACTAACCTCCTCCTCTCGGAGCTTTGGACTTTGGAAGTCCAAGGATAAATACTCCGCATCATCATCATTCGACTCCCAGTTCACATAGCTCTCCCGCCACTAATTTCCACACTGAACACTGTACAGGTTATACCTGACGATGATTCAGAGATGAATTCTATTCTTTTGTTTAGGAAAGAAAGCTCTTCATCGTCGCCATCGACATAGTAGATCGAGAAATGGTCCAAATTTTTGGCACCCTCCCCCCTTTTTTGGAAAAACGTGGATCTTCGGCCCCCTGCACAACTGGTGCCTTCTCCAGTTGTCTCACGTACTCCAGTGGAACAGTTTGGATTCCACTCTCTGCCAATTTCTGCGCTCTGGTAATTGCCAACTCCCCATAGCGGCCATTGCCCCTCGGTGCTGACCCGTAACCACCAGCCATCACAGAATCGATGCACAGGAGCTCCATTTCTCCCTTCCCAATTACAGAGGGTTGTTGATATTTGGAGTGAAGGGCAGGAGGAAGATGATGCATAGAAGCCTAGGTTCTCCAATGGATACTTTCATAGCTTGTTTTCCAATATGTCTATTACATACATAGTCTTGGGTTCTCGTTGTGGTTTCTCTCTGGTTAACATGTATAGAACATGGATAATAGATTTTCTTTCAAGTTTTTTTTTCCAGACTGAATAACATAGAGTTCAAGGGGAGGGAGGAGCTATAGGAATTTTTGAAGTTTTTCACTTGGAATAACCGTTTTAGTATACATAGGCCACGTGAGAGCGTCAAGGTTTTCTTCTGTAAAAGGTGGTGGAATGTCTGTAGGTGTTTCACTTGTTGTTGATCACCATAATCACGACATGAAGGTGTATAGGATCCTGTTATTCATCTGTTTTCATATCTTGTGGTGACAGACGTTACTATATTTTGCTTAGTTTTTGCTGGGTCTTGCAATCATCATTCTGGAAGATTGGTTGTTGTTTTCGGCTTTTCCGGTATTGATCGTTGGTGGACGACGGCGGGAAACATCGCCGGTTTCTTAGTTTTAAATTTATTTTCCGACGCTCTGACATTGACGGCGATCCAGGGATTTTTGGCGGCCGATTGTACCTCCTATAATGGAGTGGTGGGTTTATTCGTTCCTAATTTTGGTTTTTTAGGAAGAAGACTGTTATCTTATTGTTCCTCTTCTGGAGTCCATATCTGTGCTTCCAAGTTTTTTAAGCCAAGATTTTGTTGGGTGTATAGGGGCAGCTCCTGTCCTCAGATAGGACAGAAGTGTAGTGATGGGTTTGTGGTGGTCAACATCACTTTAATTGGACCGGCCCTTTGTGACAAGGTGGGAGTTACTTCTGACTGATCCAGGATCTTATCCTTTATACCTTCACTGGTTTGAGACAAGATGGGCCTTTAATATTGGATCACGAGATCATTGGTCATAGTCCGCTGGCGTCCAGATGGACATTATATCTTCCCATTAGTCATCCGACATGGTGCTTTGAGATTGGGGTGGAGGTCTTAGGAGGGGTGTATCCCTTTTTCTCTCTCGGAGGTAATCGACCGTAAGGGGACTTGACACATGGGGATATGGTTTAATGGAGGTTTTTGGATTAAATGTTGAGGAGTTGGTTAGCTCATAGTACTACTTGGACAGTTGGATGATTTATTAGGCATGTTTTTCACTGTGGTTCTTTTGAATTCTGCATTTGTGCTACGGCCCGGATTGATTATCGGGCTGCCCTCCTATGCCAGTTGGTGTCTTTTAGTGCTCTTCTTTCTGGATATTTATCCTTCGTGGAATTGACAACGTGATCTGGTTGCTGAGGTGGTGGTGTTTTTGTTGGGTGGACGTCATCCCTATATGTCAATCCTAAATGGACCTTTCCACCTTTATACATGATCATGACGAGGTTTTCCATGACGCGGCTTTCATGCATGCTGTCTAGGTGGCCGAGGATGGCTATGAGGCACGTGGAACGTCGATTCTTGACCTTGGTGGAGACTCAAGTTCTGTTGATACTCTGTTAATTCCGGAGGAAGGTTCGGGGGCGAAATCCTCACATACAACACCAGAGTTTTCTCGTCCACAGAAGAAAGGGGTGGCAAAACCGTTTAAGCCATCGGGAGAATGTCGTCTCCTTAGTTTTGGGATGGACATTCTGTGGGATAGGGTGGTGTTATTATCCAAATGGGCGGTGGTGGGGAGATGGCAGTTTGAGAAATATTTCCAAACTGATATGATGGAGTGGCTTGGGAAGCGATGGGAGGATTTACTGGGTTACTATCCTGAAGTGATTAGGTTAGAGGTAGGGTGGTTTAGTTTCTTACTGCAAAAGGATGAAGATGTTGCAGTGGTCCTCAGCAGAACGTGGGTACTCAGTAGGTGTTTCTTGACTCTCCACAGGTGGGATGCCAGTTTCCACCCGAAAACAAATGCCCCTGTGAATCATCTTGTTTGGGTAAGACTTCATGGTTTGCCGCTTCTATTTTGGAATTTTAAGGCCCTTAAGGCCATCGGAGATTGCATAGGGTCGTGCCGTTTTGCTGACCCAAAATGTCATGAGGCGTATGACAAACGTATGGCTTGGGTCTTGGTGGAAATTCCGTTCGTTGGTGGTTTGCTGTCGGATATCAAATTACAGTGGGATGGATCGATTCATTGCCAGAATTTAGACTATTGGAACCTTCCTTATAGATGCTACCTATGCCATGATACAGGTCATCTCATGCGGAAATGTTCATCCTGGAAGTCTGTGGGTCGACGGCCAGTGGTGAAAAGAAATCTAAGGATGAAGAAGCAGGTGGTGGACACTAAAGTTTCGGGCGCTGTTCATATTCCAGGTAAGATACATATTCCTATTCCTTCTGATTCTGACAAGGATGGTTTTCAATTGAAAAAAAAAATTATTTTCTGATGTTCAAACTCTGAAAGCACCTGTCGGGGAGTCCATCGGTTCGGGGTTTGGAATTTCTAGTGCTCTATGCCATATCCCTGATGACCCTTGGTGCAAGGAGAAAGTAGTCACCATTTCGAGTCCTTTGTATCACCTGGGTCTTGGCACACAACCTGTATCATCTGTGCTTAGTTTGTCTTCTGGCGGGGACCCTAATCATTTGTGTCAGTGTCCGTCCATGACGTTATCGGTCCCGGAAGGGGGTGGTCGGGTTTCTCCCCATGTATCCTCTGAGACGGGCCCAACAGTTCTGGGAATATTAGAATGGGATTTGCTTGTAGTGGAACGACCTAAAATACTTATTCCTAGGATGGCGGGGAATAATGGCCAAAGTCCTCCATTTTTGTTTGCCCTGGGGCTCTCTGATGAGCGATGTCATTTTAAAGAGGGGGTCCCTGTGACCTCGACAGTAGATGTTTTAACCCCCAAAAATTCTGTCGGCAGTGACATAGAATTTTTGTTGGCTAATCTGAAGGCAGGTTTAGTTATGCTCTTAGTTGTTTCGGGTTTATCACCACCTCGTATCATTGTCAGTCCAACTTCTCGTCAAAATGTCACCATCCGAAGGGGAAAAGGGAAGCAGAAAAGGAAGACTAACTGTTGACTGAGTCGGGCCTTTGTGATGACACATCTATTGAAAATTATCGAGAAGTTCCTATGGCGCAGGCTATTGGGTGGGTCCTTAGAGCGCTTTCACTCGTTGATGGTCCCCCTTAATGAAGATGGTCTCTTTGAATATCCGGGGTTTGGGCTGTCACGCAAATTTTTGTCTTTAAAAATTTTCTTCACTTTAATAAGCCTTCTATTATTCTTCTTCAAGAAACAATGATTGATGCTGATCGATCAAATGCCTTTCTTCGGCCCCTGTTTCCAGATTGGTTATTAGTGTCGACCAATGCAAATGGGCTTTCTAGGGGTTTTGCGGTTCTTTGGGACCCTCAATGGTTCACTCTCTCAGCTTTCGGATTCCCGGGTGGTATTGTGCTCACTGGATTCTGTCAGGGTTTTAGTTCAAGGATTCATATCCTTAACTTATATGCCCCTTACTCTGACAAGCTGAATTTCTGGACGCATTTGGATGCCTGTGGTTTTTTTATGATGAGAAACATCATTTTGGCCGGTGATTTTAATTGTTCTTTTAATCAAAATGAAATCTCGGGCGATAAGGGCAGGATGGATCCACAGGATCTGGACATTAGGGAGATCTTGCATAATTATGACCTCATTGACATCCCTCTGGGTTCTAAAAGCTCTACTTGGATAAATGGGTGGAAAGGTAAGGAGTTCGTTGGAAAATGTATTGATTAGTTTATGGTAAGTATGGGCTTAGGATCCGCTATAAAGCACCTAGAAGCCGATGTTTATGACCTCACAATATTTGATCAAAAGCCGATTATTATGGACTGGGAATTTGAGGAGAAACAACAAGGGTACCCATTCAAGTTTAACAGGCTGTGGATCGAGGACGATGACTTCAATGATATGATTAAGAGCTTTTTGTTACAGCATAAGAGAAGATCGGGTTCCTCTGCAATGGTTCACCTAACCAATATTCTGAAGGGTCTAAAGAAGGAGGTTCGGGGGTGGGAGCGGAGGAAAAAAAGGGAACACAGGTTGAGGATTCATCATATCATCATGGAAAGGTCGAGAATATACACGGAGGTTGCAAATGGTATTCAAAGTATAAATTTCTGTGAGGATCTGAAAAATTTGGAAGCCGAATATCGAGTTTATCTGTTAAAAGAGGAGGCTGAATGGTGGTTAAAGAGCAGGGCCGTCTGGCTTAAAGCTGGTGACAAAAACACTAAATTTTTTCACAAGTATGCTTTGGGCAGGAGGAGGGAAAACTCAATTTGGGAAATTGAGGCTGGTGGAAAAACTTTGTGCAAAATTTTTGAGATTAAGGCAGTGGCAGTCGACTATTTTGGCACTCTTTATTCTCAAAGGGATATGGAGGTTACTCTGGAACATCTGGACTTGATTGCAGAATACCCGGTGATGTTCAATGTCGATGATAACAGGATTTTATTTGATAAGGTTTCACCTGAGGAGGTGAAAGGAGTTTTGAACTCATTTGTCGTTGATAAGAGTCTGGGGCCGGATGGCTGGACCTCGGACTTTTTTCTTCACTTTATTGATGAATTTTTATAGGACTTAACGGAGATGGTTGAGGAGGCCCGTGTCTCTGGGAGGGTCAATGAAGCTGTTAACTCCACGTTCATTGCCCTCATTCCCAAAAAGTCTGGTAAGCTATCCTTTGATGATTATCGGCCGATTTCTCTTTGTAACACTCTCTATAAAATTATTTCTAAAGTTATTGCTCAGAGAATGAAGGGCACTTTATCCAAATATATTTCGCCTGAGAAATCACGGTTTCTAAAGAATAGAAATATTCACAATGCTATTGGGATGACACAAGAAATTATCCATACCATCGGGTCAAAAAAGAAAAATGCGGCTGTGATGAAGATCGATCTGAATAAAGCGTATGACAGGGTTGATTGGATATTTTTAAGACTTGTGCTCCACAGGATTGGGCTGGACACTGAAGCTGTTGCATGGATCATGGGTTGCGTCAGCAAAACTTCTATGGCAATCATCATTAACGGTTCAGCTACAGAGTTTTTTTAGCCGGGAAGAGGATTAAGGCAAGGGTGCGCATTATCCCCGTTGCTCTTTATCCTTGTCATGGATGCTCTGAGTCTTGGGATTAGGAAAGCAGCGGCACAGAATAGGATCTAGGGGATTGAGATCAGTCCTCAGCTAAAACCTACCCATATTTTATTTGTTGACGACATCCTAATATTTGGTATGCTTGTTTATAATCGCTGGGTGGTACTAAAAGATATTTTTTCTCTTTTTTGTGATGCCACGGGTATGGTGATTAGTAATGCTAAATCATGTATATATTTTGCTGGTGGGAATGTCATGATTCATGATGATTTTTCTATGTTGTTTGGTTTCTCTTATGCTTCTCTGTCAGATGGTATCACCTATCTTGGGTTCCAGATGAAAGCTCTGAGTTATACCTCAGAGGACTTGAGGTGGTTACTTCAAAAATATCATAAGAAACTAAACTGTTGGTCCGCAAAATGGTTATCTAAGGGTGGTAGACTGATATTGACTCAGGTTGTCCTCCAACAGATTACTGTTTACTGGGGCCACCTGTACATCATTCCAAACAAGATTGTTGCCGATATACGCAGAATTATGGAAAACTTTATTTGGGGAGGGTGGGATAGGAAAAAAGCTATACATCTAACTAGATGGGAGCTGCTTTCATGCCCAAAAGAAAAGGGGGGCTAGGGTCTTTTGGACTTGGGGGATTTTTGGACAATCGCTATTGATAAAAACTATCTGGAGAGGCCTTCATCCCGACGGTTTTTGGCAAGATATTATAAACCACAAGTATCTGGAGGGGGCTTCACTGGAAGACATATATGTATTGGGCTGGAAAGATGGGAGTGCTAGATCGGCTATATGGAAGGGATTTGAAAAACTATGGCTTGTGTTAAAACAAAATCTGATATGGCAGTTCGGAAGTGGTTCAAAGATCTTGGTGGGGAGCAGAAACATTATGGGATTCGAATGTCATATCTCGATTCCGAACGACATCATTAATTCTATAAATAAAAAAGGGGTCTTTTTTTTACAACAGACCATTCATGCTTGGGAGGGTGACATTCCGATCTGGAAAAACAGTGCTGAGATGGGTTTGGATTGTAGATGGGGGGTCACTTGGGACACATATATTAACCTTTTAAGAAGTCAAGGAATTTGCAGTCTCCATGATGGGGATAGACTTCGGTGGGAGGGTTCTTGTTCTGATGAGGGACTGAGAGTTAAAGACATATATTCGACCTTGATCAATCAGACGCCTGAGCTGGAACAAGATTGTTGGTTTGGAGTTTTCTGGAAGACAGATGTGCCTATAAAAATGATCATATTTTTTTGACTTGTGAGGCATGAAAAAAACCTTGCTTGGAGGAATCTACAAAGAAGAGGGTGGCAGGGTCCAGGCTTGTATTTTCTTTGTGGTTCTCAAGAGGAAGATAACTCCCATCTGTTCTATTCTTGCCCTTTTGCTTGTGAATCCCTTCAATTATTGTGTGATCATTTACATGTTCAATATCCATCATATAGAAGCACGGAGGAGTGCTTGCGCTAGTGGCTGCAAAGAGGTAAGAACTGGTGGTCACTCCCAATTCTGTTCCATTAGCATATTTGGCGTTGCCGGAACAAGAAAAATTTTGAGAGATGCTACAACTCCCCGGAAGATGTTGTTCATAAAATTTACAGGGATTGGAACAATATGAAGAATGTGGGGATGCCTACTAAAGATCTTTCCAAAAGATTACACCCATATGAATCTCATTTTCCTATTTGGTTATTTTGATGGGGCTGCTCAACGATCAAACTGTGGATGTCGAGCATGGATCCTTTTATCTTCGCGCCGTCATTATAAGTTTTTTTGGAATGGGGGAAATGGAACCAATATGAAGGTAGAAGTTTTGGCTTTGTGGGGTCTTATGTGGTGGGCTTCACATCTTTGTCTGGACAAGATTTGGATTGTGGGGGACTCAAAGGTTCGGATTGATCATATGAATCACAAAGCTAATATAAACCCAAGAATACTTTCACACTGGCTTCATAGAATTGACATGTTAAGAAGTGTTTTTACTACAATCTCCTTCCATCACGTCTATAGGGAAAATAATGTTATAGCAGACGGACTTTCGAAACGGGGTTTGACTGTTAACTTTGGGAAGGTGTATTATCAGCGACACAACAATGACGGTCTTGAGGCAGATGGCACTGTCCCTATCATCTAAGAAGTTTGGAAACATTTCTTTGTTTCTGCCATATGTAATTTTTGGATGATCTCGATATAACTGTTTTTATTGGTACTATTGATAGTTTTCATATATTTTGGTTTGTAAACAGAACATAATCTGTTATGTTTGTTGTTCTTAGATAACCTCATTTTTGAGCAGATGGCATGGTAGATGGTCAATTTCTTTTTGGGCTAAACGATATGACATTGTAAATGACAAAGCTTTTTATCGATATGTTTCTGGTACTGAATATAAATTAGAGTATTTTTCTTATTGAAAAAAAAGTTCAGAGGTTTTAATGGCGGATTCGGGCTTCTTGGACTTCTTGATTTTGTTGGTGTGAATCGGTGAGGTGTCCGCCGCTTCATCGAGTGATATGTCAACTGGACAAGGGGTATCGCAGGTTGTTATGTTCGGGTCAAGCAGAGGCTCAATAGTGTCGTAAATAACCGACCGCTGTTCCGACATCGCTACTACTATTTCTTTCTTGTTAGAGTTTCAAACCCTGCTAATTGTGCATTCGGCTGCCGATTTCAGAAAAAATTCCAATCAGTTGGATCTAGTCGAGCATAAATACCATAAACATCACCTATTTCATAACCGGCACAAGTGCATTTAATGGTAAATAACAAGATTTTTTTTACAGGATTTCGGCTAAACACTATCGTCTAGACTAATTTGGACTATTCTATTTGGACTATTTTGTTTGGTTGGTAGACAACTCTCCAAAAAAATAGAAGTGCTATTTTGTTGGGTCTTTAGACAACTTTTAAAAAATGGAGAACGAGAACGAACTTTCCATCTCGATATAAAAGACTGACAACAACTAATCAAAGGCTTCAACCATGCTAATTATTGTGAAAAACCGTGGAAACATTGAAAATGTGCATATGTGCATCATCCAACATTAGGAGTTGTCTATAAATTCAACAAAATAGTAGAGATAACAGTTTTTTTTGTCTGAATCAGGTAAAAAAAATCAAAAAATTTAGATAGTTTGAGTGTTTGAATGAATTTTTTTTTTATGGTGAAAATAGATTAACTCTTAGTTAATCAATATTCAAAAATACTTTAGTAATCAAAATTCTAAAATTTAATAACTATAACCCAAATTTTAAAAAAATTATATCAAAATTTTTCAAAATCTTACTAAAATTTCTGGTTTCGGGATTATTCTGTGAATTTTTTTATACTAAGCTGTTTCATTCTCCGCAATTCTCAATGACACTCAGTGTTCCATTCTACGTTTCGGAACCATTGCAGAACTTAAATAAATCTCCCCGAATTATTTGCGATTTACAACGTTTTTTCAGATTCGGCATGCGCCGGTCGTTCTTTGAAATTTGCGTCTGTTAATCGTAATCATTTCACATTTGAATTGCGAACTCCAATACCCAAAATATATTATTACAGGCCCCCTGCAACCTAGTTACGAGGCATTTAAGCAAATTTTTTATGCATTGAAATGTAAAAAGTTGTTCGAAGCAAAATGTTAGTGCTACTCTGCCAACCAATTCTGAAGGAGGTGTCAAATGTCATAGTTTTCATCGTACCAGCTGAAATTCACCTATCAGAGTATTTTCAGTTGATTTTAAAGATTTTAACCGGCACATTCACGCATCCGAATATGGTTTAACCGGCACATTCACGCATCGGAGTATAGTTTTTATAGTGTTTTAGGAGTATCTTTTAACACTGTATTTGTTTTGAGTTGTTTTTATGCCATTTTTTTGAGAGTTTTTAGGTGGATTTTTTTGGTCTAATTTCTTTTAAATCTGGCAGGAATTCATTGAAAACAAAAGTTTGATGGGTAACCTTGCACAATGAAAGTGCCCTAGAGATTTTTTAGGATGCTGAATCCATATATAAAGTAAAAAAAACAGTTTAAATAACCAAAATCAAGATTTCACCTCTATTTTTTTTACATGATTCCCGCACCCTAAACTCCAAAAAATAGCACTAAAAGCAACTCTTTTTGTTTTGGCTGGTTAACCAAGATCATGGGAAACCTCCATAAGAGTGAAAGCAATGAGGGCATGTGTATGTGTGATGACTAGAGTCCATTTTGTTGTTAATTTGACCATTAAGTTATGACGACTTTTCTCATTGTTTAAAAAATACAAGAGAAAATTTTATAGCAATAAACAAATTTGAATGGTTTGTGTTTACTTTTTGTACTTTAAAGGGAGTGATTTTGGGAAGCTATCAAATATCTCTTACATAGTATTTGTTTTCTGTTTTTAAAAGAAAATAATAAAATAAGGTTTTTGGAGAGTCCATCAAACTTATAAAAGGGGACAGAAGCTAGGCATTGGGAATTATCATGTTTATCTATCTTATTGTGTTTTTCTTAAGAACTTGGCGTAGCCACTTTCAGTTTGATCCTAGTGACGAAAACTCAGTAAGTGTTATTTTGTTTGGTGGATCCATCTATTGTCCATGATTGTGCTTTAGTGCATTTGTCTTCTCTTTGATAAGCATTCGAGGAGCTTTAAAATTTATTATATGGATGTGTACTTTCTCATTTAGTGAATAATATAAATAAGGATTGCTGGATTGCCTCTCTCTTAGATAACTTGTATTTTGTGTTTGATTTGTAAGTATTTCAATTAAAACACTGATATATTCTAGATTCCTCGATTATTTAACTTTTCGAAATCGTACAATGGTATCCATCCTACCATCATGAAGGTTTTATGAATAGAACTTCTGTGAGATATATTCTCACCTTAACCAACATTTCCATTTTTGATGGTATTTAATATCACCCTGATTGGTTTATTTTGGAAAATTTCCAACAACAACATTCATTTTCTGGGGCCTTCTCATTACCCCATTAATTGTTTTCTTTGGAGGTTTGAGGGCATCGATTTCTTAGTTGAACTGCAAGAAGTATCTACTTGAAGACCGCCACATTACCACATTTTTTCAAGGAGGACCAAAAGGCCGATAGTAAGGGACCATATGGTTGATCGCAGAAGGTGATACCGACCACAAATAGCTTTGATCTAAGGTCTACATACAGGGGCAACAAAATAAAGGCCGAGATGTAAATTCTCAGGCCATAGATCTATCATCAATCATAGGAGATAGGCCTAACAACAAATATCCCTCGCAGAGGCCCCGAGAGTTCTGATCCTGCCGTGAACATCAACAAAGGTAAAGAGGTTGCTCTCCAGGTAGTTGTTGTTCACTGTTAATCCTTGTGAGGCCATTCCTTAGGTGAATTTCAAGCCAATCTTAGGGCCAACAAGCTACACGATCAGTGCGCATCTGCCAGATCTCATGGCCAACAACCATACGCTCGAGAGTGGGTTGATGTGCCTACAACAATAATTGTCAACGCTTTAGGGATTGTAAGAGCTGAAAAAAACTGAAGCCTCAGCTCCACAGCTTGGGAAAAGGCTCGAGCAACGGGATAACTGTCACGTGGAGGTCAGAGGGTCACACTTCAAAGCATCAAGGACCATATAGGCCGTGGATCCAACTGCGATCACTAAAATCAATCCGATGGTTTGTGGGTTAATTGCAGCAAAGGGATCGATAACTGAGATATGCTGAGGAAAAGGCTTCATTTAAGAGGATAGAGGGAGTTGGATACTGGATCTGGTCTGGAACATTCGGGTTCATAGCATAAATGAGTGGAGAAAGCAGAGAACGAACCTGACCTCAAGTCGGGCTAAAATCCAGTCAATGTGTGCCAAAGCAATACCAACTTCGACCTCCATTGAATTGGTGGAAATGAACACTAGTCGACGTTGAGATTGCAGGTGTTGTCAGCTCGATTGGGGATCGTTAGAGTCGAGAGTTGATGTGCTCCGGGTGCTAGGCCGATCAATCGGCTGCAGAGGACAGATCTGTCCAAGCCACATTATGGACAAGGAGTTGTATAACGAGACAGACGAGTTGCCCCAACGCCCAAAATTGGCTAGAATCCGGGCCAAAAAAATTTAAGAAATCTTACAGTAACAGTGTTTGAATCATGATTTTGATGGTGGAAATGGATTCAACACCATCAAAAACCTCTAGGGCACCCGAAATATTAAAGTTTGATAGTTATAACTTGGATTTACAAAAACCCCTGCCAGATTTTCTTAAAATCTTACTTGAATTTCCATGATTTTCAGGGTGAAAAAGCAGTCTAGTTAGACTACGCCTTATGGACAAAGGGCGATAACCCTTGCATACACGTCATAGTGAAAAGGGAATATTTATTGCATCCATTTAAGAGGTCGAATTTATTAGTCTACAACAATATAAAATTATCCACAGGTCGCATAAATTATTGGTCAGCATTTAAGCTTTCGCATCAACTCAGTGCATTAAGGGTTGAATCCTCTGAGAGTAGTGAGGACAAAATTAAATTAAGGATTAATTACCAACACTAGGGCAAAGTCAAAATTTCCTTATCTTTGGCAGCCTTATTGAGTTGCCCTGCGCAAAAACTATGGATTGAATCTACTCGTACTTACAGTCGAGGAGAGAGAAAGAAGGTTAAGCCACAATGCCATCATTTTACTCTTGGAAGCACCTCAAGAATCAAAATGGTAACGCATTAGCCGCTTCTCTGGGCTGCAATTCTTCCGCGGGTCAAAAATGGAAGCAACTTACAGATCAGAAGGCAAAGCAAAACAACAGGCCTTTCTCTCGAAAGGTCCATGCTACCCTTCAATAGTTAAAGGACGTCCAGAAGGAAGATGTAAAAAGAAAACTCTCTTTGAACTTGGATCCAAATTGTAGTTCACAAAATCTGAATATGTACTCTTACGATTGGACGCATTAGAAATGGATTTTTCCTTGACAGAACAATCAGATTGGAAAAGGCCAAGTTGGGCCTTGAAGCCAGCAATGTTTGCCTAAATACAACCCATGTTCTTGAAGAATTATTGTGAAAAGGTCAGACTGACAGTTGTCTCTTGTCTCATCATAATCATAGCTTTAACATCACCACTACCACCTTTCAAAAATGATATCATGAGAGAGATATTGTAGCTAATGGTATAAACGCTTCAAGGGTTAACTACCATCATGCTACCTACCTTTCAAAAGCAACACAAAATTCTAGAACCGATGGAAAATTTCAACTTTGGCACATTCATGCCGAATATGCACTGTGGCGAGTTTATCTTCCAGTTCCTCCAAAACTCTTACACCAACATTACATCAACTCATTCAAACCATGTCCAAGCATGCATGCAAAATATTGTGTCCTTGTTCTTAAAAGGAGATGTTGACATATGCAAGATACTAAGATCCAAATTACTGACCATTTGGAGGAAGGAACCAAAGGTATCATTAGCTGCCTATGACCTTGTTGAGAGGTTGGTCGGGCAAAACATAAAATTTCTCAGAAGGGTGCTGACGATGAAGGAGTTGAGAAGGATTGATGAAGAAAGCAAGAACAAAACTAGCATCAAGAACGAACTAAGAAGGATAGGATTATTCTTTATCTGTAAGGGACCTTTGACCCTTAATAATTCATGTCCAGGTTGTGAAATTTCTAAGTTCTAAACCTAGAATCCCTATTGCCACAAGATGTACTACTTCTCCTACTAGCAAATATCATTTAACAAGTTATTATAAGTTTACTTCTTAAAATATCGAAGTAGTTACTGAAGCAGCCTTTACCCATTAAAATACATTTGTGAAAATAGAAACGAAGCAAGAAAGAATAATGCAAACACATGACACCGTTATTTTTGGACAAACGTCCCCGGAAAAACCCAATGTGAGAAAACCGATGTAGCTGAACAGAGGGTTTTATTATTAAGCAACAATCATTCTAGATACAACTCTGAATGTCTCATGGACGATTCAACTACATAGAATTACTGACATAGAAAGAAATCAACGAGTAAACCTCACTTTACAAGTCCCGGCTGATCTGGTAGATGAAATTACGAAACCCCAGCTCCCTTTCCACTGCTTTTGTGCAGTAGCTACGTAGGCCTGCATGGGGTTAGATATGGAACTACATCACCTCTTATGCGTAATATTTCAACCCTTTCGGAAAAATGATCCAGCCCTTCCCGGCTCAGATTTGGATTTCCCCAATTGAAATCTGACTTTTTGCTGAAGAACTGTGCTGCCTCTGTGTGGGGCCTACGTGGCCCTGCGTCACCCCTTCTGGGTGCTATGCCACTCACTCTGAGGTCTGCACAACCTCCTTCTTGTCTTTCTCTACCTTCTCTATTGTTGATCCTTGGCCCGGAGAAGATCCTCCTCCCAAAACTGTCTCTGCCTCTCAACTGCAATCAAGGATCACTTAGATTTGATTTTTGTTCGAGCAACGCTCCGTCAGAAAAAAAATTGATCTTTATATTCTCTTAGTGTATCTTACAAATGACCCTCAAGCCTTCCTTTATAGTCTTCTTGTTGACAAATCAACGACCGAGATTAGATCTCCAATCAATGGCTAAGATTAAATTAAACTTGATCTGATTTTTCTGGAAGTTTCATCTACAATTTACATGAATATTGATTGATTATTTTAATTTCCTAAGTTAGACTTAGGGTCCTTATTAAAATATTTTTTTTCTTATCAAATTGTTTCTGGAAGGAATTTCCCAAAATTATTTATGGGTTATTTGTAATGCATGTGTCTAAGCCTCTCCACAAAATTTGGGGCTTAGAGCACATCCGATGCTACCAAAAATCAACACAGGTGATAGGAAGGAGACAACAAAGAAAAATCAAGAGGAGATTCCTTCAGACCATGGAGAGTCTTCTGTAGTTGGGTCTATTAATCTTCAAGATGGTGAGAAAAAACGTGATATTATTCAGGTAAACTTACGTGATGACAAGCATTTAGAAGTGTATGAAGAAATTCCACCTAATGGTATTGATGAGGTAGATTCTTATACCACTGAGTCCATAGGTCTCAAGGGGGATGTCCATAAAGAATATGAATAGTTAAGTATAGATAGCGGTCCACGAGTGCATCTATGTTCGAAAATTAGAGAACCACATATTCTCTTCACAGATGGAGGAGGCCACAAAAAATTGAGTGAGGAGCCAACAATAGTGAACTGGCATGATGAGCATGATCATGAGAGGAAACATGAAAAATATAGTATGCATGATGATCCATTCTTGGAGAGTCAATCAAAAGTTCGAGTTGAAGCTATGATAGTTGAGCATCCGGTGCAGACAGATATAGATGTATTCAACAGGGCACCAAAATCGCTAGAAGAGGATTTTCGAGAAAAAATCATGCATTTCAAGATAGAACTTATGATGTTGAAGTAGAGAGTCTAGACAGTCCGAGACATTGTCTTATAGGAGAATAAAAAATTTGAGCAGATCATAGGGGTATGTGCCGAATCAATGACCAAGTTGTCTAGTGTTGAAGGACGACTCAAGTCCCTCACAAGACAGCAAGAGGAGTACTGTTGGGAGTTCCAAAGCAGCCCTCTACAAGAGTACATAGATAAGGCTTGCAACACTACCAACCCACCTTTATACATTGGGAAGAGGAGGGCAGAGTTTTCCAAATGCATCATGTTGGGTGACCGATGGAGTAACATTAATTGAGCATTGAGCAACATCAACGTAGAATATTTGCAAGTATTCATCCTTCCCAAGGCATGGATTGGTGAGAGATTATAAGTTGGTACTCTATTGATGGGTTGATTCCTAGGAGGATAATCACAACCGAGAGAATATTGTAGTTTGGATCCTTTGGCACATGCAATGATGGAGGGCTAAGATAGTACCATAACCCACAGGTCCCATGACTTAGGTGGCATTGGGATCCAGGAGAATCCATCGGGGCTAGGATTGGCTGGAGAATTGTCTGGGATCCAGATGAATCTATCAAGGGAAGGATTGGTTGGAGGATTGTTTGGGATCCAGGTATCGAATGATCCATTCAGGATCATTTAGCATGGAGGTATGGAATAACACACTAAGTTGTATGGGATCTTGGTATCGATGCTTCTGTTGTGGATATCAGTGAATTTCTTGATGTCAAGCAATATTTGGGGGGGAGGATTTGGAATATTCCCTTTCTTGATCTAGTCAAAATGGACTAAATTTGTCCATGGTATTATCCAATGGTATCAACTCTTGGTATTTGCCTTCGGTTTTCGAGGGAATATAATAAAATAAGGTCTCTAGAGAGTCCATCAAGCCTATAAAAGGGGATAGAAGCTACACATTGGGAATCATCCAGGTTTATCTATCTTATTGTGTTTTTATTGAGAACTTGGCATGGCTAGTTCCAATTTGATCCTAGGGGTGTTATTTTGTCTAGCGGATCCATCCAGGGTCCATGATTGTGCTTGAGTGATTCAGTGCATTTGTCTTCTCTTTGATAAACATCCGCGCATGCCTTTGGAGGGGATTTGAAATTTATTTTATGGACATGTACTTTCTCCTTTAGTTAATAATATAAATAAGGGTTGTGTTTCTTTTAGATATCTTGTGTTCTATGTTTGGTTTATCATTATTTCAATTAGAACACTGAAATATTCTAGATTCCTTGACTATTTAACCATTTGGGATCTTACAATAATGCACTCTGCATTTTCCTATATAGTGAAAATTCCATTCTCATGAGGTTTCATGGCGTTCTTGACATTTAAGAAGCTTTGCTCAAGAATTGGTGGAATTTTCATTAAATATTCTTAGGATTCCAAATAATTCATTCAATTTTGCGTAAATTTGTGCGAGATTTGTTACTGTTTTTGTGAAGTTTAAATGATCTCATATGTTATTCCAAGAGTCTTGAACTGACATATTTGAGCATTATTTTGCATTTTACCTATTTCAAAGACAGGAGGAGGTATTTTATAGACTTTATCGGATATTTTTTCTCTACGCTGTGGAAAAGCTCAGGTCACAAGAGTCAAAAGTGGCTTCGGTTTTGGAGGAAACCTAACACCTATGCATTTTGGAGATAAAACTTCGTTAGTGAATTACAAAACAATCAACAACCATCGAAAGGGCGATGGGGATATTTTGACTGGTCAACAGTTTCGTAACATGAAGTGTTAGGAGAAGCGCAAGACTGTGTTGTTGTTCTCTCCATCAAGTAAACTTGATGAGGAGTCGCCTTCAACTGTAGTAGTAAAAAATGGTAGTCATGGAACCACCGTCGATGGAAAAGATTCCTATGCTAAGAAGGATAACAGGGAAAGTTCAAAGAGAGGTAGGGGAAAAGGAAATGGAAGCATTAGAGTTCAAGGAAAAATAAAGGGTAAGCACAACTTCACAGATAGTAGGGAAGCATCTTATGATGATGTTTGTATTTTTGTTTGTCTTTAACCTCTTTTGAAACCTACTCAATCTACCGAATTCTGTTGGACACCTAACAAAAAACTATTAGGGTTATGGTGTGTTACATAATCTGTTACTAAAGTCCAAGAAACCTTGGAAACTGAATCTGATTATTTCAACATTGTATTTATATGTACAATATACTTAATAAGAATTGAATTTATTTTAAAATTGTGATTCCAAGAGTGGTATCAAAGCATGCGTTTATCTTCCCTATTGATTATCCTGAGCTACTAGTTTTGTGGCTTTCCTGGGTGCTCCTTTCTTAGTTGTCTGTCCATTGCATTGAGACTTGGTGTATGGTGGTTGGTGCAGTTGTGAAAGGCATGTTGTTGCATATTTCCGTCAGAGCTATGTGCTTCTTTGTCCTCATTTCTTTTGCTTTCCCTATTCATTTTTCATTTCGATTGCACATGCAACTCGTGGTGAAATTAGAATATCCTCCAAACATTAAAATTCACTATAGAAGGCCATTCATGCTTCGTAGGCTCCCAAGAAATTGGTTGATTTGTAGTGTCAAAGGCGACTGCTCGACCGACGCATTGTGGTAGAATAGTGGTGGCTGAAGGATTGCAAGCCATAAATTTTTTGACTATTGGTAAACCCTCGGAATGTGGTGGATTTTGAAGACCAACTTCCCACTGGTTTTTTAATTTCTCTATCTTGGTTTTTAGAACTTGCATTACTGTCAAGCGTCTGCACCTGGGCCTCTAGGAAACACTTTTTTTGTTTGTTGATCATCATCAGTGGGGCGGCCCGGTAACTCCTTCAACAATGTATTTGTTTTTCGAGTTCTCATATGCATTGCAGAAAACAAATTATTTGCAACATTTTCCTGCAGATAACATAATATTGTAAAATGGATAAAATTAGTAGTGTTTTTGAGCTACTGAACAATCTCATATTTTCTACTACTAAAATTAATATCAACAAAGTGTTGAGATTTTGGGTAGCATTAGATGTGCTCTAGCTCTGAAACTTTGTGGAGGGGCTAAAGCTCATGAGATCTCCAAGACCCAGAAATCACTTGGAGAAATTCCACCCGGTGTGAAAGTTATTCAAATAATTATTTTTTTAAATGGGGACCCTAAGTCTAACTTAGGGAAATTCAAAAATTAAAGTGAATTAATTTAAACATGTGGGTGAGAATGTTCTAAGTAACATGGACCAAGTCTTTTTTAATCTTAGTCGTTGATTAGATATTAGATCACGGTAATTTAATTTTCAACAAGAAAAGTATTAAAGGAAGGCTTGCGGTCAGTTGGAGAACACACACATTGCAGTAGCACTTGAGCTAAGTCAAAATTTTGAGGCATGGTTTTCTGAGAATTTTCGAGTGAGGTTGCAGTGTTGTTGAGGGGGAGATCGGTGAGGGATTACACTGATTTGAGGTCGAGAATACATAATCAGAGAGGCAGATCCATACCAGGCAGCGCAGAGGCAAGTAGGAGGGACGCAACCCATCTAGGCTGATGCAGGGGCAGCACAGGGGCTGACACAGGGCCTTCAGGGTGACATAGAGGCAACATTGATCCAAAAAAGGTGACACAGGGGAAGCCTATGCTACGCAGAGGCCACGCTGGGCAAGAGAGACTAACGCAGAGGCTGGAGGGACAACGTTGGGGTTCCAATGGACCAAAAAGGGCTCGTATTTAGTAATTCCCTTAAGGGTTTGAATCAACGATATTTTCTGTCTTCGAGTGATAAGGTACATCTGCTGTGAAATTCTTCGTTGGGAAAACCACTACTGGTGACCTTGATGTATTCAGATTCTGCTTAATAATAAAAGCCCTCCAAGAGCTATTGCACCGATTTTCTCGCATTAAGTTTTTCCAGGGGCATTTGTTCGAAAAATCATGTCTGTCCTTTGTCATATGTACGGTATGTTTCAGTAAATGATCTGTATGTATGTGTAGGTTGCAATTGTGTTTACTTTGATGTTTTTCTGAATACTTCAGTTAAATAACTTGTTAATTAAATCAAACAAGTAGGAGAAGTAAATCAATATACTACAGTAGGGTTTTTGTATTCAGAATTTTTCACATGGTATCAGAGTGATTGCAGATCAAGCTAAAGGCATCAACATAGGGCAGAAGATATTTTTGCTGCAGGAGGGCAGCTAAAGCTTCACAGAATCAGCAAGAGGCAGCACAACACCAAAGGGACAACACATGCCCTGCAGGGGTGATTCAGAGCGAGTCTTCTCATGCAGAGCTGATGTAGAGGCTAACAGAGGCCTAAAGGGGTGACACAGATCCTTTCAAGCTCATGTTGGGCTGACGTAGGCCCTAGAGGGTGATGTAGTGCAAGAGGGAGTAACGTTGTGCCGATTTCCATGGCTAGAAGTGCAATTACTGATCTTCAAAGTTGCTGGTGGGGGCATCGGTTCTATCGGTGTATAATAGTGCCTAGAAAAGTTGACAAAGTAATGGGAAACAATCTCTTAGTAGATTTTCTTGACAATAAATTTGAGATTTGATCAAGAGGAGTGATTGTAGAGGGTTGATTCGACAAAATTAGTGGAGGATTTCCGGGAGGGATAATTTATCAGAGGGAACAAATTCTCTAGAGGGTTTCTATCGCCAAGAAACCTAGATCTGATCTTTTTCTGAGTGTAGTAGCAACATAAGGGAGAAGAGCACTTGCTTCGACTTGTTTGAGCATAGATGGCCCCGTATGGACTGAGAGATCATGATAGGTTAGGCGGTGTGTCTAACTTCACTATTTGGAAAGCCAGAATCCTTACAGTCCTTGAGGAGTATGGAATCAGAAGCCATGTCGAGAACGTCCTAGCTATGTCGACCGATGCTGATGCTCTGATGAAGTTTAATGAAAATGAGGTGTGGGATAAACACTTGATCATGGATGGAGTGAAAGATCACATGGTTCCACATATTGCTGAGAAGAAGATGACAAACAAGGTTTGGACAACACTAACCACGTTGTATCAAGGTAGCTCCGTCGAGAGGAAGATGCTTCTGGAGAATTAGAGGCGGATGTTCCAGATGCACAAGGGAGAGGAGATCGATCCTTTCATCTTTATATTGCAGACTATCCAATACTAGTTGATTGCCATGAGGGTAACTTCTGATGATGGACTCATGGTGAGGACTGCCCTGAATGTAGTCACTGATGAGTGGGAGACCTTTGTCCAAATTATATTGGGCAGAACACAACTCCCAAACTGGGGGGACATGTGGGAAATCCTTTGTCAAGAGGAGATCAGGAGGTTAACCAAGAGGGAATTCAACAACGAAGGAGAAAAATTAAGGAAGAGGAGGAGGAAGATGCAACCCTAGAATCTAAGGGACATAGGCAGTAAGGGAAAAAGAAGAAGGACCTATCCAATCTGGTGCTTCAGATGTGGCAAATTGGGCACTTTGCCAATACTTGTCCTAAGAAGAAGGGAAAGGAAGATTCAGATTCCAAGGCAGAAATTATGAAAGGAGATGATGGCAGCGATAATGATGTGGCCATGAGTGCTCATGTACCTCGAGAGAAGAGAAAGGGCAACATAGATCTGTAGATTGAGCTACAAATGATGGCTGACAGGATCCTTGAGGTGCCCAAACTCTTGGATCACATATGAGCTACGAGAGCCTTAAGATAGTAGCGGGATGACTGGAGCGGTGGATGCAGAGGATCATGGAAAGACACAAGGCAGTTCTTGAATGCTACAAAGTGGAGCAATGCAGAGGAGAGGCAACAACAACGCAGAAGAAACATTGTAGAGGCTGATGGGATTTCAGCAGCGCAGAGGCAGTGTTTAGGCAGTGCAGCAACAATAAACAATGCATAGCTTCAGAGAGACATCACATAGCAGCAACAATAGGTGCTCCAGTGATGAGATGCAACCAGACTGACTTGTCTGTCAGTTGTTGGGTGATGTCCTTCATTTGCTTACTTCTTAGCAGCCATTAGGGGAATTTTGAGGTAAAAAATGGGGCTTCTAAGGAAAATGTACAATAAAAATTCCCTTTATGAGAACCAATGAAATTTTAGGGGATGACATCTTCCCCCATGGTTGAGTTGGCATTGCTTAAGTTAAATGTACTTACTTGTCACATTCTCAATGGTGGATAAAAACTCATGGTTAACCATGGTAGTATTCTAAGTAATTTTAAAGTCACAAAGTAAAGTACTCATAATAAATGTCATTTCACACTTTTGAATAAAATTTGATTATTGTCATTTCATATTTTTTGAAAGAAACAATGCATATCCTTGATCAAATTTGGATCAAGGACCTAAGTGATAGCTAAAATTTCAATGTGTTCGAAAGTGTGTCGAACCTAAGAGACCAGATAGATCTCTTCTTCCTGATTCTGACGCCATGAACAGTTCGAAAAACTGACATCATATGAAGAAGTTATCATGATTTGAAAATTCCAATAAACTACAAATTTTGGCATTTGACTAGGGTTGACTGGTCAAAGGTACAGTCAGCAAAAAGAATATTCCAGGGAATATTCCTAGAATATTCTTAGGAATATTCCTTTCGAGCCAGTGGCATGCTGACATGTGTCACAGTTTTATTTGGTGGATTTTGGTTTAGACCAATCAGGGGGTGACACGTGGTCAGCCCTGAGGCCACCACGTGTCCCCAAGGTGGAGTGGTAAAATTTTTGGGACTCCGCCGGGTTCGACTGCGGAACCTCTTTCCCGCCAGGCCCGCGTCTTAATTGTATCCGCTACGGTGTGTCTTAACCATACTAGTAGACATGTTATATTTAAATTTTGAAAGTTTTCATATGCGAGGGAGCAGATGGGCCAACCCCTCCCCCATAGGACCTTGCCTCAAATCCAAGGGCCTAACACCAATAGCAAATGGTTTTCAGACCTGGTCACATTGCAATGTTTATTGCGACGGTTAACACCGACAATATCCACTTGTAAACTCTGCCATTTTCCGTTATGCTATCACATGGCAAAAAACGTTAACACTTTTCGTGTGGTCAATGCCTAACCACCGGGGTTCAACCCTTGTCCAACCATAGTTGTGGTCGTGGTTTCTGCCAAATAGTTAAGTTAGCCGCGGGTTTGGGTTTGGCATGTGGCCACCCCAACTGCCACCATTAATGCTGCGTTTTTTTAGGCGGAGGTTTAGAGCTAATGCGCTATTTTGAGTGGGAATCACTATTTTAACTACAGCTATATTGAAGTCCTCCACAATTAGTGGAGTTTTCCTAGGGGGTTACTGGGAAAAATTGATTATGCTCTATCTTGAGCATTACTCGACCATTATGGGAGTGTGAATAGTCAATTTCAAATTTTTTGGAAATTTCAGAGCCATTGGTGAAGGTTGCAGAGCTATAAGAGGACTTCTGAGCATGATTTTTCTTCAGAGAAGTTCTAGGGGCCACTAGGGCCACCAGGAGCCAAGAATAGAATGAGGCCTAGCAAGGGCAACTAGAGGCCTTACTCGGGAAACCAATAATAATTTTTGGATGTTTCAGACATTATGAAACCATTGGTGAGGTTTTCAGAGCCATTAGAGGAATTTTGAAGGCCGAAATGCTTCATAGGAGTTCCAAGGGCCACTAGGGCCACTAGGGGCTAGCAGGAGAATGAGGCCTAGCCAGGGCAGTCAATGACCATTATCATCAACCCAATAGTCAATTTTGACTATCTTGAGCATTTTGGATCTAATGGAAAGGTTTAAAGAGCCAGTAGAGGACTTCTAAAGGTCGTTATGCTACATATAAGTTCCAAGGGCCACTAGGGCCACCAGGGGCCAGCAGGAGAATGAGGCCTATCGAGGGTAGCCAGTAACCATTCTCAACAAAACAATACTATATTAGAACTATTTTGAACCTTATGAATCCAATGGAAGGATTTTTAGAAGCGTTTTGAGATTTCTAAATGTCGAGATGCTTCAGGGAAGTTTTCATTGAGCCCAAAGCCATAGGGTGCCACTAGGTGTTGGAGGCATAACGAGAGAAACTAGAGGCATTTTTCAACAAGTGAATGGTCTATGCTGAATTTTTTGGACATTCTAAATCCAATGGAAATATTTTCAGATCCATTTGGAGACATCTAGAGCCGAAGAATCCACATGGAAGTTTTGGGCAGCCTAGGGCCAACAAGAGTTGGAGGCCTAGATTAGGGATCCAGAGCTCATTTTGAGCAAATGAACAACCTATTTTGGATGTATGATATATTATGGAGATGATAGAAAAGGTTTCAGGGACAGAAAAATATTTCCTAAGGAGTTAGTGCCACAAAAAAGCTTAGGGAAGCTTAAGGGTACCGACAGAAGAGGTCAAGTCCAAGGGAGCCTAGGTCCATCTTCAGAGAGATAACAACCTTTCCAGGGGTATGATGGTATTCTAGACCCAATGGTATAGTCCAAATAACCATTGGAGTTGAGTAGTTACTTGTAAAATAAATTATCCATCATAATCCTAAAGAGAAAAGTCAATTTGATAAGGGCTCAAGGAGACGTAGCCCACGACATTCGGTGAAATCCTTTATTAAATTTGATGTTACATGTTTATGCTTATTTTATGCACTTTATGGTTGCTGTACATGCTTAATATCAGAAAAAACAAATGTTAATTCATCACACTTAAAACATTAAAACAATTTTAAAACTCATACACATGTTTCAAGTATTCAATTCCACACAGTCAAGTATAAGCAAGGTATTAATTTCTTTAATTGAGCGGAAGGTGATTGCATAACATAACAAGTTAGCCATCCATTTCAGATCAATCACTATACAATCTTCATGCCTTTACACACTTTTCATATATCATATTCATTTTTATATTATATGTTATTTCTTCTTATGTTATAAATCAAATCAATTCAATATGTAATATATAATTAATACATAAAAATAATATATTACATTTATTTTATTATATTATTTGATTTTAATATTGTATATTAATTACATGTTATTATATAATATAATTTTATAATTTAAATATTAAAAATAATAATTAATGGTCTGTTGTACAACTAAGGATTGATGAATTTATATTTATAATTTACTTTAGGTTATTTAAGTACAAATGACAAATGCATTAGTTGTTCAATGGTAATGATTTTTTCTTGAAAACTCATTCTTATTTATAGTCACATCAATACAATTTCTTATATTAATTTTATTTTGGTACAAATTTTCAATTGAATTTAACCATGGTTACATGGATTTTGGTGCAAAAAATGAATTGTAAATTCATAAATATTATTTTATTGGTTTAACTATTATTTTATTATTTCCTTAGGAGGTCCATTATAGACCTAAAAATTCCCCTAATGTGAGTTGCAGTGCAACAATTCTATAGGCAACATGATGCAACAATTTGAAAGGGAGTTGCAGTACAGATGTGGCAGTGACTGTGGTAGAGTCATGGGCAACAATATAGAAAGCGACATCGCAGTGGATAGAGGGTAGTAGGCCAAGCATCAGCAGTGTAGGGGACCGATGCCAGAGATCAAAGTAATGCTTCTGGAGTGAAGTGTTGCTATAGCACATTCCTCGCTAAGAGGGAGTGTTGTGATTTTGGGTAGCATTGGATGTGCTCTAGCTCCGAAACTTTGTAGAGGGGATATAACACATGAGATATCCAAGACCTAGAAATCATTTGGAGAAATTCCACCCAGTGTGAAAGTTATTCAAATAATTAAAATTTTTGATGGGGACCCTAAGTCTAACTTAGGGAAATTAAAAAATTAAAGTGAAATAATTTAAACATGTGGGTGAGAATGTTCTAAGTAACATGGATGGAGTCTTCTCTAATATCAAATGTTAATTAGAGATTAGATCACGACCATCGATTTGTCAACGAGAAAAGTATTAAAGGAAGGCTTGGGGTGAGTTGGAGAACACACACATTGCAGTAGCACTTTAGCTAAGTCGAAATTCTGGGGCGTGGTTTTCTGAGAATTTTCAAGTGAGCTTGCAGTACTGGTGAGGGGAAAATCAGTGAGGGATTACTCTGATTTGAGGCCGAGAATACATAATCATAGAGGAAGATCCGTACCAGGAAGCACAAAGGCCAGTAGGAGGGACACATCCCAACTAGGCTGACATAGAGGCAACGCAGGGGCTGATGCAAGGCCTTTAGGGTGACGCAGAGGCAATGCTGAGCCTAGAAGGGTGAAGTAGGGGTAGCCTGTGCTGTGCAGAGGCCACACTATGTAGGAGAGGTTGATGTGGAGGCTAGAGGGACAACACTGGGTTCCAGTGGGCTATAAAGGGCTCATATTCAATAATTCCCTTGAGGATTTGAATCATCCATATTTTTTTGTCTCTGAGTGATAAGATACAACTGCCGTGAAATTATCTACTGGGAAAACCATTACTAGTGCCCTTGATGTATTCACATTCTGCTTAATAATAAAAACCCTCTAGGAGCTGTTGCTTCGGTTTTCCCGCATTAGGTTTTTTCGGGGAAGTTTGTCTGAAAAATCATGTGTGTCCTTTGTCATATGTGTGTTATGTTTCAGTAAATGATATGTATGTATGTATAGGCTACAATTGTATTTAATTTTATGTTTTTCTAAATACTTTAGTTAAAGAACTTGTTAATTAAATAAAACAAGCAGGAGAAGTAAATCAATATACTGGATCATGTTTAAAATAACTCCCTTTTTGAACCTGACTCCCATCAATAGTTGAAGATTGACCAGAATAATGGAATAATTTCAGGAGTGGATTTGCATGCAGATGTGAAGGTTCAACCTGCACTTCCCAAGGCCTTCATCAAACCTCGGGAAGAAGTTGTGAACAACAAGAATAGAATTGGTCTTGGATATGACAAGGATATGTCCTTTTATATTCCAAGCCCATCCATTTTTGCAGCATTGGATTCCTTCACGATGATCCTGTTCACTTGCTCCTGTTTTACAGCAAACACAAATTGTCTAACACCAACATTGTGATCGAGTAGGCCATATGAAAGATCAATGTTTTTATCTTCACCCTTGTGAGCATTGTGGTAAGCACACTCATCATTCAGACAGATGTTCCAGAAACAAAAATCCTGTAAAAACAAAGATTCACCTTGGATGGATACTTCTTGGCTATGGTCTTCAACAACCAAGAAGACATACCAGTCATACCACATAATTTTTTTTCAAGTATTGACTAGTCTTGCAGTGAAGACTTCTTCATATTCTCACCTTGTATATGATAGGGGAGAATTTATGGTGAGTTATTAGCATCGAAGATTCATTATTCGAATATTTATCAAGCGATTCTGAGCCACAACCTGAACCTGAGCCAACTGCAGATCCTAGAGTCAACTGCTAAAGCCTAGTGCTAGATTCAACCATATTCATATTCAAAGTTGTAGATAGAGACATATTCATGCTCCAAGAACATGTTTTTTGGTTGGTGGCTTGCCTTAAACCACCACTTGCAGAAGACTTTGGTTTCTACTAAAGTTTTTGGTCATCTTCAAACCATTATTAGGGACCACTTCCATTAGAAGAAGAATTTAACTTCTATCTAGAATTGGAATTGTTCCAAGAACTGCTTCAAGCTTTCGTTCCAGAGTTGGTGGGAAACCTTACACCATCACCAGTTGAGACATCAAGTTCTCCAACCTTTTGGTTTGTGGTTTTTTCTTAAACCACAATTTCATAGAGCACTTTCAACTATTGGGTGTTATGCATTTTTACATTTTATCTCTCTTCTTAGACTCTCATATACACTCGTTCTAATTAAGGGAGGAATGTTGGACACCTAATCCGTTAGGTTTATGATATATTCTATAATTAGTTATTAAAATCCAAAAACCCTTGGAAGCTGAATCCAATTTTTTCAACATTATATTTATATGTACAATATTAATAATACGAATTGAATTCATTTTTAAATTATGATTCCAACCGATTCTTCTCTCATAATCATAATTGAAAATTCAGTTTAATTAAGAGATTATGTCACATATTCTGCAAATTTTTAAACCTATTATTACTTTAATATCCTTTGAAGTTACCTGGTTTATCATGTTTTATCGATAATGTTCATGATGCTATATTTATGTTGGTTTTTACCATCATTTGAGGCCTATCTGGTCTGTAGAAACTCTTCCTATAGAGTCAAAATTGAAAATTCAATTTGGCGAGACATTTAATTAAGGATTCTGCTGATGTTTATATTTATCCTCGCTTTTATTGCTTTGACGTCCCTTTTATTTCTTTGAGGCCTAACTGGGCTATAGGGTTCTTCACTTATATAAAATAAAATTTTTGGTCTAGTACCTCTTCTATTAGAGTCTAAGTCAAAACTGAATTCAGGGGTACTATGTAACGTTGGATGTTGAATCTAAGTCATTATTGGTCTAGGAATCTTCTTTTAGAGTCCAAATCAAAACTAAATTTAGGGGTACTAATCAAAACTGAATTCAGGGGTAGTAGGTAACGTTGGATGTTGAATTTAAGTCGGTATTCATCACAAAGTGAAGAAACTGATAGAATTGATATTGAAGAATCTAATTCTATGGATGACGGGGATCATGGAGCCAGAGGTCCAAAAGAAGTAGAGGAAAAGGGAAGCGAAAATTAAATGATGGGATGCCCCAAGAAACAAAGTTTTATGACGTCGAATCTGAGGAAGTTCAGAGTTCAGAGGATGATGAAGTCAAAGTACATTTAGAACAAAATGATGTAGAAGAAGGAATTCTCCAATTGTGGAGCTTATAGATGTGGAAGCATCTTCTCACCAAATCGACTTAACAAAAAATATAGAGGTCCTATCTGCCACTCCGATTAATCATGTTGGAGATGATGTTCAGCAAGATGTAAAACCAGGGGCTAATGTCGTTGAACAAAATGTAATTGAAGAGAATGGTGCTCCTCGGAATCATAATAGAATTACATAGAGAGAGAGAGATTTCTTTTTGATAGCCCAAAG